>OZ004604.1:3350206-4085990 GCA_963924605.1 Malthinus seriepunctatus
CTAGCACTCAAATAACTTACTCCCAAAAGATGGGCCTGAATATGATCACCCTGATTTTTCTGTTTTTGGTTCGAAGTCTTATTTATTATTATTTAATGTTTTTTGAATTATATCGTTTTTAAATGACTGTTTTTTATTTTTTTTACTTACCGTTCTAGAACGGTAAGTAAATTACTTACTGTTTTGTTTATATGAGTTACCAGTAAAACATACTTACCGATCTGCCAACAAACGCGGTAACTAAGTGATATCGTTCTATCGTGCAAAAAACATTAAATAATAATAAATAAGACTTCGAACCAAAAACAGAAAAATCAGGGTGATCATATTCAGGCCCATCTTTTGGGAGTAAGTTATTTGAGTGCTAGCGAACACGAAAATCTGATTGGCTGCTCAAAGCACTGGCTCTCAAATAACTAATTCCCAAAAGATGGGCCTGAATACGATAATCCTGATTTTTCTGTTATGGGATAACATAACAGACTAGTCCCGGCTACTATTTCACATTGAAATTGAACGTACAATTACTACAACTACTAAAAGTAATAACGCTACTTTGTGCGGCACTTGGATTTAGAGAAACTGCTACTGAATTCAACGTTTGTCTCACCTCGGCGCTACCTTGTTCTGTATTTAAAATTTTTTTAGCAAAGTCAATTTTGTTTTCAAGCGAATCTTCAACGTAACTCTCTGCTACGGTGGACGATCTCCACCCACCATGCCTCTTCAGTCCTAATACGTCTACTCCTTTATTCGCTAAAAAGGTCGCCGAAGTGCGCCTAAAGGAATGACCGGTGTAAGTATTGGAGTGTTGTAATTTTAGAAAATTTGCGATTTTTGACGGCCAACTTCCAATAATCCCTTTGCCTATTACTTGATTGCTACACTTCCCCTTATGATATTTCAAAAATAAGTGCTGACTCTTTGCATTTTGTGGGCGTAGCCTGAAGTATTTTCTACATATTTCCAGGTAGTTAATATCATTATCTTTGTCAATTACCGTAAATGTTCGCTGGATGTTGGTCTTCGTGTTGGGAATTTTCACGATCAAAAATGATTCTCGATCTTCTATGTCTTGCACGCACATATTATACAATTCTTCTCTCCTACACGCGCCTGATATACCTAATATCATTCCCACCTAAAAATGAAAACAAAAATTCTTATCTTATAAATCACAATAATATAGATAAATGTAAAAATACCTTAAGAGTTAAAAATTCATCATCCGGAGCTTCTTTCAAAAAGTTCGTCATACCTTCCTTAGTGAAAATGTCCGATTTTTTTGGCTTGTGTCCAACATTTTTCCTTTTAAGGAATGCTATCAAGGTTGTGAACTTGGATATATCAATTCCATCATTTAGAAAAATTGTACTTTTGAGCATCGAATATTCAGCCCAAAGACTTCCAGGTGACTTCAACTTTTCATTTCGTCGTACAAAATAAGCCAGCAAAATTTTTTCGTTAATTTGTAGATTTTTATCCTCACACCAGCTTTTAAAGATTTTGTATACATTCTCATAACGAATTCTCGACTTTTCAGGAACAATAGAGGAGCAACCAATATTCTAAGCTTCTTCTATTTCACTGTCCACACTTTTTAAATCACTCATTTTTTTTCGTTTTTATGCAGCAAAATATTAGAATTTTTTACTTCAAAAAGCGGAGACAATTTGTTAGTAAATAACACTATGGTAACACCTTCAAATATTTTTATAAAGCCATCTAAAAAATTATGTTGCACAAAAATTAAAACATAATTTTTGACATTTTCATTTTTATGATTAAGGAAAAGTTTCTATCGTGCAAAAAACGTTGTAAGCATCACAAACGTTAAGGGTTTACTGGTCTCAGACAAAATTGGGGACTGCGCTTCGCTTAGTCCCCAAACATTTTGTCTTTGACCAGTAAACTGCCCTTACCGTTTTTTATACTTAAATTACTATAGTTTTCCTAGATTTCCTAAATCTCTCCAAGTATTTTCCTTTAATTTCCAGTTTATGATATCCTTTTTTAAAGTGTGTTCCTTGATTCACCAGAACTTGATAGTAGTCGAAAAGCCTTAATTAAGTGTAAGGGTTGCTTTGTGTTGGTGCATTTTTGTAATTTGTTTGTTTTATAGGCTCAAGCTCAAGCACAACAATGTGCAGGAGGAACAATCGTAACAGGTGCTTCACCGCAACAGCTTCAACAACAAAATCCTGTGCAACATCAAAATAGGATGCCAATGCAAACCATGTTGAATCAAGGGCCCCCACCCGGACCATCTGAACAACAAATGACTCAACAACAGCAGCAGGAGCAACAAGAAGTGTAAGAGTTGCTTTGTGATGCTGCATTTTTGTAATTTATTTGTTTTATTGGCTCAAGAATAAGAATGTGCGGGAGGAATAGACGTAACAGTGCTTCACCACAACAGCGTTTAAATCGTTTTTTGAAAGTGACAACTTGAGCGCCATTAAATTTTCTTGCGAGCGCTATCTATTGAATTTGTTGGTAAACTTTATTTTGGTTCCACAATTCACATTTTTTTTAAATTCAAAAATATTCTATTTTTAATAACCAGTTTAACCTACAGTTTGTAACACGGAATTTATGCATATTTACCGTACACACCGATGTAAATTTGTTCGTAACTTTGCTACAAACTTGCTGCGAAGTTATGAACTTAGCTAAGTGACCGGCTTAAGACGACAGCTCATCAAGTACAGAGTTCAACCTTTTATTAAATTTTAACCTCGGAAAAAATCTCAGAAAGCTGAATTTTTGGGTGAGCCTTAATCTTGTTGTTCTAAACAATGTCTCAAAAGTCCTCATCAATCCGACTCCTGCTAAAAATTTTATAGGCGGAGGAAGGGAAGAAAATGTAGTTTTTCCAAAATATCTCGTCAACTATCGATTTTTCGATAAGAATAGCTATTACCAAATTTGTAGATCGTTAAATTTCCTACCACCAAGGTTGTATTACTATCACTCGGGGTTTCAAGTCTGCTGCCAAAATAACACTTAAAAAGAAGAAAACCGAATGTACTGATTTAGATCATTATCTTCAAATGTATCGAGCTTAGATATAGTAAACTCCAGCACAATTTGAAACATAATTATATTCTTCATCACTCTACGCAAAAATATACAGGGTGTTATATTTACTCACTTAAATATACCTAAGTTTGTTCCTCTCAAAAAAACACCCTGTACAATATAATCAATTTTTTTTATGGGAAAGCATAGAGGTAGATAGCAAATATCTTGTGATAGTAATGTACTTTTCTTGTAGGAAATTTTGTGAGCTACAAATTTGATAATAGCTCCTTTGGACGAAAAATTAATAGTTTACGAGATATTCGTATTTTCTTATTTTAACCCCCCTATGAAACTTTTGAGACATTGTTTATAAGGGCAATATCAAGGCTCATACAAAAATCCAGCTTTCTGAGGATACACCATAATAGTGTTTAATTTGGCTGGATTAAAAAACTAATGGGCGTTTGCACCGCTTACAGATAGTTTATCTGGCGGATAAGTTGTCAAAATACAATTTATTTGCCACAAACTAAAATCAGTCCAAAAGGTCATAAGTTGAAGGTGATTTTGTAGAAAATTTATTCGTTAGTTATTTGATTTATCCTACAGTAGATGAAGGTGCAAAGGTTTTTGACTACTTATCCGCCAGATAAACTATCAGTCAGTTAATCTGTAAGCGGTGCAAACGTCCATAAATCTAAATGAAACATTTAAAATATTTAAAATTTTATTAACAAATTTACCAAAAAAACCTACACCTCTAAAAAACAAATTTTGTAGAACTTAACAAAAATTTGTTGCTTATATAAATAACAAGTAGGAAGCAAATTTTGAAATGTACATTTACGCATAGATCCATTGGAAATCCTTTTAAGCGGTGCTTTAAATTTAAAATTAAATAAAAATGGAAATGTTAAGAGAAAAATATTTAAAAACTATTTGGAAGTATTTCTATCTTGTTTTAAATTAAATTCTTCTGTAGGTTTTTTTGAATTAAAATCTTCACATTTAAAATATTAATTAAAACGAGTCGTCGGGTTAGTTTGTAGCGATCACCATTTAATTCTGTGCTTCTTTTGGCGAAATATTTCCAAACAGTTTAAAAATCATTTCGGTTAGTAATTATTGCGAGTCTTAAAGGTACGTGTGAATTCACAATTAACACTTTAATTGGTCCAAATTAAACCTGATTTTTAAATTGTTTATTATAGTAAAAAATATTTATAAGTTTAAAAATATAAAAATTGCGCGGAATTTAGGTAATCGATGATGGAATATAAAAATATTTTTTGTTTTACAAATTACAAAAGTGTAGTTTTAACTATAATAAATAATTAATATTTTATTTACAAGTTACACATTCCGTTTTGAATTGGTTCAACAATCATAGCTGCTATTTATATTTTTTTTTAAAACAAATTTGCCAATTTCCTTTACGTACACCGATTTATTCTACTTGAAGAGACCACTGACAATTTTATAACAGTATAACTTTATAAAAAAATACATCCCTAACCTATTTATAGTATATTTTAGACACCAGCACGACATACTGCGTGTTTTTAAAAACACCCACAAATGTTTGTGTGAAAAAACAGACATTTAAGTAACATTAATATTTTAAAATTTACATTTAATCAATTTAAAACGCAATAAGAAAGCACAGCTTTTTTTTAATTAGCTTCATACTTAAATTTACAAAATGCACATTAAATTAGTCGTCTTTCTTTTGTTTTTCACCTCCTCCGCCACTATCTCCACCTTTATCGGCTGTCGAATTTGTATCTTCTTCTTCTTCTTCGTCCGAATAATTGTGTGGTTCTTCTCCAGGTTTCAACAAACGGCCCACATATTCGTATTTTTCTACAAAAAATAAATTTTTTAAAACAATTCACTCGATATGCAAGTTTAAAAAGATAAAAATTACTTTAATTACAATTGAGGTGGGGGTCCTAATTGCCATACTAAAAATAAGTTGATCTCTTACTCACTTAATTTAGACACACATACGACACGTTAATGAATTTAATGCTTTTTTTCTGTATCAAATGTTTTAAACTATACAGGGTGTCTCAAAAGGATGTGTGCTTTAACTTTGGAAGTTCAGAAAAAATGATTTTTGACTGCTGAGTCTCTAATTCAAGTGTATTCTTTCAATAATTGGCATGGGCTCTATAAATTATATACAGGGTGTGTTTAGCTCCGATAGCTCCGTAACCGTTTGAAATAAGGCGTACATTTAAATACAAATGTTATTCAACACCTTAAGGAGCATAATCTAAAATTATTTTCATTTCTACAGGGTGTTGCATTACTGCTCGGCGAGAATATTTTCAATTTTTTTAAATGTAACACCCTGTATATTTTGCTATATTTCAACTTGAAATTAAGTCGCCTACATGCCTATATTAAATTTTTCGGCGGTGTTGCCAAGTTATTATTTTTTTTCTCTAAAATATGCTCACAACACGTGTTGCTTTATAAAATCGTATTAAAGCCCTTGTTCAAGGAATAATAACAAAAATTTTTTTCTAGGTAGTTATGACTATCCTCTATGTTTTGAAATTAAAAAAGTTTGATTAAATTGTACAGGGTGTTTATTAAAGCGACTCAAAGTTACTCATTTTCAAATGACCATAACTTCTTATTTTCAAATGGAACACCCTGTATATTTTTACATATTTAGTATCTAAATTTTCCAAGGAATCCAAATATGTAAAAATATACAGGGTGTTCCGTTTAAAAATAACGCGTAATAGTCATTTGAAAATAAGTAACTTTGGTTCGCTTTAATGAACACCCTGTATAATTTAATGGAATTTTTTAAATTTTATAGCATAGAGGATAGTCATAACTACCTAGGAAAAAAGTATTGTTATTATTCCTTGAACAAAGGCTTCAGAACGATTTTATAAAGCAACACGTCTCGACTCTTTTGAGGGCATTTTTTAAAGAAATAAATTAATAACTTGGCAACACTGCCGAGCAATTAAAAAAATTAATATCACCATGTGGGCGACTTAATTCCAAGTCAAAATATAAAAAAATATATAGGGTGTTCCATTTAAAAGTAACGAGTTCTAGTCATTTGAAAATGAGTAACTTTGGGTCGCTTTAATGAACACCCTGTATAATTTAATCGAACTTTTTTAATTTTATAACATAGAGGACAGTCATAATTACCTAGGAAAAAAGTATCGTTATTATTTCTTGAACAAAAGCTTTGGTACGATTTTATAAAGCTACACAACGTGTTAAGGGCATTTTTTAGAGAAAAAAATTAATAACTTGGCAACACCGCTGAGCAATAAAAAAAAACTAATATTACCATGTAGGCGACTTTATTGCAAGTCAAAATATAGAAAAATATATAGGGTGTTTCATTGAAAAAAATTTAAAATGTTGTTGCCGAGCAATAATACAACACCTTGTAGATTTTAAAATTATTTTAGATTATGCTCCTTAAGGAGTTTAATAACTTTTGTATTTAAATGTATGCCTTATTTCAAACGGCTAGGGAGCTGTCAAAGACGGTCGCTTCAATGAATCACCCTGTAGTGCACATACCTTTGGGACACGCTGTAGTGTCAGAATGTAATGGTGATTTTATTTAAGGCATGTAACAGGAAATTACAGTAATATAAAAGAAGCCAAAGTAGTTTTTTTGTATGTAATTAACAGGAAGCTTTAAAAACATCCTTATCTTTTTATTTATTAAAAACTTTTAAATCAAAAGTTAGTCATTTTTAAACACCACGATAAGATAAACGTCCAATTTCAACTACTTCAACTTGAGAATTCTCATTATTACGTTAAAACTAACTACTTAATTAAAGTATTTAAAATTATCATGGTACAAGTTACAATTAAAAGCAGCCATTTACAAAAAGGCGAATAAATATGAAACATATTCTCATCGTAGTCGTCAATTCTATAACCTTGAATTATTTTTAGTTAATTTATTCACCATAATTTCACCAATTAGCATTTTTGAATTGTATAAAATAAATCTACATCTACTCTATGATTGAGAAACTCAAAGAATTGATTTGTTATTCGTTCAAGAGCTTACAAATGAAAAAATTGGACCGATTTAAATTTCCCTCTTCTTCCGTTCACTACGGTGAACGAACCTTAACTTATCTTGTTATCTTACGTTCGAAGAATTTCACTTAAAATTTAAAGTAAATGAGGTTAAATCAATGATGAAATATTTAAAAAAAAATAAGATTAAGTCCAATTACAACGCACTTATTAATTACAAACCTTTGAACTGGGCTTCCCACTCCCTTACAGAATCCATTTCCATGGCGTTCAAGTCGCTCAAATCATCGTAATCATCCCCTTTACATTCGACAGAAAATGTGGCCAAACCCCGAGAAGCATCGCGTCCGGCAAAAGCAGAATATGGTCCTCCTTAAATAACAATTACGAACAGTGAGGACATAAGTGTAAAAATTTGGCAAAACATACCCGGACCATAAAACCTCTTTCCTCTTGTAACGTCATAAACGTTACCATTAACAGCAACTAAAACACGACCATCTTCTTGATTACCATCAAAGTTTTTAAGTTCAGCAACTGTAAAGTCTTTTCTTAATTTAGGAAGTTGAGGTTCTGGTTGATATTGCGGTGTGGCTGGATTTCTTTTTAATATTCTGTAGGCCAAAAATGCAATGGCAAAAACTAAAGCGATATTTATTGGACTGTCGATTATTTCCAAAAAGGTATTATAAAGAAAACCGCCCGATTCTTGCACTGGTGGACTTTCTGCCATTTTGATTGAATACACTACACAAATTAAAATGACAGCCTAGTTGATGGTTTGGTTAATTGCCACGCGGTGGCGCTAGGCGCGAACAATGGATATTCAAATTATTGATTTTTTATACACAAAAGAAGCGCAATTTAAAATAATCTAAATAATTAATAATAAAACTTAATTTAAATAAATTACAGTTAACAATTAGTTTATTAAAGATTTAATTTAAGTAAACTCAAGTACTTAAATGCAGTTGAATTTTATTTATTTATTAAAAAAAGGGATACAAAAGTTCAAAAGTTGATGTAACTTTTATTTACGCTCGTAAAAAAATAATCCGAAGGGCAGATAAGTAGAAAAATGGGGATCTTTATTTCGACTATTTTTGATAGTTGTAATTTTTTCAACAAATTAATGTCTGGGAAGCCTGATAGTGGAATACAATTGTGATTTGTACGGATGTTAGCTCCCATTAGCAATTTTATGCTTGAATATAATTGAGGACGATGTCCTGAACAACACCTTATAGTTTTGTCAATCCAACTAGTGCCGGAACATTAACAAAAATGGTCTTCTTCTTGCACTTTCACGTTTTCTTTCTTAAAATGACAAATAACTCGAGTTGTAATCAACGGATAGAAAAAGTTATGATAAAGAATTGTTTGGGATTTAATATCGAAAATTTCTAGCCTAATTGCGAGACTTCTAATTCATTAGATTTGGCTATAAACCTTCCCGAAGTTAAGAGGTTGTCAAAAAATGTTTTCTTTATTTATTCTGGAAGAAGTGAGGCAATTTTGTCGATATTGCACAAAAAGACGTTACTTGACTAATACAATTAGCCTGCCAAATAGGAATTTTAAAAATTGATCTCAACAGCTACATTAAGGATTTCTGCACAATTTGTTGAAAAAGCTTCCATTTTGTGAGAGGTTATAGAATTCCAACAATTTTTTTTTTCAAATTTCAATTTTTTAATGTACTTTGTGATGCAATAAAAAATGATATTTTTTTTCCTCATTTACTATGCCTTTTTGGCCTTTTTGTCAAAACACGTTTTATAAAAACTGTTTTATCTCTTCCCATTTCAACTAAAACAAATTTGTATATGCTTAGTCAAAAAGAATTTTTGAAGACCTTTCATTTAAAAAAAGATTTGTTCAGTTTGGTCAAATAGAAGAGTAGAGAGTTGTATTTTCGTGTTTTCAATTGCAGTAGCTGAACGCCTAACTTTTTGTAGGTTATTTTTGGGTAAAATGAAGGGTAGAATATTTCTTCATTCATGTATATCATTTTTTAAATTTTTTTTTTAAATTCAACACCAGAATAAGAAGAATGCGTCGAAGCGCAAGAAAAATTTTCTAAATCGACTAAAACTCGCGGAAACCATGGTAAAATTTGATAAACGAGCATTCTCCCACTCCCGACGCGTGCATCTAAATTTTAGGGATTGCTCAGATTAAGCAGTCCATTAATTTTTTTTAAGGGTAGATAAATAGATTTGTGAGACTCTTGCTATGCTTAGACAGTTTTTATTGGTTGCAATTTTCTCGAAAAATGCTTTGGTCACCTTATAGTTATTTTCTTGAGTTGAAGAGATATGAAATTTGAAATATTTCTCGTTTTGGTAATGTAGGTAGGGGGATTTTAGAAGCATGGAAAAACAGACAGTTTATCTTTAGGTAGACGTATGTACTAACATCCGTAAATCAAAAATTACCTACTACACAGATTTTGATTAAAAATGGTTGAATTGAAAAGTAAACACAACTTTTTAGCAACATTTTTTAATATTTTGAAGTGTTTCGTCTTTATTTTATTTAATTTTTTATTTAATGTGAACTTAAAGAAATAAAAATAAATTATTGAGTAGATATTAGCACTACGCTTCGCATCTTGCGATAACAAATTGTTGATAACAATTACAAACGCGTTGCAACGTGAAGATAAATTTTTATAAAATTTTAGTAACAATTCGGGAAGGTGAGAGTGAGTGTCGTGTGTTTCGTTTTGTTATTCTTATAAACATTACCCTAATCTAAATCGAGGAGATTCAACCCTTAATACTACTTATTAAAAGGTAGGATACCGTTTTTAAATTTAATTGACTTATTGACTCATTATAAAAATTATAAATTTTTCTCTTGTTCCACATTCAATTAACAAAAATGTTAGGTAATTTTTGAAATGACGTAGCGTACACCTGTAAAGTTTTTAAAAATATCAAAGATACAACTATTATATTTATGTGCAACAAAATTAGCACAACTACCAAACATTGTTCTTTGTTCTACCTACGTAATCACCTGGAGAAACTTGCTCAGTAAGAAGGAGCATCTCCTCAGGTCCAGTGGATTTTCTTTACCTGCTACAATGTACACCTAGTTTACCCACAAATGGTCAAAAACTAAACTCATTTTTTAATAAATTTTCAAATTTAGCACATTTGTTAAGTCCAGCACTGTCTACGTGGGTAGACATTTTTTCCGTATGTTTGAGGATGGTTTTTCTACATCTATTAGCTTTACGTAACTATAATTGTAGTTGACTCGTACACCTAGTTTACCCACAAATGGTCAAAAACTAAACTCATTTTTTAATACAATTTTCAAATTTAGCACATTTGTTAAGTCCAGCCCTGTCTACGTGGGTAGACATTTTTTCCGTATGTTTGAGGATGGTTTTTCTACATCTATTAGCTTTACGTAACTATAATTGTAGTTGATTCGTACACCTAGTTTACCCACAAATGGCCAAAGGCTAAACTCATTTTTTAATACAATTTTCAAATTTAGCGCATTTGTTAAGTCCAGCCATGTCTACGTGGGTAGACATTTTTTTCGTATGTTTGAGGATGGTTTTTCTACATCTATTAGCTTTACGTAACTATAATTGTAGTTGATTCGTACACCTAGTTTACCCACAAATGGCCAAAGGCTAAACTCATTTTTTAATACAATTTTCAAATTTAGCACATTTGTTAAGTCCAGCCCTGTCTACGTGGGTAGACATTTTTTCCGTATGTTTGAGGATGGTTTTTCTACATCTATTAGCTTTACGTAACTATAATTGTAGTTGATTCGTACACCTAGTTTACCCACAAATGGCCAAAGGCTAAACTCATTTTTTAATACAATTTTCAAATTTAGCGCATTTGTTAAGTCCAGCCATGTCTACGTGGGTAGACATTTTTTTCGTATGTTTGAGGATGGTTTTTCTACATCTATTAGCTTTACGTAACTATAATTGTAGTTGATTCGTACACCTAGTTTACCCACAAATGGCCAAAGGCTAAACTCATTTTTTAATACAATTTTCAAATTTAGCACATTTGTTAAGTCCAGCCCTGTCTACGTGGGTAGACATTTTTTCCGTATGTTTGAGGATGGTTTTTCTACATCTATTAGCTTTACGTAACTATAATTGTAGTTGACTCGTACGCCTAGTTTACCCACAAATGGTCAAAAACTAAACTCATTTTTTAATACAATTTTCAAATTTAGCACATTTGTTAAGTCCAGCCCTGTCTACGTGGGTAGACATTTTTTTCGTATGTTTGAGGATGGTTTTTCTACATCTATTAGCTTTACGTAACTATAATTGTAGTTGATTCGTACACCTAGTTTACCCACAAATGGCCAAAGGCTAAACTCATTTTTTAATACAATTTTCAAATTTAGCACATTTGTTAAGTCCAGCCCTGTCTACGTGGGTAGACATTTTTTTCGTATGTTTGAGGATGGTTTTTCTACATCTATTAGCTTTACGTAACTATAATTGTAGTTGAATCGTACGCCTAGTTTACCCACAAATGGTCAAAAACTAAACTCATTTTTTAATACAATTTTCAAATTTAGCACATTTGTTAAGTCCAGCCCTGTCTACGTGGGTAGACATTTTTTTCGTATGTTTGAGGATGGTTTTTCTACATCTATTAGCTTTACGTAACTATAATTGTAGTTGACTCGTACACCTAGTTTACCCACAAATGGTCAAAAACTAAACTCATTTTTTAATACAATTTTCAAATTTAGCACATTTGTTAAGTCCAGCCCTGTCTACGTGGGTAGACATTTTTTTCGTATGTTTGAGGATGGTTTTTCTACATCTATTAGCTTTACGTAACTATAATTGTAGTTGACTCGTACACCTAGTTTACCCACAAATGGTCAAAAACTAAACTCATTTTTTAATACAATTTTCAAATTTAGCACATTTGTTAAGTCCAGCCCTGTCTACGTGGGTAGACATTTTTTTCGTATGTTTGAGGATGGTTTTTCTACATCTATTAGCTTTACGTAACTATAATTGTAGTTGAATCGTACGCCTAGTTTACCCACAAATGGTCAAAAACTAAACTCATTTTTTAATACAATTTTCAAATTTAGCACATTTGTTAAGTCCAGCCCTGTCTACGTGGGAAGACATTTTTTTCGTATGTTTGAGGATGGTTTTTCTACATCTATTAGCTTTACGTAACTATAATTGTAGTTGACTCGTACACCTAGTTTACCCACAAATGGTCAAAAACTAAACTCATTTTTTAATACAATTTTCAAATTTAGCACATTTGTTAAGTCCAGCCCTGTCTACGTGGGTAGACATTTTTTTCGTATGTTTGAGGATGGTTTTTCTACATCTATTAGCTTTACGTAACTATAATTGTAGTTGATTCGTACACCTAGTTTACCCACAAATGACCAAAGGCTAAACTCATTTTTTAATACAATTTTCAAATTTAGCACATTTGTTAAGTCCAGCCCTGTCTACGTGGGTAGACATTTTTTTCGTATGTTTGAGGATGGTTTTTCTACATCTATTAGCTTTACGTAACTATAATTGTAGTTGACTCGTACACCTAGTTTACCCACAAATGGTCAAAAACTAAACTCATTTTTTAATACAATTTTCAAATTTAGCACATTTGTTAAGTCCAGCCCTGTCTACGTGGGTAGACATTTTTTTCGTATGTTTGAGGATGGTTTTTCTACATCTATTAGCTTTACGTAACTATAATTGTAGTTGATTCGTACACCTAGTTTACCCACAAATGACCAAAGGCTAAACTCATTTTTTAATACAATTTTCAAATTTAGCACATTTGTTAAGTCCAGCCCTGTCTACGTGGGTAGACATTTTTTTCGTATGTTTGAGGATGGTTTTTCTACATCTATTAGCTTTACGTAACTATAATTGTAGTTGATTCGTACACCTAGTTTACCCACAAATGGTGTTACGGGCCAGGTAACGCTTTACCACATGTGAACGTAAGTTTATCTAAATGGACAAAAAATTGACCCGATGGCCGCGGTTTCGCTTGCAGAGGAGATGGTCGTGGGTTCCAAAATACCAAAATAAATGGTTCACTGATGTGTAATGCAAGCACACGACTATTAAGGGCGCCAGATAGTTTAAAATTTCTATCGGGCAACTTGACTTGACTCTTAAAACTCAACACAACTATCAAATTGAGCCGGCAACAAATAAACTTACTACGATGATTACAGACTAATGTCTCACACAAGATATATAACGCTTCGTCGATCAAAAACCCAAACGTAATCAATAACAATGGTTTAATAAACCTCCAACTATTAAATGCCAAAATAATTTGGATCACAATAATCTTAAATTGACGTAAAACAATGAAGCCAGAGTCGGCAAATAACATTCGTCGAAAAATTCACAATAAATATAAATGGTAAATGGACAATACACAAACAATCTTAAAATTTAAATCAAACGCCAACGGCGTAACCACTAGGAGCGAATAACACTCAAAAAAATAACTTACTTAATAAATAATATGGTCGTACGTACCCCAAAATTAATCGAAGCTTTGTGTAGACGTAGCCTCACGGTTAGCAAAATAGGTAAACCAATATTATGTTTACAAAAAGAACGCTAAACAAACTTAACACCGACTACGTCTCCACAAAGCCCCAAACATATACACATAAATACACAAATACAAAATTTAACAGTATCGTCACTCTATACGACACGTGAGTAATTGCACCTCTGACGGCACAACCTCGATTAATGAAAATGTTATAATAAAATGTCGTAGTCGAACCAAAAAGGGTAAATGTTCGTGACTACAAACTTACTCGAACTTGGTGCACATAGAGCTTACGTGGATTCAACTCTATTGGTAGTTGTGTTGATCGCAAACTAAGTTGATAGTTTCCAAATGAACTTGAATTGTCACCACTTAATCGTCGGGTACTGTGAGCATGTAACGAACGTTGACAAAATTAACAGATGGCTCCCAGACTACCTCTCTACTGACGATCACCCAAAGCACAATCGACCAATCTCCAAATCGCAGATAATCCAGTCGGACGCACAATAAAAGGCGTAACGAGGCACTGGGAATTGAAGAAATGGCGACGAAGGATTACTGATAGCGACTCAACATGGACGCGAGCTCTTATCTTCAGCACGTGGGTAACGCTTGACACGTGGTGCGCAGTAAAACAATCCACATACGACAAGTAGCTCCAAACAGCGAGTAATCAAGGCCAAAATAACGTAGACAAGCAAACTCATACATTAACAATAACTAACACAAACAAGCAGCCTGTGTAATATTTTTAATGGCGTTTTCAACCTGATCGAACACAGAAAATTAAAGCAAAACTAACATCCATCAATATAAATATCACACAATACCATCAAAAATATGCTTTACTACCAAGTAATAACTAATCCCATTTAAGGGCAAATTGAATACATATCAATCGAAAACACTACTTGGTTTCATAAAATATGTAGATGCGATCAGGCTGAAGGTAGATTTAAAAATGAACCAGAATGCAATGGTATCGATACAACCAAACTCCCTTCCACTCTCGAAGTACCAACTCAATCCAAATAACTAACTCACATTCGCGCCTAGATTCAAATATCATTCATACTAAACTCATGCACACAATAAATTAAAAACCGTTACAATGGCCAAAGGCTAAACTCATTTTTTAATACAATTTTCAAATTTAGCACATTTGTTAAGTCCAGCCCTGTCTACGTGGGTAGACATTTTTTTCGTATGTTTGAGGATGGTTTTTCTACATCTATTAGCTTTACGTAACTATAATTGTAGTTGATTCGTACACCTAGTTTACCCACAAATGACCAAAGGCTAAACTCATTTTTTAATACAATTTTCAAATTTAGCACATTTGTTAAGTCCAGCCCTGTCTACGTGGGTAGACATTTTTTTCGTATGTTTGAGGATGGTTTTTCTACATCTATTAGCTTTACGTAACTATAATTGTAGTTGATTCGTACACCTAGTTTACCCACAAATGGCCAAAGGCTAAACTCATTTTTTAATACAATTTTCAAATTTAGCACATTTGTTAAGTCCAGCCCTGTCTACGTAGGTAGACATTTTTTTCGTATGTTTGAGGATGGTTTTTCTACATCTATTAGCTTTACGTAACTATAATTGTAGTTGATTCGTACACCTAGTTTACCCACAAATGACCAAAGGCTAAACTCATTTTTTAATACAATTTTCAAATTTAGCACATTTGTTAAGTCCAGCCCTGTCTACGTGGGTAGACATTTTTTTCGTATGTTTGAGGATGGTTTTTCTACATCTATTAGCTTTACGTAACTATAATTGTAGTTGATTCGTACACCTAGTTTACCCACAAATGGCCAAAGGCTAAACTCATTTTTTAATACAATTTTCAAATTTAGCACATTTGTTAAGTCCAGCCCTGTCTACGTGGGTAGACATTTTTTTCGTATGTTTGAGGATGGTTTTTCTACATCTATTAGCTTTACGTAACTATAATTGTAGTTGATTCGTACACCTAGTTTACCCACAAATGGCCAAAGGCTAAACTCATTTTTTAATACAATTTTCAAATTTAGCACATTTGTTAAGTCCAGCCCTGTCTACGTGGGTAGACATTTTTTTCGTATGTTTGAGGATGGTTTTTCTACATCTATTAGCTTTACGTAACTATAATTGTAGTTGATTCGTACACCTAGTTTACCCACAAATGACCAAAGGCTAAACTCATTTTTTAATACAATTTTCAAATTTAGCACATTTGTTAAGTCCAGCCCTGTCTACGTGGGTAGACATTTTTTTCGTATGTTTGAGGATGGTTTTTCTACATCTATTAGCTTTACGTAACTATAATTGTAGTTGACTCGTACACCTAGTTTACCCACAAATGGTCAAAAACTAAACTCATTTTTTAATACAATTTTCAAATTTAGCACATTTGTTAAGTCCAGCCCTGTCTACGTGGGTAGACATTTTTTTCGTATGTTTGAGGATGGTTTTTCTACATCTATTAGCTTTACGTAACTATAATTGTAGTTGATTCGTACACCTAGTTTACCCACAAATGGCCAAAGGCTAAACTCATTTTTTAATACAATTTTCAAATTTAGCACATTTGTTAAGTCCAGCCCTGTCTACGTGGGTAGACATTTTTTTCGTATGTTTGAGGATGGTTTTTCTACATCTATTAGCTTTACGTAACTATAATTGTAGTTGATTCGTACACCTAGTTTACCCACAAATGACCAAAGGCTAAACTCATTTTTTAATACAATTTTCAAATTTAGCACATTTGTTAAGTCCAGCCCTGTCTACGTGGGTAGACATTTTTTTCGTATGTTTGAGGATGGTTTTTCTACATCTATTAGCTTTACGTAACTATAATTGTAGTTGATTCGTACACCTAGTTTACCCACAAATGGCCAAAGGCTAAACTCATTTTTTAATACAATTTTCAAATTTAGCACATTTGTTAAGTCCAGCCCTGTCTACGTGGGTAGACATTTTTTTCGTATGTTTGAGGATGGTTTTTCTACATCTATTAGCTTTACGTAACTATAATTGTAGTTGATTCGTACACCTAGTTTACCCACAAATGGCCAAAGGCTAAACTCATTTTTTAATACAATTTTCAAATTTAGCACATTTGTTAAGTCCAGCCCTGTCTACGTGGGTAGACATTTTTTTCGTATGTTTGAGGATGGTTTTTCTACATCTATTAGCTTTACGTAACTATAATTGTAGTTGACTCGTACACCTAGTTTACCCACAAATGGTCAAAAACTAAACTCATTTTTTAATACAATTTTCAAATTTAGCACATTTGTTAAGTCCAGCCCTGTCTACGTGGGTAGACATTTTTTTCGTATGTTTGAGGATGGTTTTTCTACATCTATTAGCTTTACGTAACTATAATTGTAGTTGATTCGTACACCTAGTTTACCCACAAATGGCCAAAGGCTAAACTCATTTTTTAATACAATTTTCAAATTTAGCACATTTGTTAAGTCCAGCCCTGTCTACGTGGGTAGACATTTTTTTCGTATGTTTGAGGATGGTTTTTCTACATCTATTAGCTTTACGTAACTATAATTGTAGTTGACTCGTACACCTAGTTTACCCACAAATGGCCAAAGGCTAAACTCATTTTTTAATACAATTTTCAAATTTAGCACATTTGTTAAGTCCAGCCCTGTCTACGTGGGTAGACATTTTTTTCGTATGTTTGAGGATGGTTTTTCTACATCTATTAGCTTTACGTAACTATAATTGTAGTTGATTCGTACACCTAGTTTACCCACAAATGGCCAAAGGCTAAACTCATTTTTTAATACAATTTTCAAATTTAGCACATTTGTTAAGTCCAGCCCTGTCTACGTGGGTAGACATTTTTTTCGTATGTTTGAGGATGGTTTTTCTACATCTATTAGCTTTACGTAACTATAATTGTAGTTGATTCGTACACCTAGTTTACCCACAAATGACCAAAGGCTAAACTCATTTTTTAATACAATTTTCAAATTTAGCACATTTGTTAAGTCCAGCCCTGTCTACGTGGGTAGACATTTTTTTCGTATGTTTGAGGATGGTTTTTCTACATCTATTAGCTTTACGTAACTATAATTGTAGTTGATTCGTACACCTAGTTTACCCACAAATGGCCAAAGGCTAAACTCATTTTTTAATACAATTTTCAAATTTAGCACATTTGTTAAGTCCAGCCCTGTCTACGTGGGTAGACATTTTTTTCGTATGTTTGAGGATGGTTTTTCTACATCTATTAGCTTTACGTAACTATAATTGTAGTTGATTCGTACACCTAGTTTACCCACAAATGGCCAAAGGCTAAACTCATTTTTTAATACAATTTTCAAATTTAGCACATTTGTTAAGTCCAGCCCTGTCTACGTGGGTAGACATTTTTTTCGTATGTTTGAGGATGGTTTTTCTACATCTATTAGCTTTACGTAACTATAATTGTAGTTGACTCGTACACCTAGTTTACCCACAAATGGTCAAAAACTAAACTCATTTTTTAATACAATTTTCAAATTTAGCACATTTGTTAAGTCCAGCCCTGTCTACGTGGGTAGACATTTTTTTCGTATGTTTGAGGATGGTTTTTCTACATCTATTAGCTTTACGTAACTATAATTGTAGTTGATTCGTACACCTAGTTTACCCACAAATGGCCAAAGGCTAAACTCATTTTTTAATACAATTTTCAAATTTAGCACATTTGTTAAGTCCAGCCCTGTCTACGTGGGTAGACATTTTTTTCGTATGTTTGAGGATGGTTTTTCTACATCTATTAGCTTTACGTAACTATAATTGTAGTTGACTCGTACACCTAGTTTACCCACAAATGGCCAAAAACTTTCGTATTTTTTTTGTTTCGACTTACGACTTTAGGGTCGTAATTTTCTCAAAATGTCTCTTATTGCTATACAGTAAATCTTTAAAAGCCGTTTCCTGAACTTTTTACTTTGGAGACAAATTCGCACCTTATATAGTACTTGGCCTGAAATTTCTCTGATAGCTTTTGGAACTTATTTTATCATTTACTGATATATCTTTTATATGTGATTAGAGAGGCCCCCTTAACATAAATTTTAAATTACTGATACCTACATTACATTTAGATATTTAAAGGCATCATTGGTATACATTATAAATTAGCTTCTTGTTTACCTATAGGTATCAAATGTGTTTTATGTAACATTAAAAGTACATTACAAACAAGTCTTCAGTGTATTGGTTTAGTTTGTGGTGAGAAGTCGTTGAAAGTATTTTTCTAAAATGTCGCAGAGAGAAATTGCTGCAAATTGCCTAAATTGCATTTTTGGGCCATTTTTCGAATTTGCTGCTTTGTTAGGGTTGCCCCCTTACGTATTTAAATGTAACCATAAGAATAAAACGCACAAATTCGAGATGACGCACTCTTTTAAACATTTGTGTTCTGCCCTTTTAATTACTGCGTTTTTGGCATTTGCTGCTGTTTGTTGCACTCAAAATTTAATTCGTGCCATTCAAGATAGAGATGATTTATTCGACGTTATTTGTTATTTTCCAAATTTTGCACTTTTTTGGGGCGCTACTCTAACTAGTTTATCTGTTATTCTACAAGCTCATAACATTCTCGATATGATAGAAACTTGCGAAAAAATTATTAATTTTTTAGAAGATATTGGTGAAAATTTTCTGACTGTTGAGCTGATACGTAAATGGCGTACTTGGGAATATATTGCAATATTTCTCTTGCAACTTTTTATGATTACATTTGCAATTTTGTATTTTGGCATCGATTTGCCTTTAACTCCTGTCGATAAATTGGGACATATAACATTTTTATACCTTGGTGGTGTATATTTCGCCACGGTTACCCTACTCCATTGGAGCTTTGTTGTTTTCCTGAGGGAATATCACGTTACTTTAAAGAAAATGCTGGAAAATCCAAACCCCATCAATTATGATGAAAAGAGTTTGCTTCAAATACTTAAAACATACGAAAAATTGTATCTGCAAATTACACACATAATTAACGATTTTATTACGCTTTTGAATCCAGGTCTGCTTATTTGGTTATTTTCAATTATAATTATTTATATTTGTGTCAGTTATCTATTGACCATGTGCTTAATAGACGGAGTTCATAGCATATTTAATTTAAAACTGTTTGGTGTGGAAGCGGTTTTGACTTTAGCAGTTTTAAGTTTTATACTTGTAGTTTATGGATTAATTTACGTGCAAGAAGCTGTAAGTTTAAGAACTTTCTCAAGAGTCATTCATTATCAACAAAAGATTCTTTAAATTTTAGCCTGAAGAAATATTATCCTATCTATATAAATTTCCAATAAGTAAATTGAGCCGAGAAGAAGCAGATCAAGTTAATTAATTAACAACATAATTTAAAAATATTATAAAATTATAATTTTTAGTTCGAGTCGCTTATATTCACAATTTCAAGAAGGAAAATAGAATACAACGTATCTAACACATTTTCACTCTCTTTGGGCATTTTTGCTACTGTAAGAGAAATGCAATAATTGCCTTGATTGATGTATTAATAATTTATTTAAATGTTTAGATGTTTGGTACAACACTCACATACGTTTTAACAATAATACAATTCCAAATTGATTTTAACAAACACTAAGCACCCCTTGTTTTTCCAACGTTCACTCAGAAAATAAAAGAAATTTGGCGGACAGCTTTATATTATAAGAAATCAGTGTTTCATAATTTGCACGATTGATATTATCTTATGCCCAAAATAGTTTGAAATTACAACACTGCAGAGCACAGGTGTAAAAACTTTTCTGAGAACCACCACAGATCACAAATTTTCTTCTTTCTTTTTTTTTTCGAAAAAATCGAAAGAATTTTTTTTGCATTTTTGGAATCAGCGTAACTCAAAACGTCGAGAAATGTAAAAAGTGAAAAGTGAGTGAAAAGCCTTTTCCTTATACAGTAGTGGGTATTCATGCAATGACTTAAACAAGTCTAAAAATAAACAAATAATTGTCCTTCAAAGAGGGCGCCACTGAATTCCTTATAAATCAGTCTAAGAAGATATAATTGTTGATATTAGGTCTAATGTAACAATTTCTTGAAATATTTTCTCACTGTTGAACTGATACGAAAATGGCGTACTTGGGAATACATTGCAATATTTCTCTTGCAAATTTTTATGATTACCTTTGCAATTTTGTACTTTGCCATCGATTTGCCTTTTACTCCTATGGATAAATTAGGACATATAGTATTTTTATACCTCGGTGGTGTGTATTTTGCCACAGTTACCATAATGCATTGGAGCTTTGTAGTTTTTCTGAAGGAATATCACGCTACTTTAAAAGAAAGACTCGAAAATCCAAACACCATCAATTATAATACAACGAATTTGCTTCAAACACTTAAATCTTTCGAAAAGTTATATCTGCAAATTACACATATAATTAAAGATTTTATCACGTTTTTGAATCCAGCTTTGCTTATTTGGTTATTATCAGTTGTAATTGTTTATATTTGTGTCAGTTATCTGTTGACCATGTGCTTTTTGGATGGAATACATAGCATATTTAATATAAAATTATTTGGGGTAGAAGCAGTTTTGGTTCTAGCACTTTTAAGTTTTATATTTGCTGTTTATGGAGTGATTTACGTGCAAGAAGCGGTAAGCCTAGGTACTTTCTCAAGGGTTATCATCCAAAATTTTTTTTGAATTTCAGCCTGAGAAAATATTATCGTACTTATATATAAATTCCCAATAAGTACATTGAGCCGAGAAGAAGCAGATCAAGTTAATTAATTAACAACATGGTTTTAAAATATTATTAAATTATTCTTTTTAGTTCGAGTCGCTTGTATTTACAATATCAAGAAGGAGAATAGAATACAACGTATCTGATACGTTTACACTCACTTTGGGCATTTTTGCTACTGTAAGAGATGCAATAAATACCTGATTGATGTATCAATAATTTATTTAAATGTTTAGATGTTTGGTACAACACTCACATACGTTTTAACAATAATACAATTTCAAATAGATGCTAACAAAAACTAAAAACAGAAAATTAAAAAAAACTTTAGTGGATTTTGTAGTTATAGAAATCAATGGGTGCATTCACCCATAACAGTTGTGGAGCAGCTACCAAATCGTTCGGTAACTTACCCCTGTTTTAGGAACGTGTGCGGAGCAACCACAATTTTTACGAGCGCATTTCATTTGCGTTATGTTGAATTATCTCGATACCTGCTCATTTAACAAAATTACCTCACGATAGGAGCGTTAGTGATGTAGCGGTTGGTAGCTGCTGCACAACTGTTACGCCCGGTGAATGCACCCATTGTTTCAGAATTTGCATATCACCTTATGACTCAAATACTTCAAAATAATTTAAAATTACAACACTTACAACTTTTCTGAGAACAAACGCACATCACAGACTTTCTTATAACATCCTCCATTCTTTGTGAGGACGCTGGAAGATCACTACTCCAGTGCTCACACGGATGGAATATTTCACGAATGAAAATAATATGTAATAATATAAATATAATAAAAATATTAAGGCACAACTCTAAGTTAGTATACTTTTTTTTGAAGCAATAGAGTAAAAAATCGCTTTGATACCTTCTGAAGAAATCGTGAGATCTACCTGTGTGTTTTACCAAAATGGTGTGAATCGATTTAGAGTCTTTAAACGGACCCATATTCGGTGTCATCTCTAATTTTTATTAGCTAGATCGCAGTGGAAAGTAATTTATTACAACATGGGAAATGTTTTGAACCTATCGGCGAATACTGCATTTTCTTGGCGCTCGGCAGTTCAGTTCATTTTAACTTTTTCCAATCCAAGAAAAAGTTGTTATAATCGAGAAAAAAAATAAAATTTTTTTTTATTGAAGTTCTCGACGTTTTGAGTCTTGATTCCAAATCCCTGATTCCAAAAATCGAAAAAAAAATTTTTCAATTTTTTGAACCAAAATGTCTGTGTGTATGTGTGTCCGCAACTGTGGGGTAAAAACTACTTAACCGATTTTGATGAAATTTGATTTTAGGAACTTTAAAATTATTTCATCGACAAACTAAGCTTTTATAAGAAATCTATACAGGGTGTCCAAAAATAAGGTGGTTATTTTGGGCGCATATTTGCAAATTTGGGCCAAATTCAATTTTACTTGACTATAAGATAGTACATGTGAGCCCTAATTGAAAAACAAAAATTTCAAATTTTTTTATTCAAAATGGCGACCAATAGAACATTGTCCCATTTTGTGGTTTTTCCCTTATAACTTTGCCCGTAATTATTATTATAAAAATTTCAAAATGATATTGTACAGCCAAAATATAGGGCTTTCGTTCTAAAGAAGTCGATTTTCAAAATTGTTTCAAAATTGCCTACCTTTAAGGGCCCCAAAGTAGGGCAAAATTTAGAAATGGATTTTCTCAAAAACTGGTCCGAGCGATTTATACAGATTTGGATATGTTATAGACAACATGATTCTCTATTTAACTGTAAATTTTTAAAGACTTGTATGATGCGGATTCGGAGTTATGATTTTTTTAATGTCAAAACTTCAATAATCTCTAATTTCTTTTGTAATAAAAATGAAAACTTGAAATTGGATATTTATATCAATTCCATAAATATCTATTATTTAACATTATTTGCGGTTAACAAAACGCTTCCGGTTAGACCGGAAATTAGAACAATATCAAAATTTTTTGGAACACCCTGTACATTTTTAAATAATTTGAAGGCTCATAACGATAACTTTGACACGATACCAAACACTTTATATTTTGATTTATATTTATAAACACTTTATATTTTGATTTCCGGTTTAACCGGAAATGGAATAAAATTTCTTAATTTAAATGGAACACCCTGTATATTTCTTAATATTTTGAAAGCTGATAAAATTATCTTTCTGAACATATAAAATAATGTATATTTTGAACTTCTATTTATGTCAAATTTAAAACAACGGATGTGGCCATACGAGGAACTTTTTCCTGTTGTCTTTTTTTTGTGCATTTCTTTTTTTATTAAAATTTAATTTGATAATTTTAAATTATAAACTTTTAAAGAAATGCACAAAAAAATACAACAGGAAAAAGTTCCTCGTATGGCCACATCCGTTGTTTTTAAGAGTTGTTATAGCAATGGGGAATTAGACTGTATCTGAATTTTTAATTTTTGACAATACCAATGTATAGAGCAAGTAAAAGCGATTAATTCTGTTCTTTTAATTTTTCTATAACTCCTAAACTACGCTCAAAAATAATTCTTTTCTACTCTCATATGTGAAAGTAAGCATTCTGTCACCATTTACTCGTTTCGAAAATAGCGTTTTCGTCTCTTGTGAGTGAAAGTTTCAGTAGAAGCGGATGTTGATAGATGGCGTAAAATGACCTAAGTAAGACGAGCTTGAAGTTTGCGATTTTAGTTAATTAATTGTTTTAATTGATAAATTTGAAATTTAATAAATGGCACTTACAACTTAATAAATATTTTATAATTTAAATTTAAATAAATTCCAATTTTATTTGAAAAGTGACATTGCTGTCACTTGGTGTCATATAGGCGAGTATTGATTTAGCGTACCGCCACGCCATAGGCATGTAAGAGCCAATAAAATGACATAAAAATCGCGGCGAATTTAAATATAATAATAAATGAACTTTAGGTACTCACAGATTAATTTATAGCTTGTACACATTTCTAAATAAAATTATTTACATAAAACATATTTTAAAGTCGCTAACGCGACTCACCAAATAAATAATAAATATTTTAAACTTTTGGCAACTGAAAATTTTTTTAAAGTGACAAAATTAGTACGTTATTAGCAACTAAAATTAAAATCTATTTTATTAATTAGTATTAAATAATACATATACGGAATTAATATGTTTATAAACAAAACCAAGTTCTTGAAGTATAAATGCTTACAAGAGACAATTTTTTCCCGCTTAAGTATACTTCTGTCACAGCATAGGAAACATGTTTTCTATGCTGTGCTTCTGTCCTAGTCATTAAGCGGTGATATCGCGACAGAACTTCTAGACTATGCGCAAAAGTTAAAGTGTATTGTATGCAAGCGGCATTTCATATAACATTTTGGTAACCGATGTTTTCCCAGTATTTCAACCCTGCTGAATACGAAAATTGCGGTTATCAAAGCGAAATCTTAACCGGAAGCGTGATATTCAAGATGACACCCAAGATGTCAGCTTTGTTATTTTTGATGGAATCATTATGGACAATTAAGACAAATATTTTTATTGGTTCGGATAGATAATTTTATACCCTACAATTTTTATTAGAAGTAAAATTATCTTCAGATCACTCCTAAAAGAGCTAGAGTCGATAAAAGCACCAGTGTTGTATAAACCGTCTTAATACATAAAGCAGTATAATTATGGAAGCATCTTGGTGAGTTCAGCGAGGTAGCTTTCCCAGTATCCAGCTAGGATGTATCTGTTTAAACATCAACAGAGCAAATCAAGTCCATAAAAGTCGATCATAAAGAGGATATTGCGTCTTCTGTTTTGACAACACACGGTGCTTCTCCCGACTCTCTAGACCCTTAAAGAGTGATTTTACTGTAATTTTTTGTAGACCATAAAATTATCTATCCGAGCTAACAAAAATATTTGTCTTAATTGCCATAATAATTAATCCATCAAAATAAATAAAAAGAGCAAACATGTATATTACGACGATTTTTACGCACACGATGTCTTTAGCTGGCTTTCGCTCCTTAATAAGCAATCTTATGGTACTTTTACATTTAATAATAATTGTAGAGAACCTTGTATATCTAATTCAATCAAAACAGTTGTCCAAGTTTCAATAATAATTCTTCCATCCAAATAAATCTTAATTAATAAAGCAGACAACCTAGTCGCCATCTTGAATATCGCGCTTCCGGTTTAAATTTCACTGTGGGTAACCGCAATTTTTGGATTCAGGGGGGTCGAAATATTGGGAAAACATCGGTTACCAAAATGTTATATGAAATTCCTCTAGCATTTCGATACTGGGATTTTGTTCCAGTTTCACGGTGCTTCTTCCGACTGTAGCTCCTTAAGGAGTGATCTGAAGATAGTTATACCTCTAATAAAAATTGTAGAGTATAAAATTATCTATCCGAACCAATAAAAATATTTGTCTTAATTGTCCATAATGATTCCATCAAAAATAACAAAGCTGACATCTTGGGTGTCATCTTGAATATCACGCTTCCGGTTAAGATTTCGCTTTGATAACCGCAATTTTCGTATTCAGCAGGGTTGAAATACTGGGAAAACATCGGTTACCAAAATGTTATATGAAATGCCGCTTGTATGGCTAATGATACGTTTTTTCCGATAACAGTCCTAGTCTATTCTCTACATTGTGCTTTTCATTGTGTGTTTTCAGTGTGATTTGAAAATTTGTAAGTACAAATGGTGGTTTGTTATAAAATTACAAAAAAATGAGCCCGGTTAAAGCGCAAACGGATAAATGGTTTACTCACAAATAAATAGGATCCACGAAAAATTCTGTAGGTACTAATTATAAAAGTTAAATTAAAAAATAACAAGGCTATCTTGGAAGCATAAAACTTTATGCCAAACGAACTTTTAATATTTATTTTCAAAAACTGGGAGTTTTTTATTTTTTTTAAATTTAACTTTTCTACCTAATAGAATTTTCCCTGGTTTTTATCATAAATTGCTATTGCTAGTCCAGCCTTTTTTCAAAAATTCATTTTGAATTATTACGCCAGTAATAATAATTATTGTAGTTTGCCAAAAGTTTAAAATATGTTTTATATAAATAATTTCATTTTTATTTTTAATATTATATTAATTTTCGTAATTAAATATTTAAAATAATATAAATTAATCTGGGAGTACCTAAAGTTCATTTATTATTATATTTTTAAATTCGCCGCAATATTTATGTCATTTTATTGGCTCTTACATGCCTATGGCGAGGCGGTGCGCTAAATCAATACTCGCGTCATATAGCGGCTTTTTAAAAAATCTCTATTGAAATGTCAGTTCAAATTTTAGTAAAAAGAATTATTTTAAAATGTACTAATTATCTTCGTAGAAAAAATAGCATTTACGACTCGAGATGAAATCCGTTTTTTTCGTTCGAAAGATTACTTCACTCGCCCCTTACGGGGCTCTTGAATTAAATTCTATCTCACGAAAAAAACTGATGTTTCATCTCATGTTGTAAAAAATACTATTAAAAGTGCTTGTATGGAAAATCGTCGTTTTTATTCATGTTGCAACTGCGCCTACAAAGCGAGTGAGATAGAATACAATCGAAAGTAGTTATATGATTTTTCTGACAGTTTTCAGAAAAATTGCAGTTTTCCACTGGTTTTTCGAATTTGATTATAAAGAAACATGTAAAACCGCATTTTTACTTTCGATTGTATTATACAGTAAAAAAATCTAACTTGAGGTAAGTTCGCGCAGGTTTGGCCACGCCAGTTTAATAATTTAAATACGTTGACTACTGCGTTGGTGGGGATAAATACCAATTTAGGTATCTGCGCATTGTCACCGCTCGTCTACTTAAAATATTTTTACTGTATCTCACTCGCTTTGTAGGCGCAGTTGCAACATGAATAAAAACGACGATTTTTCATACAAGCACTTTTAAGAATTAGTTTTGGGCTTAATATTGAAGATCGAGAGAAATTAAAATAGCCAAAAGTATTCTTTTTATCTATATTTTCATAAAAAAAATATAAAAAAAACAGTCTAATTGGAATCCCCATTGGAATCATCTTTTATAAAATTAGCTTAGCTCTTAGCTCACTCCAAGTAGGATATCATTTGTTTATCTCAATCATTTATTTGCAACAGTTGTATGTACAAATATTCAAAAATTGAAGCTGTACCTATAATTCGTTCACTATTTATTTGCGCTATGGTTGGCCATGAACTTTTGTTTATTAGTTTGCCAAAATAAAAAGTCCCTATTAAGTTGACTGACAGTTTGTGACAATATCAAAAAATGACAGACAACTATTAAAGGTAGGTTCATAACTTTCCACTGATATGTTTCCATTGGTACGTTGGCCAATCGGAGCAGAGCATTTTTCAAATTCATCTGTCAAATTTTGAGAGCTATATGAACCTAGCTTAAGTAAAAATATTTTAAGTAGACGAGCGGTGACAAAGCGCAGATACCTAAATTGGCATTTATCCCCACCAACGCAGTAGTCAACGTATTTAAATTATTAAAGGGGCGTGGCTAAACCTGCGCGAACTTTCCTCAAGTTAGATTTTTTTTACTGTACCATTGAATAAATAGTCGCTGCTCTACAATACTTAACCTAACTGATTTTTTTCTAATTTATACCGGGTGGAATCTGTCACCCTAACATGGCCAACCATAGCGCAAATAAATAGTGAACGGATAATACCTAGTGATGATCAAACATACGTAAGGCGATGGAAGTCATTTCATATTTTTGACGTTTATTGCAGGTTATTTTATATTTTCGTGTTTTTGGTTCTTTGAGTTTTCAGTTCGAACTGGTTCGAACCCTCTTTTTTTTCAGAGCTTCCGTACAAAATTGTATGTCTCAGGGACCAAAGTAAAGTTTAATTGTTTTTGGTGTCGTAGTGGCACATTAATGAGTACCTAGATGCCTAGATCCTAAAGATATAACCCGCTGTAGGGCAGGCAATGGGACGGAGTCGGGAGTCGTTCTAGGACGTTACGTTTTAGAGGCTGTGATAAATAAACAACTCAATCCAGAAAGCCTCTTGATAGTTTCAGTATGGTTGTGGAGTAGAAATACTGCCCTCTAGACTAGACCATTTAAATAGACGGTTGTAGCGAATTGGTTGTGTAGACGTGTAGAATTTTGGCACTCTTACCAAACTGAATATATAGACACCAATTAAGGCCGTCAATTTGTGGAGCTTCTTTTACCTGTTAAAAGCGACTGCGTAGGTACTTACTGCTCAGTTTGGTAAGGCTGCCAAAGTTTAACACTTTAGTGTTAACCGAGTGTTAACTAAACTTAGAGACGAGAAACGAGACGAGAATTTTTCGATTTCTTGTCGCTTATTTTAAAACTCGAGTCTCGTCTCGACCATCGTCTCGACCATCGTCTCGAATTTAAATGTCACTCTCGAAAGGTCAATCTCGTCTCGTAAGATATTTTAGTGCTCTAGTTTAGATTCTAACTCGTATTACAAATTAATCGCAGTGTCGTCTCGTTTCTCGTCTCGAAATCAAGACGAGACGAGAAAAAAATCGATTTCTCGATTCGGCATGAAGTAGGTATTCTTCTAAACATTTTTGTTCTCATGTCATCATTCCTATCTTCTTCATTTTATGCTTTCAATATAATTATTTTTGTAAGGTAAGCGTTGATTGAGGGAGTTGTAAAAATTCCCTCAATCAACGAGGTAACTGTTTTTAGTGCATAAGATGTCACTTTTATCATGAGGCGTAGCCGAGTAATTCTATACCAAAGCTACAGTTTTCCGATTACGCAGCGTTGGAACACCCTGTATAGCCGATGCCGTGGACTTTTATATTGCGTTGTATTTTCTCTTCTCTGATAGGCAAATTGATCTGCATCACCAACGAAAGTGGGGAGGATTTTGAAGAAATAATTTTGGGGCGAAGGGAATTAAACTGGTCGTTTTCTAGAGATATCTTGCATAATTAACTATCAAGTCCAAATCACACATACTAGTTTCCATTTCTATACTTCCATCTTCCGTAGAAAATATTTGATGGTGGGTACCATCTTTTCCCACCCATTAGTCAGTTGTAGATTGATTAAATATCCATTAAATTTTTTTAGTGCTTGTTTGTGCCCAAATATTCAAAACAACCATTACCTATAGGCATACATAATAAATTTGTTTGTATAAAATTTTTTAATAATATGTAACATTAAAAGTACATTACAAACACGTCTTCAGTTTATTGGTTTAGTTTGTGGTGAGAAGTCGTTGAAAGTATTTTTCTGAAATGTCACAGAAGGAAACTGTTGCAAATTGCCTAAATTGCATTTTTGGGCCATTTTTCGAATTTGCCGCTTTGTTAGGGTTGCCCCCTTACGTATTTAAATGTAACCATAAGAATAAAACGCACAAATTCGAGATGACGTATTCTTTTAAACATTTATGTTGTGGCCTTTTAATTACTGCGTTTTTGGCATTTGCTGGAGTTTGTTGCACTCAAAATTTAATTCGTGCGATTCAAGATCGAGATGATTTATTCGACGTTATTTGCTATTTTCCTAATTTTTCTCTTTTTTGGGGTGCATCTGTGTGTAATTTAACAGTTACTCTACAAGCGCATAACATCCTCGAAATGATTAAAACTTACGAACAAATTATTAATTATTTTGAAGAGGTTGGTGAAAATTTTTTCACTGTTGAGCTGATACGAAAATGGCGTGCTTGGCAATACATTGCAATATTTTTTATACAAATATTTATGATTGTATTTGCAGTTTTGTATTTTTGCATCGATTTGCCTTTTACTCCTATGGATAAATTAGGGCATATAGTGGCAATATACCTCGGTGGCGTGTATATCGTGATAGTTAGCCTTATGCATCTGACTTTTGAAGTTTTATTGAGAGAATTTCACGTTGCTTTAAAAGAAAAGCTTGAAAATCCAAACAGCATTAATGATACAATGCTTAGAATGTTGAATGATTTCGAAGCACTGTATCTGAGAATTACCAACATAATTAACCGTTTTATTACGCTCTTAAACCCAGCTCTGCTTATTTGGTTATTATCAGCTGTAATTATTTATATTTGTGTCAGTTACCTATTGACCATGTGCTTTTTGGATGGAATCCATAGCATATTTAATATAAAACTGTTTGGTGTGGAATCACTTTTGTCTATAGCACTTGTAAGCTTTATATTTATTGTTTATGGAATCACGAATGTGCAGGAAGCGGTAAGTGTCTAATAAATTAGTTTGCATTACTTCCATTGCTTATTTGATACAGTACCTTCATAAATAACAACCCACGTGAGCAATTTACTAGGTAACCTGTACGTCAGCATAGGGAGCAAAATTATTTAAAAATGTGCTTTTCCATGTTCCCTATAGTCTAATCCTGTGGTTGTCACTTAGAAGTTCTTAGGATGTAGTCAAATGAGATGCTTTGTTGATGATTTTCAACTAATCAAATTTGGAAAGGGTGGGTTATTATTATTTCTCATGCCTTGGGTGCCGGCAGTGTTGCTCCTCACTGTTCGATGTGGTTCTTATAGGCACTTATTTTTGGGATGCCTGGATTCATGTATAATGTATATTCTGCACGTCTCCATCTTGGTTTTTACCATTTATTATTTAATTTTTTTGGCTTTTGAAATTTACTAATTGTTAATCAATTTCACTTTTTTAGCCTGAAAAAATATTATCGTATTTATTCATAATTTCCTATAAGTAAACTGAGCCGAGAGGAAGCAGATAAAGTTAATAATAAACTATAAATTCTAAACAAAATTATTACACTAGGTATTATTTTTTAGTTCGAGTCGCTTATATTTACGATATCGAGAAGGAGAATAGTATACAACATCTCCAATACGTTTTCACTCACTTTGGGCATATTTGCAACTATAAGAGATGTAATAAATGGGTGCATTCACCTAACGTAACAGTTATGGAGCAGCTATCAAATCATTCGGTGACAATAGTAGCGCTAGTGATGTAGCAGTTGGTAGCTGCTCCACAACTGTTACGTCCGTTGAATGCGCCCATTGTTTCAATGTTGACTGTTTATTTAAATTTTTGTTTAGATGTTTGGTACAACACTCACGTACGTTTTAACAATAATAAAGTTTCAAATTGATGCTAATAAACATCACTAACTACCCTATGGTTTTCCAATTTTCAATCACAAATTAACTCAACTTTATTAATAGAGAGTCTGTATATTTGATAGAGAAATTCTCATCTTGTGAATGAATGTGAAAAATTTAAACTAAAATAGATTTATGCCAATAAAAAAGTTCGTGTGTAATGATTTTTTTATGAAATGACCTTACTTAACATAAAATAAAAAGTCACGAAAAATCACACGAAATTTTTATTGTAACACCCTGTAATTAATGCATAGGGGAGCTGTGCCTAATATCGACCACTTCCTAATATCGAATCTTTTTGAACTTTTATTTTCTAATGAAATATTCAAATTTTACAAAATGGGTTCGATATTAGGCACAGTTCCCTAATTAAAATTTTTCATAAATGCCAGTTCTAAATGCTCTAACGGTTGGTGGGTCTAACGTAACAATTTCTTGAGATATTGCTGATGTCCCCCAATAATACAAAAAGCGTTTCTATACTATATCTTCGTGTTGTTGGAATAAGGCGCACAAACCTGTACTTTTATTTCCAGTGAAGGTATTTATTGACTATAACAACTCTACTGACACCATTTACTCCTGAAAAAGTTTTCAGCACTAAATCCCTAGTGAAGTCTGTTGGACCTTCTTGTAGAATATATTTGATGGGGTGTTGCGTCCTTGATTGCTGTTGATTCCACCAGACAATAATAGTATGTAGATAAAATATTCATTTAATCTTTTTTTATTATTTTTTGTTTCCAAATATTTAAAACAACGATTATAGCTTTACATAATACATAGGTTTTTTTATATGTAACCAATGTAACGTTAAAAGTACATTACAAACACAAGTCTTCAGTTTATGGTGAGAAGTCGTTGAAAGTATTTTGCTAAAATGTCGGAGAAAGAAATTGTTGCAAATTGCCTAAATTGCATTTTTGGGCCAGTGTTTGAATTTACCGCTTTGTTGGGGTTGCCTGCTTACGTATTTAAATGTAACCATAAGAATAAAACGCACAAATACGAGATGACTCATTCTTTTAAACATTTGTGTTGTGGCCTTTTAATTACTGCGTTTTTGATGTTTGCTGGAGTTTGTTGCACTCAAAATTTAATTCGTGCCATTCAAAGTAGGGATGATTTATTTGACGTCATTTGTTATTTTCCAAATTTTGCTCTTTTTTGGGGTGCATCTATATGTAATTTAACAGCTATTCTACAAGCTCATAACATTCTCGATATGATGAAAACTTGCGAACAAATTATTAATTATTTAGAAGAGGTTGGTGAAAATTTTCTGACTGTTGAGCTGATACGAAAATGGCGTACTTGGGAATACATTGCAATATTTTTTATACAAATTTTAATGATTACATTTTCGATTTTGTATTTTGCCATCGATTTGCCTTTTACTTCTATGGATAAATTAGGGCATATAGTGGCGGTATATCTCAGTGGTGTGTGTTTCGTGATGATTATCCTTATGAATTTGAGTTTTACAGTTTTCTTGAGAGAATATCACGCTACTTTAAAGGAAAGGCTTGAAAATCCAAACAGCATTCATTCTAATAATACATTGCTTAAAACTTTGAATGATTTCGAAGAACTATATCTGAGATTTATCGACATAATTAACGATTTTATTACGCTCTTAAATCCAGCTCTGCTTATATGGTTATTATCAGCTGTAATTATTTATATTTGTGTCAGTTACCTATTGACCATGTGCTTTTTGGATGGAGTTCATAGCATATTTAATATAAAACTGTTTGGTGTGGAAGCAGTTTTGACTTTAGCACTTGTAAGCTTTATATTTGTTATTTACGGAATCAGGAATGTGCAGGAAGCGGTAAGTTTCGTCGAAGTGTCGAAGAAATTAGTTTGCATTACTTCCATTGCTTGATAGATACTCTTCAGACGTGCACTATGTGATATGAATGATACTATGATACCATAGTCTCTGTACATTATTGTAAGGACCCAAAATTTTTAAAAATGTGTGTTTTCCATGTTATTTCTCTATGTTCTAATCCTGATGTCACTTGATGGGAGTTCTAAGGCTGCAGTATCTTGAAAGCAGTGAAATGGAGTGTCTGGTTTGTTTTTCATTTAGTGTTAAGGTTTGTTCTGATAAAATTTAGAAAGAAGGGTTATTTTTTTCCATGCCTTGGGTGCCCATACTGTTGCTCCACAGCTGTATATTCTGCACGTTCCCATCTTGGTTTTTACCATTTATTATTTAATCTTTTGGGCTTTGGAAATTAACTAATTGTTAATCAATTTAACTTTTTTAGCCTGAAAAAATATTATCGTATTTATACAAATTTCCTATAAGTAAACTGGGCCCAGAGGAAGCAGATCAAGTTAATAATAAACTGTAAATTCTAAACAAAATTTTTAAACTAATTATTTTAGCTCGAGTCGCTTATATTTACAATATCGAGAAGGAGAATAGTATACAACATCTCCAATACGTTTTCACTCACTTTGGGCATATTTGCAACTGTAAGAGATGTAATAAATGGGCGCATTCTCCGGATGTAACAGTTGTGGAGGAGCTACCAAATCGTTGTTGGGTGACTTACCTTTGCTTTGAGAACGTGTGCGCCATTTTATCGAGTGCATTTCATTTGCGTTATGTTGAGTTATGTCGATAGCTGCTCACTTAACAAAATTACCGCACGATAGTAGCGCTAGTGATGTAGCAGTTGGTAGCTGCTCCACAACTGTTACGTCTAGTGAATGCGCCCATAGTTGCAATGTTGGCTGTTTATTTCGATTTTTGTTTAGATGTTTGGTACAACACTCACATACGTTTTAACAATAATACAATTCCAAATTGATTTTAACAAACACTAAGCACCCCATGCTTTTCCAACGGTCATTCAGAAAAAATGAAAGTGGCCCGGCATCTTTTATAGTCTGTTAAAATCGATGTTTCCGAAAAGTGTAGTATTTGCACGATTTTTATCACTTATGCACTCAAATGCTTCAAAATAATTTTAAATTACAAGCCTTCAGAGCACTGGTGTAAAAACTTTTCTAAGAACCACCACAGATCACAAACTTTCTTATAACATCATCCTTTCTTTGTGAGGAGGAGTCATAATTACGCTGCAGTACTCACGGGAGGAAATACTTCACAAATAAAAATATGTATAATAATAAAAGTATTAATGCACAACTCTGAGTTAGTATTCTTCCTTTTTTTTTAAAAGGTTTTACAACTTTATTTACCCTTCAGAATAATAAATAGTATAAAAAAAATATCTTTGTGTGGATTTCTAAAATTACCCCATTACCCCACTCCGTAAAACCACCCTTGTTATGGATTTAATTGACCTTAGCAGCTCTTGGCTGCTATCCAGTTGGATCCTCGCCTAGAATTTCTTTGATGAATAAAAGTATCTCTACTCCCAGTTAGTATATTGCCCTTTTGAAGCAAAACAGTAAAAATATCGCTTTGAAACCTTCGGAAGCAATCGTGAGATCTGCCGGTGTTCTATCAAAATGGTGTGGTTCGATTTAGAGTCTCCAAACGGACCCATATTTGGTGTCATCTCCAATTTCTATTAGCTATATCGTTACCCTAATGAGAAAACCACGTAAGTCCAATATTTGGCAAAATTGAGCTTTTAGGGCTATCTGATTATGTTTAAGTAGTACTATTTAGCTGTATATAGACTATAATTCTCGTGCTCGGTTACGAGATGACCGCCGCGGGGGCACGATGATATGTCCCGTTACACCCTCTCCTCTTCTAAATGGATTATTCGGTCTTTGGGGCGAAGAAAGACGGTTTGAAGTTTTTTTTGGACGCCCTCGGCTCCTCTTTTGCAGACGGGCTGCAGGTCTTCCACATCGGGCGGCACGACACTTAAACTCGGTTCCATCAACTTGGTTAGGTCCGAAACATGGTACCGTTCGATAATGGTAACTGGGGTCACAACTTGTCCCCAAACCGTAGTTAGTGAGGGTGACAACTTTCGCAACACGATAGGGCCCATCCCGCTTTGGAAGAAATTTTGCCGTGATACCTTTTGCGGCGTTGCTTAAAATGTGCGTCTTCAATAAAACATGATCGCCAGGGTAGAATTCTTCGTGGCGCCCGTTCCTCTCCACAAAGTTTTTCCGTTGATCTTGAGCTTTCTAGATCCGTTTTTTAGATTCGTAGAGCAAGTTGGCCAAATTCTTGAAGTAGAGAGTGATTTGTGGAACAAAATTCTAGGCACTTTAGTATCTGACGCACGTGGACGCACATCATACACGGCGTCGTGTAGCGCCAACTAAAATCGACAGTTATGTCTTTAAGTCCCGATTCTTTCGCTCGACCGGATTATTTTCGGCATGATATGCAGGAATAAAAAAAAATTAAATTTAAGGAGGTTCAGGCATGATTTCAAAAATGCCAGATGCTTGTAGTAGTATACCTAAGCGGGTTCTAGACCGGATGTCACGTCACATCAGAATAAAAATGGCGGGAAATTCAAATATGAAGGCAAGAGGGCGTGTAAATTTTAAAATGCAAGATGGCGTCGAAAATAGGTGTGAAGTAGACTTACAAATTTAAAAAGGAGGTGGGAAGACGAGTACCAATTTAAAAATTCAGAACGGCTCGTGGAAGTAATTTGGAGAGTGGGATGTGAGAATGGCCGTAAATAAGGCGTAACAATTTGTAACGGAAGTGACGTCACAAGTGGGGAGATTTAAACACGGTGGTCCTACTGTCAAGTAAAAATAGGGGGCGACGCCTTAAACTTTCAAAGAAGGATTCGGTCATTGCATCCGACTGAAGAAGGGGGGCCTTAGGGTCGTGCATCTAACAAGGGGCTTCTAAAGGAGGCCTCTGATGCTTAAAACTTTCAAATAGGGCTGCAAACTTTCAAAAGGTGCTTCCAAATGGGAGGCGTGTTTTCTAACATCTGAAGGGGGCCTGAGGCTTTAAACTTACAAATAGGGTTTCTGAAGAAGGTCCAGGAGGCTTTAAACTTTCAAAATGTTTTTCCAAATGGAGTGTTCGAGTAGGAGAAAAATGGGATATCCGATATGTAAGGTTTTTAAATTCGATATGCGTTACGTTTTTAGAACAATAAAAATCATTACTAACAACTGAAAGGGCGAGTGGATGAAGTTGTTAAGTCACATTTTTTTAAATTTGAGATTTTCCGTGGAAAAAGGTTCTATGAACATTTTCTATCATATCCACGGAAAATCTCAAAACTTTTAAAAATGTCACTTAACACCTAATCCACTTTAACTCTTCTGACACCATCTACCCCTGTAAGAGTTTTCAGCACTAAATCCCTAGTTTAGTCTCTTGGACTCTCTCGTAGAATATCTTTGATGGGATATTACAGCCTTTTTTGCCGTTCATACCACCAGACAATATTGTTGGTACTGTTAACCGTAACTTCATTTGATTTAATAAAATACAACATGGAGCTTAAAACAGTTTAATTGCGTAGCACTCTTTTCTGCGACTTAACCAGTGGCGGCGCTAGGTTTTTGTGGGCCCCTGGGTACACATTGATGAAAAGAGACCAAATTGATTATAGCGCCGCAGGCTAAAAATTTTCATCCCTCAAGGTCAACAGCATTTAAATCACAATTTAGCACCGAGCTCAATTTCAGAAGAAACTATTTCTTTGAACTAATGGGGAATTGGACACTTGTTTTTTTATTTTTTATTTTGAAACTAGAGTTTATTTTGATCTCATAGCATTTTTTATTTTTCTCTCTAGCTTACTATAGTAAGAAGAGAGCTAGATATATATTAGTAGCTACGTCATAGCGTTTTTAAAAAATTTATTTTGGGCTTAATATTCGAGTTAGAGAAAAAATTTAAAAAAGTGATAAGTTTTTTGTTTAGTTCTTTCCGTTTTTATAGAAAAAAGTACAAAATTCGATTGTAGTCCAAAAATTGCAATAAATTGCAAAATTGCAAAAAGAAAAATATATCTAAGGGTTTAAAACTACACATTTTTTATTACTATAAACCACGGTAATAAATATACATATATGCCGACGGTCGTTCTAAGTGGAAGCTTTTGATGACTGATTAAACGCGACTATCCGCATTTGATTGGTGCAAATAATATCTCTTGATATGTTTTCTCTGTCTTATATTAGCGCGACAATTACTCTTGATATGCTTTCTCTCTCTCACAAAGTAGTTCACAAGTGGCCTCAGTTTTGTTAACAAAGTAATACTTTTTTTTTCACTTCTTATTTTAAACTTATAAAAATAATCTTATATTTCGGATAGGAGAGCCTCAAAAATTTTTTGTTATGGTTATCCTTTTCAATATCATATTACGCTCTACGACAGCAATTAATTTATTTTTTGTTCTACAGCAAGACTTTCTTTCTCTTCTTTCTTCTTCTGGTTTTTAGAGGCCACTTGAACCATAGCGAGAATGAGGTGGGTAAGAATGCCCCATCTCGCCCCCCCTGGCGCCGCCACTGGACTTAACAATGACTCTACAATGACTCCTAATGGCTTCACTATAACTCCACAATTGCTCGATCATGACTCCACCATGGCTTGACGATGACTAAAGCCGGCCTTACATGACAGCTTCTAGAAGCCAGCTTCTTTTTTTCAAATCAATAAAAGTTGAACTTAAACCAATTTCTAGCGTCTGACGCTGGAAATGCAAGGTTTCTTGGCTTAGAAAAATAAGCTGCCTTCTAGAAGCTGTCATGTAAGGCCGCCTTAACTCTTCTCTCTGGTACGCGTCCGGGTGTGGTCCACACGTCATCCTCTTTGTCCGGGGAAGCACCTAGATACGAATCAGATAGGCGTTACGAGATGTCGCTAACAGTACATAAAAGATTCATTTAATTTTTTTAAATTATTTTTCATAATTTTTCATTCCCAAATATTCAATTATACGATTATAGCTTTACATATTAAATTTGTTTATATTACATAATGTTTTTTAAATGTAACCAATGTAACATTAAAAGTACATTATAAAAGCAAGTATTCAGTTTATTGGTTTTGTTTGTGGTAGAAAGTCGATGAAAGTATTTTTCTAAAATGTCGCAGAAGGAAATTGTAGCAAATTGCCTAAATTGCATTTTTGGGCCAGTGTTTGAATTTACCTCTTTGTTAGGGTTGCCCGCTTACGTATTTAAATGTAACCATAAGAATAAAAGACACAAATTCGAGATGACTTATTCTTTCAAACATTTGTGTTGTGGCCTTTTAATTACTGCGTTTTTGGCATTTGCTGGAGTTTGTTGCACTCAAAATTTAATTCGTGCCATCCAGGATAGAAATGATTTATTCGACGTTATTTGTTATTTTCCTAATTTTGCTGTTTTTTGGGGTGGATCTGCAACTAGTTTATCTGTTATTCTACAAGCTCATAACATTCTTGAAATGATTAAAACTTGCGAACAAATTATTAATTTTTTAGAAGAGGTTGGTGAAAATTTTCTCACTGTTGGGCTGATACGAAAATGGCGTACTTTGGAATACATCGGGATATTTTTTATACAAATTTTGATGATTACATTTTCTGTTTTGTATTTTGCCGTCGATTTACCCTTTACTTTTGTAGATAAATTAGGGCATTTAGTAGCAATATATCTCACTGGTGTGTATTTCGTCATGGTTGCCATAATGCATTGGAGTTTTATAGTTTTCCTGAGAGAATATCATGTCGCTTTAAAGGGAAAAATTGAAAACCCAAACAGCATTAATAGTTCAATGCTAGACGTGTTGAATAATTTCGAAATACTGTATTTGAGAATTACCCAAATAATTGATGACTTTATTACGTTTTTGAATCCAGCTCTGCTTATTTGGTTATTATCAACTGTAATTGTCTATATTTGTGTCAGTTATCTATTGACCATGTGCTTTTTGGATGAAATACATAGCGTATTTAATATAAAACTATTTGGTATAGAAGCAATTTTGACTATAGCACTTGTAAGCTTTATATTTGTTGTTTATGAAATGACTTACGTGCAGGACGCGGTAAGTACAGGAACTTATTCTTAGGGTCATTTTCACGAAAAGTTTTTAGCCTGAGAAAATATTATCGTACTTATATAAATTTCCAATAAGTAAATTGAGCCGGGAAGAAGCAGATCAAGTTAATTAATTAACAACATATTGTAATATAAAAAAATTATAATATAATTTTTAGTTGGAGTCGCTTATATTTACAATTTCAAGAAGAAGAATAGAATACAACGTATCTAATACATTTTCACTCTCTTTGGGCATTTTTGCAACTGTAAGAGATGGAATAAATGTCTGATCGATGTATTAATAATTTATTTAAATGTTTAGATGTTTGGTACAACACTCACATACGTTTTAACAATAATACAATTCCAAATTGATTTTAACAAACACTAAGTACCCCATGTTTTTCCAACGGTCATTCAGAAAAAAACAAATTGACCCGACATCTTTTGTAGTTTATAAAAATCAATGTTTCAGAATAGTACATTGCAATACATGGTCGGTAAGTGCATAGTTAACAAATCCAGAAAATGTTAGCAAAACGAGACCCGTAGGGTCGAGTTTTTCTAATTTTCGAGATTTGTTAAGAAAAGCACTTAACGATCCTAGTATTGCATACTATTTTTTGCACAATCGTGAAAAATAACTAATAATAAATTCATTTTTTAAACTGACACTAGTTGACAGTTGTAAATAATTTTTATAATTTTCAAGTTTATTCAAAATAGTAACCGCTGGAGAACAATGTTGTCCCAGTAACAAGAATAAAAGTAACAAATAGCTCAAACATCTGTTTCACTTACCACCCTTGTGCTTTTGGTTAAATATTTCGAAATCATTATTTTATTGTTTCTATGGACACATACAATGGTTTGGTAAAATCAGCTTTCTATTAGTATAAACATTGTTGGTAAGTACAGAATAGAACACGATTGTGCAAAAAAGTGTAGTATTTGCACGATTGTTATCACTTTTTCATTCAAATGCTTCAAAATAATTTTAAATTACAACACTTCAGAGCACTGATGTTAAACCTTTTCTGAGAACCACCACAGATGTGAGGAAGCTGGAAGGTCATTACTCTGGTGCTCACGGTACGAATATTTCACTTAAAAAAATATGTAATAATCAAAATATAATAAAAATATTAAGGCACAACTCTGAGTTAGTATACTACCCTTTTGAGGCAATAGAGTAAAAAATTTAGCTTTAAGACCTCTAGAAGTAAGCGTGAGATCTGGACCATTTCTGGAATGCAGTGTATCTGATCCAGATACACTGGATCGGTCCTATCTAAACGGATCCTTCTTAGGCGCTATCTATATTTTCTTTTAGCTAAATCGCTCGAGAAAGTATAAATTATTAGAACATGGGGAGGTGTAAAGCTGAAAAATGGGTCATTATACTTCATTCAAGGAGACGAGATAGTGAATGTAAACAAACAACCCGCGTGTTGTGCACGTGAACACTTCTATTTAGTGCTGTGATTGGCTCTAACGTATAAACTTATTTTAAGCTTGTTGCATGGTTACCTAACTGCGTTGATGCGGATAACTCATATTATAGTGGCAATTAGAGCTGGGACGATTACAGGAAAAATGTAATCGATTATAAATAAATAAATGATTGCGACAGCTTTAACTAAAGGAGCTTTTAGGGAATTATTATGAAACGGCTGTTTGCTAAATACTTAAGTATTTAATAATTTTAACAATAAATTTATTTACTAAGGGTCGTGATTATAAACGACAAATAAAGTTTACCTCGAGAATAAAATTTAACTTTTTAAGACATGACAACATAGCAACGTTACAATGTCAAAATTTGACGTTTGAATATAAACACGACGAACACGACACAAATGTCAAACTTTGACATTGTAACGTTGCTACGCTGCCATGTCTAATAGTTCATTCCCTATACTTATTATAGTACAGTACAGTAGAAGTAATCAACGAGGTGGACCTAATTCCTACAAAAATGAAAAGCTCAAAATTAAAAATAGTTAATCTTTGAAAAATTATAAAAACGTTTTAAAAAATTAAATATCTAAAAATTGCCACATAGAACATATAGGACACAGTCAGGGAAACTAGAAATAATTAAAGAAATTTCAAAATATTTGTTTGTGAGGGCATTACGACCCCTCTAAGGTAGATGAAAAGCTCAAAATTAAAAATATGTAGTTAATATTTGAAAAATTATAAAAACACTTGACAAAATTAAAATTTTAAAAACTACCACATAGAACATATAAGACACTTTCAGAGAAACACGAAATAAAAAAAAAATTTCAAAATATTTGTTTGTGAGGGTATTAACACCCCTCGAATGTAGACGAAAAGCTCAAAATTAAAAATATGTAGTTATTTTAAGAAAAATTATAAAAACACTTGACAAAATTAAAATTTTAAAAATTGCCACAGAACAGATAGCGCACAGTCAGGGAAACTCAAAATATAAAAAACTTTCTCAAAATATTTGTTTGTGAGGGCATTACGACCCCTCGAAGGTAGACGAAAAGCTCAAAATTAAAAATATGTAGTTAATTTTAGAAAAATTATAAAAACACTTGACAAAATTAAAATTTTAACAATTGCCACATAGAACATATAGGACACAGTCAGGGAAACTCGAAATAAATAAAAATTTCTCAAAATATTTGTTTGTGAGGGTATTACGACCCCTCGAAAGTAGACGAAAAGCTCAAAATTAAAAATATGTAGTTAATTTTTGAAAAATTATAAAAACGCTTGAAAAAATTAAAATTTTAAAAATTGCCACATAGAACATATAGGACACAGTCAGGGAAACTCGAAATAAATAAAAATTTCTCAAAATATTTGTTTGTGAGGGTATTAACACCCCTCGAATTTAGACAAAAAGCTCAAAATTAAAAATATGTAGTTAATTTTTGAAAAATTATAAAAACGCTTGAAAAAATTAAAATTTTAAAAATTGCCACATAGAACATATAGGACACAGTCAGGGAAACTCGAAATAAATAAAAATTTCTCAAAATATTTGTTTGTGAGGGTATTACGACCCCTCGAAAGTAGACGAAAAGCTCAAAATTAAAAATATGTAGTTAATTTTTGAAAAATTATAAAAACGCTTGAAAAAATTAAAATTTAAAAAATTGCCACATAGAACATATAGGACACAGTCAGGGAAACTCGAAATAAATAAAAATTTCTCAAAATATTTGTTTGTGAGGGTATTAGGGTATTACGACCCCTCGAAAGTAGACGAAAAGCTCAAAATTAAAAATATGTAGTTAATTTTTGAAAAATTATAAAAACGCTTGAAAAAATTAAAATTTTAAAAATTGCCACATAGAACATATAGGACACAGTCAGGGAAACTCGAAATAAATAAAAATTTCTCAAAATATTTGTTTGTGAGGGTATTACGACCCCTCGAAAGTAGACGAAAAGCTCAAAATTAAAAATATGTAGTTAATTTTTGAAAAATTATAAAAACGCTTGAAAAAATTAAAATTTTAAAAATTGCCACATAGAACATATAGGACACAGTCAGGGAAACTCGAAAAAAAATAAAAATTTCAAAATATTTGTTTGTGAGGGTATTAACACCCATCGAATTTAGACAAAAAGCTCAAAATTAAAAATATGTAGTTAATTTTTGAAAAATTATAAAAACGCTTGAAAAAATTATTATTTTAAAAATTGCCACATAGAACAGATAGCACACAGTCAGGGAAACTCAAAATATAAAAAACTTTCTCAAAATATTTGTTTGTGAGGGCATTACGACCCCTCGAAGGTAGACGAAAAGCTCAAAATTAAAAATATGTAGTTAATTTTAGAAAAATTATAAAAACACTTGACAAAATTAAAATTTTTAAAACTCAAAATTAAAAATATGTAGTTAATTTTTGAAAAATTATAAAAACGCTTGAAAAAATTAAAATTTTAAAAACTACCACATAGAACATATAAGACACTGTCAGAAAAACACGAAATAGAAAAAAAAATTTCAAAATATTAGTTTGTGAGGGTATTAACACCCCTCGAAGGTAGACGAAAAGCTCAAAATTAAAAATATGTAGTTAATTTTTGAAAAATTATGAAAATGCTTGAAAAATTTACAATTTTCAAAATTTACAAAATATATACAGTCCACAGGAATCATTTTTGTGGGAATTAGGTCCAGCTTAAGGTGTTTTTTTATTTAGATCTACTGTACTATTATTCCAAACATATTCCTCTACTTATTTTCAATCTCGTGACATGAGGGTGCGCAAAAGTGGCAGTAAATTAAAATCAATTTTTGCATTTGCGAATTTCTTTGATTTGAATTCTGGGCTTTTGCTTTTTATTAACTTTTGACGAACTTTTGATATAGTACATATGAAAGATAATCCAATTAATTTATAATTTTCTAGCCTGAAAAGATTTTGTCGTATTTGTATAAATATCCTATAAGCAAACTATCGCGAGAAGAAGCAGAACAGGTTAACTTAGCTAAAATTAACAACTTATAAAATTACAAATGACTTATTTGTAGGTTCAATCCATTATATTTACGATATCTAGACGAAGAATAGAATACGTCGTCTCTGACACCTTTTCACTCACTTTGGCTATTTTTGCCACTGTAATTAATGTTTATGCAGTAATTAAAACTTCTTTTTAAATATTTTTTAATTTTTAGGTCTTTGGTACCACCCGAGGGGTCAACCACTGTTCTGAATTTGTACACTGACTGCAGTTGACTACTCATGACTGCATATGCTATGACTGCCATTGACTGCAGATGACTACTGTTGACAGCTCAATTTTTGTACATTGACTGCAGAGAGTGGGTAACCCCTCGGTACCACCCTTACTTACGTTTTGACTATTATACAATTTCAAATAGATTTCAACAAACGAGCTTCAGGGTGATTTAAAATTTTGAGCTTCATACGCACAAAAATTAATGTAACAGCACTATTTTTCGAGTTTTCTAGATTGTGAAAGCACATTATTTATAAGAACATTTTACTGATTTTAAAGAATTCACTTAGGCACTCGGTGAGTTGTTCTGTAATGTAGCTGTTTTGAATAAAATATGCAATTGCACGCAAGTGTAATCTTGTTTGTTCGATTGCTCTGTATACCAATAATTACATTTTTTAGTGTAAATGACCAATTGGTCGTTGTAAGCAACAAATATCTTGGTTTAAAAAGATTTTGAAAAACATTGCTTACCCTCAAAAATATAACGCCTGAAACATAGGCAACACTTAATACACATTTGCTTATAAAGTTGCCTATGTAAACAATTTTCTGAGTTGATGAATTTTGAGTTTTTAAGTGCTCAAAATTACATTTTAAGGGACTTATATAGGAAACTAATCTTAAAAATAAAATTTTTAATTTCTGCATAGCGTAAAGACGCTTTTTCATTTTTATTGCACTAAATTTTACAGTCAAGTGCACTTTAGTGACTTATTATTAAAATAAATACATCTTATTTGTACAACTTTGGACGGCACATGTTTACTATAAAATGGACGGTTTATAACTTATGTGAAAATTCTAATAACTATCAAAAAACGAGATCATTCAAAATTTAAATACGGTTTGGTATTTTCAATTTTTACGAGCCTCTTAGGATCAACTTTCTCTGAGCACATTGGACAAGAATCTACAAACTCCAATATCCTAAAAATAAATTAAATTAAATAAAATTAAAAATGAATAAAAAATAAGTTACTCGATAAAGCTCGAATAAATGGCCGGAAAATCACATTCAGGACATGCGGTGAGATCTGACTTGACAACATGTTTTCCTGTAGCTAAACAAAATGGTATATTATTCTTGCACTTGTCACAAATTATTTCACTTTCGGCTAAAAGAGAGTCACAATATGGACAAGGTGTGAGTTTATCCACAGCGTCACCTTCGCTGTTTCTTCTTCCATTTTTGGGTGGTTTTCTAACAACCCCTTCAATTTTTTTCACGTACTTTGAATCAACTTGATTCCTATACTCGGGATTTTGAATTAACATAGCCGCATAATTATAAGCGGCATATTTTAATCCAGCTCTATGGCACTCAATTACAGAAGAGGTTAAAATTGGAACAATATCTAAAAATTTACTTTCATAATTGAATATTTGACCCACAAAGAGTTACTTACGTGAAGGGAATTTAGATATGTTGTTAGCGACTCGAATTAACATTCTCGCGCCTTTTAAGTGATCGCCTCTACGAACGTGAAGGCGGACTAAAATGTAACTGTGCAGCAACATGAGATTCCAATACATTTCATGCGGTATTTTAATATTGTTGGTTTTAAGCTCTTGGTACATGCTAAATAAAATGTCGTGGGCGTTCCTATAATTGCCATTTATTTGTTCTTCGTTCGCAATTATAATTGCTGACTTTGAAGCTTCTTTGAATTGTTTACGAGCCATATACATACGAAATAGGTACTTTGCATCCTTGGGCATGCCATCACTTTCGCCCAAAAGATATTCTATGAGTTCATTTGCTAACGAATTGTCGTTGGACGACGCTACGACATCTATGGCTACTGTAAGTGCTTCATCTTCGTCAGAATTTGACTTTGATGCCTTTAGCAAGTGTTTCATCGCCTTTAACAAATTTTAATTGTTTTAATCCACGCAATAAAAAATGCATGGATCATCGGAAATGCGCAGTAAGGTTCGAAAGAGACAAAAATATAAAAAGAGGAGATCGAATGTGGAGGAAGTAGGATAGGGATTGGTTTAGAGAAATGAGGAGTGGGAGACGTAGGATAGAGATTGGTTTAGAGAATCCACACTCTAAAAAACACATGGATCATCGGAAATGCGCAGTAAGGTCCGAAAGAGACAGAGATGTAAAAAAGAGAGATACAGAGTGTAGAGGAAGTAGGATAGGGATTGGTTTAGAGAAATGAGCAGTGGGGGACGTAGGATAGGGATTGGTTTAGAAGGCATTGGGTATAATCTGTTACCATAGTTACTATATGGTAAACGTGAATCGGTCACCATGGTCATCTGTTATCCCATCTGTCAATCCATCAGTCTACCCATAGGTCATCCCATATGTCGTCATTTCATCTGTCATATTATTTGTCATTCTATCTGTCATCAAACCTGTTATTTCATATGTCATCTCATCTCACAGATGAGTTTGACAGATAGGATGAGTGAGAGAATTGAGAATGACAAATGAAATGACAGATGAGACTGACAGATAAGACTGTCACATACAATGAAATCACAGATCAGATTGACAGATAGATTTACAAATGAGATGATATGACATAATATGAAACTGACAGAGATGACCATATGAGATTGACAGATAAGATTTACAGATGATATGATGTAACATAATATGAGACTGACATGTGACAATATGACTGGCGAGATTGACAAATGAGATGATATGACGTATGACTTAATATGCGACTGACAGTGATTGACAGATGAAATTTACAGATGAGATGATATGACATAATGAGACTAATAGAGAAGACCAGATAAAATTGACAAATGAGATGATGACATAATATAAGACTGACAGACAAATAAAATAAGATGACAGATAAGATTTACAAATGAGATGATATTATGACATAATATGAGACTGGCAGAGATTACCAGATGAGAATGACAAATGAAATGACAGATGAGACTGACAGATAGACTGTCACAGACAATGAAATGGCAGATGAAATGAGATGACAGAGGAGATTGACATTTAGATGACAGAGCGACTGACACATGATATTCATAGATAGAAGAGGCATAAACGGACAGAGAGAAAAGTTAAATAAAAATGGCTCTCATTGAAAGTTTCACTCTTAGAAGGAGCGTGGGAAGCCTCTTACGGAAGTTGTCATGAGCAAAAAAGTTCACACTTCTTCAGAAACTCGAGAGTCTTAAATTGCCTTCAATAGTTTCAGCTCTTTCTGCAAGAAATTTTTCCTAACTGTTCTAAGAAGTCAAAAGCTTCTACAGGTGCAGGTACACAGTGCACAAAGAGCTTTCAAAAAGCTTTAAAACCTTCTTATGAATACTTAGGATTCCTATTGGAGCAGAAAAGCCTCTGAGGAGTTTCTGAGTATATAGAATCTTTACCTTATCATATTCTCGTCCGTGATAAAAATATTTCCCAGCTAATAAGCTGTTGCGTTCGTTTTCAAAATGGGCAGCTAAACTTGTAAAATCTTGTGGTTTTAATTCATCAGCTGATAGAGTATCGAGTAAAATTTCGCCGTAAATTTGAAGTTTTCCGTGTTTTCTTGCCAATTCAAAAGCTTCTGTATTGCAATGAGATAACACCAAGAAACGTATGGCTGACGAATAATCGTTGAGTCTCTGAAAAAATCTGACAGAAAAATAAACAAAAATGAAATATTTAACGAACCTCGCTATCATTTTAGCGCCTTCGGCACTCTTTGTCTCTTGAACTAGCTCAATAGCCGTCTCTGGGTTGTTCAAATAATCCAACTGTAGCCTCACGACAGAATCAAAATCTCTAGCTGCAAGATAAGCGGTCGACGCTTCCTCATACTTCCCTTCTCGCTCTTTTGCTTTAGCATACTGCAAGTGAATTTTATTTGAATTGACGTTGGGCAACAATTCGCCGACTTTTTGCCAATTTTTAAGCTTTATAAAGTGAAGAGCAGCCTTATCATAAATTTGCGCCTTTTCAAACAAAATTGCCGCGTCAGAATTTTGTTTCTTCGCCTCTAATATTTCGGCGCACTCTTTAAAAAGTTGCTTGCTATTTAAATCCAACGTCAAACTAATTCCATGCTTGAAATTATCGTTTTGAATCGAAGTGCGCGCTATCCCACACTTACACACAAAAATGTGGTCCGCATTGATAGTTTCTTGTAAGCCTTTCTCATAATGCAGATAAGCTTCCGAATAATTCCCACTAAAAAAACGCAATTAGCCAAATCCCTATGTCACATGTTGCTAATTTACATAAATTCGAGTTGCTGCGCATATTCCCTTGCTATGTAAGGGATTTCTTCAGGAGCCATCTTTTTAGACAGTTGAAGCGCTTCGTCCCATTGCAATAAGTCGCGTCTCATTTCCAAAGCAGCTTTGGGATTGCTCGAATCTAAAAATAACTTCTGCGCCCTTTCATAATTACCCAAAACCATCGCTGCATACCCGGCCATCAATTTGTAATCTTCGAGAGATAAAATTTCTTCTAAAGCGCTCACGAGAGCCACTTCTTCGCATTTTTTGTACGACCTCAAAGCTTAAAAACAAATTATGAGTTGGAATTATTTTTATGAAAGTCATCATAGCTTACCTATTTCAATTTCTAAATTTTTTAAAGCTTCTTCAGCTAGTTTTTTCCAACTTTCTTTAGATTTTAATGTCTCACAAGTGTTAAAAGCTTCAGAATACCTGAATCCACACAATAAAAAATACATTAATCATCGGAAATGCGCAGTAAGGTCAGAAAGAGACAGAAGTATAAAAAAAGAGACACAGATAAAGAGACTGGGGGAAGTAAGATAGGGATTGGTTTAGAGAAATGGTGAGTGGTCTGTCACTACAGTTAACATGTGTCAAATGACAATCTGTCACCATAGTTACCATCTGTCAATGTTGTCATCTGCACCATATCAGACGGGGTTATCTTCACCCAACATGTCAATGTCTGGGTCATCTGTCACCATATATCAATTTAATCTGTCATTACATATTGCAGGTGGAGTTATCTATCAATTTCAGAGATTGGTTTACAGAGATGGGGAGTGGGGGTAATCTGTCACATGTTACTATATGTCAAAAGCTAATTTTTAACCAGTGAGTTATCTGTCATTCAATCTGTCTGACCATGTGTCAACCCACCTGTCAACACATCTGTCATCTCATATGTCACATCATCTGTCATGCCATCTATCATATCATAGTCTTCAAATCTGTCATTCAAATTCCATCTCACAGATGAGTAACGGATAGGATAAAATGGCAGATGAGATTGACAAATGAGATGAGTGATAAGATTAAATGACAAATGATACTGTCATAGAAGACTGACACATAAAATAATGATGTGATGATGATAGATGAGATGACAGAGAAGATTGTTATTTAGATGACAAAAGCGATTGAGAGATGAGATGATATGACATATGATATAATATTATGAGACTTACAGAGATGACCAGATGAGATTGACATATAAACTTAACCAATGAGATTTACCGATGAGATGATATGATATATGACTTAATATGAGACTGAGAGTAATGACCTGAAGAGATTGACAGATAAGATGATATGGCACATAACATAATATAAGATTGACAGATGAGACTGGCCTATACGACTGACACATAAAATGAGATGACAGAGAATAATGAAATTTAGATGACAGAACTGATGGACATATAAATGATATAGCAGATGAGATTGAGAGATAAGATTGACGAGATGAGATTTAAAGATCAGATGATATGACATAATATGTAACTGGCAAAGATTACCACATGAGATTGGAGATAAGATTGAAAGATGAGATTTACAGAAGAGATGATATGACATGATATAATACGAGACTGATAGATATGACATAATATTACTATGATAGAGATGACTGATGAGATAATATGACATAATATGAGACTGACAGAGATGTCCAGAAGAGATTGACAGATAAGATTGAAAGAAGAGATATACAAAAGAGATGATACGACATGGCATAATACGAGACTGATAGATACGACATAATATGACTATGACAGAGATGAAAGATGAGACAATATGGCATAATATGATACTGACAGAGATGACCAGTTGAGATTGACAGATAAGATTTCCAGATGAGTTGATATGAGTTACGAGAATAACAGAGATGACCAGAAGAGATTGGCAGATAAAACTGACTGTTGAAATTTACAGATGGGATATATGACATAATATGAGACTTACAGAAAAGACCAGATGAGATTGACAGATGAGATCATTATGACATAATATGAAACTGACAGAAATGTCCAGAAGAGATTGAAAGATGAGATTTACAGAAGAGATGATATGACATGATATAATACGAGACTGATAGAAATGACGGGATGAGATATGACATAATATAACCATGACAAAAATGACCAGATGAGATAATATGACATCATATGAGACTGACAGAGATGACCAGTTGAGATTGACAGATAAGATTTAAAGATGAGATTTACAGATGAGTTTATATGACTTACGGGACTGACAGAGATGACCAGATGATATTGACAGATAAAACTGACTGTTGAAATTTACAGATGGGATATATGACATAATATGAGACTTACAGAAATGACCAGATGAGATTGACCGATGAGACTGACAGATAAGATCATATGACATAATATGAGACTGGCAGACATGTCCAGAAGAGATTGAAAGATGAGATTCACAGAAGAGATGATATGAGATGACATAATACGAGATTGATAGAAATTATGGGATGAGATATGACATAATATGACCATGACAGAGATGACCAGATGAGATAATATGACATCATATGAGACTTACAGAGATGACCAGATGAGATTAACAGATAAGATTGACAGATGAGATTTACATATGAGATGATATGACATAATATGAGTCTGAAGGAGGTGACAGATGAGATTGAGAGATGACATTAAATGATACAGAAATTTGTTCTTTTGATGAAAGATGTATGAAAAACAGATGAGATTGACAGATAAAATGACATGACATAATATGAGACTGACAAAGATGACCAGATTGACAGATGATATTCATAGATACAAGAGGTATAAACAGACAGAGAGTTGGTAGCGCGCGTTAATGATTTAGTAGAAATAAATTTGTAATTTGAAATTTATATACAAGGTGGCAAGTATTTCTTTTGTTCAGAACAATTCAATAATTTTTTTAAATTGTCCCCAAAAAAGAAGTATCCGACTTTGTCCCATTATTAAGTCACCTTTTATAAAACTAAAACATATTTACCTGTGTAGAATTAAATGTTTTTGAAGAATTTGCTCAAAATTTTTCTTATCTTGAGGTGCATCTTGAGTGATTAACATTAAGTGAGTTATTTGACCACCGGAAGTAGCCAATAAAGCTTCTTCGCCGTACAGGAACAAAGGCACTTGCTTTGAAGCAAGCTTAGTTCTTCCAATGTATTCAACTGCAGAACCTAAAATAATTTAATAATGAAAAACGTTAATTCTTTCAACTTCAGCTTACCATTAATAGAAAATTTGTTATAAATGTAAGTAAAAATGTCATTATCGTTGTAAATGATGAAAATGTTTCGATCTGTTAGATTACTATTCCATGTAACACCGGTAACTTTAGTAGGTAACTGTGGTATAGAAACAACTTCGTTGGTGACCTAAAAATTAAATATTTAAAGTGAGTTTTCTTTGTTAAAATTGCAACTTACTCCATTCAATACAAATCCTTGAAGTTTTACATCAAAAAACACTAACCGTGTTCCTGCTGGATCAGTAAAAATATCAGTTATACCAATCGAGTGCTTGTAATCATTGGCTAAAGTCCAGTCTTCTACACAAAAGTAAACCAACTGTCCCATCTAAAAACCACAATTGTTAACAAAAAGACTAATAGCAATTAATTAACATACATCAGTTCCATAGATGAGAAAGTCGGTCGTTAAAGCATGACAAGTTATCACAACATTCGGCGAGTTAAAATTAGGAAAAATAATACTTTCACGGTCTTCGTGAAAAACCTCAGGTTGTTCAATCATATGTAAATGAATTTGACCTTCATAAAGAACCGAAGCATACTCGACATTCAATTTAATACTCGTTACTACACCTAAATACTGTCGATCTTTTAACAAAAAAGGTGAATCATCACCCCCAACTTTTGGTTTAGTTAAATCATAAAACCAAGCTCTATTATTCATCCCAGCAGCTAAATGATAAGGTCCAACAGCCAAAAAACTAGGTTCAGTTTCCAAATTAATTGAAATTGGTAGAAGTTTTGTCTAAAAAAATTATTTTTAGTCGTACGAATTAAAATTTTAGCTTAATTACTTTGTCTATAGTATAATTGTATAAACTGACTTCGGTGAGACTTGAAAGTATAGCAATTCGAGCAGCCGAAACAGAAAACAACAAAGGCATATTCGAAACGTACACATTAAGAGATCCATTTCTAGTACAAACAGCTAATAACTGACCATCTGTACTCCAATCGATTCGTTCCACTCCAGTTTCTTGTGCTAAAGTAATCACACTAGATGTTTCTTGTAAGTTCGATAAGTCGTGAATTTTTATACTAAAAATTTAGCTTTATGTAAACAATTTAAGTAGACTAATTACAACTTTACTTGTTATCCCCACAAGATGCAGCTTTACCGATCGATTCACACAAAGCAATATCCATCAAATTAGTCTTGTGATTTTTAACTTGAAAAAGCTCTTGTCCGACCTCTTTAATGTGAGTCGAAATGGCAATAAAATACCCGCCACTAAATCCTATTAATATGTAACCGTCGCCAAACCACTTGTAAGAAACTATAGCACCGTAGTGTTGCTGAAAAGCTAACTCGATTGGATTTTCAGGATCTAACATGTTGTACAAGTATAAAGTTTTCTTTCCAACAATTAAACTAACTGTATTTTCAGAACCAAGTCGCTCGTCTAGTTTCATTTCTGAAAATTGCACTTCGCTGGGTTCTGCTCTTAAATTAACCACACGTAAAGTATCACCTTCTGAATTACTTATAGATACAGTTTTATCTTCAGATCCTAGTGCTAAAAGGTTTTCAGCATTCCAAGCGCCACAAGTTATTCTTTTGGTATGTTTACCAAATATTGGAATTCGTCTTAAAAAGTAAAAATGTGCAAAGTTAAAATTTAATTAACGTACTACTTACTTAGATGTTGCGTGGTTGTAAATAGCGACGTTTCCTTTATTTGTTCCTATCGCTAATAATGAAGTTGTTTTAGACCAAACTAAAAAAGTGAGACCATCGCGTAAACCAATATCGATTACTTGCTTTTTAGTAGTGTTAGCATCCCATAAAATAAGCTGAGGTAGTTGGCATATAATGCCCAAAACGTCGCCTTCAGAATCCCATTCAAATCCACTACACAACCTTTGGAATTTTTCGAATTGATTTTAAGCTTTATTAATGCGTCTACGTACCCTTGTAGCTTGATGCTTTCTTGTATTTGTCCATAACGATCAAAAATATTAACGATAGCATCTAATCCTGTAGTGACTAAATAATTACCAGAACCTTTTTGCCATGTTACATACAAATCTCCTAGTCCGTGAGGTTGTTCGAGACGAAATAATAACTAAAAGTAATGACTCGAAGTGAAAAAATTTTTAATTTAAGCCAAAATTACCTTTTCGCTTCCCATTTTATTAATTAAAATTTTAAAACTAAATTTCATTTAATTGCATTTTCATGTTTGTTTGTATTTGAGCACTGGCATTTAATTAAAATGTCAAATTGCTGTCATTTGTCAAAAATTAACGGCGTTAGGTTAAGACGGTTTTACACGATTGCAACGCGTAGATCGCGCGGTGAATAGTGTCAAATAGTGTGTAGAATAATTTTACAGTATTTTATGAGATCAACAAAGAACAGATTCAACTTCCAACAGATTGTTGTAACTGCTTCAAAAGTATTGTTTCAAATTTTGAGGTTATGTTATGCTTTGTTTTTAGAAAACTGGAAATTAGAGCTTACAAGTGGTGAAAAGATCATTACAACAGCTTAACCGAAATGGATATTGATGAAAGCGAATTTGCCGATAGTGAAAGCGAACTTACCGACAGTTTCAGCAGCGTCTATTCCGCATGTTCTTATTTTTCTACCAGTTATACAACCGAAGAAGAAAGTGCTGATATTGTATAAACTTTTGTACTAAATTAGTAGCCTTAACAAGCTTAGATTTTTTAGACTCCTTTCTTTGATTATTTATCAGATGAAGTCATATTGGAAATATTCTATTGGTTGCCAAAGCGTAAATTATTACTAGATGTAGCTTTAGTGTGTCGTCGTTGGCATAGGTTAACACAAGATGCAACTCTTTGGACACGTTTAGATTTATCACGGTGTTGCCTAAACCACGGGGCGTTAGGTTATGTAATTACTAAACAAGTTACAGTACTTCGTCTCGCATATTCGCAAGTACGCTTTTAACCCATTAAAATAAGTTTAAAAATATATTTTTTTAGATCGACGATCCGGTTTTTTTGTTGTCTTACATAAAAGCTGAGAATGTGAATTTTAAAGCTAAGTTGTCGTATTTAGATTTAACAAAAGCACATATTTCGTACGATGGATTAATTACTTTGTTTTCAATATGCGATAGTCTTACAAAAGTTAGTTTAAGTGGCGTTGCTGTAAATGACGACGTTTTAAAAGAATTATCTGGTAATAAACAGTTGGAAGTTCTTAATTTAAGTCTTTCCTTTGGGATTGCATTTGAAGGCCTGGTTCATCTATTAAATGGATGTTTGAAGTAATTTTATTCAGCTACAGAAGCGCGCTTTTAAAATGTTTATTTTTTAGCTTAATAGAATTAAGTTTAGCTTGGACAACTTTAACAAGAGACGCATTACAATATGCGTGTACTCATTTTCCATCGACACTAATGGGGCTTGATTTGACTGGACGTCAATTATCGGTTTATGATAGCAGTTAGTATAATTTGCTACTATTAAATGTACAAATTATTTGAAAGATGGCATAACTTTTTTAATTATATATTTTAGATATAAAAGACATAGTAAAAAGATGTCCAAATTTGAGAGTATTACGCTTGTCAGACTGTCCAAACTTAAGTAGTCAAGCTATCGATTATATAACTGAGTTACAACATTTGAATTATTTGGATTTAGCAAGGTGTTCGTTCGAGGAAATTCCATATTTGTCACTTTTGTAAGTGTGTTATACAGAGTGATTCTAATTGCTTTCTCAGTATGATAAATAATCTCTTATTTAAGAGATTAGAGTAGGGTAGGTGTAAGTGATGAATAAATATTAACTTTAACTTTTGTAGACAATTGAAAAGGATTTCATCTTTAATTTATTTAAATATTCATGGTGCACAAAGGATTTATAAAGAGTTACGAAAAATGAAACAAGATTTTGGCCATAACTTGCAAATAAATCAGTTGAAGGTTATTGTGGCTGCACCCACTGTTGAAGTGGATCATCCAAATATTTGGGGTTGTAGTCTTTTAGATTGGATGTTTTAAAATAAATTATGATTTTACCTCGGATTTTACTGTAATATTTTTGTATTTATTGAATTAAAGTTGTTGTTTTTAATTAAATCAATGTTTTGAGGTCCCCTGAGTCAAATAGTGCAACAAAGAAAAGAATTCAGCCTGTTTGTAAATCAATTGAATTCATTTTGATTAAATTTGGTTTTATATAGGGTGATTTTTTAAGTGTAGGATCTCGGAAATCGTAAATTTCGATATTGATTAACTTAGCAAAAAGTTTCATATTTTGATAACCTTTAAGAATCCGTTTAGAGAATTTAAAAATTCGGAATGGTTTCCGAGATAACGCAGAAAAACTAAAAATTTACAATTTTGTTTTTTGACTGTAGCTTCAGAATGGCTTACTTTAGTTAAAAATTCTCGGGAAAATTTTTTAGGAGGTCAAAAAAGCTATCAAACGATACCAAACTCGACTTTTTATCACATCGACGCTAGGCGTCGCGACGTTTAACTTTTTATTTTCTTATGGGGGACCTATAATTTTTTTACCAAAATTGCTCAGTTCAGTTGCTCTAAATTCAGATACCAAACTAGAACTTTCTATCTTGTACTTCTCTTGATTTATACAGCTTCTTAGGTTATGTTTTATATTACGTTATGTTAGTTAATACGTTACTTTATGTTATCTTTTACGATGAAGAAGAACGGCTAAAACTTAGTTATTAAAGTTTTAGAAACGTGGGTTGTTCAGACATTTGATTTAGACAAGCCTACTGAGTAATTTTAGCAAATAAAAATGATAGGTTCTCCATAATAAAATAAAAAGTTGACCGTCGCGACGCCTAACGCCGATGTGATAAAAAGTCGAGTTTGGTATCGTTTGATAGCTTTTTTGACATCTTGAAAATTTTTGGGAGGCCTTTTTTTTCAAAAGTAAGTCATTTTGAAACCACAGTCGAAAAACGAAATTTGCAAGTTTTGAGTTTTTTTGTATTATCTCGGAAACCATTTTGAATTTTGAAATTTTCTCAACGGATTCTTAAAGAAATATTAAAAAAAACTACTCTGTGTGTACGTAGCCACTTCTCTAAAAAATTTCTATTGGCAAAATAAGCTTGAAATCTACAGGTGGTCCAAAATAAGGGGCGTATTTTGGGTCCCATATAATATTTGTAACATTGAAATAAGATTTGTGGTAATTTAAAATATGGTGCTTCATTGGGTTAAAGTTACTTCAGATTTATTAAGATAAAAGCATTTTGAACAATTGAAATGGACGTTTTTGCAAAAGAACATTATTGTACACTAATGAAATTACTGCTCGAGTTTAAAATTAGGCTTAGCTGATTATAATAGCACACGGTATTCGAATTATTAATTTACACTGTAGTTCCATTATTCATATTCATTCTTCCTTTTCCTCCATGTATTTGATCAATTTTCTGTTCCAAGATTTCATCAATCCAGCTCTTATCTTCTTCTTCGGTACTTCCACCTTCGCTGCTACCTTCGCTGCTACCTTCGCTGCTACCTTCGCTGCTGCCTTCGCTGCTACCTTCGCTGCTGCCTTCGCTGCTACCTTCGCTGCTGCCTTCGCTGCTACCTTCGCTGCTGCCTTCGCTGCTACCTTCGCTGCTGCCTTCGCTGCTACCTTCGCTGCTGCCTTCGCTGCTGCCTTCGCTGCTACCTTCGCTGCTACCTTCGCTGCTTTCACCTTCGCTGCTACCTTCGCTACTTTCACCTTCGCTGCTACCTTCGCTACTTTCACCTTCGCTGCTACCTTCGCTACTTTCTCCTTCGCTGCTACCTTCGCTACTTTCACCTTCGCTGCTACTTTCGCTACTTTCACCTTCGCTGCTACCTTCACTACTCTCACCTTCGCTGCTACCTTCGCTACTTTCACCTTCGCTGCTTTCACCTTCGCTGGAACTTTCACTCTCGCTCTCGCTGGAACTTTCACTTTCGCTCTCGCTCGAACTTTCACTCTCGCTCTCGCTCGAACTTTCACTTTCGCTCTCACTCGAACTTTCACTCTCGCTTTCACTTTCACTTTCACTTTCGCTCTCACCTTCGCTTTCACTTTCGCCTTCACTTTCGCTCTCTCCTTCGCTCTCTCCTTCGCTCTCTCCCTCGCTTTCTCCCTCGCTCTCTCCTTCGCTCTCACCTTCACTCTCACCTTCACTCTCTCCTTCACTCTCACCTTCACTCTCACCTTCACTCTCACCTCCACTCTCTCCTTCACTCTCGCTCTCTTCGCTGCTCTCGCTCTCTTCGCTACTCTCGCTTTCGCTGCTCTCACCTGATGCAATTTCCTGCGACTGATCGACAATTACGGAATCTTTTTCAATGTTAATGTTCATGATGATGTTCGTATCGAAAAACTTATTGTTAACTCCATCAACAACTATGGCGCTATTATTAGTTTTGGTTTGAATCCATTTCAAGTAGGCCGTAACGCTCGTGTACATGGACGGATAATTAAATTCGCACGAAGATGAGGAAGAGCCTATACCAATTTGGGATGATAAAGAAACGTCGTAAAGAGGTCCTCCTACGTCATTCTAAAATTATTAAATTTGTTCGTTATAAGGTTTTAAAGTGGTATTTGTATAAGCTTGCCAAACATAATCTTTCTCCTTCTAATTTTCCGGAAGCACAAACTCTTTCATTTGGATGCGGTTTGTGTACAGCGGTTTTGCAATCTCCCTGAGATAACATTTTCATGATAATTCCTTTGAGGTTGTTGGTTTGGTCGTTTGTCTGTAATTTTACGTTTAATTTGATTTTCTTAAATGCTTCATTTTGGAACTCACCGAAGTGCCGTTCCATCCCACGGCAAGAACTCGTGCTCCTTCTTTTGTGTTGCCTTCCTTGAGGTAGACAATTTTAACGTTTTTATCGAATTCGAATGGAGCATCTAATCGAAGTAAGGCGATATTATTTTCAAATGGAAGTTTGAAATCTTCGTGGATTAAAATTTGATTTACACTTCTCTGTTGTCCGGTTTGGTTACAGTTGACTATTCCTGCCACCGCTGATATTTCTACTTCTTTTAAACTAAACGAAGAAATTTACTAAAGATGTTAGGTACAGTCCGGAATTTATGAGAATAATAGGGCAGAGTCAATGCGCTATAACGAAAATGTGTCTGATAACATCTGGTCACATCAATTTTAGAGATTTAGACAGAGAGAGAGCACTCGCTCCTTCCATCTGCACTACGCAAGATACTGGCTCCGCCCTATTCTTTTCATAAGTTTTAGACTATACCTATTAGTTGATTTAATGTTTAAACTTACTTGTGAACGCATTGTGCAGCTGTTAAAACCCAATTTGCGTTAATTAAGGAACCTGTACAAAAATGTTTACCATCGATTTGCAGAGATACAACGTTGGGGAAGTCTCCAACCTCAACTGACTTTAATATAGATCTTTTATCTGGAAGAAAAATATTTTTTTAAAAGAGTTGACGGTATAGAGTAGGGACGAAACGATTTTATCTCCTATAATTTTTTTTATCGATGTACCTACAGGATGAGCATCTTTACAATCAGGCACGTAACTACGGGAAGGTCAGGCCCACCTAAAATTTTGCTGGTCCACCCTTGTACCCACCCTGATAAAATGATAGTAATAAGCGAAAATTCAGATATTTACAGTGTAATCTGAATTCCACACAAAAATTATGTACCTATTTGGCCCACCCAAAAAAATTTGTAGCCACCAAGTGCCCACTTGATTTTACAGTAGGTAAATAGGTTCCTACAAGGTGGCCAAAATCTCATCACGTTATATGAATGATTTTGTTCATATTTTGTTATTATGAGAGATGAGGATTAGAATTGTTAGGGTGGAGGGTAAACCAAGGTTTAAGCGCACTTATGCCCGTTTTCACCGACGATTCTTAAAGTTAGGCATTGCTTAATTTGACATTAGCATTTTTTAAATCGAAATTGCGCTTCACCACGTTTCACCATGCGCACCAGGGTTCCTAAATAAGATAAACAAAGGTATCTGTATATCAATATCGAAATGGTTAATAATTTTTATGCATAGGGTTAGGAATTATTTTAGCGTTAGGCAGTTCTTACGTAGGCAATTGCTTAAGAACCGTCGGTGAAAACGGGCATTAGACTACTTAGTCGGGCCCATTATGCTGCCCCCTTTGGCAAATTCTTTTAGCACTTCAGTCCTTGACCCATCCCATCCTCTGGAGGAATTCAAGGATACTAGCGGGTGAAGTCTAGATGATACTGGCCATGTTAGGCTAATATTCCCCTAACATGGATCCTCGAATTAGCGTTAACGCAGGGCAGTGACAAAGTACGGTATTATGAGATATGAGAGTTGGTTAAATTAGCAAAATTGAGCAAAATTATATAAGGACACAAATTCCATTAAGGTTGCCTAGTATCCAAATAGAGTGTGCCTATTATTACTAGGGTACTTGTGGTCATGGTAGGGCTCATGACAGTTGCTTCCGCGTAGCGAGCCCTAGGCAACTCAATTAATGAAACTTAAGTAATAAATTTAACTTCTTGAGGCTAGAACTGTCTGTAGAAATGACTGTAATCAATTAATACAACTGGATCCACACTCCTCCATCTGGTATTCAGATGGATCTAAAACTGAACAGGGAACAGGTGTAGGCATATATGGCCCAAAATATAGGGCATCAATAGCCTTAGGAACCTGCTGAAACTTTTGCAATGTGCCCGAGAATATCTACGAAGAAATTTAAAGGGTAAAAAAGTCTACATAATGTCTGACAGCTAAAGCTGCGATAAAGGCACTCAAAGCCAATAGCTTTGAGCCTTGATTCACTTGGGAATGCAGACAATCCCTCAAAACTCTGAAAAGGTTGCCCTTTATTTGGTTCCAGGTGACGAGGGAATTGAAGGAATCGAAATAGCTTATGAGTTAGCTAAAACAGGCTCAAAAGCCCTCCTGATTGGACCCGAACCATTCTATGGACTATCTAGAACATATAGAAAGGAAGAGATCCAAAAATGGGAAACTGAGCACAAAAATTCTCACTGGAACAACGCACCAGGACAAAGGCAGTCTAAGAAATTCATTGAGTACTCCACCACGAATGCTAAAAAGCTTCTTCTATTATCAAAGAACGATATCAGACTCATCAAGGGCCTGTTTACTGGGCACTGCCCAGTGAGGTACCACTTCAAGAAACTGGGACTGGAGTATAGTGTCATATGCAGACTCTGTGAATCGGAGATCGAATCCACCGAACACATTCTCTCCAATTGCGATGCATTGGCTCGGCTTAGGCTGAAACACTTAGGGAGGGGTCAATTGACACCTGAAAAAGTGAAAAGAAAAATTCTCACGGACATTCTATGCTTCGCCGGCAAGATTGAATTCCTGAAAACATAAATACGAGTAGAGTTATGAACAAAAGATCAACACTGGTCGCAATTCTGTAAGGGTTAGATGCCAATCGACCCCTGAGTACAATACAAAAGACAATGTGGTTATGGCATAGCGACATCAAATAGAAAAAGCACAATATTTAATCTATATCACTGAACTCCCTTTGATTGGGCGAGCTCAAACTTCCGTTAAAACGTTCACTTGCTAAAGACTAACCACTTGGTGGTTGGATTAGATTAGTTTTCTCTTCAAATAATTCTGCAACAGGGCTTTGGTCCGTAGTAGTATACGATACATTATTTATGAGACATGGCTCTTTATTAGCAGGCAAAACTAGACCCTCATCTCCATGAGAACGGGTTCTTTTAGATGTAAGAAGTCTAAATTAGACATTCTTATACTACGGTTTCGCTATCACTCCCCTTTAGCATAGCATGGTGCAGAAAAATTGGGTCGAGTCCATAAACTTAGAGAAGAACGTATACATGCATTCTCAATACCTCACTGAATACAGAAAATAGCGGAATGATCATTCAGGGGCGCCATCAAATTTAATATTCCCACGCTCATGCAATTAGTGAGTAGCGACGGTAACGTCAATACAAATTTGGTAAATCGTGCTATGACGTGGTGGGTTCTTCTCTAAGTAAACGGGGTCTACCTGTAGTTGATTCAATTAGAAAAGAGTACAGTACGTCATCAAAGTGTGTGCGAAACCAATTTGCGAAAACCGTTGGAATAGACTTATGAAGGGGCAAGCAATGGCCAAATTTAGGAAACGGCAGTTGAGATGCTGAGCTATTCGCTGTCTTAGACGTTTCCTGAATGGCCCAAATTTAAAAAAATGACGTTGACGTCAGCATAGCTGACGTGGAAGCCACATTCGTGCTCGGCTTTTGTATGACGGTTTTTCAAGTTAGATGACGTTGCCATATGGACGCCAGTAGTTGCATAACTTCCCGTTGGCATCTCATTGTGATCGCTTTTATACTTCCTAGGTATTTTTTAAGAATTTGACGTAATTTAGTTTTTTCTAATTGAACCAACTATATTTTATAGTAATCTTAGGATGAAAACTGGGCCATTTTGTATAAATTGTATTAAATTAATCAACTTACTAGCTTTTAAAGCAGCCACTGCACTTAAGAGCAATAAAAATGCTCCGATTTTCACTGGTAAAATCATTTTTGCACTTTTGTGCTTTCGTCGACCAAAAATTTGGTTTATATACCGAAAAAAAGGAACACGTATTAAACAAATCAGTTCAATAGATAAAATTTTAGGTCGGTGTTAATTTAAAGATAATATTTAAAATATTTTTTAAAGTTTCGCTGATATGCAAAAGGGTTTTCATTAACATTTACTCTAATTTTAAATTTTTTATATTTCTCAATAGGGAAAGCTACAAAATTTTCTCTTGTTGAATTAAAGAAGAAATGCGTAACATTTCTTAAAATTCTAGAAAATTTTCTATTTTGTATTAATAGTTTTCTAAATTACGAAGGTTTTGGTTTTCCGCAATACTATTTGAAAATTTACATAAGGGAGATAGCGTAATCGTTTTTTGAAAGTAGGTAATGCCAATTAACTTCTTTTTTTTAAATGTATTTTCTTTAACGTATAGTTAATTTAAATTTTACCCTAATTACATATAAGATTTTTTTATTTGCTCGTCATAATGTCACAACAATTTATTCCGATTAACGTTCCCGTGTACAACAGGGTGGGTCAAATTGGGTACTTTTTTAGTTTCTGTATAACTAAAGAAGGTAGAAAGACTTTGATGTGACCATTTTCTGAACATAAAGACTTAAGACTAACATAAATACAGGATTTTTCTAAAATAATATTATTTTACTAATTTCTATTTTAACTGAAAGTAATTTCAAAACAGAAATGTAGTGATGGACTCGAGACGAGAAAAATCTCGTCTCGTCTCGAGTCTCGTCTCGAATTCGAGACGAGAATCGAGACGAGACTACTTTTTCAAAGCGAGACGAGACCGTTAAAAACTCGAGACGAGACGAGACTATGAAAAAAAAATCTCGTCTCGTCTCGAGAAAAAATTTTTTTCTTAAATCAAATGAAATTAATAAGGAAATGTTTTTTATGAATATTTATTCTTGGAGTTTAAATGAATACTTTTGTAGTTACACGATATTTACTATGGAGTGCATATTTTTGTAAATTAATTTTTGTCAACTGAGGGGATTCCCCTGTTTTCAAATATTTTTTTAAATGTTGTTTGTTTAAATATTTGTTTCTTGAATTTGATCTCGTGGTCTTGATTATGGTGAGTCGGAAGTTAGAAAATTTAAAGCAAAACCGAACAACTTTAAATTCATTAGAGTACCTGTATTTTTTGGGAAAGTCTTCAAAATAATGGGTCGAAATTTATAAATCAGTAATTGCGATAAAGATAATTCTTTTGTCTTTATCAAACTATCAAGATTTCTAAAAATTTATTGAATGGTTTTAACATTTCGTATTTACCTAAATTAGTTTATTTTATTCAATAATTAATTTACAAAAATACGAGACGAGACGAGAAAATTCGAGACGAGACGAGACGAGACGAGACGAGACTGTAAAGGCTCGAGACGAGACTCGAGACGAGACTACTTACAAATAAATCGAGACGAGACGAGACTAGCTCAAGTCTCGTCTCGTCTCGTCTCGAGTCCATCACTACAGAAATGTTAACAGTATTATATTCAGAATTTTTTCTGGTTTTATAAATATAAAAATACATTCCCTCCCCTGCAAGTGTTGCATTAGAATTAATAAATTTTCAAAGCATTAAGCGTATGATTGAAATTTTAAACTATGAACTTTGAATAAGTCACTTCTGTTTGTTTCAGGGATGGCTGGAGAGGTTGAAAAATCATGGGAGATGAAAGCGTATCTCATTGTATCTCACTGTCTCAGGTAAGCTTAATCTATTCTTTAATAGTTAAATTTTGCTAAAGCGGCTCAAACCAAATTACATCATAATCGGTTGATTAGTTTTTTATTTATGAGCGTTACCTACCTAGTAGGAGAGCCCTTATGTAACTTTCAAAAAGCGATTTTAACTTTTTAAATTTTTTGATTTTTTGATTTTGAAATGCCCCTCGTAAATTATTTGGGCAAGATATGATTATTTGGATTGCGGATGTGTTTAGGGCACACTTTTTGCCAACTACTACTTTTCTTTAAAATTTTTTTTATGTCTAGGAGAGGCTCTATTCAACTTTCTCTTTTTTCTCTCTCAAAAAGAGATTTTGACTTTTTATAGAAATCCAAATTTATACATTTTTCAATTTTGAAATGCCCCTCGTAAATTAGTTGGGCAAGATATGATTATTTTGATTGCGGGTATGTTTAGCAAACACTTTTGGCTAATTATTACCTTTTTTTCAAATTTTTTTCATGTCTAGGACAGCCTCTATTCAACTTTCAAAAAGAGATTTTGATTTTTTATAGAAATCAATATTTTTACATTTTTCGATTTTGAAATACCCCTCGTAAATTAGTTGGGCAAGATATGGTTATTTTGATTGCGGGTATGTTTAGCAAACACTTTTGGCCAAATATTACCTTTCTTTCAAATTTTTTTCATGTCTAAGGAGAGCCCCTCTATTCAACTTTCAAAAAGATATTTTGCCTTTCTAGAGAAATCAAAAGTTTTACATTTTTCGATTTTCAAATGCCCCTCGTAAGGTAGTTGGCCGAAATATGGTTATTTTGATTGCGGATATGTTTAGCACACACTTTTGGCCAAATATTACCTTTCTTTAAAATTTTTTTCATGTCTAAGGAGAGCCCCTCTATTCAACTTTCAAAAAGATATTTTGCCTTTCTAGAGAAATCAAAAGTTTTATATTTTTCGATTTTCAAATGCCCCTCGTAAGGTAGTTGGCCGAAATATGGTTATTTTGATTGCGGATATGTTTAGCAAACACTTTTGGCCAAATATTACCTTTCTTTCAAATTTTTTTCATGTCTAAGGAGAGCCCCTCTATTCAACTTTCAAAAAGATATTTTGCCTTTCTAGAGAAATCAAAAGTTTTACATTTTTCGATTTTCAAATGCCCCTCGTAAGGTAGTTGGCCGAAATATGGTTATTTTGATTGCGGATATGTTTAGCACACACTTTTGGCCAAATATTACCTTTCTTTCAAATTTTTTTCATGTCTAAGGAGAGCCCCTCTATTCAACTTTCAAAAAGATATTTTGCCTTTCTAGAGAAATCAAAAGTTTTACATTTTTCGATTTTCAAATGCCCCTCGTAAGGTAGTTGGCCGAAATATGGTTATTTTGATTGCGGATATGTTTAGCACACACTTTTGGCCAAATATTACCTTTCTTTAAAATTTTTTTTATGTCTAGAATAGCCTCTGTTCAACTTTAAAAAAGAGATTTTGACTTTTTATAGAAATCAATATTTTTACATTTCTCGATTTTGAAATACCCCTTGTAAGTTAGTTCGGTGAGATTGGGTTATTATGATAGCTAATATATTTAAAGCACACTTTTGGCCAAATATTACCTTACTTTCAATTTTTTTTCATGTCTAGGAGAGCCTCTATTCAACTTTCAAAAAGAGATTTTGACTTTTTATAGAAATCAAAATTTATACATTTTTCAATTTTGAAATGCCCCTCGTAAATTAGTTGGGCAAGATATGGTTATTTTGATTGCGGGTTTGTTAAGCAAACATTTTTGGCCAAATATTACCTTTCTTTCAATTTTTTTTCATGTCTAGGAGAGCCTCTATTCAACTTTCAAAAAGAGATTTTGACTTTCTATAGAAATCAAAATTTATACATTTTTCAATTTTGAAATGCCCCTCGTAAATTAGTTGGGCAAGATATGGTTATTTTCATTGCGGGTATGTTTAGCAAACACTTTTTGCCGAATATTACCTTTCTTTCAAATTTTTTCATGTCTAGGGGAGCCTCTATGCAACTTTCAAAAAGAGATTTTAACTTTTTTAAATTTTAGAGATTTGGTTATTTTGATTGCGGATATGTTTAGGGCACTCTTTTGACCAAATATTGTTTATCTTTCAGTTTTTCCATGGTTATTTGACATGGCATTACTTACCATGTCATTCTAGTTTCCTCTTCGTACTATCAAATGGCTGTGATTCATATCTTTTTTAGTTCCAGAGATATAGAGCTCATTAATCTTTATAAGCAGACTAAGACAGAGGAGCTGGAGAATTCAATGTTAGCTCGAGCTTCTGGTAGGGGAGCGTTAAGAATTGACCAAATACGTTTTAGGGCATAGTGGGAGTGGGTCATAGAAGTGGTGTTCATTAAGCTTTGAGCTTAGAGTAAAAACATATTTTTTTATGTATTGAAGAGGGAGGGAGCCACACTCGAATTATTCAGGGGGTGGCTAAAAACTTTTTGGTCGGCTGTACGGTTCTGTACAATAAATTTTAATTATTAATGAGATATTGATAACTTAGTAAACACCACGTTAAGAATTTTTAAATAAATTTACACAACCGGTTTCGCCTTTTGGCATCATCAGGTGTAGACTGAAGTTGAGAACTATGTGTGGGGTTTATATATCTTACCGATTATCGAAAAGATAACGGTTAATGATAAGGAGTTACAGCTTTGCGGCGTAGTCAAGAATGGGGGAGTTTTCGTTGAAAAGTATTTCATTGATTATGTTTTTCTTTTTTATGATGGCTTGTTTGATTTCTATAATTTCTAGTTTGTCCATTGTGTTTCCTTTGTTGCATGTGTGTAGGGTTTCGAAGTTGTGAAAGTCGCAATTATGTCCTGTTTGGTTGATGTGTTGGGCTATAGTTGAAGTGGTTTCATCGTTCCCTATTCCTCTTTTGTGTTCTTTTATTCTGTCTCTAAAACATCTTCCAGTTTGTCCGATATAGTGTGCGTCGCAATTGTTGCACTCTATTTTGTATATTCCTGATTTTTTGTCTTTTTCCACTTTGGGCTTACAGTTGATTAATTGGTTTCCCAAGTTGCCGTTGGTGTAGAATGCAGCCATTTTCTCTTTGTTTTTGTTGATTCTTCGGGCTATGTTTGAGCTTATTTCTCCTGTGTATATAAGTTTATAATATTTCTTCTCTGCTTTTTGTGAGTCTACTGTGTAGCACATTTTTAAAAGATTGTTTGTGTTGTTGTTTGCGTAGGATGTTGTTGACTAGATCCGAAGGATAGCCGTTATTTAGCGCTATAGTGTGGATTATGGAGAGTTCTTTCTGGTACTCCTCTTTCGTCATAGGTATGTTAAGAAGTCTATTGATCATTGTGTGTAGAGCTGCATGTTTGTGTTTGGGTGGGTGTTGTGAGGAGTTTGGTATAATGGTGTCAGTGTAAGTGGGTTTCCTGTATATGCTGAATTCTAGTCTTTTTTCAATTCTGGATATGGTTAGGTCGAGGAAGTTTATATGCTTGTTATCTTCGTCCTCACGTGTGAAGTTGATATTGTTGTGAAGCGAGTTAATGAGGTTATGGAATTGTTCTAACTGTCGCATAGAACCTTTCCAAAGTACTATTACATCGTCGACGTATCTGAACCAGAAACCTACTTCCTTGATTAGTGGTGAAATGTGTGAAAAGAGTTTGTTTTCAAAATGGTCCATGAATATTTCGGCCATTAATGGTGAAAGTGAGGAACCCATTGCCAGCCCTTGGGTTTGTAGATAGTATTTGTTGTCAAAGTTGAAATAGTTTTGTGACATACAGGTTTCCAGTAGGGTTAGTGTGTCCTTGGTGATCACCGGGTTGACTCTTTTGTTTGTCATGGTTTCTTGTAGTATGTTTAGTGTTTCTGTAACCGGTATGTTTGTGAACAGGTTGCTGACATCGAATGAGACTAGCTTGGCGTTATTTGGGATAGTTAAGTTTTTTATTTTGTTAACGAGTTCTATGGAGTTCTTTATGGATCTTTTTGGAGAGAAGTCTATTGTGTTCCTTATGTGTTTATTTAAGTAGTTAAGTAGTAGTCTTAACGTGGTGTTTACTAAGTTATCAATATCTCATTAATCATGTCAAAATACCACCAAGTCACTTTGGAGACAATCTCTTCTATAAATTTTAATACTTAAAAAAAGTTCCTTTGCTTATTTGTAACAAATCAAATTCAATTTTTAATTTCTTTTCAAGTTACCCCTAAAGTGCCTAACTCAAGTAGGCTTTAGATTATTTTTCGACAATAAAAAGCAAATTTTTAACAATTGTTTTTTTATTTGAACACATTTTTAATGTATTTACAGTATGCAAACATGAATAATAATATACATATAAATAAAAATGATTGTCATAGTCCTTTGAAGCGCATGTCCATGAAAAATATAGATACAAAGTTTTGAGAAGAATAATTTGTTAATTTACAAATGGTTTAGAAGTTAATGGTAGTCGTTTAAAATGTACAGTCGCGGTAATTTTTATTTAAATTACCAGCCATGATGGCCATGTCCGTGTCCGGTAATGATGGCGCCACCATGAGCAGCTGGGGCAATGATAGCTGCGGCATGTGCAGATGGTCCAATAATGGCAGCACCGTGATGACCTGCGGCATAAACTCCATGTCCTGCGTGTCCGTGTCCGGCCCAATCTTGAGAAGCTGCTAAACCTTCACCGTGCCATTGTCCATCATCATGACCACCCCAGTGTCCGTCATGACCAGCCCAGTGTCCGTCATGACCACCCCAGTGTCCGCCATCACCGTGCCATTGTCCATCATCGTGACCACCCCAATGACCATCATCATGACCACCCCAATGTGCGTTAGCAACTCCATTAGGCCCAATGGCACCGTGTCCTGTGACTACTCCAGCTGGTCCTGCAGCTCCGTGGCTAGTTACTACTCCTGAAGCACCGACTAAGGGAAGGTGTCCGTGTCCATGGCCATAGCCCCAGTGACCGGAAGGTACGGCACTTGCTAAAACTACCACGCAGGCAAAAGCAGCAATCGTCTAAAAAAATTAAAATTTAACACCCTTTTGAAAAGAAATAAAATATTTCTTACCAGTGTATTCATGTTTGAGTGAGGTTGTAGAGCTGAAGAACTGTACAATACCAATAAGTTCAGCTACCCTCGTATATATACTTCAATTGTGTCCTTCATAAACAATAAATAATTATTATTGTATATTAATTTGTAATAGTAAGTACTTTGACAAACAATTTACCACTTGAGCTTGGTGACCCCGCCTTAGTTCCGTACTTAGTTTTTTAGCCTGCAATTAGAAGGTAAAAGACATTGGCATTATACCTAAGTAAAGTAAATATTTTAATTGATATTATTTAGAATGCGTGCAATTATTGTAATTGACACTGAACCATATAAACATCTCGATACTTGACAGGTGACAAAATTAAATTTTTATTCACTATAAACGTTCGGAGATGAATTTAAGGGTGGTTTTTGTAGTTTTAGTTCAACGTGTTCGTTTATAAAAATTAAAAAAAAAATTTACAATAGCGTAACTTGTACAATAAGTACACTTTAATTAAAGTTTATAATTAATTGCATTTATTTGCATTTTAAATTATTCAGTAGAAATTGATTTATTTTATTATAAAATATGGATTATGTTAGAATGGGTGCGGTGTAATAATAACAAAAATTCAAAAAAATGTAAATACCTACTCATTTAAGTTGCTTTCTTTTTATAGGCTAGGTCAACTGTAGCAAAAAAGGGAAAAAATTTGGGGCTCCTGTGGGCTTAGCCTGAGGTCTTGTACGTCTTAAAATAAGAGAATATAAAAACCAATGACCTAGCAAATACTATCTATTTGCGATTAATGATTATGCAAAATATAGTAATGCAAAATTAATTTTGTTTATTGATTTAGATATAGAATTTTATGCCCTACAACTTTAATACAGAGGTTTTTTGGTTACAAATTAGGGGAGCTGGAAATTACCAAAGTATGATCTCATCATTTGCCTCTTAGAGATTTAACATGTAAAATTGTATTTTCGTAATTTATGTCATTACTAAGTATGCAAAATTAAGTTTATTTATTGAATTAGATGCAGAATTTTATTCCCTAAAACTATAATTCCGAGGTTTTTTGGGTAAAAAAATTAGGGAAGCTGTAAATTACGAAAGTACGATTTCATGATCTGCCCCATAGAGATTTAAAATGTAAATTCGTATTTTCGTAATTTATGTCATTACTAAATATGCAAAATTAAGTTTGTTTATTGATTTAGATGCAGAATTTTATTCCCTAAAACTATAAATGCGAGGTTTTTTGGCTAAAAAAATAGGGAAGCTGTAAATTACGAAAGTACGCTCTCATGATCTGCCCCTTAGAGATTTAAAATGTAAATTCGTATTTTCGTAATTTATGTCATTACTAAGTATGCAAAATTAAGTTTGTTTATTGATTTAGATGCAGAATTTTATTCCCTAAAACTATAAATGCGAGGCTTTTTGGCTAAAAAAATAGGGAAGCTGTAAATTACGAAAGTACGCTCTCATGATCTGCCCCTTAGAGATTTAAAATGTAAATTCGTATTTTCGTAATTTATGTCATTACTAAGTATGCAAAATTAAGTTTGTTTATTGATTTAGATGCAGAATTTTATTCCCTAAAACTATAAATGCGAGGTTTTTTGGGTAAAAAAAATAGGGAAGCTGTAAATTACGAAAGTACGCTCTCATGATCTGCCCCTTAGAGATTTAAAATGTAAATTCGTATTTTCGTAATTTATGTCATTACTAAGTATGCAAAATTAAGTTTGTTTATTGATTTAGATGCAGAATTTTATTCCCTAAAACTATAAATGCGAGGTTTTTTGGGTAAAAAAAATAGGGAAGCTGTAAATTACGAAAGTACGCTCTCATGATCTGCCCCTTAGAGATTTAAAATGTAAATTCGTATTTTCGTAATTTATGTCATTACTAAGTATGCAAAATTAAGTTTGTTTATTGATTTAGATGCAGAATTTTATTCCCTAAAACTATAAATGCGAGGTTTTTTGGCTAAAAAAAATAGGGAAGCTGTAAATTACGAAAGTACGCTCTCATGATCTGCCCCTTAGAGATTTAAAATGTAAATTCGTATTTTCGTAATTTATGTCATTACTAAGTATGCAAAATTAAGTTTGTTTATTGATTTAGATATAGAATTTTATGCCCTACAACTTTAATACAGAGGTTTTTTGGTTACAAATTAGGGGAGCTGGAAATTACCAAAGTATGATCTCATCATTTGCCTCTTAGAGATTTAAAATGTAAAATTGTATTTTCGTAATTTATGTCATTACTAAGTATGCAAAATTAAGTTTATTTATTGAATTAGATGCAGAATTTTATTCCCTAAAACTATAATTCCGAGGTTTTTTGGGTAAAAAAATTAGGGAAGCTGTAAATTACGAAAGTACGATTTCATGATCTGCCCCATAGAGATTTAAAATGTAAATTCGTATTTTCGTAATTTATGTCATTACTAAATATGCAAAATTAAGTTTGTTTATTGATTTAGATGCAGAATTTTATTCCCTAAAACTATAAATGCGAGGTTTTTTGGCTAAAAAAATAGGGAAGCTGTAAATTACGAAAGTACGCTCTCATGATCTGCCCCTTAGAGATTTAAAATGTAAATTCGTATTTTCGTAATTTATGTCATTACTAAGTATGCAAAATTAAGTTTGTTTATTGATTTAGATGCAGAATTTTATTCCCTAAAACTATAAATGCGAGGTTTTTTGGCTAAAAAAATAGGGAAGCTGTAAATTACGAAAGTACGCTCTCATGATCTGCCCCTTAGAGATTTAAAATGTAAATTCGTATTTTCGTAATTTATGTCATTACTAAGTATGCAAAATTAAGTTTGTTTATTGATTTAGATGCAGAATTTTATTCCCTAAAACTATAAATGCGAGGTTTTTGGGCTAAAAAAAATAGGGACGCTGTAAATTACGAAAGTACGCTCTCATGATCTGCCCCTTAGAGATTTAAAATGTAAATTCGTATTTTCGTAATTTATGTCATTACTAAGTATGCAAAATTAAGTTTGTTTATTGATTTAGATGCAGAATTTTATGCCCTACAACTTTAATACAGAGGTTTTTTGGTTACAAATTAGGGGAGCTGGAAATTACCAAAGTATGATCTCATCATTTGCCTCTTAGAGATTTAACATGTAAAATTGTATTTTCGTAATTTATGTCATTACTAAGTATGCAAAATTAAGTTTATTTATTGAATTAGATGCAGAATTTTATTCCCTAAAACTATAATTCCGAGGTTTTTTGGGTAAAAAAATTAGGGAAGCTGTAAATTACGAAAGTACGATTTCATGATCTGCCCCATAGAGATTTAAAATGTAAATTCGTATTTTCGTAATTTATGTCATTACTAAATATGCAAAATTAAGTTTGTTTATTGATTTAGATGCAGAATTTTATTCCCTAAAACTATAAATGCGAGGTTTTTTGGCTAAAAAAATAGGGAAGCTGTAAATTACGAAAGTACGCTCTCATGATCTGCCCCTTAGAGATTTAAAATGTAAATTCGTATTTTCGTAATTTATGTCATTACTAAGTATGCAAAATTAAGTTTGTTTATTGATTTAGATGCAGAATTTTATTCCATAAAACTATAAATGCGAGGTTTTTTGGCTAAAAAAATAGGGAAGCTGTAAATTACGAAAGTACGCTCTCATGATCTGCCCCATAGAGATTTAAAATGTAAATTCGTATTTTCGTAATTTATGTCATTACTAAATATGCAAAATTAAGTTTGTTTATTGATTTAGATGCAGAATTTTATTCCCTAAAACTATAAATGCGAGGTTTTTTGGCTAAAAAAATAGGGAAGCTGTAAATTACGAAAGTACGCTCTCATGATCTGCCCCTTAGAGATTTAAAATGTAAATTCGTATTTTCGTAATTTATGTCATTACTAAGTATGCAAAATTAAGTTTGTTTATTGATTTAGATGCAGAATTTTATTCCCTAAAACTATAAATGCGAGGCTTTTTGGCTAAAAAAATAGGGAAGCTGTAAATTACGAAAGTACGCTCTCATGATCTGCCCCTTAGAGATTTAAAATGTAAATTCGTATTTTCGTAATTTATGTCATTACTAAGTATGCAAAATTAAGTTTGTTTATTGATTTAGATGCAGAATTTTATTCCCTAAAACTATAAATGCGAGGTTTTTTGGGTAAAAAAAATAGGGAAGCTGTAAATTACGAAAGTACGCTCTCATGATCTGCCCCTTAGAGATTTAAAATGTAAATTCGTATTTTCGTAATTTATGTCATTACTAAGTATGCAAAATTAAGTTTGTTTATTGATTTAGATGCAGAATTTTATTCCCTAAAACTATAAATGCGAGGTTTTTTGGGTAAAAAAAATAGGGAAGCTGTAAATTACGAAAGTACGCTCTCATGATCTGCCCCTTAGAGATTTAAAATGTAAATTCGTATTTTCGTAATTTATGTCATTACTAAGTATGCAAAATTAAGTTTGTTTATTGATTTAGATGCAGAATTTTATTCCCTAAAACTATAAATGCGAGGTTTTTTGGGTAAAAAAAATAGGGAAGCTGTAAATTACGAAAGTACGCTCTCATGATCTGCCCCTTAGAGATTTAAAATGTAAATTCGTATTTTCGTAATTTATGTCATTACTAAGTATGCAAAATTAAGTTTGTTTATTGATTTAGATGCAGAATTTTATTCCCTAAAACTATAAATGCGAGGTTTTTTGGCTAAAAAAAATAGGGAAGCTGTAAATTACGAAAGTACGCTCTCATGATCTGCCCCTTAGAGATTTAAAATGTAAATTCGTATTTTCGTAATTTATGTCATTACTAAGTATGCAAAATTAAGATTGTTTATTGATTTAGATATAGAATTTTATGCCCTACAACTTTAATACAGAGGTTTTTTGGTTACAAATTAGGGGAGCTGGAAATTACCAAAGTATGATCTCATCATTTGCCTCTTAGAGATTTAAAATGTAAAATTGTATTTTCGTAATTTATGTCATTACTAAGTATGCAAAATTAAGTTTATTTATTGAATTAGATGCAGAATTTTATTCCCTAAAACTATAATTCCGAGGTTTTTTGGGTAAAAAAATTAGGGAAGCTGTAAATTACGAAAGTACGATTTCATGATCTGCCCCATAGAGATTTAAAATGTAAATTCGTATTTTCGTAATTTATGTCATTACTAAATATGCAAAATTAAGTTTGTTTATTGATTTAGATGCAGAATTTTATTCCCTAAAACTATAAATGCGAGGTTTTTTGGCTAAAAAAATAGGGAAGCTGTAAATTACGAAAGTACGCTCTCATGATCTGCCCCTTAGAGATTTAAAATGTAAATTCGTATTTTCGTAATTTATGTCATTACTAAGTATGCAAAATTAAGTTTGTTTATTGATTTAGATGCAGAATTTTATTCCCTAAAACTATAAATGCGAGGTTTTTTGGCTAAAAAAATAGGGAAGCTGTAAATTACGAAAGTACGCTCTCATGATCTGCCCCTTAGAGATTTAAAATGTAAATTCGTATTTTCGTAATTTATGTCATTACTAAGTATGCAAAATTAAGTTTGTTTATTGATTTAGATGCAGAATTTTATTCCCTAAAACTATAAATGCGAGGTTTTTTGGCTAAAAAAAATAGGGACGCTGTAAATTACGAAAGTACGCTCTCATGATCTGCCCCTTAGAGATTTAAAATGTAAATTCGTATTTTCGTAATTTATGTCATTACTAAGTATGCAAAATTAAGTTTGTTTATTGATTTAGATGCAGAATTTTATTCCCTAAAACTATAAATGCGAGGTTTTTTGGCTAAAAAAAATAGGGAAGCTGTAAATTACGAAAGTACGCTCTCATGATCTGCCCCTTAGAGATTTAAAATGTAAATTCGTATTTTCGTAATTTATGTCGTTACTAAGTATGCAAAATTAAGTTTGTTTATTGATTTAGATGCAGAATTTTATTCCCTAAAACTATAAATGCGAGGTTTTTTGGCTAAAAAAAATAGGGAAGCTGTAAATTACGAAAGTACGCTCTCATGATCTGCCCCTTAGAGATTTAAAATGTAAATTCGTATTTTCGTAATTTATGTCATTACTAAGTATGCAAAATTAAGATTGTTTATTGATTTAGATATAGAATTTTATGCCCTACAACTTTAATACAGAGGTTTTTTGGTTACAAATTAGGGGAGCTGGAAATTACCAAAGTATGATCTCATCATTTGCCTCTTAGAGATTTAAAATGTAAAATTGTATTTTCGTAATTTATGTCATTACTAAGTATGCAAAATTAAGTTTATTTATTGAATTAGATGCAGAATTTTATTCCCTAAAACTATAATTCCGAGGTTTTTTGGGTAAAAAAATTAGGGAAGCTGTAAATTACGAAAGTACGATTTCATGATCTGCCCCATAGAGATTTAAAATGTAAATTCGTATTTTCGTAATTTATGTCATTACTAAATATGCAAAATTAAGTTTGTTTATTGATTTAGATGCAGAATTTTATTCCCTAAAACTATAAATGCGAGGTTTTTTGGCTAAAAAAATAGGGAAGCTGTAAATTACGAAAGTACGCTCTCATGATCTGCCCCTTAGAGATTTAAAATGTAAATTCGTATTTTCGTAATTTATGTCATTACTAAGTATGCAAAATTAAGTTTGTTTATTGATTTAGATGCAGAATTTTATTCCCTAAAACTATAAATGCGAGGTTTTTTGGCTAAAAAAATAGGGAAGCTGTAAATTACGAAAGTACGCTCTCATGATCTGCCCCTTAGAGATTTAAAATGTAAATTCGTATTTTCGTAATTTATGTCATTACTAAGTATGCAAAATTAAGTTTGTTTATTGATTTAGATGCAGAATTTTATTCCCTAAAACTATAAATGCGAGGTTTTTTGGCTAAAAAAAATAGGGACGCTGTAAATTACGAAAGTACGCTCTCATGATCTGCCCCTTAGAGATTTAAAATGTAAATTCGTATTTTCGTAATTTATGTCATTACTAAGTATGCAAAATTAAGTTTGTTTATTGATTTAGATGCAGAATTTTATTCCCTAAAACTATAAATGCGAGGTTTTTTGGCTAAAAAAAATAGGGAAGCTGTAAATTACGAAAGTACGCTCTCATGATCTGCCCCTTAGAGATTTAAAATGTAAATTCGTATTTTCGTAATTTATGTCATTACTAAGTATGCAAAATTAAGTTTGTTTATTGATTTAGATATAGAATTTTATGCCCTACAACTTTAATACAGAGGTTTTTTGGTTACAAATTAGGGGAGCTGGAAATTACCAAAGTATGATCTCATCATTTGCCTCTTAGAGATTTAACATGTAAAATTGTATTTTCGTAATTTATGTCATTACTAAGTATGCAAAATTAAGTTTATTTATTGAATTAGATGCAGAATTTTATTCCCTAAAACTATAATTCCGAGGTTTTTTGGGTAAAAAAAATTAGGGAAGCTATAAATTACGAAAGTACGATTTCATGATCTGCCCCATAGAGATTTAAAATGTAAATTCGTATTTTCGTAATTTATGTCATTACTAAATATGCAAAATTAAGTTTGTTTATTGTATTAGATGCAGAATTTTATTCCCTAAAACTATAAATGCGAGGTTTTTTGGCTAAAAAAATAGGGAAGCTGTAAATTACGAAAGTACGCTCTCATGATCTGCCCCTTAGAGATTTAAAATGTAAATTCGTATTTTCGTAATTTATGTCATTACTAAGTATGCAAAATTAAGTTTGTTTATTGATTTAGATGCAGAATTTTATTCCATAAAACTATAAATGCGAGGTTTTTTGGCTAAAAAAATAGGGAAGCTGTAAATTACGAAAGTACGCTCTCATGATCTGCCCCTTAGAGATTTAAAATGTAAATTCGTATTTTCGTAATTTATGTCATTACTAAGTATGCAAAATTAAGTTTGTTTATTGATTTAGATGCAGAATTTTATTCCCTAAAACTATAAATGCGAGGTTTTTTGGGTAAAAAAAATAGGGAAGCTGTAAATTACGAAAGTACGCTCTCATGATCTGCCCCTTAGAGATTTAAAATGGAAATTCGTATTTTCGTAATTTATGTCATTACTAAGTATGCAAAATTAAGTTTGTTTATTGATTTAGATGCAGAATTTTATTCCCTAAAACTATAAATGCGAGGTTTTTGGCTAAAAAAAATAGGGAAGCTGTAAATTACGAAAGTACGCTCTCATGATCTGCCCCTTAGAGATTTAAAATGTAAATTCGTATTTTCGTAATTTATGTCATTACTAAGTATGCAAAATTAAGTTTGTTTATTGATTTAGATGCAGAATTTTATTCCCTAAAACTATAAATGCGAGGTTTTTTGGGTAAAAAAAATAGGGAAGCTGTAAATTACGAAAGTACGCTCTCATGATCTGCTCCTTAGAGATTTAAAATGTAAATTCGTATTTTCGTAATTTATGTCATTACTAAGTATGCAAAATTAAGTTTGTTTATTGATTTAGATGCAGAATTTTATTCCCTAAAACTTTAAATGCGAGGTTTTTTGGCTAAAAAAAATAGGGAAGCTGTAAATTACGAAAGTACGCTCTCATGATCTGCCCCTTAGAGATTTAAAATGTAAATTCGTATTTTCGTAATTTATGTCATTACTAAGTATGCAAAATTAAGTTTGTTTATTGATTTAGATGCAGAATTTTATTCCCTAAAACTATAAATGCGAGGTTTTTTGGCTAAAAAAAATAGGGAAGCTGTAAATTACGAAAGTACGCTCTCATGATCTGCCCCTTAGAGATTTAAAATGTAAATTCGTATTTTCGTAATTTATGTCATTACTAAGTATGCAAAATTAAGTTTGTTTATTGATTTAGATGCAGAATTTTATTCCCTAAAACTATAAATGCGAGGTTTTTTGGCTAAAAAAAATAGGGAAGCTGTAAATTACGAAAGTACGCTCTCATGATCTGCCCCTTAGAGATTTAAAATGTAAATTCGTATTTTCGTAATTTATGTCATTACTAAGTATGCAAAATTAAGTTTGTTTATTGATTTAGATGCAGAATTTTATTCCCTAAAACTATAAATGCGAGGTTTTTTGGCTAAAAAAAATAGGGAAGCTGTAAATTACGAAAGTACGCTCTCATGATCTGCCCCTTAGAGATTTAAAATGTAAATTCGTATTTTCGTAATTTATGTCATTACTAAGTATGCAAAATTAAGTTTGTTTATTGATTTAGATGCAGAATTTTATTCCATAAAACTATAAATGCGAGGTTTTTTGGCTAAAAAAATAGGGAAGCTGTAAATTACGAAAGTACGCTCTCATGATCTGCCCCTTAGAGATTTAAAATGTAAATTCGTATTTTCGTAATTTATGTCATTACTAAGTATGCAAAATTAAGTTTGTTTATTGATTTAGATGCAGAATTTTATTCCCTAAAACTATAAATGCGAGGCTTTTTGGCTAAAAAAATAGGGAAGCTGTAAATTACGAAAGTACGCTCTCATGATCTGCCCCTTAGAGATTTAAAATGTAAATTCGTATTTTCGTAATTTATGTCATTACTAAGTATGCAAAATTAAGTTTGTTTATTGATTTAGATGCAGAATTTTATTCCCTAAAACTATAAATGCGAGGTTTTTTGGGTAAAAAAAATAGGGAAGCTGTAAATTACGAAAGTACGCTCTCATGATCTGCCCCTTAGAGATTTAAAATGTAAATTCGTATTTTCGTAATTTATGTCATTACTAAGTATGCAAAATTAAGTTTGTTTATTGATTTAGATGCAGAATTTTATTCCCTAAAACTATAAATGCGAGGTTTTTTGGGTAAAAAAAATAGGGAAGCTGTAAATTACGAAAGTACGCTCTCATGATCTGCCCCTTAGAGATTTAAAATGTAAATTCGTATTTTCGTAATTTATGTCATTACTAAGTATGCAAAATTAAGTTTGTTTATTGATTTAGATGCAGAATTTTATTCCCTAAAACTATAAATGCGAGGTTTTTTGGCTAAAAAAAATAGGGAAGCTGTAAATTACGAAAGTACGCTCTCATGATCTGCCCCTTAGAGATTTAAAATGTAAATTCGTATTTTCGTAATTTATGTCATTACTAAGTATGCAAAATTAAGTTTGTTTATTGATTTAGATATAGAATTTTATGCCCTACAACTTTAATACAGAGGTTTTTTGGTTACAAATTAGGGGAGCTGGAAATTACCAAAGTATGATCTCATCATTTGCCTCTTAGAGATTTAAAATGTAAAATTGTATTTTCGTAATTTATGTCATTACTAAGTATGCAAAATTAAGTTTATTTATTGAATTAGATGCAGAATTTTATTCCCTAAAACTATAATTCCGAGGTTTTTTGGGTAAAAAAATTAGGGAAGCTGTAAATTACGAAAGTACGATTTCATGATCTGCCCCATAGAGATTTAAAATGTAAATTCGTATTTTCGTAATTTATGTCATTACTAAATATGCAAAATTAAGTTTGTTTATTGATTTAGATGCAGAATTTTATTCCCTAAAACTATAAATGCGAGGTTTTTTGGCTAAAAAAATAGGGAAGCTGTAAATTACGAAAGTACGCTCTCATGATCTGCCCCTTAGAGATTTAAAATGTAAATTCGTATTTTCGTAATTTATGTCATTACTAAGTATGCAAAATTAAGTTTGTTTATTGATTTAGATGCAGAATTTTATTCCCTAAAACTATAAATGCGAGGTTTTTTGGCTAAAAAAATAGGGAAGCTGTAAATTACGAAAGTACGCTCTCATGATCTGCCCCTTAGAGATTTAAAATGTAAATTCGTATTTTCGTAATTTATGTCATTACTAAGTATGCAAAATTAAGTTTGTTTATTGATTTAGATGCAGAATTTTATTCCCTAAAACTATAAATGCGAGGTTTTTTGGCTAAAAAAAATAGGGAAGCTGTAAATTACGAAAGTACGCTCTCATGATCTGCCCCTTAGAGATTTAAAATGTAAATTCGTATTTTCGTAATTTATGTCATTACTAAGTATGCAAAATTAAGTTTGTTTATTGATTTAGATATAGAATTTTATGCCCTACAACTTTAATACAGAGGTTTTTTGGTTACAAATTAGGGGAGCTGGAAATTACCAAAGTATGATCTCATCATTTGCCTCTTAGAGATTTAAAATGTAAAATTGTATTTTCGTAATTTATGTCATTACTAAGTATGCAAAATTAAGTTTATTTATTGAATTAGATGCAGAATTTTATTCCCTAAAACTATAATTCCGAGGTTTTTTGGGTAAAAAAATTAGGGAAGCTGTAAATTACGAAAGTACGATTTCATGATCTGCCCCATAGAGATTTAAAATGTAAATTCGTATTTTCGTAATTTATGTCATTACTAAATATGCAAAATTAAGTTTGTTTATTGATTTAGATGCAGAATTTTATTCCCTAAAACTATAAATGCGAGGTTTTTTGGCTAAAAAAATAGGGAAGCTGTAAATTACGAAAGTACGCTCTCATGATCTGCCCCTTAGAGATTTAAAATGTAAATTCGTATTTTCGTAATTTATGTCATTACTAAGTATGCAAAATTAAGTTTGTTTATTGATTTAGATGCAGAATTTTATTCCCTAAAACTATAAATGCGAGGTTTTTTGGCTAAAAAAATAGGGAAGCTGTAAATTACGAAAGTACGCTCTCATGATCTGCCCCTTAGAGATTTAAAATGTAAATTCGTATTTTCGTAATTTATGTCATTACTAAGTATGCAAAATTAAGTTTGTTTATTGATTTAGATGCAGAATTTTATTCCCTAAAACTATAAATGCGAGGTTTTTTGGCTAAAAAAAATAGGGACGCTGTAAATTACGAAAGTACGCTCTCATGATCTGCCCCTTAGAGATTTAAAATGTAAATTCGTATTTTCGTAATTTATGTCATTACTAAGTATGCAAAATTAAGTTTGTTTATTGATTTAGATGCAGAATTTTATTCCCTAAAACTATAAATGCGAGGTTTTTTGGGTAAAAAAAATAGGGAAGCTGTAAATTACGAAAGTACGCTCTCATGATCTGCCCCTTAGAGATTTAAAATGTAAATTCGTATTTTCGTAATTTATGTCATTACTAAGTATGCAAAATTAAGTTTGTTTATTGATTTAGATGCAGAATTTTATTCCCTAAAACTATAAATGCGAGGTTTTTTGGGTAAAAAAAATAGGGAAGCTGTAAATTACGAAAGTACGCTCTCATGATCTGCCCCTTAGAGATTTAAAATGTAAATTCGTATTTTCGTAATTTATGTCATTACTAAGTATGCAAAATTAAGTTTGTTTATTGATTTAGATGCAGAATTTTATTCCCTAAAACTATAAATGCGAGGTTTTTTGGCTAAAAAAAATAGGGAAGCTGTAAATTACGAAAGTACGCTCTCATGATCTGCCCCTTAGAGATTTAAAATGTAAATTCGTATTTTCGTAATTTATGTCATTACTAAGTATGCAAAATTAAGTTTGTTTATTGATTTAGATATAGAATTTTATGCCCTACAACTTTAATACAGAGGTTTTTTGGTTACAAATTAGGGGAGCTGGAAATTACCAAAGTATGATCTCATCATTTGCCTCTTAGAGATTTAAAATGTAAAATTGTATTTTCGTAATTTATGTCATTACTAAGTATGCAAAATTAAGTTTATTTATTGAATTAGATGCAGAATTTTATTCCCTAAAACTATAATTCCGAGGTTTTTTGGGTAAAAAAATTAGGGAAGCTGTAAATTACGAAAGTACGATTTCATGATCTGCCCCATAGAGATTTAAAATGTAAATTCGTATTTTCGTAATTTATGTCATTACTAAATATGCAAAATTAAGTTTGTTTATTGATTTAGATGCAGAATTTTATTCCCTAAAACTATAAATGCGAGGTTTTTTGGCTAAAAAAATAGGGAAGCTGTAAATTACGAAAGTACGCTCTCATGATCTGCCCCTTAGAGATTTAAAATGTAAATTCGTATTTTCGTAATTTATGTCATTACTAAGTATGCAAAATTAAGTTTGTTTATTGATTTAGATGCAGAATTTTATTCCCTAAAACTATAAATGCGAGGTTTTTTGGCTAAAAAAATAGGGAAGCTGTAAATTACGAAAGTACGCTCTCATGATCTGCCCCTTAGAGATTTAAAATGTAAATTCGTATTTTCGTAATTTATGTCATTACTAAGTATGCAAAATTAAGTTTGTTTATTGATTTAGATGCAGAATTTTATTCCCTAAAACTATAAATGCGAGGTTTTTTGGCTAAAAAAAATAGGGAAGCTGTAAATTACGAAAGTACGCTCTCATGATCTGCCCCTTAGAGATTTAAAATGTAAATTCGTATTTTCGTAATTTATGTCATTACTAAGTATGCAAAATTAAGTTTGTTTATTGATTTAGATATAGAATTTTATGCCCTACAACTTTAATACAGAGGTTTTTTGGTTACAAATTAGGGGAGCTGGAAATTACCAAAGTATGATCTCATCATTTGCCTCTTAGAGATTTAAAATGTAAAATTGTATTTTCGTAATTTATGTCATTACTAAGTATGCAAAATTAAGTTTATTTATTGAATTAGATGCAGAATTTTATTCCCTAAAACTATAATTCCGAGGTTTTTTGGGTAAAAAAATTAGGGAAGCTGTAAATTACGAAAGTACGATTTCATGATCTGCCCCATAGAGATTTAAAATGTAAATTCGTATTTTCGTAATTTATGTCATTACTAAATATGCAAAATTAAGTTTGTTTATTGATTTAGATGCAGAATTTTATTCCCTAAAACTATAAATGCGAGGTTTTTTGGCTAAAAAAATAGGGAAGCTGTAAATTACGAAAGTACGCTCTCATGATCTGCCCCTTAGAGATTTAAAATGTAAATTCGTATTTTCGTAATTTATGTCATTACTAAGTATGCAAAATTAAGTTTGTTTATTGATTTAGATGCAGAATTTTATTCCCTAAAACTATAAATGCGAGGTTTTTTGGCTAAAAAAATAGGGAAGCTGTAAATTACGAAAGTACGCTCTCATGATCTGCCCCTTAGAGATTTAAAATGTAAATTCGTATTTTCGTAATTTATGTCATTACTAAGTATGCAAAATTAAGTTTGTTTATTGATTTAGATGCAGAATTTTATTCCCTAAAACTATAAATGCGAGGTTTTTTGGCTAAAAAAAATAGGGACGCTGTAAATTACGAAAGTACGCTCTCATGATCTGCCCCTTAGAGATTTAAAATGTAAATTCGTATTTTCGTAATTTATGTCATTACTAAGTATGCAAAATTAAGTTTGTTTATTGATTTAGATGCAGAATTTTATTCCCTAAAACTATAAATGCGAGGTTTTTTGGCTAAAAAATATAGGGAACCTGTAAATTACGAAAGTACGCTCTCATGATCTGCCCCTTAGAGATTTAGAATGTAAATTCGTATTTTCGTAATTTATGTCATTACTAAGTATGCAAAATTAAGTTTGTTTATTGATTTAGATATAGAATTTTATGCCCTACAACTTTAATACAGAGGTTTTTTGGTTACAAATTAGGGGAGCTGGAAATTACCAAAGTATGATCTCATCATTTGCCTCTTAGAGATTTAACATGTAAAATTGTATTTTCGTAATTTATGTCATTACTAAGTATGCAAAATTAAGTTTGTTTATTGATTTAGATGCAGAATTTTATTCCCTAAAACTATAAATGCGAGGTTTTTTGGCTAAAAAAATAGGGAAGCTGTAAATTACGAAAGTACGCTCTCATGATCTGCCCCTTAGAGATTTAAAATGTAAATTCGTATTTTCGTAATTTATGTCATTACTAAGTATGCAAAATTAAGTTTGTTTATTGATTTAGATGCAGAATTTTATTCCCTAAAACTATAAATGCGAGGTTTTTTGGCTAAAAAAAATAGGGACGCTGTAAATTACGAAAGTACGCTCTCATGATCTGCCCCTTAGAGATTTAAAATGTAAATTCGTATTTTCGTAATTTATGTCATTACTAAGTATGCAAAATTAAGTTTGTTTATTGATTTAGATGCAGAATTTTATTCCCTAAAACTATAAATGCGAGGTTTTTTGGCTAAAAAATATAGGGAACCTGTAAATTACGAAAGTACGCTCTCATGATCTGCCCCTTAGAGATTTAGAATGTAAATTCGTATTTTCGTAATTTATGTCATTACTAAGTATGCAAAATTAAGTTTGTTTATTGATTTAGATATAGAATTTTATGCCCTACAACTTTAATACAGAGGTTTTTTGGTTACAAATTAGGGGAGCTGGAAATTACCAAAGTATGATCTCATCATTTGCCTCTTAGAGATTTAACATGTAAAATTGTATTTTCGTAATTTATGTCATTACTAAGTATGCAAAATTAAGTTTATTTATTGAATTAGATGCAGAATTTTATTCCCTAAAACTATAATTCCGAGGTTTTTTGGGTAAAAAAATTAGGGAAGCTGTAAATTACGAAAGTACGATTTCATGATCTGCCCCATAGAGATTTAAAATGTAAATTCGTATTTTCGTAATTTATGTCATTACTAAATATGCAAAATTAAGTTTGTTTATTGATTTAGATGCAGAATTTTATTCCCTAAAACTATAAATGCGAGGTTTTTTGGCTAAAAAAATAGGGAAGCTGTAAATTACGAAAGTACGCTCTCATGATCTGCCCCTTAGAGATTTAAAATGTAAATTCGTATTTTCGTAATTTATGTCATTACTAAGTATGCAAAATTAAGTTTGTTTATTGATTTAGATGCAGAATTTTATTCCCTAAAACTATAAATGCGAGGTTTTTTGGGTAAAAAAAATAGGGAAGCTGTAAATTACGAAAGTACGCTCTCATGATCTGCCCCTTAGAGATTTAAAATGGAAATTCGTATTTTCGTAATTTATGTCATTACTAAGTATGCAAAATTAAGTTTGTTTATTGATTTAGATGCAGAATTTTATTCCCTAAAACTATAAATGCGAGGTTTTTTGGCTAAAAAAAATAGGGACGCTGTAAATTACGAAAGTACGCTCTCATGATCTGCCCCTTAGAGATTTAAAATGTAAATTCGTATTTTCGTAATTTATGTCATTACTAAGTATGCAAAATTAAGTTTGTTTATTGAATTAGGATCAGAATTTTATTCCCTAAAACTATAAATGCGAGGTTTTTTGGCTAAAAAAAATAGGGAAGCTGTAAATTACGAAAGTACGCTCTCATGATCTGCCCCTTAGAGATTTAAAATGTAAATTCGTATTTTCGTAATTTATGTCATTACTAAGTATGCAAAATTAAGTTTGTTTATTGATTTAGATGCAGAATTTTATTCCCTAAAACTATAAATGCGAGGTTTTTTGGCTAAAAAAAATAGGGAAGCTGTAAATTACGAAAGTACGCTCTCATGATCTGCTCCTTAGAGATTTAAAATGTAAATTCGTATTTTCGTAATTTATGTCATTACTAAGTATGCAAAATTAAGTTTGTTTATTGATTTAGATGCAGAATTTTATTCCCTAAAACTATAAATGCGAGGTTTTTTGGCTAAAAAAAATAGGGAAGCTGTAAATTACGAAAGTACGCTCTCATGATCTGCCCCTTAGAGATTTAAAATGTAAATTCGTATTTTCGTAATTTATGTCATTACTAAGTATGCAAAATTAAGTTTGTTTATTGATTTAGATGCAGAATTTTATTCCCTAAAACTATAAATGCGAGGTTTTTTGGGTAAAAAAAATAGGGAAGCTGTAAATTACGAAAGTACGCTCTCATGATCTGCTCCTTAGAGATTTAAAATGTAAATTCGTATTTTCGTAATTTATGTCATTACTAAGTATGCAAAATTAAGTTTGTTTATTGATTTAGATGCAGAATTTTATTCCCTAAAACTTTAAATGCGAGGTTTTTTGGCTAAAAAAAATAGGGAAGCTGTAAATTACGAAAGTACGCTCTCATGATCTGCCCCTTAGAGATTTAAAATGTAAATTCGTATTTTCGTAATTTATGTCATTACTAAGTATGCAAAATTAAGTTTGTTTATTGATTTAGATGCAGAATTTTATTCCCTAAAACTATAAATGCGAGGTTTTTTGGCTAAAAAAAATAGGGAAGCTGTAAATTACGAAAGTACGCTCTCATGATCTGCCCCTTAGAGATTTAAAATGTAAATTCGTATTTTCGTAATTTATGTCATTACTAAGTATGCAAAATTAAGTTTGTTTATTGATTTAGATGCAGAATTTTATTCCCTAAAACTATAAATGCGAGGTTTTTTGGCTAAAAAAAATAGGGAAGCTGTAAATTACGAAAGTACGCTCTCATGATCTGCCCCTTAGAGATTTAAAATGTAAATTCGTATTTTCGTAATTTATGTCATTACTAAGTATGCAAAATTAAGTTTGTTTATTGATTTAGATGCAGAATTTTATTCCCTAAAACTATAAATGCGAGGTTTTTTGGCTAAAAAAAATAGGGAAGCTGTAAATTACGAAAGTACGCTCTCATGATCTGCTCCTTAGAGATTTAAAATGTAAATTCGTATTTTCGTAATTTATGTCATTACTAAGTATGCAAAATTAAGTTTGTTTATTGATTTAGATGCAGAATTTTATTCCCTAAAACTTTAAATGCGAGGTTTTTTGGCTAAAAAAAATAGGGAAGCTGTAAATTACGAAAGTACGCTCTCATGATCTGCCCCTTAGAGATTTAAAATGTAAATTCGTATTTTCGTAATTTATGTCATTACTAAGTATGCAAAATTAAGTTTGTTTATTGATTTAGATGCAGAATTTTATTCCCTAAAACTATAAATGCGAGGTTTTTTGGCTAAAAAAAATAGGGAAGCTGTAAATTACGAAAGTACGCTCTCATGATCTGCCCCTTAGAGATTTAAAATGTAAATTCGTATTTATGTCATTACTAAGTATGCAAAATTAAGTTTGTTTATTGATTTAGATGCAGAATTTTATTCCCTAAAACTATAAATGCGAGGTTTTTTGGCTAAAAAAAATAGGGAAGCTGTAAATTACGAAAGTACGCTCTCATGATCTGCCCCTTAGAGATTTAAAATGTAAATTCGTATTTATGTCATTACTAAGTATGCAAAATTAAGTTTGTTTATTGATTTAGATGCAGAATTTTATTCCCTAAAACTATAAATGCGAGGTTTTTTGGCTAAAAAAAATAGGGAAGCTGTAAATTACGAAAGTACGCTCTCATGATCTGCCCCTTAGAGATTTAAAATGTAAATTCGTATTTTCGTAGTTTATGTCATTACTAAGTATGCAAAATTAAGTTTGTTTATTGATTTAGATGCAGAATTTAATGCTCTAAAACTTTAGTTAGTAGGTTTTTTGGCTAAAAAAAAAGTACAGCTGGAAATTGCGAAAGTACGATGACATGGTCTGCCACTTAGAGATTTAACATCTAAATTCGTATTTTCGTAATTTTTGTCATTACTAAGCATGAAAAATTAATTTTATTTATTGATTTAGATGCGGAATTTAATGCTCTAAAACTTTAGTTTGTAGGTGTTTTGGCTAATAAAATTAGGGCAGCTAGAAATTGCCAAAGTATGATCCCATGGTCTGCCCCTTAGAGATTTAGCATCTAAATTCGTATTTTCGTAATTTTTGTCATTACTAAGCATGCAAAATTAATTTTATTTATTGATTTAGATGCAGAATTTGATGCCCTAAAACTTTAGTTTATATGGTTTTTGGCTAAAAAAAAAGGGCAGCTGGAAATTGCGAAAGTACGATGACATGGTCTGCCTCTTAGAGATTTAACATCTAAATTCGTATTTTCGTAATTTTTGTCATTACTAAGCATGGAAAATTAATTTTATTTATTGATTTAAATGCCAAATTTGATGCTCTAAAACTTTAGTTTGTAGGTTTTTTGGCTAAAAAAGAAATAGGGCAGCTGGATATTGCCAAAGTATGATCCCATGGTCTGCCCCTTAGAGATTTAGCATCTAAATTCGTATTTTCGTAGTTTTTGCCATTACTAAGCATGCAATATTAATTTTATTTATTGATTTAGATGCAGAATTTAATGCTGTAAAACTTCAGTTAGTAGATTTTTTGGCTAATAAAATTAGGGCAGCTAGAAATTGCCAAAGTATGATCCCATGGTCTGCCCCTTAGAGATTTAGCATCTAAATTCGTATTTTCGTAATTTTTGTCATTACTAAGCATGCAAAATTAATTTTATTTATTGATTTAGATGCAGAATTTAATGCTATAAAACTTTAGTTTGTAGGTTTTTTGGCTAAAAAAAATTAGGGCAGCTGGATATTGCCAAAGTATGATCACATGGTCTGCCCCTTAGAGATTTAATATCTAAATTCGTATTTTCGTAGTTTTTGTCATTACTAAGCATGCAAAATTAATTTTATTTATTGATTTAGATGCAGAATTTAATGCTCTAAAAGTTTAGTTAGTAGGTTTTTTGGCTAAAAAAATTAGGGCAGCTGGATATTGCCAAAGTATGATCACATGCTCTGCCCCTTAGAGATTTAACATCTAAATTCATATTTTCGTAGTTCTTGTCATTACTAAGCATGCAAAATTAATTTTGTTTATTGATTTAGATACAGAATTTTATGCCCTACAACTTTAATTTAGAGGTTTTGTGGCTAAAAAAATAGAGGAGCAGGAAATTACGAAAGGATATGATTTTACATGTGTATGATTATGATTATCATATGATTATGATTTTACATTTACAAGACTTTTCGACTTATTGAGACTTCTACTATATGCCCTTGTAATATGGGAGTTTCTTTAGGCTCCTGTCTTGGCACGGTTTCCCAAAAGATGAATTAAGGGCGAGATGCCTCTTCTTTCAAATGGTTATTTAAACTACTTTTTAACATCTTCTCATGTAACCCTAGAGGTAAAGCACTCTTACCTAACTAAATTTTCTTCATAAGACCAAAATGAGCACCTTCCTACTAAATTATCTGATATGATAAGGGTGACTTTACCTAGGTGTATACATCTGTTAATTACCTTAGGATATTCTATCAAGTTAAACTGTAGTAGTATTTGAAACTACGTCACATTTGGTAGTTCTCGTACTTGCTCACAAATGTGAGGTAAATAAATATCACAAATCTAATCTAAATATGACTTTTTTAGAGATGGAAGAACGTGGAAATCGTCAACCTCGGAAAATTTGAAATTACAAGGCAAGTCCATAGAGTTATTGGAATGGGTGTTACTGAATTTACTAGAAGAATTAGAAGAAATTGATTTTAAGCATTCTTAAGTAAGTAGGGTAGATTTAAATTCTGCAAATGATTCCCTAAAATTTGATTTTTGATCTTTATTATTTTCTTAAGAAACTGTTTACATAACTTTGTCATTAAAAATAATATCACAAGAACAAAAGATTCAGGCTTACATGATACATTCCAACCCTTAAGACTACCTGAGTAAATAATTTTTTTCATTTTTCATTTACGTTGCTTTTGATCCATCTTAAAAAGTTATAAATTCTTGCATAAACATCAGGATATCCTTGTTCGTTGGGGATGTTTCCTAAAGCTACTCCAACTAGCTCTTTGGTATATGCGTCTATGATAGGGCCTCCGGAGTCTCCCTAAAAATGATTTTCGAAATATAAAGTGTAAAAATGAGTTTTTCGTCGTTTTTTAAATTGGGGGTTGGTTTTTTGACTCTCTGTTAGCTCCCTTAGTTTCGACCTGTCTGTATCTATTTGTTAGCCTGTCCCCTGTCCGTTCGTACTTCCGTTTGTCTCTCTATCTATGCTTCTCTGTCTGTTTGTACGTCTGGCAGCTTCCTACCTATCTGATGCCTCTATGACCAGTCGGTTCTCCTTTTCTCTGTCTAAACGATTGGCTGACTGCCTATCTGTCTGTCATAACGTCATAACTTATAACCTGTTAGTGGTCCGTTAGTACAAATTGTAGAAGGGTAGATTTTCAGATCAAAAAAGGGATGCAAATTTTGAAAAAACTTTGAACACCTATACTCACTTGGCACATTCCCACACGTGTTCTTGTTATCGTACAAAAGTTTTCCTCATAAATTTTTGTTATTAAGTATTGTTTACACGATTCATTATTTATTGTTTTCAAAAATGACCTTTTGATTAGATTATTTTGTTCTTCGACATCCTAGAAGTTAAGAATTTTTGATAAAAAAATATTTTTTCAGTTTTAAGCAACGTACACTTTCTGGATATCCCCAACCGCTTAAAACCACATAAGTTTGAGGCAAAATCAAACTTTTGCTTAAAACGACTGGCTTAACAAGTCGATTTATTTTAAGCTCTTTAGCCAGTTTGATTAAAGCAACGTCATTTTGAAACGAATCCAAATATAAATCGTGAAGTAAAATTTGTTTAATTTTATGTCGTACCCCGCCATAATTTAAATTTGTTGCTCCAGCTAAAATTGTAAGGTCTTCTTTAGAATTTTGTCTAAAAAAACGTAAATGATTAGTTATTGGCGTATACAGGGTGTTCGAATGGTGTATGCATTGAAGATCGTGCCTCTTTTAGATACTATTGTCAATTTTATACGAAAAGACTTTAATATCACTAACATTTATAATTTCTGATAGGGTAAGGTTCAAAGAAGGCAATAACATATTTGTATATAGGAAATAAGAGCCTAATTAGTGAGAAAATGAAGTGATGATGTTGGGTAAAAACAACATTTTCTGTTTTTAAGTTGTACCAAGTTCAATTGGACTTTTCTCACTAATTAGGCTCTTATTTTTTATATACAAATATGTCATTGCCTTCTTTAAACCTTAACTTTCTAGGAATTATGAATGTTAGTGATATCAACTAGATTTTAAAGACGGTAACGGCTACGAGCAAAATGTCTAAATATCAACTTTCCCGCCCTATCGTTAGAAACTGTCCTTTTAAAAAAATTAGCACTGTCTTTATCTTTCCAGGCTTTGGAAGGACCTGAAAGGGTCCTTCCAGGATTCATCAACCGATAACTCGTTGAAATCGATTGGTAGAGATATATGCTTCTGTGCACACACCACCTTTGGGACACCCCGCAGCTTACAAACCCAACAACACAGTGAGCTGCCGTTAAGATCCATTGTCGATTAAGTATCGATCCTCCACAGATATGATCGTAATGTAATTGAATTGAAACTAAAAATGGAAATTCTCCCGGATAAACGTCTTGAGAATTAACTGAAAAATTAACTTTTTTTAAGAAATCATATTTTTCAAAGCTCTTACCTATTCCTGTAAAAATTGCTAAGATTTGAATACTTAAAACAAGCAAAAAAACTAAAACTAACATTTTTTCAAATTTGAAATTCTGGATTGTGTGTTATCATTGGTGTTATTTGATTTTCTTATTTACTGTTCTCATTTTTCACATACTACCAGTAGGTATTTACTAAATTTAAATTTAATTGTGTAGTGTCGAGTGTCGAGTACACAAATTATTATCTTTACTCGTTACATATTTACAAAATATGTAAATAAAGATATCATTTCCTACTAGGTATTCGCAGCAATTGAAGCGACTCGAAACAAATGTAATAATAAAAAAGTTAAAAACTATGGGGTACAAAATTAACTTTTAATGAAAGGGTTAGTAACAATACACTTCGACTGGTAAAAAGAAAAATTTAATGACTAATGAGTTTACCAAGACCTATGGAAAAACTTAATTTAAAATATTGATAACAACCAAACCACAAGTGTTCTCATTTCCTTGATAATAAAAAAAGATTATAAAGACTTTATTTAAATTACATAGACGTAGAAGAACAGAACAAAGGGTATCTACAACTTCATACACGTCCTAAGGAGTGATTATTAAAGCATTCGTTTGAAAATTCGGGACTCAGCTTCACTTCGTCCGTAAACATCTAAACTCGTACTTTAATATATCACATCTTGGACTTATGACCAATGACGTAAAGATAGTACAGTCTATACCTATGGGAAATAATTAGGGGAAAGCTGAATTTTTCAAGTATAAATTCTTAAGTCATATATATTTGGAATCCGCTGAGTTCCCCCCCGCTGCACTGGTTTTATGCAAGAAATGGGTTTTAAGTGCCATCATCTACTTGCAAATAAATTTTTGGTAAGATGATGTTGCTCCAAGTATCAGAAAATTGACTTTAAAAATATCAAAACGTATTTAGTGCCAGTAATGTTGCATAAGTTGCAGTGTGATTTTTTGTGGTTTGTAAGGGGTTTTATTGTTTTATTGTACACTACCCTTAAATTTATAATAAATTCAATAAAAGTTGTTCTTCATCGAACTTAACGTATTTTAATAACATTTTTGAATTCATTTACATAATTTTTTTATTAGGACGTTTTGATATTCAAAAGCTCATAATTATTTTCATGTGCCAAAACAAAAAGTCAAATTTATATTGAAAATATTAATTAACCTATAGAATATTATTACTTTCAAAGCACTGCAACTTGTACCTTGTAATACTCTATTGAAACATATTTTTGTTCCTCCTATCAAAACGTATTTGTACTTAGGACCTTATGCATATGGCACGCTTGAATTGATCTTGATATTGAAATTTAATTGATAAAGTGTGTGACCCACTTAAGATCAGCTTGTAAGCTGTTAAAATCAAAAAATGTTCTGACCCTTTGAAGTTAGAGGCCTGGGTATCTCAACCTTTTACTGAGGGACGAGTTACATAAATTTTGAGCTGTTGGACATTTATTTTTGATTTAGTAGAGTGATTGTCATTTAGACTAAGGTATTGGTTTAACTGTTAAGGGCTTCAGCTTATAACTTCGTAAATACCTGCTATTCTAGGCTAAGCATTATGGGTCTACTTTTCAGATTCAACTAATACTAAAACTCAAAACTATAACACTAGTAACGGTCTTTCATGAAAAAATATTTGTCAAGAGTTTAAGTCCAAAGTATTAACTTTAGTTGTGGTACGTCTAGACCAGATAAAATAATTTTGAAGACTAATGTTGGGTTTCTCTAAAGATAGTTATGTACTGACAAATAGATATCTAATTATCTATTTCCTAGGTGTTTAAAAACCAATTTCAAACAATAAAAATAGTTAAGTTGTGGAATGTTATGGATCCATAACGTTAGAGAAACTCGACAGAAAGGGGGTGTCTAAAGTGTAGGTCAAGTCTATATAGATGTACATATTTTTAAGTTTTTTGTAGTTATTACTATTGTTATTGCTTAGGCTATAACCCATTAAAATTATTATTCTAATATTTTATTTATTGTTTTTAGATATCTTGTCGTTCGGTCATACAGAGATTTTTGAACTTGTGGAAAATATGGAACCTAGTGGATAGTAAAACTAATTGAAATAAGTGGAACACCAGCTAAAATCTACAATTTTCTTGAAACTCGTTTTTAAATAATACTCTCTCCGTGCCAAATTATGGTATACATTTACGTTTTTATTTTTTTCCAAAATTATGGTATAAAAAAGAAAGAAACTAATTTTTCTTCCATAAATTTTATTTGGCATATTCACTTAAGCAATTATTAAGAATAAATTGTTTTTATCAACATAAATAATGATTAAAACACATAAAACTCCTTTGATGTACTCCTAGAGCTATAGGCAACCCAACATACAAGCATGTAAATTAGTTTATAAGATAGTTGGAATAGGATACGATTTGCGAATGAATTACAAGGGTTGAGGTTATGTAGAAACGTCATCGGTTATGTTTTGTGAATTTATAGAATTAAGGATTAAATACTAATTTATATTATTCAAGCATCGACATTAACTACAAAATTCTTCTTAAATTTCAGAAATCAAGGCGTGAAAATTGGTGAAAGGATTTCTTTCGAAGGCCCTGACCATTATTTAATTTCATTTGTCCACTCTACAAGAATTTTGGTAAGCTGTTTATTACGCATTATGTATATAAATAATGCTAATTTTGTTTAAGAAATAGAGACAATAACGTTACATTCACCCGGGTTAACCATTTTGCTCCGATAGTTGAGAAAAAGGTGTTGCTCTTGTTTAAGGAAGTATTTTTAAAACGATTCAAGTTCGTTTTGTTAAAATATATGAATGTAGAATTCGTAAATTCAAGAGAAAATACAAAGTAAGGTAAAATTTATTTTCTAATTCTTAATTTCGTGGCAGAATTCATAATTTTCGTTGTAGTTAGTTATGGAACCCACCTGATGATCATAATTCAATGTATCTGCCTATCAATAGAAACAACTCAGTTTGCTAGGAATGATCAATACTGTCAATGATAGTCAAAATGGACTACACGAACTAAACTATGTGGTAATCTCTTTGAAGTTTTATGGTTTTTATTTTTAGGCTTTAAAACCCCTAAATATGCAAAAGCGTAGCTAAAAGTTTAAACAAAATGTTACCTTTAGTCATGTTTGTTGATAACAATATTATTATAATTAAATTATGTTCAATGCCTCAGAGTAGATTTTAGAAATGTCCAACCTCATCTCCATACAGTTCTAATACCTAATAATAATTTGTTATTGTTTAACAGGTATTGCTCATACTGATACCTTCACAATATCAATTGGAGTGGTACAATATACGAGACTTCAAAAAAATCTCCAAAGGAAGGAGTCTAACGAATAGAGGACTGGCAATCGTGACGAATTATTCAACTTGACCTATCTATTAATTACTCGCCAAAAACTTGAACTGAGTGGTTCCTGTTCATGAACAAATATGATAAATTAAGGTAAGTGTCAAGCGTTTTTTAATATCTTGTAAATTTTAATTTGGCCCATTTTGAGATTTCAAACATTTAAACAGAACTACAACCCCCAAAGCATATCTAATAGGTATCGAGGGGTATCTAATGTGTAAGTCAAGTCTTTATAGATCTACATATATTTTTAATTTTCGTGTAGTTATTGCTTAGGTTACAATCCATTAAAAATATTCTAATATTTGATTTATTGTTTTTAGAAATCATGTCGTTCCGCCGTAGAGAGATTTTGGAACTTGTGGAAAATATGGATCCCAGTGGATAGTGAAGATAATTGAAATAAGTGCAGCAGTTTTCTTAAAACACGTTTTCAAATAATATAATTTCAATTTATTGTATTGATAGATTTGACTTTTGAAAATTCAAAATGTTACTTGGTCTGCATTGTATACTAAATGAAAGCTTTTGTAATAATTGCTTTAGTGAAGAGTTATGTTAATTGAATCGATTATGTACTATAAAATTTATTAACTAGTAATTTCAGATTTTTAAATTCTCTACATACTAATTAGTAGAGAAACTGGCACAGTGGCGCCTCTTAACACTTACAGAGTTATTTCTAAAACACTGTATTATTAATAATTTATTGCTTGTTAATTACTCTATTGTATGTGTTTATTAATTAAGAAGTTGTCAATCGTTGTAAATTATGCTCATTACTTTCGCTTGTAGTAATTGATAGATACTTGCGTGATACAAAGTGTTTGTTCTCTGAGGAAACCGAAAAACTCTTATTAAAATATAATATTTGTCTCTTGGATGTGACTTTAAGAGGACAAATGTTCTATTTTTCTTTCAAGAACTTTCTGTACAAGTTTCTCGATCTCCTGATGGAATACTGTGGTTATAGTAATTATTGTAAAACAATGTAACTAGTCTAATAAAAGTACTTGTTTTAACTTATGTTAAATTTAGTATTAATAACTTTACAATATTTCCATAATACTTATAATTATTAATTAATACAACTTAATTTATTAGATTCAGACCATCAGACCTTTTAAATCATTGCAAACAAAATAAAAATAATAATTATTTAAGTAGATCACCAAATCACTTATTGTAAGAACAGTAAAGTGGACTTTGTACAATAAACAATTATTAAATAAAAATTTTGTCTAAAAGATTGTTTTTTCAAAATATACTAATTTAATTAAGTTTTGCACCTTTCGTAGGCAACCCAATATACACATTTGAAAGTTACATTGCGCATTTGTACTGCTTCTAGTTAAATTAATGCTCGAATACTATTGGTTAAAATTAATAAAGAGGGGCGATAATCACCACCAAAAGTTAATAAAAGGCCGAGTTTCGCCATAAGTTGACTTTTTTATCAGCAACTCAGATCTTCAATTTTTAGAAATTTAAGGGTTACTCTTGTTGAAAATCAACTTTGATTTTTAAAATTTTTTTTGATTGGAAGTTGTTCCTAATATTATTCTAAGTATTCCTACGAAGTTATTAATAAAAAAATTCATAAATAAGTGTAGAAAATGCAATTTACTATATAATAATTATTTGTAAATTTTATACTTAAAATTTAGTTTTAATGAATTGTAATAATTACTTTGTTCAACAAAAACTAAAATTGATATGATTATTTATTGTAAAGTGTATAATGTATTTATAAATTTCATTGTACTTGGATAAATAATTAACTTGTAATTAAAAAATTTGGTTAATTACGTACTGCTATTACTTAATAAATGTATTGAAATTATCTGTATTTTCATCTGCTCATCTACCTCAATAAGCTGATTTAAAATTAAACCCTATTATATCTAAATAAACAAAAGTTGTCAAATCTGTAAATCTTATTTCGTGCTGTGGAGGGTTTATTTATCAACATTTAAGGGATGTTAATAAATTTTTAGAAGTAATTAATGATTCTCTATCGTCTACACTAATTAAATTAGTCAAAAGGGCTCTAATAAAGCTAAAAATGGCTAAAATAACTCTTATGGGATTTTAACATGGACAATATAATGCTCGTAAATGTCGATTTTTGAGAGTTTGTGACAGGATCACATGAGTTAAAGAAGATGTCATAACAATTTTAAAATAAATCTATTAAGTTTATTTAAAAGAGTATTAAATGCTCGGCCTTATCTTCACGTAACAAGATAAGCTTAAGATAAAAGCTTTTATATAAAGCTCTTTGCGAATTTAATTTAATATTTTTATTTTTACTGATATCCTATAACACTTCTGATCTCCTAATACATCAACTGGTTTATACACCGATTTTTAGCAAATTTTAACAAATTTGGACTAATTTGGACATATTTTATGTCGAAAAAGCTGATTTTTTACATGAAAATACTCGTAAATGTCGATTTTTGAGAGTTCGTGACAGGATCACATGAGTTAAAGAAGATGTCATAACAATTTTAAAATAAATCTATTAAGTTTATTTAAAAGAGTATTAAATGCTAGGCCTTATCTTCACGTAACAAGATAAGCTTAAGATAAAAGCTTTTATATAAAGCTCTTTGCGAATTTAATTTAATATTTTTATTTTTACTGATATCCTATAACACTTCTGCTCTCCTAATACATCAACTGGTTTATACACCGATTTTTAGCAAATTTTAACAAATTTGGACACATTTGGACATATTTTATGTCGAAAAAGCTGATTTTTTACATGAAAATACTCGTAAATGTCGATTTTTGAGAGTTCGTGACAGGATCACATGAGTTAAAGAAGATGTCAACAATTTTAAAATAAATCTATTAAGTTTATTTAACATAGTATTAAATGCTCGGCCTTATCTTCACGTAACAAGATAAGCTTAAGATAAAAGCTTTTATATAAAGCTCTTTGCGAATTTAATTTAATATTTTTATTTTTACTGATATCCTATAACACTTCTGCTCTCCTAATACATCAACTGGTTTATACACCGATTTTTAGCAAATTTTAACAAATTTGGACACATTTGGACATATTTTATGTCGAAAAAGCTGATTTTTTACATGAAAATACTCGTAAATGTCGATTTTTGAGAGTTCGTGACAGGATCACATGAGTTAAAGAAGATGTCATAACAATTTTAAAATAGATCTATTAAGTTTATTTAAAAGAGTATTAAATGCTCGGCCTTATCTTCACGTAACAAGATAAGCTTAAGATAAAAGCTTTTATATAAAGCTCTTTGCGAATTTAATTTAATATTTTTATTTTTACTGATATCCTATAACACTTCTGCTCTCCTAATACATCAACTGGTTTATACACCGATTTTTAGCAAATTTTTACAAATTTGGACACATTTGGACATATTTTATGTCGAAAAAGCTGATTTTTTACATAAAAATGCTTGTAAATGTCGATTTTTGAGAGTTCCTGACAGGATCACAGGAATGCAACAAGGTGTCATAATAATATTAAAATAAATCTATTCAATTTCTTTAAAAGACCGTTACCTTACATGCACTACCTTATCTTCACATAACAAGATAAGCTTTCTATAAAAGCTTTTACATAAAGCTCTTTGCAAATAATTTAATATTTTTATTTTTAGTGATATCCTATAACACTTCTGCTCTCCTAATACATCAACTAGTTTATACACCGATTCATGGCCAATTTTCACAAATTTGGACATTTGTTTGGCAAAATAAGCTGATTTTTACACTAAACTTTTAAATTAGAAGCACTAGAGGGTTGATATCGTGTCGTCTCAACTAACCCTATATTTAATTTTATTCCTCTATTTCTTTTAAATCAAAACTTTAGTGTAAAAATCAGCTTATTTTGACCCAAAAAATGTCCAAATGTGTCCAAATTTGTTAAAATTTGCTAAGAATAAGTGTATAAACCAATTGATGTATTAGGAGAGCAGAAGTGTTATAAGATATTACTAAAAATAAAAATATTAAACTAAAAGAGCATTAAATGCACGACCTTATCTTCACATAACAAGATAAGATTTCGATAAAAGCTTTTAGGTAAAGCTCTTTGGAAATTTAAATTAATATTTTTATGTTTAGTGATATCCTGTAACACTTCTGCTGTCCTAATACATCAACTAGTTTATACACCGATTCATGGCCAATTTTAACAAATTTGGACATTTATTTGACAAAATAAGCTGATTTTTACACTAAACTTTTAAATTAGAAGCACTTACTAGAGGGTTGATATCGTGTCGTCTCAACTAATCCTATATTTAATTTTATCCTTCTATCTCTTTTAAATCAAAAGTTTAGTGTAAAAATCAACTTATTTTGACACAAAAAATGTCCAAATGTGTCCAAATTTGTTAAAATTTGCTCAGAATCAGTGTATAAATCAATTGATGTATTAGGAGAGCAGAAGTGTTATAGGATATCACTAAAAATAAAAATATTAAATTAAATTCCCAAAGAGCTTTACATAAAAGCTTTTATCTAAAGCTTATCTTGTTATGTGAAGGAAAGGCCGTGCATTTAAAGCTCTTTTAATATGATATTTTTATTTTTAGTAATATCTTATAATACTTCTGCTCTCCTAATACATCAATTGGTTTATACACTCATGCTTAGTAAATTTTAACAAATTTGGACACATTTCGACATTTTTTATGTCAAAATAAGTTGATTTTTACACTAAACTTTTGATCTGGAAGAGATAGAGAACCAAAATAAAATATTTGTGTAAAAATCAATTTATTTTGACATAAAAAATGTCCAAATGTGTCCAAATTTGTTAAAATTTGCTAAGAATCAGTGTATAAACCAATTGATGTATTAGGAGAGCAGAAGTATTATAGGATATCACTAAAAATAAAAATATTAAATTAAATTCCCAAAGAGCTTTACATAGAAGCTTTTATCAAAAGCTTATCTTATTACGTTAAGATAAGGCCGTGCATTTAATACTCTTTTGAATAAATTTAATATTATTATGACATCATCTTTTAGAGCTCTTTTGACTAATTTATGGCAGCAGTCGATAGAGAAAGATTATTTACCACTAATACCACTAATCCTACATCCCTTAAATGTTGATAATTAAACCCTACACAGCACGAAATAAGATTTACAGATTTGACAACTTTTGTTTATTTAGATATAATAGGGTTTAATTTTAAATCAGCTTATTGAGGTAGATGAGCAGAAGAAAATACAGATAATTTCAATACATTTATTAAGTAATAGCAGTACGTAATTATCAAAATTTTTTATTTACAAGTTAATTATTTATCCAAGTACAATGAAATTTATAAATACATTATACACTTTACAATAAATAATCATATCAATTTTAGTTTTTGTTGAACAAAGTAATTATTACAATTCATTAAAACTAAATTTTAAGTATAAAATTTACAAATAATTATTATATAGTAAATTGCATTTTCTACACTTATTTATGAATTTTTTTATTAATAACTTCGTAGGAATACTTAGAATAATATTAGGAACAACTTCCAATCAAAAAAAATTTCAAAAATCAAAGTTGATTTTCAACTAGAGTAACCCTTAAATTTCTAAAAATTGAAGATCTGAGTTGCTGATAAAAAAGTCAACTTATGGCGAAACTCGGCCTTTTATTGACTTTTTGAGCCACGTGACTACCCCACTCTACATATTAGTGTACATTTTAACATTCATTTTTATAGTGGGGCGTGCTATTAAGGTTGCCTGTAGCCGAACTATTAGGCGTAATCTTTAACAAATTTGTAGGTACACAAGTAGTATTTAAATTAAACTCGAAATTAATAAGTAATTAGCAAACAATTAAGACTGTTTAACGACATTTAAAGAAATTATTTACTACATATAGTTGGAGTTTTCTACCAAGATAGCAATCCCATAAGTTAAGTTTATATGAATGTGCTTCTAATAACTCCAATTTCTAAAAATATTGTTAAAAAAGAACTTCAAATAAATTTTAAAATGTACATGACATGTACAGTAATTATTGTGATTCTTGTAATGCTAACAATTCTTCAATTACAAATTCTGAACACAATGAAAATAGAAAATATTATTATCTACAAATAATTTAGTACATCTTTGCAATGCTAATTAATAAGTAATAATAAATAACAGTGCATCAACTACAAATTGAAAGACAACATCAAACTACAAGTTGAACATTAATATTTTATTAAAAACTTTAATTGTTTGCTCTTTAGTAAATTAATTCTGCGATTATAATTCTCACACAAAATCAGTTTTTTTTATAATCTTTTTACTAGGCACATTGATTATGTGGCCATTAATTTACTCTAATAAGAAGCAGCTCATCTAAGTACATTTCATAAAGGATAAGAAGTTCTGCTTAAATAAGAAAATCAAAAGACCTATAAGTAAGAGACATGTCCTCTTCTTAAAAGGGCTCTTGGATTGATTCGTTTAAAATTTAGTGAATGAGCCTAACTCAGCATTTCTAATAATTATTACATTGACAAAATTAACACTAACAGGCGAGTCAGAAACTCTTGACTTCATGGCAAAACTGGTTGTTAATAATTTCGAGTATTACAGCACAGAATCAACAATCTTTGAAGCCAAATGGAAAACGTTTTTGCCAGGAAGTCAGTGAATTAAATTAGACTAACTATCAACTTCCGAAATAATTTTCTGTTTTGACTTTCAACTTCTAAACATTTCTTAAATGATAAAATAGGGCCTTTTGTAAGTTAAAGATTTGTTAAAGGAAGTTTTCTCAACCATACGACTACAGATGTTTGCTTGATGATACCTTCCAGTTAAGCCACTTTGTATTTCATTACCTGTAAAATTAAAAACATTAGCTTTAGTGTTAAAACTGGATAAAATGAAATAAAAAAAAATATAAATATGTTCTTAGATTTGGTTACCATCCTCTCAAATAGTGGCAAATGTATCTCAGTGCAGATGCTACTGCAAACAATTAAATTTAGAGTATGAGGGTCATACTCTACAAGTGAATATTCATCTAGGTCAAAAGTAAATTAAAAAAAGATAATTACGTTACCTATAGTTTTAACAACTACCTAGTTACTGTGGCATAGTATGACCACAGGATAGTTATTTGCTTCGCGTGGTATGACGTTAATGTACTCTCCATTAAACTTTTAGAAGTGTGCCAAATTCCATCCTTTACTTAAAAATACTTTTGAATCCTTGTATGTAATTCTACAGTCATCAAACTTGAAGATTATGAAGGCCAATAGAAAATTGTTTTTTATATAGCACACTACTTCTAGCACTCGTCCTTTTCCAGTAGTTCTGTTGTTGCTTATTTTGGAACGCTTCATCGAGACATTTAATTCAAATCAAGATAGTGGATTCCTTCTTCAAATTATACTTTGTATTATGCGTTGATAAGTAATGCTTTTGGTACACTGTAAACAAAATTAAGTCTATAATTCCCATTTCTAAAGCCAATCCTGTATACAATACAACTATTTGTGAGTAGGTACATAGAAAGTATGAGCAATGCTGAATGTGACCTCTTAAACAAACTGTTCCATATTTATACAAGTTTATACTTACTTTCTTTAATTTAAAAAAATATCAACCAATCTCCTACACTAGTCGCGATGCATTTGTCATGAGTATGGTACCGGCTTAAGATTTCAGATCAGAGCACAGTTGAATGTTCCTTGGTCAGCATATTACAGGTCCCGTCATTAAGTTGATAAGACATTTGCGTTATGAGGTTAGTTTTCTAAAAAGATTAAATTCTTAAATATTTGTTTAAACTTTACAAATTTGAAGTACTTACAGGATACATCACTAGTGCAGCAGTAGGTGGATGTTTGAGCTTTGGAACGGATCATAAAATATCGTAACATCTTCGAAGATCTTGTCAAGTTAGGTGACCGGTTTGTTTGACGATACCTCACAAATACATCAACTCGAAGAACATCTAGATCTTCCTCTGCCATAGTTCATTATAAAAGCACAAAATTAAATATCGGAAAGCATGCCGATACCAGACCTAAAAAGCACAAATTATAAACAAGTGGAAGGTTAATTAATAAAAAAATTACGATTACGAGGTTAGTTGATGAAAATAGGTAAGTACCATTATAATTTCTATGGCCCAATAATTAATATTTATTATTATAGTTTAAATTTAACTCCTTACCATTTACATTAAACGATTACTGACCTCTACGACCATTCGAACTTGACATTGAAAACGAAACGAGAGGTTAAGGAACTTTAAATGACAGTTTTGCTTATACAACCCACCTTACACGTACGCTATATAAGTTGCCTATGCAACAGGTGAAAAAAAATATAAATATAACTTTGATTTTCCTGCAGTTTATTTTTAATCATAATGTTACTTTACACTTATTATAAACAGGGGGTCCTGGGCCAAAATATCAAATATCTCCTAAACTTTTCAAAATCAAAAAACATAAAATTTTTCTCAAGTCAAAATTACAACTACCAAAATATTTCAAAATTAAAATTTTAAGAAAATACTTGTGCTACCATCTATACGACGATTGGCGTATTATTGTCGTGTCAAATAAGAAACAAACATAACCTCACTTATTTTTTAAATTCTTCGAGTTCGGTTACAAATTAATTTGAGACTTGCGATGTCTGAAGTACGTAAACGTAAATTAGAATTAAAAACTATAGAATACGAACCTCCGGAAAAAAAATTAATTTCCGAAGCAGATATTTTTATAAAAAAATTATCAGAAAATCAACTTAACACGAAAGTAACTTTGGAAAGGTAAAATGAATAGTTTTATCTATAAGCCTTAATTACTCTTTCATTTTAGTCAACTAAGCCATGAAAAAGAGTTTACAAAATCAACCGAATTAGTTCCTCTATCGAGTTATCTTCCTGGGACAAGTAGTTTGGATAGTTTTCAAAGCAACGTGAAACAGGTCGAACAAATTGAAGAGTTTTTATCAGCTGGTTTATCGGAACGTGATGTTGAGTTGTATTTAGGTAGCTTGAACGGTGACGCTTATATATTGCAAAAATATAAAAACTTAGAGACTTCGATAATGAAGCAACGGTTATCAGAAATAGACAAATTGTTAGAAAGGCACGACAAGAAGTTAATACCACCGTAAGTTTCTTTTGAATTTTTTTGAAACTTGAATAAACATTTTGTTAATTAGACCCAAAGAGGAAGTGGACAAAGTTGGAATAGAAGTCGGTGTCAGGTCGGAGTGCACTAAAACAAAGTTAATGAAATTCGCTTTAAATAATCAAAAGTTAAAGAAAAAACCAATTTTACCACATCCTTTGGATGAACTGAAACAAATTGAAGAAACTAAATTTGGACACTTGAAAAATAAGACGATAAATCCCAATATAAACAAAATTAGAAGAAAAGCCAGAAAGTTATTTAATAGAATTAAGAATTTGCACGATGTCGATAATTTGTTTAGTCTGTACAAGAGCAAAGTTCCTCGTTTATTGAACAAAACGTCTTCTGAAGTACAAACGAAATGGGACATGACTGAAAAAGTTGATGAAACTGTCCCAGTTGTAGAAAAGAAAGTTTATACTTGTAAACCGCAAAATTATTATACAATTAAAAATAAACAAATTGTTAAATTAAACCAAGCGGTTGAAGCGAAAGAGTGTGATGTTAAAAAATTAAATTTAGAAGAAATCAAACGGATGCCAAAATTTGAAAATTACAATCTTGGAAGTCCATCAAAAGTAAAGTAAACTAACAGTAGCATTACATTTTATTAAAATTTGATTTTGCAGACATTATATTTGAAAAATTTAAATAACAGTATTAAAGAAGCAGACTTAAAAACCCTTTTTCAAAATTATCAACAATTGGATGTCGACTATCGCTTATTAAAAGGAAAAATGAGAGGACAAGCTTTTGTAACTTTCCCAGGTAAATAAAAAGGTTTTTAAAAACTAGTTTAACCACTTTTTGTAGATGCGAGAAGTGCTCAAAGAGCACTAGAAGAAGTAAACGGTACTTTTGTTAAGAACAAACCTGTGGTAATTGAGTTTGGTAAAGGATTTGAGTAAGAACAAATTTAGCGTTTCGTTTTAGTGGATTTAAATTTAAAATTACCCACAACGCTCTTTATATTAGTAAGTCGCATTATAAAGTACAGAATATTAATTAATAAAGTTATTTCTATATCAAAAGTTTTTCTACTTCTAAGCCTAATGTCAATTTTTATTCAACGTCTTTTCGTTCATCTTGAGGTGGTCCTTCGCCTTTCATATCTAAAACAGTTTTAATTGTAAAATTAATTTAATTAAGAAATAAATTTACCTTCTTCCATGGGTATCGCCGCTTCTCCCATGGGCATGTGACTGTTGTGGGGTAGTTCTTCACCGGCAGGACGTTCGCCTTCCATATTTGGAGGAGGTGGACCGTACATGGGTGGTGGGGCGTGTCCTTCTGGAACTGGTGGATGTTGTCCGTCACCTGCCGCATGTGGAAATGGATGCGGTCGAGCCATATGAGGTGGATACTGTGGATAACCTTGATGATAGTAAGGATGTGGAGGATACTGTGGGTAGGGTTGATGATAACCTTGTTGTTGAGGATACGCATATGCCGGATGGGGCGGTCTAGGAGGCAAAGGTACAGATTGAGGAGTGCCTCCTGGGTATTGTTGGTAGGGAACTTGAGCAGGCGGCATCATAGGTGGTTGGTTTGGTGGTGGAGCACCGTGGTGTGGTGGAGGGCCTCCGGCTAGTGGTGGCATACCGTGTGGTGGGATGTTGTGAGATGGTTGAGGAATGTGCGGTACTCCTGGTGGTGGTATTGCATTGGGATGATGATGCATAGGTTGGTTTGTAGGTGGCATACCGTGTTGTGGTGGAGGTAAATGTTGAGGAGGCATCGGAGGTTGTTGTTGAGGTGGTGGTGGTGCTTGCTCTGGTGGCAATTGTGCCATTTGTTCAGGAGGTGGTGGTACGTGTTGTGGTGGTGGTGGAGGCTGATTTTGTGCAGCAGTCTTAAGTTCATGTGCCACTGGCGCTTGCTGTTGCTCAATAACTCCATTAGTTTCATTCGGTGACTTTTCAGGTTCTGATAGTTGCTCAGGTTTATGCTCCATCGACTCTTCAGAATGTAAATGTACCGGTTCTTTATTATCTTCGACAGGTTTAGCAGTATTAGCTATGAGTCCATTCATACTTCCACTATCGACACAATTTTGCTCAGTTCTCGACTTTTGTTCTTCTAAAATTTTCATTCTTTCCTTCTTTAACAATTCAAACTGACGCTCTACCATTTTATGGAAAGTATCTTCATCAACAGCTGGTTTGCAATGCTAAAAAAATTATAAGAGTAATTCTTCAAGTAACAATTTTACAAACCTTTTTTAATTCGTCTTGGAACTGTTCGCTACTTTCAATAAATTTACGTTTTTTAGTTTCAAATTTCTCTTCTATTTGCTGCAATTCGGCTTCTAATTTTTTCTGGTGCATCGTTAAAGACTGAACTTGGCGTTTTAAAACTTGCATACGTCCTGTAGTAACAACCGAACGAACATCCGGAACTACCGTTTCAGAAAAAATCTCATTGATTAAGCGATGGTTACGTAAATAACGCGCATAAGCTACATGTTTAACAGAATATCCGTCATCTTGATCTTAAAATGTTAATACCTATTATTAAAACAAAATTAATTTGAATTTGGTAATGCTTACCATCTTCATCTTCTGCTGGTTGAATGTCGATGCGTCGATCCACTACTACAGATTGTTTAGAAGATGAACTGCTACGCTCGTGAGTGTCTCGATCTTCGTTACCTTAAGGAGCTTCAGTTAGTCATTTATTCAAATTAAAAGTAATTTTAAGTTTAAATACTTAAAACAACGGACGTGGCCATACGAGGAACTTTTATTTTAAATTTGGCATAAATTGAACATTATCTTCAGAAAGCTAATTTTACGAGCTTTCAAAATATTGAAAAATATACAGGGTGTTCCATTTACATTAAGAAATTTGACCCTATTTCCGGTTAAACCGGAAGTCAAAATATAAAGTGTTTGGTATCTTGTAATAGCTAACTTTACGAGTTTTCAAAATATTTAAAAATACACAGGGTGTTCCCAAAAATTGTAATATTTTTTTAATTTCCGGTTTAACCGGAAGCGTTTTGTTAACCGAAAATAGTGTCAAATAATGTTTATTCGTGAGCTTGATACATAAATCCATTTTCAAGTTTTAATTTCTATTACAAAAGAAATTAGAGATTTTTGAAGTTTTGACATTCAAAAAATTATTACTCCAAAACGGCTCGAGCGATTTTGATAAAAATTTATATTTCGATAGAGAATTACGTTTACTGTAACATATCCAAAAAAGAAAAAATATGGCAGAGGGAATTTTGAGAAAATCCATTTCAAAATTCAGACCTATTTTAGCTAAAATCTGGATTCATTTTTTTTTAAATTTGGCATAAATTGAAGCTCAAAATATACATTATATTATATCTTCAGAAAGCTAATTTTACGAGCTTTCAAAATATTGAAAAATATACAGGGTGTTCCATTTACATTAAGAAATTTAACCCTATTTCCGGTTAAACCAGAAGTCAAAATATAAAGTGTTTGGTATCAAGTAATAGCTAATTTTACGAGCTTTTAAAATATTTAAAAATATACAGGGTGTTCCCAAAAATTGTAATATTTTTTTAATTTCCGGTTTAACCGGAAGCGTTTTGTTAACCGAAAATAGTGTCAAATAATGTTTATTCATGAGCTTGATACATAAATCCATTTTCAAGTTTTAATTTCTATTACAAAAGAAATTAGAGATTTTTGAAGTTTTGACATTCAAAAAATTATTACTCCAAAACGGCTCGAGCGATTTTGATAAAAATTTATATTTCGATAGAGAATTACGTTTTCTATAACATACCCAAAAAAGAAAAAATATGGCAGAGGGAATTTTGAGAAAATCCATTTCAAAATTCAGACCTATTTTAGCTAAAATCTGGATTCATTTTTTTTTAAATTTGGCATAAATTGAAGCTCAAAATATACATTATATTATATCTTCAGAAAGCTAATTTTACGAGCTTTCAAAATATTGAAAAATATACAGGGTGTTCCATTTACATTAAGAAATTTAACCCTATTTCCGGTTAAACCAGAAGTCAAAATATAAAGTGTTTGGTATCAAGTAATAGCTAATTTTACGAGCTTTTAAAATATTTAAAAATATACAGGGTGTTCCCAAAAATTGTAATATTTTTTTAATTTCCGGTTTAACCGGAAGCGTTTTGTTAACCGAAAATAGTGTCAAATAATGTTTATTCATGAGCTTGATACATAAATCCATTTTCAAGTTTTAATTTCTATTACAAAAGAAATTAGAGATTTTTGAAGTTTTGACATTCAAAAAATTATTACTCCAAAACGGCTCGAGCGATTTTGATAAAAATTTATATTTCGATAGAGAATTACGTTTTCTATAACATACCCAAAAAAGAAAAAATATGGCAGAGGGAATTTTGAGAAAATCCATTTCAAAATTCAGACCTATTTTAGCTAAAATCTGGATTCATTTTTTTTTAAATTTGGCATAAATTGAAGCTCAAAATATACATTATATTATATCTTCAGAAAGCTAATTTTACGAGCTTTCAAAATATTGAAAAATATACAGGGTGTTCCATTTACATTAAGAAATTTAACCCTATTTCCGGTTAAACCAGAAGTCAAAATATAAAGTGTTTGGTATCAAGTAATAGCTAATTTTACGAGCTTTTAAAATATTTAAAAATATACAGGGTGTTCCCAAAAATTGTAATATTTTTTTAATTTCCGGTTTAACCGGAAGCGTTTTGTTAACCGAAAATAGTGTCAAATAATGTTTATTCATGAGCTTGATACATAAATCCATTTTCAAGTTTTAATTTCTATTACAAAAGAAATTAGAGATTTTTGAAGTTTTGACATTCAAAAAATTATTACTCCAAAACGGCTCGAGCGATTTTGATAAAAATTTATATTTCGATAGAGAATTACGTTTTCTATAACATACCCAAAAAAGAAAAAATATGGCAGAGGGAATTTTGAGAAAATCCATTTCAAAATTTTGACCTACTTTAGCCCCTTAAAAGTAGGCAATTTTGAAACAGTTTTGAAAATCGACTTGTTTAGGACGAAAGCCCTATATTTTGGCTATACAATGCCGTTTCGAAATTTTTATAATAATAATTACCGGCCAAGTTATAACGGAAAAAACACAAAATGGGACAATCGTTCTATTGGCCGCCATTTTGAATAAAATAATTTGAAATTTTTTTTTCAATTGGTGCTCACATTTACTATCATATAACCAAGTAGTAACCACATTATTTTTGGACACTCTGTATTATAGATTTCTTATAAAAGCTTAGCTTGCCAATGAAATAATTTTAAAGTGGTTAAAATCAAATTTCTTCTGGACATTTTGCTTCAAAAAATCGAAAATTTTGGAATCAGGGGGACTCAAAACACGGAGAAATGCAAAACAATTTTTTTTTCTTGGATTGGAAAAAGTTAAAAGACTGTTACTCAATGACTTACCCAATTTGCAGGTGTTTTTTGCTGCAACATACGCTAAATATGCAGGTGAATTGTGGTAAGTCTTCAAGGTCCTCTCATATTCAATCTGCAAATTATTAACTGTGAAATGAACGACATTTATGTTCAAAGTTAACCTTTTCAGCTTCATACTCTTCGACATAATCATTCTTGTGTTCGTCGGGAAGATCTCTCCACATTTGCCCAATAATTCTTCCAATTTCCCATAGTTTTAATTCAGGATTTTCCGCCTTGACAGAATCCCAAACCTTACGACTGTAGCGCATGTACGGCATGAGAGGTTTCTCGGGAGCTTTTGGAGGTTTAAGTTGACGAATATCATTCTAAAAGTTGTTTTACAATTAGCACAACGAAAACACGGCAAGTTGGTGACTTACGGAAGAAATTTTGCCCACTTTTTGTGGTATGAAGCCGGAATGTCCATTGGGAGTTGTTATAAATGGGTTTGTTTCTTTCTGCATGGAGAAATTCATTTTAATTTGTACAAACTATGAGAAAATAACTTACATTTATTACACTGTTGGGAGTATTGGATGCTCTTAAACGCTCTAAAAGAAAATTACGTTGGATTATTGGGTTTTAAATTTGTGTTGTGGTGAGTATTCAAATTTATGTTTGTTGCAAACATTTTCAAAGCGTTATTAGTACTCAATGGAGCTAAACAATCTTTGAAAATGATTGGAAACATGAATAAAATCACATGAATGATGCTACAAATGTTTTAGCTGCACTCGTGAAGTGCAAAAATATGAAAACAACCTAAATTTCTACCAATCGTGCATATACATACTGATTATTAAAAAAGAACACACTTTTTCTAATAACGGTACAGTAAAGGTAGGTCTTCGAATACCAAAAATACAAAAAAGCAAGAAAATTAGTACTTTTAACTGTGATGAACACTCTCAGGTACCTTCGATGGTAAGACCTAACTTTAATGTGCCATAAATACTTACCGACAAAATTGTTATTGTAACTACATTGTTTAGAATTGTAAACACAAAATTCAAAATTGTGAATATTAAAAATAAAACTCAAGATTTTACATTTTCTGTAGTAGCTGCTAATCAATGCTGTGAAAAAAAAAATGATCGCAGCAAAATGTTTATTAAAATCGACAATGTTATATTAATTATAAAAAGCTTTAAATTATTAAAAGCATAAGCGATGAAAATTAAATTAAAAAATTATGATATTTAAATATTTAAATTCTACAAAAAAGTGAAGCAATAATTGATGACAAGTGTGTTAATATTATAAAATACAATGTGTTACCTTTCAAAATGTTGAAAGTCACTGGGGCACCTGCGGACAGCAAATCTGAACAACAAACACAAAACAAAGCAAATCATGAGCACTATTCTACAAAAGATCCATGGTCTGTAAGTTTGTGAAATTACTCACTCGATTTTCATTAATTTTAAAAAAATGTAAATAATTTCACCTCCTTAACTTTAGCTAAAAGTAAAATAATTTAGTTAACTATCCAAACTATGAAATAAATATAAAACGTTTCATTTTTGTTACAAACCATGGTACGCAGAGCATAATAAAATTTAAATTTTTCATGCCAAGTTACATTAAGATCTAAATACGATTTTATATTTATTTTATTTTATAAAAAAAATTACTGCCATCTTACAAATTACACATGCGATCGACAAGCCATATCAAGTAAAAAACATAAAAATACTTTACTACCTGTTCAAATTTAACAAATTAAAACACGATTAAATTCGTTTACTCTACTAATTTTATAAATACGTTAACATCTAATAAATTATAATAATAAAGGTAAAACTTAAATTTTAATATTGTCTTACGATTTGCTGACTGAGGACCAGATAAAGGCAGGTTAACTTGTTTGTAATTGGTAGGTAAAGCCATCGTCCTGTCTTCTAGCACACTCTTAATTGCTCACACTAAAAAAACAACTTTTATTGCAAAAACTGTATTTTATACAATTAATAGTCTTACCTTAGATTAATTATTTACATAATAACAAGATTAAAATCATATAACTACAAATAAAACCTTTAAAACGATATGGGACGCTTTTGATGATGCTTAAATAATTTGACAGTTGACATTTCTGTCATTAGTTACAGGTGTCGCTATTACCGACTCTAACTTCAAACTTGCATTCTAACCTCAAATTTTTTAAATTTGAAAATTTAAAATAAACTTTTTAATTACTTATTTAAAGAACTGTTTAACGATAAACTAATGAGGTTTGTTTATTTATTTCCATTAATATTTTTTAGAATGGAAGAAACGCCCAAACTGCATTTCTAACCTCAAATTTTTTTTGAAAATTTAAAATAAACTTTTTAATTACTTATTTTAAGAACTGCTTAAGGATAAACTAATGAACTAATGAGGTATGTTTATTTATTTCCACTAATATTTTTTAGAATGGAAAAAATGGTTATTTTCAAAATTTTTACCAAAGTTCGAAACGTTCGGAACAATAAAAAGGCAGTCCTTTCAAATTATATATATTTGCCAATCTAAACACTACATTTCCTTGTATATTTTCCTTACCATATATACTTTTTTTTTAAATTTACGCAATTAGATATACTTTTAACATTTTTTACAGAAAGATTTTAACTTACACTGCAACAATTTACATTACTATTGATTTCTTTTACATAAATCTTGTAAATGTTTTTCTTTTTACTAGTTTGAATTTGTCTGCTTAATGGAGATTTGGAAAGCTACCATATACACAAGTTGAAACTGCATAACACGTGCATCGCTTAATGAAAACATCAAGATTTATGTATTTAAACTAAATACATTGCTTAAGTTTTAACTTATATCCTTTCTAAAACTTAATTAAATAAGTATATTATTTTTTAAGTACTATAAATATGTATATTATATTTTACAATATTTATTTTAGTATGACTAGACGTGTGACTCGCTATAGAGCTTAAAAAGCTCTATATTATAAAATTTAAATAAATATAGAATTAAATTATAAATCTAAAACTAGTTAACATATATTAAAAATTATATTTTATCAACTAGTTTACAATAGTTTGATTTAAATAAATATTAAACTAATTTTGTTCCACTTACCATTGAATTTACAAGCAATTTTTATAACGCGTAAGCAATCACAATCACACATGCAAAATCAAACTTTTGTAAACTCGAAAATATCTTTACAACATATAATTTTATTATTGTGTACAGGATGGCGAAAAAGTGGATGTTATTGCCTTTTTATATAAGTGTTTTTCGTCTACCCTGCAAGTATACAATTTATTACTTACAATTAAGTTTTTTCCTTAAATCTAATCTTTGGGAACCCTAGCTGTTTTTAAGTGCTTTAAGCAAGCACTCGATAATAGTTAAACAAATCTTTTTAATTTAAATAAACACGTATGATATGTTAAAAATAATCACAAAATTAATACTTTGCTTATTCAAAAGCTTACGTATATTAAACACTAAAAGCGTAAATAATACTGCTGCAGTGCTGCATAACAATCTAAGTACTAACACCTATTTCATTTAATGAGATATTGTCCAATTATTTACTCAAAAGTATTTTTTTTTACATCGAAATTAATTGCTAATTATTGTAACGATTATAACTGGTGACTATGACCAACTACGATATTTATTAAAACAGTTAAGTACATGTAAAATATTGAATGTGAAACATTTAAAAACATTAATTGTGTTTTTCGACAACATACAAGGATTTTAATACGTTTTAAATCTTAAGTCTCATATTTGTTACGAGCACCCACTTTGTTCAGATTTAAAGTTTTTTTGGCAATGGGAATTAAATTTAAACCGTTTCAAAATCTACTAATTACTAAATAATTCTGAAAATTACATCGATAAAAAATTTGATTTATCATAAATCTACGTCTACAAAAAACTATGATTTTGTATAAGCCATGCTACAAGCGTCACGATGAGGATAATGAGTAAAAAATTCTAAACACATAAATTTATTTAAAATACAATGAACATTAAATACATGGAAGAGTTTTCTTTCTTTTAAAAAACACAAACTAAGACGTATAACTACAGTATTTTTAAAAGCATGCACAAAATTGCATTTAAAAAATTTGGACTAATTCACAACATAAACTAAGACTTGCACAATTTTCTACTTAATACTTAAGTCTTTAATCGCTGTCGTCGCTTGATTCATTTTCTACTATAGTTGGGGGCTGCTCTTGAACAACTGGCGGAGGTGCCGGTTTTGCGTACGTTACAGCACTGTATGCTGCTATACTATCACCTTCTGTATGTTCTATACCAACCCTAAAATTAAATATTTCAACATTAATTCCCATAAGAAGCACACCATAATTCTGAACAAAACATTGTTATGTCTTATGTATGTTTCACACCAGGCGTGGGATAACATGGCTATACAGAACGCAGCTTATTCTAATAATGGAATTGGCCACTCACTTCAGGATGGCCTCAAGAGCTTTGTGTAAAGCAAATTAAGCAGAAAATTAGATTGGAGACAATACTATTTTGACAATCATCATACTGAAGTCGCTTCAGGAAGTTAGGTCGGAGGGCGAAGCACCCCTTACTCTCCTCCGCGGAACCATTCACGAGATGGAAGCCAGCTCTACCTTCCGTCTAAGCCCACACCGAACACCGAAGATTTATGTTTTTTCTTTGGAAACCACAGGCAAGAAGAACACCACTATCCCCCACACTCCAAAAATTAGCCAAGAAGTGTTAATTATCTGGCGAATAGCAAGTGAGTTCGGTTGCTCTTACCGCCTGCTCTGGCCCCAGAACTCAACATGTATAATGGTATAAGGGTACATCCTCGTGAGAGAAGACAGGTAGTGCCGCGGTTACTACTCAGTTTATGGAAGTTTAGTGATTAGTGCCAATAGTAAGTGCCCGATTAAAGACTCAGTTCAAGACCAAACCTCTAAAACTTTTTCAGACACGTCCCCGCCACCTTATTAGGAAGTCGTCGTCGTGGCTTCGAGAAAGAACACGAAACTGATGCGAGGAGGTCGCAACCGACAGCCGAAGGCTTGTCAAGAATAATCCAAAAACTAGTCCAGTTGCGACTAGATCTAAGGTGAGTGGGCAGGAGACCGGACATGTCTTCGTCACCAGCAGCCATGATAGACTTTTCCAGTGACTCAGATCGTGGTGGTCTTGGGGTGGGGATTCTATGTGTATGGTACTCTGAAAGGCTCAGATTTCTAAACAAGACGGGTTCGTAGTACAAAGAGGAGTTACTCTTCAGGAGAGTCAGATAGGTGATGAGGAGGTCCAGTTTAGGAGGTTATAGAAACGTGCCAAAGACAGTTCACTCCAAGAAGCATATTTACAAGTTTCTAGAAGAGCGGTAGCTGGAAGTCAGGATGAGCCTCTGAGCGAAAAATATCTACGGCAGGTTGCTCTGATGGTAGTTTATAAGTTCCCTGCCAGCGATAACATCGTGCTCACTAGTATTAAAACTTACGTACCTTTCCGAAATCGTTGGTTGCTTGAAGATTAGGTATGGGTTTAGTGGTTTGATAGGCGTCAGATACGTCTGTGGGTATTGGGTGACCGGAATCATTGATTCCGTAGGGTAGTGGAAGGTTCTCGCATCATGGGGTCGAGTCGCTCTGCAATGACCGGATACAAGGTGTGTGCTCCCACGGAGAATTAATATTTGAATGGAGCATTAGGTGTTTTAGTTCTGCTAAAAGTAGGAGTGGGTTATTTAAGTTCGCTGCAGTAGCGCTGCTTGCTGCGAGTGACCTAGTAGGTAAAATACTCCTCAGTAGCTGTGCTGAAGTACTAGCAAAAAATGGAGATAGTTAGTCCGATAGTTTGTTCTCCGATTAGGTTGCTCCAGCCTTTTACTGTTTGCTCCTAGAACTTCTGCATGTGCGAGCACTGCGTCGGTTCGTGAGAATAGTTGGCTGTACTGGGTCTACTTCTCAGTACATGGCTCCGTTACCTGTTTCCCTTAGCTCGAGATCACCGCTATAAGGGTATAGCTTTAATTCGTGAAAGTTTGACAAGTATAACCAGTAATGAGAGCCCAATTAGAGAAAGGCCAGACATTTGTCGGGACAATAAAAAGAGTAGAAACAGAAAAGCTTACAGACAAAGAGGTAGAGCGCGAAGTGAGGTTGATTGAGCGAATATGTACAGAAGTAGCGGATCATAGTGGGACCAGGAGAAGAAGAGGAGTCTTCTTAAGATTTTTGAATGACATAACATTTAAACCAATTTTCTAGCTCCACCTCATGTGGTGACCTTAAGTAATAGTCAGTAATAAAGATAGCCATGTGATCCCACGTATCGTGGAATGAATTGTATACAAACCTATATTCATGTCGAGCAAGATATCGGACATATTTTTCTGGAGGATCGTCACTATCGGAGTTCTGCAAACTGACACTACGTACTGTAGTGTGACTAACTTGAGTTGCTGGCATTGTAAATTCCACGTAACAATATTCAGCCAATTGATCGGGAACTTGATCATAACTAGTCAAAGCCAACTTGCATACCAAATTATGCGTAGTGTAAGCACCTTGTCCTTCTTTAGGAAGTCTTGGACATCTCCAAACAATAGCTCTATGTTGATGTTCATATTTTGCCTGACCCGAAGTCACTTCAATTAAACTTTCTTGTAAAGTCTCCATCGTTCCTAAAATTCGTTCTATTCCTTTAATTTTACCAGTTCTGAAAGGAATTTAAATTAGAAAATAATCGTCAAGAGTTGGATTAGAAACTAACCTACGATGAGTGGATTTAACTGAACCGTATCGAAAATGTTTTTCAACTCTAAATAAATATATCCAACATTCTGGTATTGGAATTCGTATCATGACATCTTCACAAGGAACCTGTCCTAATTTTCTAGATGCAAACCCAGGTACCAAAACGTCTGCTTTGATCACAACCTACAAAGGAAAAAAATTAATGACGACTCGGCTAACGCCTCGTTCTGCAACGAATATACTGGTGAAGCAGTATTTCTTTACTTACTTTATTGCCTGTGATATTTATCGATACTTTAAGCTGTAAAGGCAATTCTCGATTTCTTGGGGGTCGCACTCTAAACCTCAAGAGTTCGATGTAACAAGCATCAGGAGGTTTGAATCTATGGGAAAAATTGATTAGTGCACCAATTAACAAATCGTACGTCTAACTTACTTAAGTATGTGAGAATTATTGTACTCGTCCTGTTGTATACAAGAATGAAATTCGATATTTTCCAATCGAATCCACTCTTCCGTCACAACTGGAATTATATCGTGACGTCCAACAACTTCTTTACCCTGTCTCCTCATATCGTTAATCCCCAATTCAATATCGGGCATCCCAGTTAAAAATCCTAAAAAGAATAGTCTAACTCTTGCAATTTGTCTTTCTATGTGTCCTTCGGCATCTTGCTCTACGTAAAGTTCATCGACTGACGTAATTTGGACTTCTTCCATTTTATAATGTAAAGCTCTGTCTCTGTGGGCTTGTAGTGTAAAGAGAGCCTCTTCGATCGACACGGAAAATTGTTTTAAATCTTCAAAATTTAAGGATCCCAGCTTCATGAGTTGAGATATTTGGGGCGCATGTTCCACCGGTAACCCGAGCTTCTTCAAGTCGCTCCCAAATTCTTTAACACCTAAAAAAGTTTTTTTTGAAATAAAATTCAAAAAGGCAAGTTCGTCCCAAGTACCTTGGTAATCTCCTTGAATTGCATAAGAAGCAAATTGAGATAGCTTATTGGTAATCCTTTCGGCCTTTTTAACCTGCCCAGGTCTTACGCCCGGACGTTCTTTATAGAAAATATATTGAAGTTTGAGAGTAAATATTTTTCCATAATTATCATATTGTTGTGCGCTTATGTCTGATACCGAATAACACGGTTGAAGTGGCAATTCTTGAAAGGGATCTTTATCTCCCCTTTGATTAAACAATTGTAACAAAACACAATCGCTTTGAGTAAGTAGACGAATAAATATCTTTTTCCAAAACCTATGAAACAAAAATAAATAAAAATTTCAAAACCTCAAAAGCTTACCTTTGGCCAGTAATTTTCTTTTTGTTCGGCTGACGTAGTTGCATCTCCCAGCCTTCTTCTTTAAAGTCGGCTCTTGGAAATGGCAGCAATGGTTGCGAGACGTCCTCGTCGAACAAAGGTGTCGGAGGAGTCTCTTGAGAATCGCTCCTTACCAAAGTTTCGCTAATTGGCAACGATTCAGGCACTGCTGCTCTTACGTCATTTTGACCTTGTTGGTCGAATGGATTAAATCTTGGTGAAGTATCGGAAAATGAGCTTTGAATGGGCGCACTTGGAGGAGGAGCCAAAACGGGCATTATTTCATTAGAAAAGGCCGAATCAGTCTTGGGCCTTATAACTACAGAAAAGTCTTTATCTTCGTCGGAATCTTGCGACGGTGCTTTGCTCATTCTATTTGGTGTGCTTTGAGGTACAGATGGTATTTCGTTCATGGTTAAAAATGCGTCAAATGGTTCTTCATTACCAAAACCAGTTGAAGAGTCATTGAAATCGTTAGCACCTTGTCCCCAAGCATCGTCAGTTGTGCCCGAAAATGCGTCAAAAACACCATTTTTGTTTTCATCTTTTGCAGCAGATTCGAATTTCATTGCAAACGCATCGAATGCGTCGTCTGACTTTTTAACTTCGCCAAAACCAAATACGTCTTGATTTTGATTAATGTTCGTTACGGTTGTACCGAAAGCATCGATCGGTGGTGGTTTTACTTCCGTCTGAATTTCAACTGGTTTAATTGGACTAACAACATCTTCATTTCCAGCAAATGGATTAAACGTCACGCTCGATACGGAGCCTTTACTTTGACTATCGCTCGTGTCCATTTGTAAGTCGGATTGCGAGGGCTCGGGAGAAATAATGTTATCTTGAGTTATTGGCGTGTTTGCCTGAGGCTCCACAGATTCGACGTCTTCGTTAACAAACGTTGTGTCGATTGTGGTTGTTACAACAGGTGCAGGCGCTTCGTTTGTCTTGGGTTGGGAATTAAATATTGTTACAGACGGCCTGACTTCGGTTTCGATCGAATCAAACAACAAATCTGGTTCTTTTGTTTGAGGTTTCGAAACCACTTGAGAAGCGCTGTATAAATTCATTATGTCTGCAGTTGACGCTACTACTTTTTGAGCGGGCTGTTTGACTTCTTCGACTCCAAACATGTCAAACATATCATCTTCTTCTAGGTTTGTTTGAACTTTGTTGGTTGGATTTGGAATGTTGATGTTGGCGAGTTGAGTTAAAGGTGGAGGTGGCTTCGGAGGGAGTATGGCGGTAGGTGCTTGCACAATTGGTGGTGGTGGTTTTTGTGGCGGTAATGGTCGCGGTGGTCTCGCGATCGGTGGAGGTGGTGGTTGTGGTCGAACTTGTGGCGGTGGTGGTTGAGCGAGTACGGTTTCTTCAACAATCGGCTTCGTTGGAAGACTTGGAGCTAATGTTGGAGGATTTTGGTTAATGTCGCAAGAATTGTCGTCGTTTAATGATAAAAGATCGTTTTGCGGTTCAATTTGGTTAATTTCCTGAGGTTTGTTATTGTCGCTTACGTCTAAAAGGTCTACAAAAGTTGGCTCCGGTGTAGGGCTCGGGGAATGTAAATCCCTCATTGATACTGGGCTCGGTGTTCGTGTTGGAGGTATTCTGTCTAGTAAATGAGAACTGGTTGCATCCATTGCTCCCATTACGGACATTAGCAAGTCTTGGGTTTCTTTAGATGGTGGTGGTCTCGGAGGCGGTGGCCTCGGTGGACCACCAATAACATCTTTGTTTAAATTATGAATTTGATTTAGATCGTGGGGAATGTCAACTGTATTGGTATGTTTCAAATCTAAGTCTGTTGGTTTTTGAGGTGGGGTGCTCGTTATTAAATTTCCGATAAGTTCTTGATTTTTATAACTGGTAAAATCGGTATGTGCTTGATAGTTTAACGTAGAATCGACTATAGGATCGTTGCTTGTATGGAAGTTGGTGGTTATGTCGGTAGCTGGTTGAGCTTCGTATGGGCCCAATTCCATAGGATCAAATGCAAATGGATTAGTTGAGGTGGGTGCCACCGTAACGGCTGTTTGAGAAAGAAATGGGTTATCGTTAACTCCTGCATTATTAGAAAAATCATCTTCGTCCATTAAAAATGGATTTAAAGGTGCGTTTGTTGCAGGAAAATCTTCCTCTTCGAAGAGGAAGGGATTTGCTCCTTTTGCATCCATTTTTGCAACTTTAAATTAATTCAGATTCGAGTAATTTAATTTCGGTTTGTCCTAATCCAATGTTATTGGCTATGGACGTATCGAATGGGTCTACTTCATCAAAATCGTCGTCGATAGTAAAATTAACTGGTGTAAGAGGTTTAGTTGCGACCGTATCGAGAGTTTGTGCCAATAAATCTGGAACGATTTGCTTTGGTTTTTCTTCCACAGCAGCGGGAGAATCTCTCGGATCAAAATCTGGATCTGTTAGTACGCGCTTTAATGTCGTTTGTGTATGAATGAGTTCAGTCTCTAATAATTTCAGTTCTGCTTTTCCTGGAAGAATATTGCTTGCGATTGATGTGTCGAATGGATCGACGTACGAAATATCATCAAAGGTGGTTTCACCTGCAGGAGTTAATACTTTATTATGGTTATCGTGATCGTTATTGCCGATCGTCAACAAATCGACTTGTGGGACTTGATCGACTTGTTTGTTAAAATTTTTGGGATCGTTAATCTCTTTGATTGTTTGGACAACTTTGGCGACGTTTACTTGTTTATCATCTCTCGGATCAAAGTCTGGATCTGATATGCTACGTTTTAAATTGGAATCGTTTTGGAATAATTCTTTTTCTATAGCTTTTAATTCAGCTTTTCCAGGTCCTATTTTTGTTACGAACGATGTATCGAACGGATCGACATCTTCTAAACTTTCTTCTTCTAGTGGTTGTTCTGGAATGGAGTTTGCACGCACGTAATAAGGCGTAAGTGGTTTGGTGGTTTTTCTATTATCGTCAAGTTCTGCAAATAAATCTGTGCCGTCGTTCAGTATCGGTAAAGTGAAATTGACGCTTTTGTTTATACTCGCTTTTCGACTTTGCGATGGATATATTTCTTCAGCTCTTGGATTAAAATCATCGTCACTTAAAACTTCTTCGTCCTTTCCAATTAAATCACTTAATAGTTCTTTTTCTAAAAACTTAAGTTCCGTTTGTCCAGGTGCCGTTGACTTATCTACGATTGTTGTGTCGAATGGATCACAATACTCGATGTAATCGTCGTCAACTTTTTCGTTAGGTTGCAATGGCTGCTCACCCAAGTTTGATAAATCTGTTATACTTCCCCCCAATAAGTCTCTATGTTCAAGTTGAAGGGTGTTCAACTCTGATTCTGTTAAAATTCCAATTATTTTTATTGGGTGGTTATTTAAAAAAAAATTAACTTACCTGATATGCGTTCCGGATAATCTTGTCCTGAAGGATCGGTTATTTGAATGCTAACTCTCTTTTTTAATATTTCACTAAACTTATCTTGAGCTCTGGGATCAAAATCGTAGTCATTTTCTGTGCTCAGTATTTCATTTTCTATTATTTTTAGCTCGCATTTTCCAGGAGCGACATTTTCTGCAAATGTAGTGTCGAATGGATCGTCTTCAAAATCATCTGATAGTCCGTTTTGTTCTACTGGACGACGTCTGGAAATTAACACAAATTAATAGACTGTTTTATTTTGTCTCCCCTTTTAGGCATAACGCACAACTGGTGCCCAATAATCTGAATCTTATACCATCAGATGAGCAGAGGGCTGTAGCCAGAATGTGTTATCAGGGCAAGCTCAAAAATTTGCAAGGGAGGCTGAAAGCTAAAATCATGGTTTTCTCTCTTCTGAGTTTTTAAAATCTGTTAATTACTGTAATCTCTTCTGAAGATAGAAGTTTTTTTTTGCTCAAAGTTTACAAAACTTTGACTTTCTCTAAATCAATATTTTCTTCTTCGGCACCAATTAGGAACTTATCGTTTTATTATTATTGCAAAATCCTTAGCAAGTTCTGGCAAGAACTGAACAGGCTTCAAATTTTACATGGCAAGCTGAGCCTGCTCTGGCGTACCCGTGGCTACGGTCCTATGAGTAATATTTGTATTATGATCGAGTCTAGCAAGAACAGGCTTAAAACTTTACAGGGCAGGCTGAGCCTGCTCTGGTGTACCCCTTGCTATGCCTTGAAAGAGCAATATTTGTATTATGATCAAGTATAGTAAGAACAGGTTTAAAACTTTACAGGGCAGGCTGGGCCTGCCTTGGCGTACCCCTAGCTACTGTCCTGAATGAGCAGTATTTGTATTATGATCAAGTCTAGCAAGAACAGCGTTAAAATTTTACAGGGCAGACTTAACCTGACCTTGCTTACCCCTGGCTACGCCTTGAATGAGCAATATTTGTATTATGATCGAGTCTAGCAAGAACAGGCTTAAAATTGTACAGGGCAGGCTCAGTCTGCCCTGGCGTACCCTTGTTATTTTTATAGTTTATTTGTATAGTGATCGAGTCTACCCATTAAGGCACATTGGAAAATAAAGTAAAAATTTTGAGTTACTTACTCGTCATCGAATGCGTTCCAATGTTCTTCAGTATTAGCTTCGTTTGTAGTAGTTGGTAAGATTGCAACAGCTGGAGTTTTTGTGATACTTTCAGCAGCCAACAAAGCAAACTCGTCGTCTATAGGAGATTCTTTATTTGTAATGACATCAAATTCGGCCAAAACAAACTTATTTAAATTATCTTCTGGTTCAGGTGCTTCCGAGCATCTAGTAACTTGATGAAGTGTTTTGCTTAAATCTATCGGTTCATCAGGTAACGGTAACGCTGTATCGTCGTCCAATAAACTTGGAGGATTATTTACGACTGAATTGTCTGGAATAAATAAATTAATTTAAATAATTTATCAATTTTTGAGAAATTACTAGTAGTATTGAAATCGACAGTTTCGTCGAAACTTCTTAGTAGCAAGTTGCTTTCTTTGAGAACAGTTCTTCTCGTTGAAGGTCGCTTAATTGGGACACAAGTAGGTGCTTGTACTCTTCCTGTTAAAACTTCAACGGCTGCACCAAGTGGAACGAGCTTTTTGCCCTTTCTTGTACTTGCTGGTCCTAAGATAGCTCTATCGGCAATAGACGTATCAAACGGATCGTCTCCATCAACTTGTTCAGTTGGGGATTCTGGGAAAAAAAATTTTAGATTATTTTTATTAAATGACTTCTTTTATTTACCTGGAATGTACGCTAATTTTACTTCTCCAGCTGCAATGGCATCAATATAAGCTGTATCGAAGATATCTTCATCTTCTTCGTCACTTTCTGATTCGGATACTTCTACAATTCCCGGCTCAACAACAGGAGTTGCAACTTTTGTTTCTTCAAGTAATTGTTGTTGATGTAGTTGAGCTTCGGCTTCTGCAGCTTCGGCTTCTCTTTGTACTTCGCTAGAAGTAGGAACGCGTTGAAAAAAAGAAGTACTTTTAATTCGATCTAAATCGTCTAAAAATTGAATTTTTTTTAGTTTGTTTTCCAACTAATTACCTAATGGTTACCTTGAGTTTTTTTTAGAAATGTATCAATTCCAGCTGTGAGTGCATTGAATTTTTTCCATTCGTCATTCGAAGGTGCCGGTGCATTTGGGTCACTTTTGACGACTTCTGGATTTGGAAGTGTTTGTTGATGTTCTCTCCTGTAAGCCTCTAATTCTTCAGGTTTAAATAACTCTTCTTCTTTATGTTTCGATTTCTTCCCTTTCTTTTTCTTCTTCAGGCCTTTGGTTATTTTGTGCATTATCTATTTTAAGTTTCATCGAGGCTTCTACAAAAGAAAGAAATTTATCGATTATGTCAATTTTTTTAATAAATTCCCTCATTGGAGGTTGACTTTTAATTGACTTTGAACCTCACTAAAACCCTTATTTTTCTAAAATATCTGATAACGTGATTTGCTCCATTTCAAACATTATTGTTGTAAATAATTGAGCGTTTGTGAAAAAAATTGAGTCAAATAATGATTTATGAAATTGAGCGATATTTATTTAAGGGATGTAAGTGGCTATAAAAAGGTGGGTGGTATTGAATAAGATTTGAATTCCTATTGAACTTGAAAGAGACCTTTATAATTTTGGCAAGTGATCAAAAACTATTTCAGCATTGAATTCAAAAAATAAATAATTTATTTACAAAATAAATTCAATAATTAATACGTACCTTGATAAATAACAAATAAAACAGACTTCAAAAATGAAAACCACCCCTTTTTAAATCAAACACAATTTTTTCTTAATTTCGAATCAATTGATTTAAATCAAACCTCTTATTTTGATTTATTAATTTCTTCTACTTAAAGAGAAGGTACTAATCAAGTATCAAGTGCGATAATGAATCACATTGCTAGAAAATGTATGGCGTCACGACGTTCAGCGCCGTCGTATTGATCGGTTAAGCGCTCATACGTCACGTATTCCTTAACTCAAAATCCATATAAGTTTTTCATATTTTTAATTAAAAAAGCGACTATTTTTCATCAAACACATTACTTTACACTTCTTGCAACTTCACTCAAAAATAAATTGATTTTAAAAAGACAATTACGTAGGTACACAAAGAGAGATTTATTTAAATTGATTTAAATTGCTCTTAGGAAAGGCTTATAAAAAATAATTGTTTGAGAAGAAGTAGAGCAGCAAAAAATATTTAAAAAAAATCATTTTCAAAAATCAAAAATTATTAATTCAAGTTCAGTACTTACTTTTTTTTGTTTCATGTCATTAACGAAACATGGGTTAATTTAAACTAAACGCACGTTATAAATTATTCACGTTTGTATCATAAATTTAAAAAAAAATCAAAAGACGGTATATAAAGGGCAATGGCGTAAAGTGGAAAATTTAGGTAAGGATATTGATTGTGCGCAGCTTGAAAATTCCATTTATGGTGATGCGTATTGGGAAATATGCATTGTTGAGCAAAATTGCATTTTTTCCAAAAAGAATAAAGTTGTGACGGTCATGAAAATTAATTGTATCCGCTATCGCAATTACCAATCATTCTTCGAGTACCCTATTCTTATGAGAGCTTATCCAAAGTCTAAACAGCACAAAAGTATTAAATTAAAAGGCAAATTACCTCTATAGGGGAGAAAACTCAATTTATTGCGCTGAAACCGCTCGCTTCAAAAGAAAACTCCACTTGCAAATTTAAGTTACTCATCAACTACATTTTTCTAATTTTAATGTAGTGGTCAGTTAAATAAACATTAGTTAAACATTCGTCCAGTAAATAAATTAATTATTATGCTTTTACTGCTACTTAGGATGTTTTAACTAGTTCTTATAGAATAAGAAATTCAAAATTCGCGCGTCAAAGAGCGCAAAAAAACTAATGCTGCAAAACGACAGTCATTGAATAAAATTTATTTATTCGAACGTATAATTTATATTTAACAAGGCTTATCTTCATTTTCGTAATATGAAAATTCATAAAAAGGTTAAATAGTAGCGAATTACCCTGTATATACGAATAAATTATTTTTGACATCGTGCGCATGCGCTGAACATAGATTGCCAACTTCAGATTATTTGGTGACTCCATGAGATTGTATTTTACGTTTTTTTGTGATATTACTTGTGTTTACACTAAATTCGTATAAAATGCTTAATTTTTAACTAGGTAAGCGTCTTTTACTTCATTAACAACAATCACATTTGTTCAAAATAATAATTTTGGATATTTCTCAAGGTTTTAAAAAAGTTTGCAACATTTACACCATTATCATGGCGGCTTCTTTATTATTTTCATTATTGCAAATTACCGTACGTCATTATTAATTTACTACAACAATAGTAATAATGCCTAAACTTTGGTTACAGTTGTAAAAGTCGAAAAAATGACAGATTTGTATAGTGATTATCGACGTAAGAGTGGAGCTCGTGAAGATCCACGATTAGCTAGAAGAGAAACTAAAGTAAATAATAACGATCGCGGTAGAAGAGATAGCGACTATGGGAAACAACAGTACGATAAATTAGGAATTCCAATATCTCCGAAACGCAGCTCACCAACACCGAGTCCAACTAAGGAAACTTCAGTTGCAGATATGAGTTGGCAGACGCAAACTCAAAGTAATCAGTATAGTAATGCAAATATGCAAACTGCTTATCAACACTTATTACCATCAATGTATAATGATGTAAGTTTTGTTTTTAAAATTTTTATAATTGTTAAACGATGCGTTTTATAGCCTAATCAATATTCGAGTCAAGGATATGCTACACCTTACGGTGGTTATCAACAACAGTACGTAACTCAAGCGACATCGTACAATCCGTATCAAACTTACAATCAAACTCAAACCGGTTATAATAGTGGGGTAAGCTATATAAATTTAACGTCACAAATATTACTTCAAAACACATCTGATAAAAAATTTTTCAAGCTCGTGTCATAATATGTAAGTTTGCAGAATTTTACAAGTATAGAAGTGACGCAATTATAAAATTTTAGATTAATTTCAAGGATATAAGGTAATTGTGGTTTTATGAAAAGTTTGTTTTGTGTTGAATTTGTGCCTAATTAGTTTTTGTTTAGAGCGTACAACCTGGTCCACCCGGTGAGGAATATCCGCAAAATGAATGGGGACCAGCTTATCCAGCTATGTGCCAACCGCCTAATCTTCATACGCCTGCTCAGCAGGCACCGGCAGCAAAAAATGACGACCATAAAAAAGAAGGTATTAAATTTTGCTACTTTTGTTGTAGCGGTTTTAATTGTTTTTAATTAGCTGTAGCACAAGAGTTGAAGCAACAAAAAGCTCAAATGGCAAAACAACGTGAACAGTACGTTCGAAAAGTTGGCGTTCTACGCAGAGAATTGGAAATGTTATCCGATCAAAAGCAAAACATTTTGCTTCAAGGTACTTCAGACAAAGATAGTAACCATATTCTCAAAGAAAATGACAAATTACAGGTAACTTATGGTTCATAGGGTTAAATTATGTGTTGTAATAGTTCGAGAAGTTGATTGTTTGTATTTGAAAGTCACATCCACTTCAAGTGGACTCAAATGGAAGAAGCTCAAGTAACTTGAGGCCGATTGAACAATCAGCTTCTTGTATGGAGCCGCTGTGCTTGTAAAATTAAGTTTGAAGAAGTAATTCTTAATGCTTGAAGTTAAAAGCTTCAAATAATGAGAATTGCTTCAAGAGGAATTAGTTGAGCATTATCAGAAATATATTTTTTCTCCATACGATGCTTATTTTAAAATGCTCGACTGATGAGTTTTTTTTGAGTATAAATACAGCACTGTAGTTAGAATTTGGTAGCCATCTTTTATTTCGTAGTGCTGCCAAGGAGATCCAGTAAAAATTCTATGGCTATTAGTCTACATGTGAGATATTTTACATTGTTACATAAATTTATCCCAGCAGAAGATTCAAAGGTTCAGTATGTATTGTGTTAAATCTGGATTTTCTGTAAAATAAACCTATTCTATTTAGTATTGTCTATTTCAGGTTGAAATCCAGAACAAGATGAAGACCATACAAAATGTCATTGAAATGTTAACTAATATTATCGGAGATCGTCGCGAAATTTCAGAACTCGAAGAAATGTATAAAGAAGAACCGCCGAAACAGCGTGAAAAAACTAAATCTGTATCGAGCGACGCTAATCCGACCGAATTTTCGTCTAAATATTGTTACGTTTATTACGATCCGGAATTACATTGGTGTCGAATATGCGACGTATTCCCTAAGTCTGCTAAAGATTATTTGTTGCATTTGCATAGTAAGGAGCATCGCCAGGTTACACAAAAACGTGACATGGTGGATACTCCTTGGCACAGATTGCCACCAGAACAGGAATTACCTTCGAACGAAGGAGGAGTTAAGAAACGGATACCTATCAAAGGTAATTTCGTAATGAATATTTTTCAGGTTGTCAATTTGGGATCTCACTTAGTTTTTAATTTTAGTTCTAGTTTTGTCAAAACCAAAAATTGTGATTTTTGTTTTAAATGTTCATTTAAAAAAAAGCATTTAAAGCAAAATGCCGACTCTTGTAACGATTTATTGTAATACCATTGTATGTAAACCTGTATTCCTAAATATTTGGTTACGTAACATGGAAGAATTATTACTTTATGTATGTCTACCCATTCAAGTCAAACTTAAAGCTAATTAATTGTGTTTAGGTTTGCAGTTCTTGATTTCATCCACTGCCTGGTATTGTAAACTATGTGATACTTGGGTCGGAGATCTCCACTGTGCATCACAACATTTAAAATCGCAGAATCACAACCAAAATTACACTGTAAGTATTTGAAATTTTACACAGGGTTGTCCAACAAGCACAATTTGACGTTTATTTCAAATAATATGATATTTTGCTCTATTAGGGAAATAATTAAGGGAAATCTGAATTTTTCAAGGACGAATTCGTACGTAATATATACTTGGCAACCGCTGAGTCCCCCGCGTTCCACTTTTTGCGTTGTCTACAATTCGGAATTAAAGATGGCTGATTTGACTAAATATGGTTACGCTGTATCTCCGCACCTAATAATCCGATTTAAATAATCTTTTTTTAGTTCCATAGATAATTTGATGCGCAATTTTTTTTTACATTTGTATTTTTTTTTCGAAAATGTACAAGGGATAAAGTTAGGGGCCCATTTATCGAAATTGTCTTTAAACCACTATGGAACTATTCAAATAAATGAAATAATTAGGGAGAAGCTGAATTTTTCAGGGACGTATTCCTATCTCATGTATACTTAGAAACTGCTGACCCCCCTCGCTCCATTTTTGCGTTGTCCACAATTCGGAATTAAAGATGGCTGATTTGACTAAATATGGTTACGCTGTATCTCCGCACGTAATAATCCGATTTAAATAATCTTTTTTTAGCTCCATAGATAATTTGATGCGCAAATTTTTTTTATATTTGTATTTTTTTCGAAAATGTAGAAGGAATAAAGTTAGGGGCCCATTTATCGAAATTGTCTTTAAACCACTATGGAACTATTCAAATAAATGAAATAATTAGGGAGAAGCTGAATTTTTCAGGGACGTATTCCTATCTCATGTATACTTAGAAACTGCTGACCCCCCTCGCTCCATTTTTGCGTTGTCCACAATTCGGAATTAAAGATGGCTGATTTGACTAAATATGGTTACGCTATGGTTACGCTGTATCTCCGCACGTAATAATCCGATTTAAATAATCTTTTTTTAGCTCCATAGATAATTTGATGCGCAAATTTTTTTTATATTTGTATTTTTTTCGAAAATGTACAAGGAATAAAGTTAGGGGCCGATTTATCGAAATTGTCTTTAAACCACTATGGAACTATTCAAATAAAGGAAATAATTAGGGGAAAGCTGAATTTTTCAGTATTCCTATCTCATGTATACTTAGAAACTGCTGACCCCCTCGCTCCATTTTTGCGTTGTCCACAATTCGGAATTAAAGATGGCTGATTTGACTAAATATGATATAGTCAACTCCAAAGTAGGTTTGAGTTGAGAGGGGATAAGCAACGTCTGGATTCAATTTTGGAGAACGTATGTCGATTTGTTCAACATTTTAGTGTTTTTACGTGGTACCAATAATTGACCCAAATGTTTCTAGATATTTTAAATATCTGCCGCCTAGTTTGAAAAATGAGCTAAAGAAATTTACAAATTTACAAATAATTAGCATTTAAAAACAATTTTTCTGCATATTTGTAAAGGTTGTAATGTATACTTGCTCTTTACTTACCTTCATCTCCCTATTTTAATCCATTTAATTGATTTAATTTATAAATTATATAAATTTGTAAAATCTGACGTTTAAGTTTGAAATAATGTAGAAATTTCTACAACCTACGTTTTTGACAGGTACATTTAATTGTATGGTCGACGTTTGTTAAAGCTTGCTATCTCTTTTCATACGCCGATAGTAAGTGAAACAGATATATTTAACTATTTCAATTTTGTAATCAGACGAATATTGCCCACCCCAAAGCTACTTTGGAGTTGACTTTAACGCTGTATCTCCGCTCGTAACAATCCGATTTAAATAAACTTTTTTTAGTTCCATAGATAACTTGATGCGCAATTTTTTTTATATTTGTATTTTTGTCGAAAATGTACAAGGAATAAAGTTAGGGACCGATTTATCGAAATTGTCTTTGAACCACTATGGAACTATTCAAAAGGAAATAATTAAGGGAAAGATGAATTTTTCAGGGACGAATTCCTATGTCATGTATACTTAGAAACTGCTGACTCCCCCTCGCTCAACTTTTTGCGTTGTCCACAATTAGGAATTAAAGATGGCTGATTTGACTAAATATGGTTACGCTCATGTTACGCTGTATCTCCGCACGTAATAATCCGATTTCAATAATCTTTTTTTAGTTTAATAGATAAATTAATGTGCAATTTTTTTTATATTTGTGTTTTTGTCGAAAATGTACAAGGGATAAAGTTAGGGGTCGACTTATCGAAATTGTCTTTGAATCACTATGGAACTATTCAAATAAAGGAATTAATTAGGGGAAAGCTGAATTTTTCATGGATGAATTCCTAGCTCATATACAGGGTGATTCATGAGGAAGTGCAAATATTTTGGGAGGTTGTAGTATGGATTATTCTGAGTAAAAAATGTCATGAACATGTGTCCTATTGTCAATAGATACAGAGATACGGTCATTTTAAGATGTATTAAAGTATAAAACAAATAACTTATTGTTGATTTTCAATACTAACAATTGAAATTAAATAAATTTACAAGACGGTTCAAGAAAAGGTAAACATCAGAGACGAATTATTGCTCACTCGAATTGTGAATTGTGCGGCGCTCATAAAGGACCGCCAAGATGATATTAGAAAAGTAACAGTAATATTACAAAGTGCATTGAGGTTGGCTGTGGGATTTTTGAACTATTACTGTAAATTTGTTTATTTTAATGGTTAGATTAAAAATCAACAAAAAGTCATTTGTTTTATACTTTAATACTCCTTAAAATGGCCGTATCTCTGTATCTATTAACAATCGGACACGTGCTCATATGACATTTTTGACTCAGAGTAATCCATACTACAACCTCCCAAAATATTTGCACTTCCTCATGAATCACCCTGTATACTTAGAAACTGCGGAGTCTCCCTCGCTTCACCTTTTGCGTTGTCTATAATTTTAAATTAAAGATGACTAATTTGGATTTGTAGGACAAAGACAATTTCGGTAAATTCGCTCCTAACTTGATTCCCTGTACATTCTCGAAAAAAACACTAAGATAACAAAAAATTAATCATCAAATTATCTATCAAACTAAAAAAAGATCATTTAAATTGGATTATTACGTGCGGAGATACAGCGTAATCAAGTTAAGTGAGATCCCCCATCTTTAATTCCAAATTGTGGACAACGCAAGCGGTGGCTTATCCCTGAAGAATTCAGCTTTCCTCTATTTTTGCTATTTCATTGTGCTATAACTGTTGGACGACCCTTTAAATAACCACTAAGTAATTAAAAAAAAAAAATATCTTTTCTCAAATAGAACTTTGTGGAACAAAATCCACATTGGGAAATTGAATGGCTTCGTGACAGAGACAAGGCGATCGTTCGAACTTCAAAAAAACGATCAGATAGCGAAGATTCAGACAACGAGGAACTAACAAAAAGAAGTAAAAAGCGTAAAGATAGATTATCTCCTTCTAGCATTAAAAAGGATAAGAAAAAGAAAAAACAGAAAAAGCGCAAGAAGCATTCGAGCGATTCAAGTAGTAGTTCCAGCGATTCCGATTCTAGCTCTGAGGACGATAAAAACGACAAATCTAAGAGTATTCGCGTTGCCATGCGTAATAAAATGAAGTTACAAGCTCAAATGATTTTAAGTGAAGATGTTGGTGGTAAATGGGAAGTTTTAGGTCGTTTAGTTGAAGAACATAAACGTAAAGAAGCAAGTGACGCCAACAAAGAAGTCGTCGAAGATAAGCTAATCAATCAATGGATGACGGTTAGTGAACCACCGGACAAAGATAAAAGACTGTTCGATAATTTAAAAGATAGGATGAAACAAAAGCAAGAAGCCGAGAAGATTCGTTTAGCAGAAATTGAAAGAAAACGTTTGGAGAAAGAGAAGCTAGAGAGAGAGTTGAAGGAAAAAGAAGAACGAGAAGCGCGGGAAAAGGAGGAAGAAAAAAGACGCCTGCAAGAAGAACTTGAAAAACAAAAAGAAAGGGAGCGCGAGCAAATACGATTTAAAACTAAAGAAAAGTATTCGAATAAACGGCGTAGTGCGTCTGGTAGTCCCGAAAGAAATCGTCCTCGTTCTAGAAGTAATAGCGCCGAACGTCGTAGACGCGAGAGAACGCCTGAACGCTATCGCAAAGATAATCATTATAACGGAAATGGGCGTAAGAGAAGTCCTAGTTATGAAAGACGAGAAAGTCCTTCGAGACGCAAAGAGAGAGATTCTGATAGAAGAGATAGAAAATCATATCAAGCTTACAAAAAACCACATTTTATAGGTCGTATGCCGTTGTTTAAGAATAAAAAGAACGACGAAAAAGTAGAAATTAAAGAAATTAAAAAAGAAGATTATGATATACCGAGGCAAAGTCGTTTCCAACCTGGTATGTTAGCGAGGGCTTTTATTCCAGAACCAGAAGTGGTGTGTTTTCCCAAATTATCGTGTATACCGCCTTTAATGATTCCACCGCCCCCGTCGGTACAAATACCCGATCCTCCCATAATAACAAGTCCAAAATTGAAAGCTCCACCACCTCCAATTATAAAAAATAATAAAAAGGAGGTAAAGAAGGTAGTTGAACCTCCTCAGTTTGAACCGGAGCAAGAGGTAGTTGAAGCTAATGCAGAAGAACAAGCTGTTCCTCTACCTCCACCACCGCCGTTAGTAATGAAAGAAATGGAAGAAGATGAAATGGCACAAACCAATCAGATGCAAACTGAATATGATATGAACTTTATGTATCAAGATCCCAGTCAAGTAGGTATGGATCCATCTATGATGCAATATCAGTACAATATGGATTATAATAACATGATGTATTCGCAAATGTACGATTATTCTCAAGACGTTCCAGAAGAAAATGCAGCCCCACCTCCTCCCGAATCAATTCCAGTAGAGCATACATTGCCTTTACCTCCACCACCTCTACCTCCCGATGATCCTAATGAAGATTTAGCTATGCTTGGTATTAGTGCTGATGATATGGCAGCACAAATGTTTTGAATAATTACTATTTCACTTTTTTTAGTTTGTAGCTTATGACTTTTGTAGTGTTATCTTGTTTGCAATTTAATTTTAAATAATACACTACAAGAATTACCTATGTTAATGCTTTTATTCAATAAACAATAATAAGGAAAATGTTTTTGAGTTTTTCTGCCTTTGGAAGGTCTTAATTAAATGGAGGTAGGGATGACAATAAAAGATGATTGATTTTTGAATGTTAGAAACTTGGATTCATAGTACAGTCAAAAAACTGGAAACCGCCGAGTCCCCTCGCTCCATCTCTTGCGTTGTCCACAATTTGAAATTAAAGATGGCAGATTTGATTACGCTGCATTTCACTAAGTACCAGTTCGATTTAAATGATATTTTTTTAATTAGATAGCTAATATAATGAGGAAAATTCTTATATTTTCCTATTTCTATCGAAAACACACGGCGAATAAAGTTAGGGACCGATTTATCGAAATTTTCTTTGAACTACTATGGAACTAACTACAAATAAAGAAAAATAGAGGAAATAGAATTAAAGCTAATAAATTAGAGCACTAGAACCGCAATTTTGACGATTTACTCAGTAACCGATTTTCGTAGAATAACATTTTATAGAAGGAAAATATTTGTGAGCTATGGCTATATCTTTCATCTGAAAGTTTATTCAATTAGGTACTTCATTAATTTCCATTTTATGGTTAAAAGAAGGATTAAAAAAGAAAATTTCGATAAACCGGCCCCTAACTTGACTCCCAGAGCCGAGATTCACTAACTTTTTCGGTAGCGATAACTAGCGATTGAGGTTATGTTTCCATTTTGGAACTCAAAGTTTTCGATTTTTGTGGATAAATATGTCTGTAGCTACCGAAAATCGTTAATTAATTGCAATTTTTTATGTACCTAACGATATATTTATCCATATAAATCTCTAACTTTGAATTATAAAATTCATACGAATTCATACTTAACGAATTTTATGGTGACCGACGTCGTTCGCTATCGAAAATAGTGAATCGCACTACTGTACATTTTCGAAAAAAATAGCTATATATATAAAAAAGTTTCCCGTTAAATTATCTATCAAACTAAAAGAGAATCATTTAAATCGGATTATTACTTATGGAGATACAACGTAAACAAATTCGTCATTTTTGATTCTAAATTCTGAACAACGCAAGAGGTGAAGCGGGGAAGACTTAAAGCGGATTTTAAGTATATACGACATAGTAAGTTTTCCCTGAAAAATTCAGCTTTCCTCTAATTATTTCTTTTATTTAAAATAATTTTTGTGAAAGCTGTAAGGTTTAAATATTTCGAAACATATTGTATATAGACGAAGTGTCATTTTCCTAGTGATTTTTACTTGCGCGACATAGCGCCAACTTCACACTTGTTGGGCGTGTATCTGTCATAACTGTGCGTTGCTGATTTATCAAATTTTAAAATATAATTTTATAAATGTTCGATTAATAATTAGTTATTTAAGAAATCGAGTAAGAATTAAGTAATTTGTAAGTATTTACTATTAATTTCTAACTTTTGACCGTTATTTTCATAATGTGGCGATTAAAAATTTTTTTTTTCATTATCAACATTTTAATTTGTTTATCACAATTTTACACCTTTTATGCAGGTAATAATGGATCGTACAACACAGAGACGTGACTTATCAGAATTTTGTGATCAGCTTGGAGATATGCAACAACGTTTTGCAAAAATGGACAATTGCGAGAGAACAATCGCATTATATTATTTAACAATAGGTTTACCTTTCGCGAACGCACGATTTTTACAACGCGCATTAGAACAAGCGATAACAAAAGTTAGTAATAATGAGTCCCAAAATTTAGAACAAAATGCCAACGATCCCATGTACGTTAGTTCATTTTTAAACGATAACGCACCTACGGCTTTATCAAAAATGTTAAACCACTTACCGTTATTACGTCCCGGTAATAAAGAAGCACTTAAATGTTACAACGCGGCATTGCGTCGAATTTTAACGGACGAACTATTACCAAATTTTAAAATATACAACGAATGCATCGAAATATTATCTTACGTTTTTGTACATCCAGCATTCAGTAGAGAAGATAAAAAATATTTTAAACAATTACTTTATTCAGTTTCAAATTCAACTCCTACCACTTATGCTTCCGCAGTAGAAAGTACAAATGATAAAGTTAAAAAGTCGGGTGATTATTTACAAAAATGTATTTTGGATAGTGAAAAATTGAGTCGTCGTTCGAATAGTTTAACGCCCGGTCGTTCGAACGATAACGTTCATAGTACAGCTTCGAGATCTGATAAAAATTTATCTCCTTATATCGTTAAACCTAGGAGTTTTTCTTTATCTACGGAACAACCTATACCTTTTGCTTCGACTCTTATGCAAACTAGTAGCTCTGAAACGCGACTTCAAGATTTAGAGTTGCAAAATTCTTCTATTATTATGAAAGGGATTATCGGATGGTTGAAGTCTTTACGTTTACATAAGTATAGTTGGTTGTTTAATAATGTTACTTACGAACAAATGATGAATTTTACCGAAGATAGTTTAGAAGCTTTAGGGATTACAAAAGGTGCGAGGAATAAATTGATTATTAATATTACTAAATTGAAAGAACGTAGTCAAATGTTAAGCGAAATGGAGAGTGACGTTATGAAAGGCGGGGACTTGTCAAGCGCCTTGAAGAAGTTGAAAAATATATCACAAACGCCATTGCAAACTACTATCGAAGGTGAAGACTTACCGTCTCAATTTGTTCGTGTTATGGGAAAAGGTAATTTGATTTTTTGTGTTTTTTTAAATTTTTTGAGCTTATTTTAATAGTGTGCACTCAACTCGTGATGTTGCGTCAACCTTCCGACGAGTGCATTATGATGTTTACCGACATTTGTGATCGTATAGAGCAGTCGGATGTTTTAACAGAAGAACAGAAGAGGCGTTTGGTGTTATGGCGTGGACATTTAATGCAAAGCAATCGTTTACCTACGCAAAATAATTATCATCAAAGCAATAATGCTTATAAGTAAGTAATTTTGATACAATTCCACTTAACATACAGTCAACCTCACTATTATCGGCCACCCTAAAGAGGAGGTTTTGATTAACTACTTGCTGGCAAAAGAAAGTTACCCCTCAATTTAAATATGGGGTGTTATGATGCTTACATCCACAATTCGTGCTACACAAACAGAGTGGCCATTAATTGTGAGGCTGACTGTACATACTTTAGCTTAATTTATTCCTTTAAAACTTAACTTTGAATATCTGTACTAATTTTTATTTCCTTTAGAAACCCAAATTTGAAGTATTATGGAACAAAAGCACCATCTTTCTCTCAACATGCTGCATACAAGAGCTCATCGTATCCGAACATGCGTGCAAGTCCGATTGTTGGAGCCCACAGACATTCTTTAGGTAGTTCGACGCTTCAAAATCAATTGAGTGGTTTGAATAAGCAATTTTACGTTACTCCAATAACGCCAGGCAATAAAAATGACGCTCTAAATGCGTTTGGTTTAGGCAATAGCAGTCGAGAGAGTAGCAGCTTGAATCCGGAAGCTTTCTTCGTTCACAAGTCGACCGCTTTGAAGAATACAGATATTGAGAGTAGTTTAGAGTCGCTGTGTTTACAAATGATGGAACACGCATTAGGGCCTTAAATATTTAAAAAATATGAACTTATATTTTTTTACAAAACTAAAACGTTATTTTTTATTAATTTAACAAATTGATTTTATCGAGACTATTTCAAAACATTTTTGCTATGTTTTTATTACTATTTTGTTCATATAATTGTGTTGTAGTAAAGTTTAATAATTTTTAACCGTTTGCTCGTTACAAAAAGATTTTCTTTTTGACTGCTGGCAGATTAAATAGTTGCGAGCCTTGTTTAAGACATCTTAATTTGTTGGTTTATTAAGGAATTAGTTATTAACTGTTATATTATTATTGGGTGCCAGACTTATTATAATTAGCGGATGAGATTCGCCTGAACTACTGGTACAAAAAAGTTGATTTGTTATATAAAACTGCATTTAAGTACTTAAATTTTATTACTAGTTATTATTCTTGAAGAGTTTTTATTTTAGTAAAATTTTTCAAATTATTTAATGTGTCCTATTAATTAAAAGACTGTAATTTTTGTTAAATAATTTGTAATTATTATTTATGTTAAATCGGCAATCATTTTTTCATACTTCGTGTCTTGTTGAAAGTGCAAAATTAAAAATGTGGTCGTCTTAGCTTGTGGAAATTATGATAAAAAAATAATGTTATTTAAAATACTACTTTTTTAGAGTGTCATGTGAAATTTATCTTCAGATAGCTTTTTTGACTTATGAAAGTGGTTGTGCATGTAAGAAATATTTTTTTAGGAAGTTTGGAAATTGTTTAGTATTGTGAATGTAATGATTGTCTTTGTGTGATAATACTCGCCATTTATTGGCTCAACTGATTTATAAGACTGATTTCTAAAATAAAGAATGTTTATCAGGTATTTTTATTTTTAATTTTTCCCTCAAAATACCCCTCTACTTAAACTTTGTAAACCTACACTTTAGAAGTACTGAGGGTTGGAAACTACATAAGAGAAATGCTAAAAATAAGCCTTTGAGAATTTATTTCGCTCCCTGAAGAAACTTCTATTTTAATTCAAAAAAATTCTTGAAGACAATACACTTTTGTGAAGCCATTGCTTCTCAAATCTTGAAAGTTTCCCCCTTCTTGATAATGGGAAAGAGCGACAATGTCTAATAGTTTTTCAAAAAGGGCGTTTTATATGGATAGTGAGTCACTGAGGCTTTTAGCTTTTCACTATAGTCTCGAGGAAGACCAGTAGACGTCATTTCAACTGTAGACCAGCTCTTGAAGAGAATAAAAGTGACATTGACACCATACAGGTCTCCTATCTTGACACGGTGAGTACTAGCAGCAGCGAACTCTTGAAGCTTTTTTCATTAATTTCACATTTGTCCTTGCTTGGGAAATGACATAAAGAGAATGTGCCTCCAGAGGTGGCACTAGGCAGTAAGCGAGGTAAGCGCCGCATAGGGGTGCAACATGTTAGGGGCACAATATGTCAAGAGTGACGCAGGACAGTCTCCTTACAAATATTTTATAAAATTGATAATAACAAAAGGGGGCAAAATATATGAATTTACAGGGGGACGCCCTAATAGGTGGCGCCACCACTGAAATTATCTATGGGAATCAATAAAATCATTTGTCTTAGCTGCCCTAATAGATTTATCCAAATAGATCAAAATTAGAAAATTATGTCTTAAGGGCGCGCTGCTAAAGTGGAGGGGAGACATTTTTGCCATAGCGTGTATTTTTACCACTTTAAGTTGAAGAAGAAAAAATATAGATGGTGCCAACACATTGTCAAAATAATTATTTTAATTACCAATGTCAACCAATCTCAAACTTAAAAAAAACAAGAAACAGTACTTAAAAGTAGAACATTACAACATCGTTTTGGACGGTTTTCGATGCTGTAATGAGTATATTGTTACAAAAGAATAGGAAAGTTAAAAATTTATACCTGGAACTTTAAAATTTTGCTTGGGCCATCTAAAAGGCAATGCCTGAACTATTGTCGAAAGATTTGGTTGAAAAGACCGCTAAGGACATATTTTGATTCAGTATTATCTTCCTTGTTTCGTTTAATTAGCGATGGAATCACTTAAAAATTAGGTATTGTTCTTATAACGATCTCCACCAGGAAATAACGGAATTTCATCAATATTGGTTGCTTAAAAATTTGAAAGTTTCTTGTTTTCAAAAATTAATTTAACCTATTTATTCATAATATAAAGCAATGAAAATTGTTCATCTCCTTCATTGATCTTTCCTTATTAAAATTTCAAAAAAATTAAGTTCATATAACGTTTAGTTTTTAAATTCCGGAAGACAAACTAAAGGCTTATTTTTAACGTTATTTTAACTCCAACTTTTGCCGCTTTGTCAGCGCGGCCTTAAGTCGACTTTTACAATATACCGTGTCTCTCCCGACTGTAGCCCCTTAAGGAATAGTCTGATGGTAATTTAACCTCTAATAAAAATTATAGAGCTTAAAATTATCTATTGGAATCAATAAAAATATTTGTCTTAGCTGTCCTAATAGATTTATCCAAATAGATCAAAATTACAAAATGGTGTCTTAAGTCGACTTTTACAATTATACCGTGTCTCTCCCGACTGTAGCCCCTTAAGGAATAGTCTGATGGTAATTTAACCTCTAATAAAAATTATAGAGCATACAATTATCAAGAGGCCACGCTAGGCGGTAAGCGAGGTAAGCATCGCATAGGCGAGCACCATGTTAGGGGCGCAATATGTTAAGGTTGACACGGGATAGTCTCATTAGCTCATTACAAATATTTTATAAAATTATAATAATGAAAAAAGGGGACAAATATTTAAATTAGCAGGGGGGGGGGGGGAGAATAGGTAGCGCAAGCGGCTCGCACGTTGACCGTCTCTGTGTGTGGACGTGTCATTATAGATTGTATGAAGGGCCGAAAATAGTTGTCTATCCCAAAATCCAATATTATCTTTAGTCGAGGGGCGATCTTAAGGTGGACGAGGTTTTACACTATAGACCAGCTCCTTACGTCTAGAAAGAGCTGCCGAAAGTCATTTAAAAAAAGTCTTAAGTCTTAAGTTATAAGTCATTCCCAAAATAAAAAAGACTTCCGTCTTAAATCAAATCAAGACTTAAACTAATTTTTAAGTCTTTGATTAAAGTGATTTTTTTCAATGCAAGTCATTTCTGCAATGACTTAAGTCAGTATGAAATGCCTTAAGTCTCTGTTTTGAATTAAATCATTATTTTTGACTTAAGTAGCATCACTGTTGTTATTATCTTTAGTCGAGAGGCGACCTAAAGATGGACGAGGTTTTACCCTGTAGACCAGCTCTTTACCTCCAGACAAAGCTGCAGAAAGTCGTTTTAAAAAAGATTTAAGTCATAATTCATTCTCAAAATAAAAAAGACTAAAACGTCTTAAGCCAAATCAAGACTTAAACTAATTTTTATAAAGTTTTAAGTGATATTTTTAAAGTCAATTCATTTTCGTAATGACTTAAGTCAATATGAAATGACCTAATAGTCCTGGAGCTATAGTGCATATTTACTAAACCATTTTTACAAAATTTTAACCTTTACAGGTCGAAAGTACATAAAAAATGAGTAATAGAACCGCCCGTCTGCCTGTCGAAAGTGGCCGCTTTAACTCAGGAGGGACGCTAGAAAATCGTTTTTTTTTGTTTTAATTACACCATAAGATATACACACAGATCAAAAAATTACATATCAAACGATTCCGTTTTTAACGAAGTTTTCGGATATGAATCGGCCGACGGTTTTAAATGTAGCCTTCATGGTGGTAGACGCTCTTGAAAATAAATGAAGAAAGAATCATCAACAAAACCAAAAGACACATGAACAGATTACACATCAAAAGATTCCGTTTTCTACGTAGAATTCAAAAATGCAGCGACAGACGGTTTTAACTGTAGCCCTCATGGTGGCCGACGCTCTTCAAGAAAGAGTCATCAACTAAACCACAAGAACCATGAACAAATTTCATATCAAAAGATTCCATTTTCTACGTAGTATTCAAAAATGCCACGACAGACGGTTTTAAGTGTAGCCCTCATGGTGGCAGACGCTCTTCAAGAAAATTCAAGAAAGCGTCATCAACTAAACCATAAGAACCATGAACAAATTTCATATCAAAAGATTCCATTTTCTACGTAGTATTCAAAAATGCCGCGACAAACGGTTTTAAGTGTAGCCCTCATGGTGGCAGACGCTCTTCAAGAAAATTCAAGAAAGAGTCATCAACTAAACCACAAGAACCATGAACAAATTTCATATCAAAAGATTCAATTTTCTACGTAGTATTAAAAAATGCCACGACAGACGGTTTTAAGTGTAGCCCTCATGGTTGCAGACGCTCTTCAAGAAAATTCAAGAAAGAGTCATCAACTAAACTATAAGAACCAGAACAAATTTCATATCAAAAGATTCAATTTTCTACGTAGTATTAAAAAATGCCACGACAGACGGTTTTAAGTGTAGCCCTCATGGTGGCAGACGCTCTTCAAGAAAATTCAAGAAAGAGTCATCAACTAAACCATAAGAACCATGAACAAATTTCATATCAAAAGATTCCATTTTCTACATAGTATTCAAAAATGTCGCGACAAACGGTTTTAAGTGTAGCCCTCATGGTGGCAGACGCTCTTCAAGAAAGAGTCATCAACTAAACCACAAGAACCATGAACAAATTTCATATCAAAAGATTCAATTTTCTACGTAGTATTAAAAAATGCCACGACAGACGGTTTTTAGTGTAGCCCTCATGGTGGCAGACGCTCTTCAAGAAAATTCAAGAAAGAGTCATCAACTAAACCATAAGAACCATGAACAAATTTCATATCAAAAGATTCCATTTTCTACGTAGTATTCAAAAATGTCGCGACAAACGGTTTTAATGATAGAACGTCCAAGCGTACTACCAGCAGGACGTTACGTCCTGCTGGTAGTACGTATTTTTCCATGTTGACTTATATGACGTTTGAGTACTGCTAGCAGGACGTAACCCAAACCGTTCGAATCAGCAAAAAAAGTTATCTATGTTTTGTGCAAGTTTCATCGCGATAGCTCCAGTAGGAGCGAAGTTACAATACGTAAAAGGTATTTTAAGACATTATTAATTTCGCCAGTGGCGTCCGAAATTTAAACGGTTTTAAAAATGAAAGTGGGTGATCAAATATGTACTGCGGCACTGTAAAAGTCGCCGTACTGCCGGAAGATTGGCAGTACTGCGAGAAGGACATATTCCATAACAAGGGAGAGTACTTCCAGCAGGACCGTAGGCTTGTACAACTGTCCTTCTGGAAGGAGCTGCCGGCAGGACAAACGCTTGGACGTTCTATCATTAAGTGTAGCCCTCATGGTGGCAGACGCTCTTCAAGAAAGAGTCATCAACTAAACCACAAGAACCATGAACAAATTTCATATCAAAAGATTCAATTTTCTACGTAGTATTCAAAAATGCCACGACAGACGGTTTTAAGTGTAGCCCTCATGGTGGCAGACGCTCTTCAAGAAAATTCAAGAAAGAGTCATCAACTAAACTATAAGAACCATGAACTAATTTCATATCAAAAGATTCCATTTTCTACGTAGTATTCAAAAATGCCGCGACAAACGGTTTTAAGTGTAGCCCTCATGGTGGCAGACGCTCTTCAAGAAAGAGTCATCAACTAAACCACAAGATCCATGAACAAATTTCATATCAAAATATTCCGTTTTCTACGTAGTATTCAAAAATGCCGCGACAGACGGTTTTAGCTGTAGCCCTTTCGGGGGAGTTTTTCGGCGCCAGTTGACTTGAAATTCTAAAACTTAAAAGTCTTTTCTAATTGACTAAGTACCTATTTTTTAAATGATTGAAATCTTTTCTCAATGACTCCAGTCTTTTAAAAATTATTTATAGATCTTTTCTAAATGACTCAAGTCTTTTATAAATCGTATTTAAATTAATATAGCGCCCCCCCCCCCGTCGAAATCGACGAAGTTTCTGAAGATATGAATGCGTTAGAAAAATGAAATTTTCAAAAATTATTATATGCCCCTACAACCTACACGGATAATTTTTTGTTGTTAAATGCACGATATGAATTTGAATTTTGAATTTGAATATTTAAAAAGAACTTTCATTAATTGAATAAATAGCCAAAAGGATTGCTGCATTATTTACATCATAGTTTTTGATCGTCTTTCTATAATATCAACCTCTACAGGGTTTTTTATTTATTACTTAGTAACAACAGGGTAGCGGGAGGTCGATGAGGATAAAATGCTACTTACCAAACCCCCTAGTAATCAAAATATCTCTTTTCATTATTAAATAACATTAATACTGCCCTTTTTCTCACAAAATTTTGAACTACTAATTAGTTACATCACAAATTAAAGAGTAATGAGGTAATGACTCACTTAAAGTATGAACAAAATCAGAAAACACGTCGACTATCTAATAAAAAAATAATAAAACTAACCTTAAGTAAGCCAAAGAGGTGGACTTAAAAACCCGTCTCAAAAATCCAAAAGGCACAAAAGCACGAAACGTAATTAAAAATGCAGGCACCGACCTGACCATATCGCGTATTAGAAACGTACTGTGGAATAAAAGTATCGAAAATTTTATCACAATGACCAAATGTGCCAAGACCTTATCGTATAAAACCAGATATCTACGTTTATTCTCATTTATAATTTTAAAAATTGGATTATTTTAAATTATAAAATTTAATGTTAGAAAAATGAAATTTAAAAAAATTATTATAATGCACTTACTACCTACACCGATGATTGTTGTTAAATATACAAAATAGGCGTATCCGTAATTTAACGTTATCGAACTTTGTTAAAGTGGGGAGATAAGGATAAGATTAATATGCGTACCAATTTATTATTTAAAAAAATGTATGAAATTGGTAATTTGAAGAAAAAAATTAGTGCTGACATATCTGTGGGTCGAGAGCTTCAATTTAAAAAGAAATTATCAAAATCGGTCCAATAGAAGTACGCTATTATTATATATATATCAAGAAAAGGCTTCGCGTTTTAAATATACAGATGGAAGGATGGATGAGCTATAGGATTATTTTTCTAAGATTGCGATTTTGGCACTTACCGGAGCAAACCTAAAGTTAGTGGGAAAACTTAAGAGACATACGCAGTTGGGGACTATTTTAATTTGGCACCCCTGTACAGAGTTGTCACATTACAATTTAATTTGTTTGAAATTCAATGTTTTTTAGCTTGATTTGTTGGTATGTGGCAACCCTGCGCTGTCATTATGAAACTTCAAAATCGCAATCTTAGAAAAATAATCCTATATATAAAAATTTATTTTGGTTTTCATTTTTGAAAATTAGTATTTTGTCATGTGATCATTATTTGTTTATGGGGAATAGAGTTTGTCGGCGCCAGTTGGCTTAAAATTCTAAACCTTGTTGGAAATAAGGGTTGCGGTTTATTGAAAAATTAGTTGATTTCGATTAACTTTTCACAAAAGTCAAAAAATGGTTACAATCTTTTCTAAATGACTTAAATCTTTTCAAAACGAATTAAGTCTTTTCTAAACGACTTAAATCTTTTCTAAATGACCTCTGTCATTTCTTTTGACTTAAGACTAGATAGACAAGATAGACAAAAATGATTTAAGTTACAAGTCAATTTGAAAAATGAGTTAAATCATAAAAATGAGTTTTAAAAGAGCAAAAAATAGCTGGGGTCCGTTTAGACCCCTGTTGGTATGGAATGTATTTTTTTAACTCTGCTGTACGAAAGGTTAAACAATAAGCCATAAAAAATTATATTATAATAGTCTATTGAAATAATATTTCTTTGAACCTATTGACTATTTTGAATTGTTGATAAGCAAAACTGTTCAAATACACTATACAGGGTGATTTTTTAAAGTGGTACTAACATTGGTATCTCGGAAACCGTAAGAGTTACAAAGTTGGTTAAATTAGCAAAAAGTTGCATATTTTGATGATCTTTAAGAATCCGTTTAGAAAATTCAAAAATTCAAAATGGTTTCCGAAATAATGCAGAAAAACTGAAAATTGGGAATTTCGTTTTTCGACTGTAGTTTCAAAATGGCGTACTTAATCAAAAAAGCTATCAAACGATACCAAACTCGACTTTTTATCACATCGACGCTAAGCGTCGCGACGTTCAACTTTTTAGTTTCTTATGGGGGCCTATCATATTTTTATCAAATATTACTCAGTAGGCTTGTCTAAATTGGGATACCAAACGACTAGATGCTAAATTTGCAAAAATAATAAATAAAATAAAATAAAAAATATCTGTTGTGTCAACACAAGACTTTCCGATTGAGTTGATTATTTTAAGACCAAAACAGTTAGAAAACAAAAGAATACTGAACATTTTTATAATCACTGATTAAAAATAAATAAAAGTCAAAATTTTTTGACAAATGTCAAATTTTTTGACAACTGTCAAATTTTTTGACAATTGTCAGAAACGTCAGCTGCCAAATATTATTAGATATTTGATTGCGTAAAAACTCTTTCAAAAACAAAATAATTTTAAAAAATTTTATATCATTGAATAAAAAAAAAAGTTCTCTATCGGATGATTTAAAAAAAATTATATAGTTCCATTTAAAAAACACAAAATTTCCTTAATTGCACGCCCCCTAGCGGACCGATTTTGAACAAACTCCTTTCTGCACTCCGTCGTTATCTGATAAGACCCTATACCAAATTTCAAGTCAATCGGTTCGGCCGTTTCAGAGATTTCGTGGGGAACTACATCCACACATACATACACACACACAGACTTTTTTCTAAAAATGGTCTAGATCGACTCGGGGGACCTCAAAATACATATATCCGGTGTTATCTCAAAAAATTTTTTTTACCCCATTACAATACTTTCCTTTAATACCTTAAGGTATCGGAAAGTAATAAAATTGATTTTTCACTTAAAATTGATTGGATTTGGGATTGACTTTTTTTCACATCTATCACAAAACTCTATATAAGTCTAATGGCCCATTTATCCAGACTCACCCTACACCCTGTACATACCTTTAATTGAAATTGAGATTAAAAATTGTTTACCTTAAAAAATACTATATAAGGCGACGTTCTCTCAAACCAATTCAATATTTGAAACACAATGAAAATCGTTGTTCTACTACTTGTTCTTATAGCTGTTGCTGGTACTAGTCCTGCAGTTGAGAAACGTAAGTTACCTTTCTTTTGCTACCTAAATTTAAAAAAATATGTTTTGAAGTAATATTTATGAAAATCATTGTTTAACTGCTTGCTCTTATAGCTGTTGCTGGTACGAGTGCTGCAGCTGGGAAACGTAAGTTACCTTTATTTTGTTACCTAAATTAAAAATAAAATCAATATTTATGAAAATCATTGTTCTACTACTTGTTCTTCTTATAGCTTCTGCTGAAGCTGTTGCGAATTATTATGCTGGTAAGTTACCTTTCTTTTGTTACCTAAATTTCAAAAAATATGTTTTAAATCAATATTTATCAAAACCGTTGTTCTACCTGCTATACTTGTTCTTCTTATAGCTTTTGCTGCTGCGCAGGCTGCTATGTGGCAATGTAAGTTACCTTTATTTTGTTAAGTACCTAAATTTAAAAAACATATATTTCAAATCAATATTTATGAAAATCATTTTTGTACTGTTTGTTCTTTTTGTAGCTGTTGCTGGTACGAGTGCTGCAGCTGGGAAACGTAAGTTACCTTTCTTTTGTTACTAAATTAAAAAAAAATGTTTCAATTTATTATTTATCAAAATCGTTGTTCGACTTGCTATACTTATTCTTCTTATAGCTACTGCTGCTGAGAAAGCTCTTTGGTGGCAAAGTAAGTTACTTTAATTTTTTTAAGTACCTAAATTTAAAAAATATGTATTTAAATCAATGTTTATGAAAATCGTTATTCTATTATACTGCTTGTTTCTCTTATAGCTTTGATTGCCGCTTTCCAAGCTGGGAAACGTAAGTTACCTTTCTTTTTTTACCTAAATTTAAGAAAATATGTTTAAAATCAATATTTAGGAAAATCATTGTTCTACTACTAATTCCTTTTATAGCTATTTTTGGTAATAGTGCTGCAGCTGGGAAACGTAAGTTACCTTTCTTTTGTTACCTAAATTAAAAAAAAATGTTTCAATTTATTATTTATCAAAATCGTTGTTCGACTTGCTATACTTATTCTTCTTATAGCTACTGCTGCTGAGAAAGCTCTTTGGTGGCAAAGTAAGTTACTTTAATTTTTTTAAGTACCTAAATTTAAAAAATATGTATTTAAATCAATGTTTATGAAAATCGTTGTTCTACCTGTTATACTTGTTCTTCTTATAGATGTTGCTGCTGCGCAGGCTTCTTGGTGGCAAAGTAAGTTACCTTTATTTTGTTAAGTATCTAAAATTAAAAAATATATATTTCAAATCAATATTTATGAAAATCATTGTTCTATACTACTTGTTTTTCTTATAGCTATTATTGCTGCTGAAAAAGCTGGGAAACGTAAGTTCTTTTGTTACCTAAATTTAAAAAAATACGTTTGAAATCAATATTTATGAAAATCATTGTTCTACTACTAGTTATTTTTATAGCTCTTCCTGGTATAAGTGGTGCAGCTGGAAAACGTAAGTTACTTTTCTTTTGTTAATTAAATTAAAAAATATATATTTCAAATCAATATTTATGAAAATCATTTTTGTACTACTCGTTCTTCTTATAGCTGTTGTTTGAAAGGGCGCATAATGGAAACGGAAGATATAAATAGTCCTACATGTATAAAATATAATAAAAAATATATATTAAGATAAATGTGTCTGAATAAATAGAGTAATTTAATTTTTATTTATTTATTATATCATTCATTGATTCATACCAATGATCTATCATTTATCAGATTTATTTCCTACACGGAAATCTCCATTACTATGAGAAAGATTTAACGAAATGTCATAAAATACTCTTTAGATCCTTTTATTTTTTAATATACGCTAATATAAGACCGTTATGAAACAATAATGTAAATTTAAACATTTCGTTACAATCCCCCTCTCCTAGAGGAATGATATGCATAATTACAGTTAAAATCAGTTCAAGTTTGACAGTAGACGCGGTTGAGCTTAAATTCTTCCTAAAGCTCAAGAGAACAAAAATCGACCATTGATATTACCGAGTATTGATTGCCCAGAGCGAAAAATAGCTGGGGTACGTTTAGACCCCTGTTGGTATGACATGAAACTTTTTTGAACTCGATACTACGAAAGGTTAAACAAAAGCCATAAAAAATTATATTAATAGTCTATTGAAATAATATTTCTTTGAACCATTAAATCGACCATTTTGAATTGTTGAAAAGCAAAATTGTGTAGATACACTATAGAGAGCTCACAGGTCTCTATGGGGTTTAAAAATGATTAAAAACTGAAATTTTGAGAAGAGTAATTCACTTGTGGGTGAGATTTCCTATCAGTTTTTCAGGAGAACACATTTTACTCAGATGTGGTGAGCAGTAGGAGCTTCTTTAATTTATTTTACTATTTTTTGATGACAATGAAAAAGCAAAGAGGGGTCCACACTAGTGGACGAGATTTCACTTTGTAAACCAGCTTCTTAAGAAGACAAAAATTATCAGCGAGGTTCAGCGAAACTGGCGTGACTTACACGTTGCAAGTTGCAGAAATTGCAACGCCTAGCGTTTTTGGGTATAACAGAGGCTATGAGTACCACCCCAACTACAGCTATGGAGGTGCTCTTAGGCCTACCACGCCGTCACCTACGGGCGTAGAGGGAGGCTCTTGAAACCGTTATAAAATTGCACAGAGCAAAAAATTCAAGCTGGGTGACAGAACAGGTCACCTCAAGATCCTGGACTTTCTACAGCCAGAATTGTTTGAAAAACCGTTGGATGTTATTCCAACAGTGTTTGACTTCCAGACACCGCAACACGGCTAGAAGTCAATCAATACAACTGGAACAAAATTCCTCCATCTAGTATTCAGATGGATCTAAATTGAACAGGGAACAGTTATAGGTATAAATATATGACCCAAAATATAGGGCACCAATAGTCTTATTAGGAACTTACCCTATAATTATGCAAGCTGAAACTCTTGCAATAGTTCTATGTGCCCGAGAATGCCTACGAAGAAATTTAAAGGGCGAAAAAGTCTTAACAGCCAAGCTGCGATAAAGGCACTCAAGGCCAATAGGATTGATTATCCACTTGGGAATATATACAATACCTCAAAACTTTGGGAAGGGACAACAAAGTTGCCCTTCATTGCGTGTCAGGTCACGAGGGAATTGAAGGAAATGAAATAGCTGATGAATTAGCTAGAACAGGCCCAAAAGTCTTCCTGATCGGACTCGAGCCATTCCATGGAGATCCAAAAATAGGAAACTGAGAAAAAAAATTCTTACTGGAACAACGCACCAAGACGAAGATAGTCGAAGAAATTTATTGAGTACTCGACCACGAATGCTAAAAAGTTTCTTCTATTATCAAGGAACGAAATTAGACTCATCACGGTTCTGTTAACTGGGCATTGACTAGTGAGGACTGGGACTGGAGGATACTGACATATTATGCAGCTATTGGGTCGGCTTAGGCTGAAACACTTAAGATGGGCTCAATTGACGCCTGAAAAAGTGAAAAGGAAACTTTTCAGGGACATTCTATGCTTCGCTAGCAAGATTGAAGTCCTGATAACATAAAACGTGTAGGGTTATGGACAAAAGATCAGCACTGGTCGCAGTTCTGTAAGACTTAGAAGCCAATCGACCCCTGAGAATGTACAGTCACGTGCATATCTTTTGGCCACCCCCGCATTACGTTAGTAGGTATTGTGGGCGCAACCATCATAACACCAACACAGTTTGTTGATTTACTACTTGTTGGCAAAATAAAGTTACCTTTTAGTTTAAGTAGGGGGGGGGGTGTTATTGATGTACAATACAATACAATACACTGCCAAGTGCTTGGAGGTGCTAATTAATGTATAAATAGAAAATCAATAAATATTTATTTAAACAATTTCTACTCTATTATAAATGACTGAGGTGCGTTAATTGGTTATTAAATATTAAAATATGAAGATGAGATACTAAAAATAGTAGATGGTAGAGTAATAGTTCAAGTTCAATGGTAGTTCAACGTTTGATAATAAATAATAATCTCCAATTTTAGTTAGGAGAGAAGGTGAGAAACGCCCACATAGGATTTGCTTTTGGGGGCGGTTTAATAGAGCGTAGCAAGGCAAAAGGGTGCCACGGAATTATTTTTAAATTTAAGGGTACTTTGGCACAAATTTTGAAATTTCAGACCAACTGCTTGTGCGTCTGTAGGAGTAAGGACTGGTTGTAGAGATGAACGAAACTGTTTTCAAATCAACAATAAAACTATTATGTAAAAGTTGAAAATAATTTAATTTATTATAAACATTATTTAATTGTAAATAATAATTTCAGTCATGTGTTTAAATATAAACAACAAGTTTCACTTTCATTAAAATTTGAATACCAAAACAGGTAATAAAAAATATATGCAAGTGAAAGCAAAACAATTATAATTCACATGTGGTTATCAATTTGATAATTTCTTTTTTTCTCTCCCATTAGAGGTACTAATCAACTGCTACGTTTATGATCTTGATGTTCTTCTTGATAGTGCCCATCTAAATTGCCCTCTTCGGAATGACCATCGTGTCCACCGTGATAATACGTCTGATGGTATTGCACTTGGACGTCTTCTTTATCATCTTGTCCGTGAGTTGGGAAAAATAGCTTAACTTCGTCATTTTGATCATAATCGTGCTGTTGTTGTTCTTCTTCTTGATGATGATGATGAGGAGAATAGCTTGCTAGTGAGTTGTGGGTTTGGTAGTTTGAGTGTTCTAAACTTTTTGGGGTGTAATATGAGTATTGATGTAAAGCTTCGCTGTGAGGTGAGGCGTATTGCAGAGCTTCTTCCTCGTGTGGGGCGGCGTATTGTAAAGCTTCGTGATGTGGAGAGTCTTCTTCTAGTTTGTGCTCATCGGCAACGTGGAATTTGCTATGGGAATCGACGATTGCGTAACCGTGATCGTGTTTATCACCATGGTGCACTTCCAAGTTGGATGAACTTTTTCCTATCGGAATTGGGTGTTCTAGTAGATGTTGGTGTTCTTTTTTGACGTGGGTAGGAACTGGGTGAAAATGTTCTATGTTTATGCTTTGGTATGAAGTGGCTTTGCCGTGCCCATCGTCGCTGTGAGTAATTAATCCTGAACGCACTACTTGTAAAATGATTGTAAAAGTAATCTGGAATTTAAAAAAAAAATTGTTAATCACGCACTTTTTTGGATTTTTTTTAAAACTTACTAAAGTAAGCATCTTGGGTGTGTGGAAACGGAAAGCGAGTCGCGGTAACGAAGACTGTATCTTAATCGTCAATGGTAGTGAATTTATATGAAAACTTTTCTACGGTTCGAGTGTGGATTTGATATTAAGATCTGTGTCTTTTAGTGTAGAGCGGTAAGGTTTATTATGGCTAAAATTATTGTTTTACGATTGAGTGGTGGTTCGGATGGGTGATGGGCGATCAACATCATATTAGCATTGCACACGATAATCACTTTTTCTTTCGTATACATTCTATGTAAATTGTTCGCTTGTTACGAATTGAAATTTTATTTTTTTTTAAATTCCATTGTGCTAATTAAAATAATAATTCACAAGGAATTGTATTACATCCGGATAATTTTGAATATTAATGACAAATAAATTGGCAAACTCGATTGTTTAGTTAGGTATTAACTAATAAAATGGAAATTATAATTAAACTTATAAAATACATTTAAACTTCCTTATTTAATATTTAATAAAAGTAATACACATTTTATAGAAAGCACATCTTTTATTATACTTTCTTATAATTTCTTTTTAGGCACAAAATCTGCTTACTTACGTAACTTGTGCGTGCATCCTTTTATTGGAGCGAACAAAATGTTTTAATTATTTTGTAACAAAATTAATTAAATCACATCAAAAGACACGTTTCCTAACCCTCACGAGAAGCGAATGAGCTTAGTAATTTGAAATACTCTGAAAAGAACCCTAGTAAGACCCATAAGGCTCTAACAGACTGCTAAGGTCTTGTATAGAAGTCTACTAAGATTATGAGAAGATATGAAGAAAAACCTCGTTATTTTCGAATTTTTGCTCTTTGGAAAATAATTTTAGTGACGCCTCTAGCTTACATAAGGATTCTAAACTAAAATTTGCCATCTTCTTCCACATGTCCTCTTCTATTTGGTCAGTTTTCGATGCTTTCTACTACCAGGAGCTAGTGGAATTAATTAAAGCCGATCAAAGACACGTTTCCCAACCCTCACTAAAACTGTATGGGTTAGTAATTTGGAATACTCCGAAAACAACCCTAGTAAGACTCATAAGGCTCTAACAGACTGCTAGGATCTTGTATAGAAGTCTACTAAGATTATGAGAAGATGTGAAGAAAAACCTTGTTATTTTAGAATTTTTGCTCTTTGGAAAATAATTTTAGTGGCGCCTCTAGCTTACATAAGGATTCTAAACTAAAATTTGCCATCTTCTACCACATGTCCTCTTCTACTTGGTCAGTTCTGGATCGAGTGATCAGCCTATGATGATGGTACACTTTTAGGATCGTTTCCTCTGTCTTCTCCCTAAAATAGACACAGAGAGAGAATGAGCAATGAATCAGCTGTTGGAAACTGTTCTGTCTTCTGATATCGCCCATTATTTACTGCGAAGCTTCGGTTCAGCTTTAGACAGACTTGAATACGTTTTGACTAGTTCAGGAGCTAATGAGTAATGTAGCCAGTGGGGGAAGATTAATGGATGGTAAATAGAATTCTCCTGTTCTCAGTATAAAATAGACAGAGATAGAGAATGAGCCATATCGGCCATTATTTACTGCGAAGCCTCGGATCAGTTTTAGACCGACTTGTAATACGTTCTGACTAATCTCTGTCCAGCGAACAAATGAAATAAAAACCACCTCTCTTCGTGAGAGGACTCGGGATCTGTTGGACGACGCCTCACTCCTCCATCAGGACCCTGTGATCTCTCTTAGTGAGAGGACTAGGGATCTGTTGGACGACGCCTCATTCCTCCCTCAGGACTCTGTGATCTCTCTTAATGAGAGGACTCGGGATCTGTCGGACGATTTCCTTGTTCCTTCAATCATCAGGGCTCTGTGATCTCTCTTAGTGAGAGGACTCGGGATCTGGTGGGTGAAGAGGAGCGTCGAGTTGACCAGGCCATGTTAGGTTGTTGTATAGATTGACCTAGAACCTTATTGTTATTTTAAATTTATTTAATTAAGTTTTTTTTACTGGATCAGTTTTAGACCGACTTGTAATACGTTCTGACTAATCTCTGTCCAGCGAACAAATGCAGCTAAACCACTCCCAAAAAAGGCGCGCGATATTCGAATAGAGTTTATCTATTGGTCGAATTTTGAAAATACGGTTTATAACAATCGCCGAGGAATTGACATGCGTCAAACTTATTTGACAGAAATTTGTGGGTAGTAGAGCTTCACTCGAGAGTCTCGCATGCTGTCCTTTGCAACGCAATTTTTTGCGAGGCGAGAGTAAGATTTCTAATGCGATGCGAGACTCTCGCGTGAAGCCCTAGTGGGGAGTGGCTTAGCTGCATCTGTTGGCTGGACAGAGAGGAGTTCAGGAGCTAATGAGTAATGTAAACGGTAGGGAAAGATTAATGGATGATAAATAGCATCGGAAACTATTAACCTGTCCTTGCTGCTGTGGTACAAGTACATACTTTCCAATGCAATTTCCACTGGGTTAGCAGCTGTCTTGCATTAACTTCCTGGTACAATTGACCCATTTACTACATCAATAGAAACTCTCAGTTAGGGAAGAATGAACCATAGACGATGGGTTCTTCTTCTAGTAAAAAATTTAGGCGCAAAGCGTCGTTCAATCAATTCAACCCACATAACTGGTCTTTTAGGACGCTCTTCTATGTTTAATTTAGGGCGTTTTTCTTCATATTTTCGTTCAGTATTTAGTTGATTTTAAATTTTATTTAAATTTGTTAATTATTTTTCAGATAATTATCATAGGTATTATGCATGTTTTAATTCTTTACGTTCTAATAATTTATTACTTAAACATTCAGCAGTTGCAATTATACCTATACGTGTTCGTCATCCGAAAAATTTAATTTTACGCTTTTGCTTTTTATACTTTAGTATTTGTTGTATTTTGTTTAATGTTTATGTTATAATAATAATAATTTTAAATAAACAAATACGTGAAATTTGAATAAATGAGAGAATAATTAAGTAAAAGTACTAAAAATTATACAGGAAATTAAAATTTTTACTTCTATTCTTTATTTTATCTTTTATTTTCTTTTAGTTTTTTATTTCTCATTTATTAACTTATTTGTCTTATTACATCTTCTTTTTATTTTCGAGAGTCTCGAAATGTACTAATTTTTCAAGTTTGAATAATTGTTATAATTTAATTATGATAGCTATTACAAACATTATTATAGGACGTTCGATAGAGAATTTTCTGCTCTATAATTTTCATTAGAGGTAAAATTACCTTCAGACTACTGCTTAATGAGCTGCGCAGGCTCGAGAGCCACGTAGAATTCGACTTATAATTTTTTGAATTTGATTAATCGTTATAAACTAATTATGACAGCTATTACAAATATTTTTAAGGCGTTCTTTAGGGAATTTTTACCCTATAATTTTCATTAGAGCTTAAATTACCGTCAGATTACTCCTTAAGGAGCTGCAGCCTCGAGAACCACAGTGCAGAGTTGTAGAATTCGACTTATAATTTTTTTGAATTTGATTAATCGGTATAAACTAATTATGAGAGCTATTACACATATTTCTAGGGCGTTCTTTAGGGAATTTTTACTCTATAATTTTCATTAGAGCTTAAATTACCGTCAGATTACTCCTTAAGGAGCTGCAGCCTCGAGAACCACAGTGCAGAGTTGTAGAATTCGACTTATAATTTTTTGAATTTGATTATTCGTTATAAACTAATTATGACAGCTATTACAAATATTTTTAAGGCGTTCTTTAGGAAATTTTTACTCTATAATTTTCATTAGAGCTTAAATTACCGTCAGATTACTCCTTAAGGAGCTGCAGCTTCGAGAGCCACAGTGCAGAGTTGTAGAATTCGACCTATAATTTTTTGAATTTGATTATTCGTTATAAACTAATTATGACAGCTATTACAAATATTTTTAAGGCGTTCTTTAGGAAATTTTTACTCTATAATTTTTATTAGAGCTTAAATTACCGTCAGATTACTCCTTAAGGAGCTGCAGCCTCGAGAACCACAGTGCAGAGTTGTAGAATTCGACTTATAATTTTTTGAATTTGATTATTCGTTATAAACTAATTATGACAGCTATTACAAATATTTTTAAGGCGTTCTTTAGGAAATTTTTACTCTATAATTTTCATTAGAGCTTAAATTACCGTCAGATTACTCCTTAAGGAGCTGCAGCTTCGAGAGCCACAGTGCAGAGTTGTAGAATTCGACCTATAATTTTTTGAATTTGATTATTCGTTATAAACTAATTATGACAGCTATTACAAATATTTTTAAGGCGTTCTTTAGGAAATTTTTACTCTATAATTTTCATTAGAGCTTAAATTACCGTCAGATTACTCCTTAAGGAGCTGCAGCCTCGAGAACCACAGTGCAGAGTTGTAGAATTCGACTTATAATTTTTTGAATTTGATTATTCGTTATAAACTAATTATGACAGCTATTACATATATTTTTAAGGCGTTCTTTAGGGAATTTTTACTCTATAATTTTCATTAGAGCATAAATTACCGTCAGATTACTCTTTAAGGAGCTGCAGCTTCGAGAGCCACAGTGCAGAATTGTAGAATTCGACTTATAATTTCTTGAATTTGATAAATTGTTATAAACTAATTATGACAGCTATTACAAATATTTTTAAGGCGTTCTTTAGGGAATTTTTAGGCTATAATTTCCATTAGAGCTTAAATTACCGTCAGATTACTCCTTAAGTGCTGCAGCCTCGAGAACCACAGTGCAGAGTTGTAGAATTCGACTTATAATTTTTTGAATTTGATTATTCGTTATAAACTAATTATGACAGCTATTACATATATTTTTAAGGCGTTCTTTAGGGAATTTTTACTCTATAATTTTCATTAGAGCATAAATTACCGTCAGATTACTCTTTAAGGAGCTGCAGCTTCGAGAGCCACAGTGCAGAATTGTAGAATTCGACTTATAATTTCTTGAATTTGATAAATTGTTATAAACTAATTATGACAGCTATTACAAATATTTTTAAGGCGTTCTTTAGGGAATTTTTAGGCTATAATTTCCATTAGAGCTTAAATTACCGTCAGATTACTCCTTAAGTGCTGCAGCTTCGAAAGCCACAGTGCAGAGTTGTAGAATTCGACTTAAAATTTCTTGAATTTGATAAATTGTTATAAACTAGTTATGACAGCTATTACAAATATTTTTAAGGCGTTCTTTAGGGAATTTTTACTCTATAATTTTTATTAGAGCTTAAATTACCGTCAGATTACTCCTTAAGGAGCTGCAGCTTCGAGAGCCACAGTGCAGAATTGTAGAATTCGACTTATAATTTCTTGAATTTGATAAATTGTTATAAACTAATTATGACAGCTATTACAAATATTTTTAAGGCGTTCTTTAGGGAATTTTTAGGCTATAATTTCCATTAGAGCTTAAATTACCGTCAGATTACTCCTTAAGTGCTGCAGCTTCGAAAGCCACAGTGCAGAGTTGTAGAATTCGACTTAAAATTTCTTGAATTTGATAAATTGTTATAAACTAGTTATGACAGCTATTACAAATATTTTTAAGGCGTTCTTTAGGGAATTTTTACTCTATAATTTTTATTAGAGCTTAAATTACCGTCAGATTACTCCTTAAGGAGCTGCAGCCTCGAGAGCCACAGTGCAGAGTTGTAGAATTCGACTTATAATTTTTTGAATTTGATTAATCGTTATAAACTAATTATTACAGCTATTAGAAATATTTTTAAGGCGTTCTTTAGGGAATTTTTACTCTATAATTTTCATTAGAGCTTAAATTACCGTCAGATTACTCCTTAAGGAGCTGCAGCCTCGAGAGCCACAGTGCAGAGTTGTAGAATTCGACTTATAATTTTTTGAATTTGATTATTCGTTATAAACTAATTATGACAGCTATTACAAATATTTTTAAGGCGTTCTTTAGGGAATTTTTACTCTATAATTTTCATTAGAGCTTAAATTACCGTCAGATTACTCCTTAAGGAGCTGCAGCCTCGAGAGCCACAGTGCAGAGTTGTAGAATTCGACTTATAATTTCTCGAATTTGATAAATTGTTATAAACTAATTATGACAGCTATTACAAATATTTTTAAGGTATATTATAGAGAATTTTCTACTCTATAATTTTCATTTGAAGAAAAATTACCTCCAGACGACTCCTTAAGGTGCTACAGGCTCGAGAGATACAGTAAGTTGTAGAATTGGACTTGTTTAATTTAATTTTTCTTCCCTTAATTGCTGAAAATGTGAAACTCCAAAAGGGCGAAAAAGTCGCAGTTATGAGATGAAAAATATTCTTATGATCTTCTACTCTCGATTGAAGCAAAGTGATGGTTAAAAGTACGAAACATAATTTGTTACAACAAATTATACTTTCATATTATAACGTTTACTTCAGTTTTTAAAAATAAAGCAATTTTCACATAATAAATTTATAGTTGATGAGGCGTAACTACCATTTACATTTTTATTATTTTAATAATATTAATTATACCTACTTTGTCTAGGTTCCCGTCTATACAACATTCTAAACGAAACTGAATTCAAATCTTTAGAAAATTAACTCAAATGAATTTCCTCCGGCGACGTGTAGAAGGTTAAGGTTAAAACGAGCATAACTTAAGAAGTTACGAAATTGACTTAATTACAAATTTTTTTAAGGTACAAAAATTTTAAATGACGTACGCCACTGCTCTTATTAGAATTTTTTTTTAATTTTTGAACCAATTAGTGAAATTTATTTGCGAGAAAATCGTATTATTAATTAGCGCTAAATAACACTTCCTCAATTAATTTAGTTCACTTTTTAAACAATTTTTAGATGAAAGTTAAAATTGTAACAATAATTACCATGAAGATTTATTATCGATTTGACAATAATAATTAAGTGCGAGTGAAATGATTTTCTCACATTTATGAGATTTAGATTTTTATTAAAACTAAGGAAAAAGAAAGTTGAATTAAGAAAAAAATTTTTATTAACAAAAAATTGTACAAACTTAACAAAATAATGATAAAATGATGATAAATGACTATGAAGTGGTGTATAACAGCAGTCTTTCATCGCATTTGACGATAGTTAACGTTTTCTAATGTTTGCTATGATGGTAGACGATTTTGTAGACTGGTACTTGGACTGGCACTGGTTTGGGAACGTGAATGTTGATATGTTTTTCTACATGAACTGGCACCGGTTTTTCGACAGGATATGGAACAGCCTTTTCGACTGTATAAGGTACGGGTTTTTCGATAGGAATAGTAATCGTTTTAATTACTGGCACAGCAATCGGTTGAGGAACGTGGATGTGAACTGGATAAGGTTGTGGTACAGGAACAGCAATCGGTTTAGGTATTGGCACTGGTATGGCATGAGGAATTGGCACCCCTATGTGTCTATAAACTGGTATTGGAACTTGTTTTTCAATTTCCACCGTTTGCGAAATGGGTATCTGGTGTCCACTGTCTTCTTGATGCCCATAACCATAACCGTATCCGCTCCAACCTCCGTTCCAACCACCCTCGTTGTGTTCATCTCCACCATAACTACTTGCAAATCCTCCGTTAACAGCAGCAAAAGTGCAAAGAAGTGTTACACACACCTAAAAATTAAAGAAAGCATTGCACCACAACTCTTCTATTGTGTGAAAGTATAATTTGTTTGTTAGCCCAACTTTGAAGCGGTAAATTAGAATAATTATTTAAAATTAACAAAAAAAATTACGAATGGTTAAATACTATAAGGAAAAAATAAAAGGTGAAAATAAGGGTCCTCTACTGTTTTAAAAATTAAAAAAAATACCACATCACGAGCACGTTATTTTATCAAAAATATTCTTCACTAAACTTACTAAATTCTTCATGGTACACTTTGAATTGATTTGATGTTTAATGAGTAAAAAGTTTTGTTGTAGTTAGAACTGACTAATGATTTGAGGGCGAGCGACTTTATATACTTTTACAATAGGAAAGGACTTTCACTGGTTCCCCTCTGAAAGTGCAACATCTCTTCTTGGGCGTTACCCTAAAAACACAAAAAACTATTGTTTTTATTAAAAATATGGAATTTTTCTCATATTTATATGAAATGGTCATTAAATTTTATTTTATCTTTACTCTTACTTTAGACACCAATACAGAAATCTCTTTAAGCAGTCTCTGAGCAACTTAAGATTAAAAGTTTTAATAATTTGGTCCTTTGGTCTCTTTACAATGAAATGATTTTCAATGAAAATTTTTTTCTTGGCGCTATTTTTACAATTTCCATTTTGGTGTATACTCACAGTCATAACTGCAGAACCATTAAGTTATAAAAAAATAGCCTTAAGCAATATTACGATTACGAAGGTGGCGATTGTAGCAAAATCAAACTTTTTTACTTTTACAGTTGAACCAATTATTTATAAAAGTATTTGATATGTTAATTAAAGAGTTAAGCTGTAAAAACTTCAAATTTTTTAATTTTTCATCAATCAATGACCACAGCGGGGCATTGATGCGACTCGGTTCTAGAATCGGTTTGAAAGGTTCTGGGTTCGAGTCTTGGATCTTTCACATTAATGGGTCTCAGCATATACGGGTATATGACCTGGGTGAATTAATAGATGGTTTGGAGCACAATGCTCGTTAAAATTAGATCTATAGAAGACACTGAACTGCAGGGGTGGTATTTTTTTATTTTAGACATGTTATTCAGTGGTGCTGCTCGACTTCGTTTCTTGAGGTTCTGCATCAGAATCTTGAATATGTCACATCAACGTACTGCAATACAGATACCTGATGGCGACCGCTAAGGATAAGTTCGTACAGATTTGGCCACGCCCCTTTAATAATTTAAATACGTTGACAACTGCGTTGGTGGGGATAAATACCAATTTAGGTAGTTGCGCATTCCCACCACTCGCCAACATAAATCTCTCTCGCAGTAGCATTGTATTTGTTATAAGGGTGCATAATCTGTGGTTAGCCAAGATGGGAAGTCATCCCACGTGTTAACAAAATCAGAGCAGATTATAGAACAGTGATGGCACTCCTAACAGAACACTGACAGTTCAAGAAACAATTTTACAAATTAGGGATGTATAAGGATAAGGAACCTACATTAGGGAGGGGGTGGGGGTTAATTTAATGATTTTACTAGCCCTAGCCGGTATACGGTTTTGCTCTTTGGTGGGAGAGATACAACCGCTAGCTGGCCAGCCTAACATACTTCTAAACCTTATTAAGGATAGCAAGGTACTTGTTAGCTACTAGCGAAGAATGGCCTCACAATTAATGGTCACCTTGGCTATACGTTTAGCAGGAATTGTGGATGCAACCATCATAATACCTCCTACTTAAATTGAGGGGTAACTTTATTTTGCCAACAAGTACTAAATCAACAACCTCCCCTTCTGTCCTTTTGTCGTTGTTGGCTAATAACCACCCAGGCGTATAGCCAGGGTGGCCAATAATTTTGAGGTTGACTGTACAATGGGTCCCAATGGGTCCGAGTAACGAGACTGAAATGTCTCCCTTAACCACTAAATCAATCTGTGGTAATAATAGGGGATTTGAAAAGTTCTGTTCGTTTTGTACGTCAATGCAAAATTAAATCTAGAGGACGCTTCACTGTGGGGTGGTATGGCATGGATTGAACACCTTTAAACTTGACTAGCGGGTCACCCCCGTCGAAATTCGACTAAGTAATTGTAGAGATGAATGTGTTAGAAAAATGAAATTTTCAAAAATTATTATAATGCACTTACTACCTACACCGATGATTGTTTGTTAATTTATTATTTTAAAAAAATTTATGAAATTGGTAATTTGAAGAAAATAATTAGTGCTGACATATCTGGGGGTCGACAGCTTCAATTTAAAAAAAAATAGCAGTCACCCCCGTCGAAATCGACGAAGTTTTTGAAGATATGAAGGAGCTATGACTATTTGATAAAAAAAATTAAGAAAACTAACCTTAAAGATAACTAAGCGAAAGAGGGCAACATAAAAAACCGTCTCAAAAATCCAAAATTCACGAAACGTAATTAAAAATGCACGCACCAACCTGATCATATCGCGTATTAGAAACGTACTGGTCGAATAAAAGTATTGAAAATTTTATCACCACTACCAAATGTATAATGTGTGCCTTATCGTATAAAACCAAATACTATCTACATTTATTCTCATTTATAATTTTTAAAATTGGATTATTTTAAATTATAAAATTGATTATTTTATTATGTATATTATAAAATATAAAACAATGTATGAAATTAATAATTTTGAGAAAAAAATTAGTGGTGACATATCTGTGGGTCAAGAGCTTCAATTTAAAAAAAAAATCATCAAAATCGGTCCAGTAGAAGTACGCTAAAATTAGCGGAAAAGAAAAGGCTTCGCGTTTTAAATATATGGATTAAATGGCCACGTCTATACATGTAATGGGACCACCAGAGAATTATTGGACTAGAGTTAAGACAATTATGTCAAATTATACGCACGCTTTCTCAAGAGTTTTGCTTAATTCTGGTAGAGCCATAGCGTTGGTGTGAGCAATGTTCCTGGTCTCTTGATCAGAGACACTGTGGTTCAGCACTGCTTGAGGCTTTCTCAAGAGTTTTGCTTAATGCTGGTAGAGCCATAGCGTTGGTGTGAGCAATGTTCCTGGTCTCTTGATCAGAGACACTGTGGTTCAGCACTGCTTGAGGCTTTCTCAAGAGTTTTGCTTAATGCTGGTAGAGCCATAGCGTTGGTGTGAGCAATGTTCCTGGTTCCTTGATCAGAGACACTGTGGTTCAGCACTGCTTGAGGCTTTCTCAAGAGTTTTGCTTAATACTGGTAGAGCCATGGCGTTGGTGTGGCAAATTTTCTTTGTACTTTGCCCAGGGAGACTTGGCCCAGCACTGCTTTGACGCTTTCTCAAAAGTTTTGCTTAATTATGGTAGAGCTATAGCGTTCGTGTGCACTATCTTCCTGGTCCCATGATCATAGACACTGTGGTTTAGCACTGCTTTTTAGGCTTTTCAGAAGTTTTGCTTATTACTGGTAGAGCCATGACGTTGGTGTGTCATATGTTCTTTGTTCTTTGCCCAGGGAGACGTGGCCCAGCACTGCTTGGACGCTTTCTCAAGAGCTTTGCTTAATTCTGGTAGAGCCATAGCGTTGGTGTGCCCTATGTTCTTGGCCACTTGCACAAAGACACTGTGACTCAACACTACTTTGACGCTTTCTTAGGAGTTTCAGCTTAATTCTAGTAGAGCCGTAGCATTGTCTTATGTTCTTTGTTTCTTTGCACAGGGACACTGCGACCCAGCACTACTTTGACGATTTCTGGTACTCCCCAAGTATAAAAGATTATAGGGAGGCACTGCTTGTCTCTTGGCGAAACTTGGTATACAATCTTTATCTCCTCTCTGTCATATGATTTATTCAATCCTCGATACTCCGTTATGTATGTCACCTGAGGGTCCTGCACGCCCTGCAGATTTTAATTTCAAAGGATTGTTCTAGGACCTAGGATAATGACATCTTTTTCTCCAACTGTAAGAGATTATAGTGAGGCACTGGTGGTATCTCGTCGAAACTTGGTATTCAATCCGATCTTCTCTGCCATATGCTTTGTTCTGTCCTCGATACTACGTTTTGTATGTTACCTAAGGGTCCTGCACGTCCTGCAGATTTTAATTTAATTTTTCTTTTTTCTTCTACGATGCCTTTCGAGGTAGCATTACGAAATAAAAAATATTTGAAACTCTTCTGATGGCTTCTTGGCTCATCTCTTCTCCACTCACCACTTTTCTCGGTTCTCGGCATTTGACTGTTAAATCACCTGAAGGTCTTACAACATTTTTATTTATAAGTTAATCATCTTTTCTAGTTTGTTATTGACCTGCGAGGCATAGCGTTACGAAAATTTTTTTTCAAGTCTTCTGATAGTTTTAGATATATATCTTTGTGCTAAAAACCGAAAGTTATAAAATTATTTTAAAATTCCCAATAAGTTTACACTTAAATGCACGGAGAAAGGTCTCGGTCATTTGTATTGCATGTTAATTGATACAGAAAGAGTATATTTAAAGAGTGCAATTCCTCGCTTGTTGTCGCACCTAACAGAATATTAAAATTTTTAAAATAGGAAATAGCGAGTTGTAAGCATACAGAATCTTGGTAAATACAGGTATTATCGAGACAAAAATTACTTCCTTTTTGTAAAATAATTTTCAAGAAGCTTTGAACCACGACATAGTCGTATTATGCCAAACATCAAATAAACTTTCACACTAACAAAATACCGGGTGTTACAACGGTTGTACTTCTACTGTGTAGTTACTAGCAGTTTAAGCACCAGCTTTTCATACGTTTGCAACAAAGTGCACAATGTCTTGTTCCAGACCCATCGCAAAAACTAAATAAGCAACAATATATACAGGGTGTACCATTGAAAAAATTAAGTTTGATATGAGGCTTGTAAGTGGACTACCCTGTATCTACTATATTCCCATGTAAAAATAGGGATAGCTAACCCCAGCCATTTCATTTTCTGCAACTTCTAGAGTTGTTGAGAAGTTGTGACATCCTGTAAGGTATAAAATTTAACTTAAAGAGATTAGTTACAAGTTAATAAACACAATGTAAAATATTAAAAAAGTTAAACATGTAAAGTGGTAAACTTTTACTTCAATTTGTTTAGTATTTGAAAAAAACGTTAAAACCGGAAGCTCAAATGTTAATAGAAATTTAAATAATTATGTAAAAAATTACAAATAATTGAACATAATTTGACTGACAGCTAATTGTAAAATTGGTGCGATTTTTATGAATTGAATGGAAGACTTTTAACAATTCTTTAATGTCTTTCTAAGTGCTTTTAGCTAGGATATAATGGACTCGTGACATGGATACGTCAAGAAATTTAAAAAAAGAGTTCTTAATTTGCTAATTTTACTTCAAATTGGGAATACATTTGAATTAATAATAACTAAGTGGCGTAACTAACAGTAATATTATGTGGTTGAGTTCTCAACGGAATGGTTAATTAATGACACTAATTTTAGAATTGCATCAAGGATGGGATTAGTGCAAAAGAAAGGGAGTTTTATCTTCATCTGGCATACCTCATTGAGTTAGAATATACAGGGTGGCCAAAATAATTTCTGAACATCGAGTTCCATTCTATGCTTTTAAAAGAAACACCCTGTATATTGCATACAGTAAGAGTTATGGTGACTAAAGGCTGTTTTCCAGGAGGCGAAGTCTTCCGCTTTTAAAATGTTCTAGAGAGCCATTGGCTCTCTATCTTTTTCAATATGAGGATTTCATTAACATCTTGCTCACTGATTCAGCAGAAACTTAAAAATTACTGAAAACTGGTGTCAAGGAGGGGAGGCATTCTGTTTCTTCTGGGAAGTGGAGTTAGTTCTATTCGCCAAAACTACTTAGCACTTCTTTCACCTTAGCTGATAAAGTGAAGTACTCTCTGAGAGAGCTGAAGAGCGGTGTGAGTATGGACTCTTCTGGCTTTTCAATCCTTTGATTAATCAAACAGTGATGTGCCATGGAATACTTGTTTGGGCGACCAAGCACTAAGCGAAGCTTTAGTCAATCAATAAATCTATGACTATGGTATTATAATATTTGTTGAATAAGGAAAAAGGAAGAAAAAGAATAGAAAATGGTAGAGAAGAAAAGGTGGTCTACTGTTGTAATGGAAAACACATGTCAGAAACGTTATGGATGAACGAGACCTAAAGGATGGAAGGTGATTGGAACAATGAAGACCTGTAGAGTACTTAGACGACGAACTATATCTTACCTTAGCTGATACTTCCTCTCTGAGAGAGCTGCCGAACGGTGGAAACATGGACTTTTCTGGTTCTTCAATCCTTTGATTATTAAAACCGTGATGTGCCATGAAATACTTGTTTGGGAGACCAAGCACCAAGCGAAGCTTTAGTCAATCAATAAATCTATGACTATCGTATTATAATATTTGTTGAATAAGGAAAAAGGAAGAAGAAGAATAGAAGATGATAGAGAAGGAAAGGTGGTCTACTGTTGTAATGGATAACACATGTCAGAAACATTATAGATGGACGAGACCTTAAAGAAGGGGATCGGAACAATGAAGACCCATGGAGTTCATAGACGGTAAGCCCTTAGAGAAGAAAACCGAAAAAGAAGAAAAATTGAAAAGAACAGAGAATAGGAAGAATAAAAAAGAGAATAGTTAAAAAAAATAAAAATACATAGACATCTTAGCTTCTTCTTTTCTTTCTTCAACGCAACTAGAACGCACTGTACCGATACCGAAAATTGTATACAAATTAGAGTAGTTCCGTTCTGTATTATTTGATAATGTCTTCCTCCTATTTCAAAAAAATTTAAAAAAATACTTATTATATGCATCTGTTGCACCTTTCTCTTTCACTATTGATTACAGAAAGAAATGTAAAACTATCACATCACAATGCATCAATGATAACCATTTGTATAATTTGCTCTTCGTGTTGTTCTTTATTAGGCACATATTTATTAAATATTTTCATCAACAAAAACAATTTCTAATAATTATTGTACATGAATTAATTGTTTCAAGAAAAATAACAAATTTTGATATTTTGTTTATTTAAGAGTAGATCATGAACGCGTGTTACGCGCGCTCCTTTCTTTCTGTCCATCACTATCTATTTATGCCTCTTCTATCTATGAATATCATCTGTCAGTTTCATGTTATGTCACATCTTCTCATCTGTCAATCTTACATGTTATCTCCTTTTATGTGTGAGTCTTATCTGTCATTTAATCGCATCTGTCATTCTCAGCTGTCATCTCATTTGTCATTCTCATCTGTCATCTCATTCTATCTGTCATTCATCTTATGTGTCAACTCATCTGTAAGATGAGAGCATGACAAATGAGAATGACATATAAGATGACTGATGGGTTGACAGAAGGGTTGATAGATGGATTGAGGGATAAGATGACAGATGACCCTTCTGGCATAAGAAATGACAGCTGATATGACATATGGCAACCCATCTTTCTAAACCAGTTTCTAAAATTTATAGATAAATCCACCTGACATGAAATGACAGATCAAATTTTAACAATTAACACATGGTGACAGCTGACCTGGACATTGACGTATGTAGGGGGACAGATGAACCATCGTCTGACATTAACATTATGGTGTCAGATGACGACATTGACATATGGTGTCAGATGAAAACATTGACATATGGTAACTATGATGACAGAGTGATCATATTAATTTTTTAGGGCCACACTGTACATTTTTGAAGTCAATAAAAGTATTGGGAGATGCACCACGCAATAATGGAAACTTGAGTGCAAAAAGGATCGGTTTCACGGTTAGATAGTTAGATAGCCATGACTTTGACAGTTGTTGAAAAATCTCAATAAATCACGTTCTACACTGTTTTAATTTTAATGCTACTTTTGTTTGTTGCAAAAAGAGGAACCACTTACAACTTCCAAAATAGACTAGATACTTTAATTTGATCACGCTTACAGCATAAAAAGTCACATTTCATTTATTAAATCGCATTACTCGGGAAAGTTACACCTGTCAAAGTCACGATGGTCATGGCTAACGCTATTTAAGCGTGTAAATGTTTTATTGAAAAAATTGTTTATGTTAAGCTTTGCACTAATTTTATTAGAGAAGATTGTGCTTCATTTAGTAGATGCTCGTTTACATCCCTTGTCCATCTCCGGTACCCCAACGAGTATAAAAGCTTATTAGCTTTTATTACTTATACTTCGGAAAAGTATTTTTCCGTGCCATTTCCCTACGTACCAAAGACCGTCCAACACCCAGTAATATAAAAAAAGAGCAATGTAATAAGATCAAAAAAAATAAGTGAAAGTAATAAAATATTATTTAACAATTGAGTAAAAGTAGTGAATGTTAGGCAGGACCGCCATCTAAGAGCAATTTAGTTCGTATTTTTGTAGTTTAGAAGGTCGTTTCTACCAGGTAGGTATTAATAAGAAATAGTTTTTTTTTAATAATATTAGAAGTTTTTTATGCTTTTACTTCCTTCCACAAGTCGTTACGCTTGGATTATCTTTGCTGCATCTTAATACGAGCTAATATTTAGTTTACAAGCATTGAACTTATCCAATTAACTAGTTTTTAATTACGAATTTCAACTAATTTAATTAGATTTTTTTATAATTAATTAAAATAGCCTATTCTTGAAGCGATTAGCTAGTAGGAACGGTCGCTAAACGTGAACTCAGCATTATAATGATTAATGAAGGTAACGAGGCCAGCAGCACGCTTCTAACCACTACTACTACTTATTAACAAAGGTTATGCACCGGTATTACCAAGGCTCATCAGGTTCTGGATTTGAAACAGTAAGCATTAGCCATATTACCTATCTATTGCATAAATTTTTTTGTCTTTGATACGTATTACCAGCTCTGATCTAAAAACGATACTTTTTGGTATTTAACTGTCTTTTGATCTGATCTTAGGACAGTGTTAGCGTAGGTAATCTACTTGGCACATTTTGACTCTATATTTCAATTGTAGCCGGAACCAGTTCAACTCCATCTAACTTGAAAGAGTGGAAAAGCTTTAGACTCTAACCTAAGTTAATGAGAAGCAATTGGAACGTAATTGAGAATCATACAATACCTAAACCTAATCTAGATTAACATAACCTTATTTGAAAATTCAAACTTTAGCCAAAATATATCCTCGATAGATTTTGATGTGATTTGAAAGTTAGGCAAAGTTTTGGTTTCTAACCTAAGTTAATTAGCCACTACTATAGCGTATTTAAGAATCATAACCTTAGCCTTAGCCTAATCTAGATTAAAATCGCTTTATTTAAAAAAGGCTAACTAAACACATTCTGAGATGTCGATGAGATTTAAAAGTTGGGTAAGGCTTTAGCCTAATTTAATTTTAATTTGACATTATTGATCTGGATTTTACCACGCTTGTGCCTAATCAAGATGAAGTTGAACTTTAAAGCTTAAACCAACATTAATCCGTAAATTTTTAATAGATTGCAGCCTAAACTAGATTGATTCTAAACAATTCTATGAGAACTGAAGCTTTAACGAAATTTTAATTTAATCGAAGTTTAAGGCTTAACGTAATCTAGATTAACATGACTTTATTTGGAAAAGGCTAACTAAAAACGTCCTAAGATTTTGATGCGATTTAAGAATTTGGTAACACTTTAGCCTAATTTAATTTAAATTGACATTATTGATCTGGATTTTAGAGCGCTTGTGTCTAATCAAGATGAAGTTGAACTTTAAAGCTTAAACCAACATTAATCTGTAAATTTTTAATAGATTGCAGCTTAAACTTGATCGATTCTAACGATTCTAAAGAATCCGATGTGATCTGAAGCTTAAACAAAATTTTATTTTAATCGAACTTGAATGCTTAGTCTAATCTAGACATACATGATCTTGATTAAATATTTAGTCTAACTTTAGCTTAACTATATCCTAGGTGGGTTTCAATCAATATGTGCTACTATAATTTAACTTAATCTCTCATTGGTAATCAGCGTTTAGCCATCTTGAGCCTAATCCAGATTAAGTTAAACTTAAATTTAGCTAAAGCTTAAGCTTACTTTGTTTGTGATTATTTACTAAACTGCAGCATATGCAAAAATTATTATAACCAGCTCGGCTTAATCTAAAGATTTGACAAATTTTAGCCTAATTGCGCTTTAAAATTCGGCATAATCTAGATTATGATGACCATATTTGAAAATTTAGCCAAACTTAAGCTTAAATCTTCGATAGTTTTCAATGCAATTTAAGAATATGCGCTTGGCTTATTTAAGTTAATGTTAAGGTTGAACTTAGTTAAAAATTTTGTTTAAGCCTAAACCCATTTTAATCTATGAATTTTTATTAAACTCTCGCCTAAGTTAGATCGACTGATAAACAAGCTCAGCGTGAAGATGTGATGAAAGTTTAGCCTAATCGAACTTTGAGCTTAGCCTAATTGAACTTTGAGCATTAGCCTAACCTATAGATTACGTCGACACCACTCGACGTAATTTGCAATTTGAACTCACTTCAGCCAAATCTAACTTAACACTAACTTTAAAATTGTATCCATTTTTAGCCTAAATCAAGACAACTGGCACTGATGAGAGAATTCGATCAAGCTTCTATTCTTTGACTTCAGTGATTTTTGGCTTCTTCAGCAGGTCGTTGTTATTGTTGAGGATAAATAATGTAACAAAATGTAATATAGCAAGTGAAAGTATCATTTACTACATCTATCATGTATCAATCGAACTGTTAACAATAACGGTAGCCACAGATGTTTATTTGTATAACAAATTACTATCGTGCTATGGAATGTTGGTTGCCTAAGTCTAGGCGTACACTAGCAACTTTTTAGTTACATTTTTTTTAGTATCGAGGTATCGAAAGTATCGAGGTATCGAAAGTATCGAGGTATCGAAAGTATCGAGGTATCGAAAGTATCGAGGTACCTACTGGAGTTGAAGAAAATATTTTTACAGGTTTTCCAGGGGGAATCTTTGCCGCTGTATGTAACGATAACACCACATACACCGTTACAATTTAGCTTTATATTACGAAGCACCAACAAAGATAGTTGCTACACTACTTATCAGATTGCGTGTTTTTGCGTACTTAGCCGAGTTTTTACCTCGATACTTTCGATACCTCGATATTTTCGATACCTCGATACTTTCGATACCTCGATACTTTCGATACCTCGATACTTTCGATACTTTCGATACTTTCGATACCTCGATACTTTCGATACCTCGATACTTTCGATACCTCGATACTTTCGATACCTCGATACTTTCGATACTTTCGATACCTCGATACTTTCGATACCTCGATACTTTCGATACCTCGATACTTTCGATACTTTCGATACCTCGATACTTTCGATACTTTCGATACCTCGATACTTTCGATACCTCGATACTTTCGATACCTCGATACTTTCGATACTTTCGATACTTCGATACTTTCGATACCTCGATACTTTCGATACCTCGATACTTTCGATACCTCGATACTTTCGATACTTTCGATACCTCGATACTTTCGATACCTCGATACTTTCGATACCTCGATACTTTCGATACTTTCGATACCTCGATACTTTCGATACCTCGATACTTTGGATACTTCGATACTTTTGAATAGTATCGATACCGTCGTGGTATCGATTCTTGATACTCGATTCGAGGTATCGCCCAGCCCTACTGTGTTGGTTGCCTAAGTTCTGGACTTTTTTACTGTACTGTTGTTGCCCTTATCTACTTTTATGGTAAGTTCTGGGCTGTTGGTTGCCTAAGTTTGTTGCCTCTCACTTTATGTATACATTTTAATTAAATTGTACTACTTGTAGCCTTCTAGTACTTGTGGATAAGTTATACTGTGTTGGTTGCCTAAGTTTTGGGATTTTTACTGGACTATTTTTACCCTTATCTACTTTTTGGAAAGTTGTGAGCTATTGGTTGCCAACGGTTGTGTATTTTGACTTTATTATCAATCTCATGGCTAATTGTTACACTGTAGTCCTTCCCCACTTTTGTAGTTTTGTACTTGATATTAAAAAATTGTCTACTTTGCTTTTTGGCAGTTCTTGGATTTTATTATTTATTAAGTAAAGACTGAAGGAGATTTTTTAAAGTTCCATTTTTTGTGAAATCTAGAAATTCAACGTCTTTGCCCCTTAGGGGTGAATTGGAGGGAATTACTCGCAGTAACCTTTCGATAGAGCGATTAGAATACTAAAATATGCAAAATTAAAAATAAAAAAAATTAGCTTTAAACCATGTCTAAACCTGTTTTTTATTAAAATTTTGGAAAAATACTTTGCTCCATTAAAATTTTCCCTTTCATCCACCTTCAGTTTTCAATTTCTATCTCATTTTCTAAACTTTCATATTTTAATTTAATAATTTGCGCTTTATACTAAAATTTAACACTAATCAGTGAAACAGATTAGTTACATGTAATTAACATATTATCTTTGGTTTTAATACATGTAATCTTTTGTTACGCTATCATTAAAATTGAATATTATAAAATTGAACTTTAATAAGCGTACTAAACAAGCCTTTTAACGTAGAAAGTTTAAAATTAAATTATCATGCACGAAATTAATTAAATAAGAGCAAAATAATTTTAAAAAGGTTTTTCACCACTACAAAGAATATTCGTAAATTTTTCAAACATAACCTTTATTTTATTAAAAAAATAACATTATAGAAATCCGTTAACAAATAAATAATAAATTAATAATACGTATAAAATAATAAAACATTTTTAAGTAATAATAATTAATCTTCTACGTCTTAAATTTTCAGGGGGTGGTTGTAAATCCGTGTGAAGTTCCATACTTTTTTGAATTTTTTGTCTACTACTTTGCATTTGTTTAACGTTTTCGAATTTATTTTCAGGTACTTTAACGTTGTCGAATTGACTTTCGAACTGTTTATTGTAAAACGTACTTTGGGGAAGATAAGAATCAACTAGCTCTGCACGGTGATATTTGTGTTCTGAAGGATATTTTTGATACTGTGCTAAATTTTCTTCTTTTTTCGGCTGTTGTTGTGGTCTTGGTTTTTGTACTTGTTGTATCACCTGTTGTGTTTGTTGCGCTTGGTAATTTTGTTGTTGGTGGTGTGGTTGAAATAAATTTTGGTTTTGGTTTTGTAACGATTCCATTATTTTGTGTTGCATGGCTTCGTATAAAGAAGTGTCGATTGGAATTGAGATTAAATTTTGGTTCGTTTGGGCCGCCACGCCGGCGTTACGCAAGAGGCTCGTATCGATGCCAAATTGAGGAACTGTTGGCATTTGGATCAACGGCAACGCCTTCATGTTGCCAAAATTTTCCACCGACGTCCCTTCGTCGTAATTTATTTTAAATACTTCTTGGGGATTAAGGTTAGGGTGTACTTTTTCGTCTCGTCCGTAAGGACGTCGATCTGGCTCGAGGACGCTTTGGGGACTTCTTTGGGCTTGCGTTTCGACGACGTTGGTGAAATCGAAAACTTGTGGTTTGCCAAACATGGTGTTGATGGCAGCTTGTTTTATTTGAGCCTTGTATTTTTGTTGACGTTTGTTTTCTTCGTTGCTGCGGTAGAGTTCGACGTATGGACTTAAGTTAACCCAGGGTGATGTTGGGGATTCTGCGTTGGGGCTGTCGGTGGATTTGATTTTAAAATGTTGTTGTTGTTGCTGTTGGACGTCGTTTGGTTTTGACACTCCTAACTTTGATAAATGTTCTATAGTTTTTGGTGATAAATTATTAATAAAATTTTTACCGTCAGTATTTTGGTTTGTTGTCGAGTGTGTCGAGTGTTTTGGTTTTATTCCAGATATTCTTTGTTTTTTTAAATCTAAAGCGTTGGCGACGAAGTCTTTTGGTTCGAAGTCGTGAGAGTCGTGCGTCGGTTGTCTTACGACTTCTTTTCTATAACCTGTGATTATGTCTGAGTTGTCGTAATTTTGTTTTGTGTATTGATTCGCCTTTAGTTCTGATTTTGATGGTCCCGCGAAACTCACGCTGTAGCCGACGTTTACAGCTTGAGATTGGGCAGGAGCACTGTATGTTGGATTTTTATAAGTAGCGATTTGTTTTTGTGGCGTGTACTGAACTTGAGTTTGAGTTTTATGTTGTCTCGTGTAAGCGTACTCTTGATCACTTGGTTGATGATTTACGGGCTCACTTTGTTTCACTACTTGAGGCCCAGTGTGAAATTCGAATTGAACCGAACTTTCCGCCTGTCCGTCCGTGTATTTGGGATTATGGTGGATGACGTTCGTGCTGTAACTGGCGGCTTGTCGCTTGACGATGGCGTCGCTTTGTTGAAAAGCGATCATTTGAGGCGCCTGTTGACTCGTCGCGAAACAAGCGAGAGTAACAATCAACCCCTGTAAGTAATCGAAATTTGAATTAACTCAAAATAGAAAAACATTACATAAGTACTCACTAAAAAATTCATAATCCTCGTGTTTGAGTTAAAAAGGAGCGACACTTAAAGACAACCGATCACATCAATAGTTAAACTTTTACTAATAGAATTAAATTTCTATTAATTAAAAGTATAACACACTATCCGTTACTGGTGTAAAGTAGAAAATGAAAAACATTTAATAGACTCTTGTATATAATAATAGTTTCCCCCATCTGTCAAAAAAGGAATTGCATGAATATCATCATGTCGACCGTTAACACGAACGTTAAATTCAGCTTTCAGATAACTTTCTCAGGTATTACTTTTCATAAATTTAGAAAAAGAATTGCCAACATTTTTTTAATTGGCATATGAATGAATAATAATAACATTAAATACCGTACAGTTAAAATTGCATGAAATGTGCTCTGAGTATTCAACTTTGAGTTTAATTAGCGTTACATTAACATCTATTACTTTTTTTTTATTTACGCTCATTAATTAATTTATTTCATTATTATGGATAAATATGTGCCTTTTGATTTTGAAGAAGAAAAAATTTTTTGTTACAATTAATTCGAGTGTGTGGATTAACCTCGATTTTATTTATACGAAGAATTCGTTAATTCGGATTCTTCTCAATTACAAACAAATTGTTCTTAATTTAACTTTTTTTTTCCATTTTGTTGTTATTTTTAAGTCACGCAGTTTCATCTTTGATTGTTTATTTAAGTGCCACTTTAAGAAGAGATAGTTTTGTTTTGCTTAGGTGTAATTAGAGGGATCATTGCGTGAACTAATTTTAAACAAATCCGTATTAAAAAACCTAATTGCTATCGTTAAAGTGCTTTGGAATGACACTGAAAATCTTAATTTCGTAAATCGCTTGATGGATAACTAGTTGCTAGTCAGGTAACTAACTAGGTCTACAGTGGGCGCACTAAGATGATTTGAGTTATCATGGGCTGATCGTAGGCTTAATGGCATACTTCTAAGATCGCTTCCATATCCTCTTCATAAACTGGACAAAGACGGCATAATAAGAGATTAGTCAGCTGTTCATCACAGGTCTCTTTAATTATTTCTTCTAAAAGAAGTGGCATTTTTGAAAGATTCGTGAGTAGAAGAAAAGAATAAACCGGTATAGAGAGCCTTGCGAAAAGAGATCCAGAAGAGATAATGCTGGTGGAAACGAATAAACTTCTGAAGAATAAGCTAAGGTTAATAGGTTAGATGCGATACTTCGAAGAAATGAAGAGCTGGCAAGAAATGACAAAAATTATGCTGTAAAGAGATTTGGTGTTAGGAACGAGCTTCTATTATCAATTTTTTTTTCCAGGCCAATAAACTATTAATTTATTTCCAAGTAAAATATTATTCTCATAGAATTACACAATAATTTTCCTATCTGTGACATATTGAATTAGTTCTGGGAAATAATTTGATTTACTACAACGCACAATTAAGCGCAACATTAATTTTTTGTGCGATTAGTCGATTAAACCACTAAATACACACAATTAATTAATGATTTTAATAATAATTAATTACTTCGCAGTTAATGTCTATATCATAATTTCATTACCACTTTGAATTATACGAGTACGAAATGGAATTATACAATGAATTTTTAGAAATTATATTCTGGAATTGAAACCACTTTCTGTGGATTGTCAAGCAATGCTTTTACCTTCCTCATAAATTACAGTTTTTTCTTTGCTGTTTGCTATTGTCTGCTGTGGTAAGCCTTTTTAGCTACCTAAATTATTTTGTTCGTAGTCTCAAGCACGCCGACAGTTGTGTAGGTTTGCTTTTTCAATCTTCTGCTGTTTGCTTTCTTCTGCTTGCAGTCTACTCACTGATGTCTGATATCTGCTCACTGCAGTCTGCTGCAAGATTAATGCAAAATTTAGCCTGTTCTCTTTCGTTTGTTGCCTGATGTCTGCTATCTCCAATCTATTGCATGATGTCTTCTCCTTGTTGTCTGCTTACTACTACCCGCGATTAGCTGAGTAATGTCTGCCTGCTGGGGTCTGCTGCAAGCTTTGACTAAAATTCTGCCTGTTCCATTTCGTCTGTTGCTTGATGTCAAGCTATTTTCAATCTATTGCATGATGTCGTCCCTCTGTTGTCTGCTTATTACTACCTGCGATTAGCTGAGTAATGTCTGCCTGCTGGAGTCTGCTGCAAGCTTTGACTAAAATTCTGCCTGTTCCATTTCGTCTGTTGCTTGATGTCAAGCTATTTTCAATCTATTGCATGATGTCCCTCTGTTGTCTGCTTATTACTACCTGCGATTAGCTGAGTAATGTCTGCCTGCTGGAGTCTGCTGCCAGCTTAATGTCAAATTCTGCCTCATTTCTTTAGTCTGTTGCTTGATGTCATGCTATCTCCAATCTATCTATTGCTTCATGTTTAATGTTTTCTGCAAGTTGTCTGCTTACTACTACTCGCGATTAGCTGAGTAATGTCTGCCTGCTGGAGTCTGCTGCAAGCTTCGACTAAAATTCTGCCTGTTCCATTTCGTCTGTTGCTTGACGTCAAGTTATTTTCAATCTATTGCATGATGTCTTCTCTCTGTTGTCTGCTTACCACTACATGTTGCCTTACGTCTGCTATTATCTGCCCACTGACTTTAATCTACTTTATACTATAGCCAGTGTATTACTTGACGTCTCCCATTTGAATACTCGCGATCTGCTGACTGATGTCATATGTCTACTACCTGTGTACGTTTTCTGCAATCCATTGTTCGATGTCTTCCGTGTACTGTGTTGTTTCTACTGCCTGCAGTCACAGTCCATAAATATCGATAAATAATATTTACCTCAGTTTGAAGTTCAAGTTACGTAAATTTTTTTAGGAAGTTAATTAAATTTTATTTGCTTTCTACAACTGTTGTAATTGTTTCTTTTTTGTCTAATAAAGTTCCTGTTAGTTGAGGAAGTAAGGAAATAGAAAATAGAAAAACGCATTTTAATTATTTCACTGTCGTTAATTTAATTAAAGTTTATTATGGTTTAATATTGTTTAATGCATCGACGAGTTTTGTGTGATAGAGAAACGTAACCTTAACATTTAAATAATAATGTTATAGCCGGTTATAACCTTATTTGTTGTAAATAACGCTTGGAAATGGTTGAAATCTCTAAAAGTACCACTGCCGGGAAAATTGATCAATTAATCAGTCACAGACTTTGAATTTTATTGCACGTTCTCTTCGTAACGAGTTTTGTGTCTTGAGATTGTTAGCTATAGGAAGCTATGTTTTCGAATGATAATTTTGTATAAATCGGAATTTTGAGGCCTAACAAGAGAAGAAATGATTGATTTAAGTCTCATCTCATCTTCAATCTTCTTATGTATTTCTAAGAGAATTAAGCTATCAAAGTTGGACATCCTTAACGACTCACCCCGTATGACCAAAAAAACAAATAATTTAGAAGAGCCCATACTAAAAGAACAAATTAGTAATAATAATGGATACAAGTTGGTTGGGTCTCTGAGGCCCGGATTAAGCATCCGGGAGAAAATGAGCAAAATAGGGTCTACATTTGAATTCAAAAAACTGTATTTGAATGAATAAAAATTGTTTTTACGTAACAGTAATTTTTTTTCTCCATTCATATCATAATATTAGATTAGATGCATCAAAAGTTTAACATTTAATAATATTGTTATAAAGAAGTGTTACGAACTGCATATGTAATTTCTTCTGGTACTACTATAATCTTAATTAACGGCTTTTAAATTGTAAACGATTGACCTCTATACACATTTATATGTTGTTTTAGCGAATGATTTTGACATATTTAAATTAAAATTTTAAATACTTTTTACTCATCAGAGGTTTGAAACTTATTTTAATTGGATTTTTAATTGCAAGACGTTCTTAAAAGTAAAGGATGAGAACTGGACCAAAAAACTGCTAGAGTCAGCGACCAAGGTTATTGGACGTTGAAGATATGGCCGAGAGAGCGATGCTGGGATCTTGTTGACAAAAAGGGCAGAGCAGACACAAACTGGTTTGATATAGACTCAAAGTTTTGGATCTGCAGAAACCACTTTACTCTCTGTACCTACTCTATGCACAGCTGACGAGAGTGTGAAGTGCGTCTATTATTATTCTGGTTATACACTTCGATTTGGCCTGTGCAAGCCGACCTGAAGCACAGGCCGCTTGAACGATGTCCAGACGCTCCGCCTTGAGCTGTCGAGGTCCACCTGCACAGGACAAACCGGAAGGTAAGCTTCTATGTGTGTGGCGCAGCCTTTAGGCTATGGTAGCATCTGCTTCTGAGATTTTTCTACAGTGTGTTTTAGAAAGTGGGTGAAGCCCTTGACTCCAGCTAATGAAGACCATCTTAACAATCGTAGAAAAGTTTCCAGAGGTTGAATTATCATTGTTTCCTGTTTAACCAATTCCAACCAATTCCTATAACAAGATTCACAGTCCGCAATGAAAGAGCGATAGTTGAATAAAGAACAAGAGGATACCTAGATGTGGTTCAGGTCACAACTATAATGGTTGAGGTTATTTTTTGAAGAGAAAAATTTTCGCAAGACACCTAGCTCATTTCCATCTGCCATATAGTGTTGAAATCGTTTGGGAAGATAACTCAGACGCCTATTGGTCAAAACTCCTCCTCCGTATCTGTAGATTCGGAAGCTCTGGAACCATCGTTAGGCATTACTTGTGGTATACCAAACTAAACTAACTTAGTCTCAAATCTAACCTAACAAGAAGGTACTAGAGGATAATTAGATGTGGTGAAGCTGGAGGTTATAAAGCTGATGGTGGCTGTTTTTTAAGGAGAAAAATCTTCCAAAGGCACCTGGTATTTTTCCATCTGCCATATAGTGCCGAATTCGTCTGGGGAGGTAACTGAGGCGCCTATCGGCAAAAACTTCTCCTCTCTATCAGTAGATTCGGAGGTTTTGGAACCGTCATTAGGGATTACTTGGGGTATCCTAAACTAATATAACCTAGCCTCAAACCTAACCTAACTTAATCTAATCTATTAGTATTTATTTTTATAATGGATTTTGGTCAAGTTCAACTCAAACTTATATAATTTTACTGACAATTAAATCTATAATTTAGTAATCGTCTCAATTATAATCCAAACTACTTATTCAACAGCTATGTAAAATGTAAATATTATATTAATTAGAAATTTTAAATGATATAAAAAACTTAAACCACTTTCAATTTTGATGAGCAACACATACCATAAGCACGAATTGTTATATCTTTTCATAAAACGCTTTCAATTTTTATTAGACCTTTTTTCTAAATTTCACATTTTTGAAAAAAAAATCAATTTTTGGAACATTTAAATTACTTCCTTTAGCAATTTTGGGTAAAAAGATTTTTACGCTTGATTAGAGGAGAAAGTTAATTACTCGTAGAGTTGCTGTTGTCGTTTATATGGTTGTGGAAACAAAAGAAAATTAATTATTGGAAAATTTGCATCAATAATGATTTAATAACAAGTTATAAAACGTTAATTATTAGGTACTCGTGTGCCATTTTTCAGAATGTCTTCATAAACGCAGTTGAAGGTTATTGCCATCATTAACAGATTGTAAACATCTCGTAGCTAAATATGACATTAAAATTAATAGAAGCAGCTTCTTATAAACTTTTTACTTTTTTTTATAATCTTTCTAATTTTTTTCTATAGTGGTGTGGCTGTGACAGGTGCATTTTAAAAGTATTTTGATAACCTACACACAATTTCTTCCCTAAAGAATTCCCTAAAGACCTCACAGCGTGAGAAACGGTTGGATAAAAAAGGGCTTACTAAAAGTGATAATTTTTAAATCTACGCTGGAGGTAAAAGGTCGCTAGGACTAGAAAAGGAAGATGAATGCGTACGTCAATAGATTGGAAGACCTGGAGATCTGAGAATGGCTAAAAGAGCGCGACTACCTAATCTATGAGTGAAGAGCTGGAAGCTTCACCTCCCAAGAAAATAACTAAATGAGTAGTGAAGAACAGGGCAATACTCTACATTAAGCTTGAAGAAACAAACAGGAAGAAGACCTTTTCTGCATTTTGAGGGGTTTGAATTTGGTAGCAGATTTCAAAGCAGAAAAATTCGGCATTGATGATGAGAAGGGGCCAGAAGAGGCCTAGAAGGTAAATTTCTTGTATTGTATTGTACTCAGAAGTCGATTTGCTTCTAAGCCTTCGGGAACTGCGACTAGTGTTAATCTTTTGTTCATAACCCTACTTGTACTCATGTTCTCAGGAATTCAACCTTGCCAGCGAAGCATAGAATGGCCCTGAGAAGTTTACTTTTCACTTCTTCAGGCGACAATTGAGCCCGTCATAACTGTTTTAGCCTAAGTCGAGTCAATACATTGCAATTGCAGAGAATGTGTTCGGCGGATTCGATCTCTGATTCACAGAGTCTGCATATGTCACTATCCTTCAGTAGCAGTTTCTTGAGGTAGTATCTTACTGGGCAGCGTCCAGTAAACAGACCTCTGATGAGTCTAATTTCGTTCTTTGATAATAGAAGAAGCTTTTTAGCATTCGTGGTCGAGTACTCAACGAATTTCTTCGACTGTCGTTGTCCTGATGCGTTGTTCCAGTGACAATTTTTGTTCTCAGCTTCCCATTTTTGGATTTCCGCTCTTGTATGTGTTCTAGATAGTCTACAGAATGGTTCGGGTCCAATCGGGAAAGCTTTTGAGCCTGTTTTAGCTAATTCATCGGCTATTTCATTTCCTTCAAGTCCCTTGTGACCCAGCCACTCAATGAAGGGCAACTTTGTCCCTTTCTAGAGTTTTGAGGGATCGTCTGCCTTCCCAAGTGGATAAACACTCAAAGCTATTGGTTTTGAGTTCCCAAGGCTATTGATGCCCTATATTTTGGGTGATATATGCCTTAGGTCAATTTCTTTGTCTTACGCTGAAAATATCTACGCACTTCGCCGCATAATTTGATCAGACCGTCGAATTGGGCAAAAAACGATCGCTGAAACATCCCCTTTCTTAACCAAATTTACCTCCCCCGGCCTATAATCTCTTACCTTTCTTCTGATGATTATGGAATATCGAACATTTATTACATAATTTGTGAGTATTTCTAAATTTATTGCAATGTCATTCCAAAGAGGTGATTAGGGCAAAGGTTAGTAGCATTTTAAATATTATTTAAAGTTTAAATTCCATTAACGATTCTCTAAGTCTAGGACGTAATAAAGTTGTCCATTTAACGATTTAACTTCGTAATTAGACTTTTAATTAACCAATTAATTAATAAACCATTAAATTGTATTTAAAAATCTTCTTCAGCACATTTTGTCGTTCCCAATGCGAAGTAATTTAACTCTTTGCCCGTTTGACTTAGTTTATTTGGTTCAAATAATTTGATATTTCTTATGATAACTTACTTTCGTTTTATTAAATTAATATTATTTTATTTAAACCAAACACCTACTTGTTAAATGATTCATAGCTCGATTTAACAAAAAATTTAAGATGTACATGTAAATAGAGGAAAAACGGTTACAGTTATTACGCACTAAATTAGCATTAAATTACTAACTTAAGTTTAAAAAATTGACTTTTTCAAATTGATTTTCAAATTTTCATTGCTTGCTTCCTGCGCGATGAATGGTGCCACTGTAATGGCCTCTCCGCCAATGGTGTATTTAAAAAGCCTGAGGTCGTAGAAGCAAAATTAAGCTAAGGCCGTGAAAATCATCATTTGGAAGACCTTTCATTGGCGTACTACCCATAATAAACAAATGACCGAAAGCACCAAAGTGATCTTCAATGGCACCCTTGTGGCGACCCCAGCTGCAACAAGGAGAATTTATTCTTGTGTCCCAAGAATAAATAAATACCCTAACATCTTACAGTCTACTCTTGGGAACGAGAGACTCTAGGGGTTTATGTATGAAACTGAACGGGATAGTGAACAGAAGTTCTCAATACAAGACGTTTAGTAACACAGGGTTCCATTGGAATGGACAGTCTCTTGCCTAATGATAAAAGGAACGTAATTCCTGCAATGAAGATCATCGGTCAAAAATTGATGACCCAGACCCTTCATTTACGTAATGGATAAGGGCCGTAGCCAGACTGTGTTATGAGGGCAGGCTCAAAAAGTTAAAGCGAGGATGAAAGCGTTTTGTTCAAAGTTTGCAAAAATTCGACATTCTCTAAATCAATGTTTTCTTCTTCGGCATCAATCAGGTATTTATCGTTGTATTATTGTTGCGAAACCCTTAGCAAGTTTTTGGCTAGAGTGGGCTTAAAATTTTTCAAGGCAGGCTCGGTCTGCCTTGGAGTACTCTTGGCTACGGTCCTGAGGGACCAAGGCTTTCATTATTCAAAGCCGAAAGTTTTGAAAGCGTTGAGATTAAACCAGTAATATTCAAGAGGGCTAACGCATACTTTTTGAAAGTTAAAATTGAGAGACTCGAGAGAGAGAGAGAGTATTTGCGAATAGAAGAAGAGTAATCTAGTCCAAAGTAAAACAAATATCCATGACTTCATTATTGTTATACCTGCTCCCTAAAACCAAGAAAAATAAAATAAAAATAATGTCATGGATTTCTTACAAAATTCCTGAGACTCACTGTACGTTACTTAACTAATTTACTTATGTTCTTCATCGATTTCAAAAAAAATCACTTTAAATTTTGTAAAAGTTGTAACTTTATAAAAAAAACCAGAGCTGTTAATTGAAAAGAAAATCGAGTTTTATTTTCTCTCCATAATAGATTTAAAAAAGTGAAACTTTTTTTAACTTTTAAGTAAATTAAGCATTAGATTAGTAATAACAATTAAGCAAAGTAATTAAAATAATAAAATAAGTTATTTACTGTTGAGTGCTTGCTTCTTTTGTCTTGGAATTACAACAAATTTTAAAAGCAGGAAATTATTTTAATTAACACAAAAAGCAATAGGCTGTTAAGGCAAAAGCGAGTAATCAAAAAAATAAACATGTAGTGTTTCGAGAACGCCTAATAATTAACTAAGGTCATTGGTATGAGTTGTTATGTAACTGTTACACTTACCGACTTAAATATGTCATTTAAAACCGACAATAAAAGTTTCTCACTATTTAAACTAAGTTCAATAAGCTCTACAAATTTTTACACAGAAGCAAACAAATGAAGTTGTAACAATCTAAGCGAAATCTAAGACCTCATTTGGAAGAATACATTTAATGTTAAGTAAAAGAGGTAATTGTGTGAATATTAAGGGGTACGATTAAATCTCTAGATGCATAAAAATAAATGGATAAGATATGTGATGGACGTGTCTAGCGTATCAGAACAAAATGCAAAAATCTCAAAGACTTTTTCCTTCGGAACCACTAAATTTACACATGACGAGTGTGTGCCAAAATAATCAGATTGTCCCAGAACTCTGAGAGATTAGCGGTTCTGGATTGCTAGTCCAGAGTCCATTGTACAACCTCCAAGCAGCCTCCACAGGCCCCTCAAGTCCCAAGTCATCCCATTTGTAGGATGTACTCCAAAACTCTGGCGGGAGGAGTGGCGCTTATTCTGGTCATGTCGAACCAGAAGTTTTCCAACGCGAATCCTCTTGTAGACGCTAGAGCTGGACACTGACAAAGCACGTGTTCAGGGGTCTCGTCTTCGTGATCGCATGCTCGACATCTGGAATTATCTCTTACTCCCAGGGTGTGAAGATGCTTATTTAGCCGACAGTGTCCCATGAGTATCCCTGCAATTGTTCGTAGATTAACTCGGGACAACTTTAGACAGTAGTTTGCAAGCTTTCTGGAGGTATGGAGGTTTTGCTCTGGCGACAGCTGGTATTATTTGTCCATCTTCTAGTGTGTATTAGATAAGTATGGTTCTTAAGGAGGGCATCGACAGTTTTTAGGGCTGGTTTTATGATTGGTTCAGAGCCACAAGGAAGAATTTTTGAACCTTTCTTGGCCAGCTCATTTGCTTTTTCGTTACCCTCATTTCCTTGATGTCCTTGCACCCAGCTAAGGCTAAGGACATTATCTCTGGATATCTGGTTCAGCGTCTCCACGCACTCCAAAAGGAGACCGGAGCTTATCTTGCAAGTGTTTAGAGCTTGCAGAGCAGCTTTTCTGTTCGATGATATCGAAATGCCCAGCGATAAACAGTTTTCGAGGACGAGCTCAGGTGAGTGCACACCCGCTCCCGTTCCTGCTTGGTTTTTTGACCCATCAGTAAATATTGAGATATCTGTTTCGATGGTCTCTGTTGGATTCAGCAGAATTAAAAATGTTTTATTGAACATATATTTAGGAGTGATACAGCCTGGACTCATCTCATATAGAGGTAGCTTTTTAAAGCATTCCTCGAGGATTTTGGCGTATCCGCAGATTCGATATCTAATAGACCATAAACCCGTAATCGCAGTCGAAGGGCGGTTCTAATAGCCATTTCCTGCACATGTATGTCCAGTGGAGGGAGGCAGAGCAGTGCCTACAGAGCTGCGGTGGTTGTGGTTTTCATGGTTTCCGTTACCGTAAGGTAAAGTATTCTTTGAGTTTTTTCTAATAGAGATTTTATAGTTGTCTCTCTGGTTTTGGACCACCAGATGAGAGTTCCATAGGAAATCATGGGTATAATCATGGCGGTGTAGTCAGAGGGAGACTTTTGGAGGGATACCTCATGTCTTGCTCATTGCTCTACAATACTGCTAAAATGCCAGGTTTGCTTTATTTAATTTGTTTCTAATGTGGCTTCCCCAATTAAGCTTTTGGTATAAAATAAGAGATTAGTGATATTAAGCATTTGCATGATTTATTATAAAATATTGACATCTTGGGATAAAGCGTTGCCAGAGAGATGCCCAAAAATACATCGTGGGTTAGCTCTAAAAGGGCATCGAAGAACGTTACCTCGTACTTGAAGTAAAAAAATAAATATTGGAACACCCAAAATTAGATGGAAAGATCGAGACCAAATAGGTCTACACCTATACTTTCAGAAGAAGAAGCAGAAGCTGCAGTCGAAACTTTGTGTTTCAACGTCTGTTTGTCCGTCTTAAAATGAAATAAAATGAAAGCAGCTAGCGAAAGGAAAAACATGCATTGTTTAGTGTTGACAATTTTTGAAAAAATTCTATCAAATAACTGGGGCAGTGTTGTTAAATTAATTAAATTCTTGAAAGTTGACGAAGCAGTGAGAAAAGTGTCCTCTATATCAATTCAGGATTTGCTTAAGTTCGCAACATTAGTAAATTATTTTCTAATCCACTACCTAGTAATTTTCCTTCGAGTACCTTACTAGCCGGGTTCATCGGATCCGAATAGCACTTAAAACTCAGTTTTTCTCGTTCAAATTTGAAAATTATAAGTTGTTATTTTGTGACTTTTTCTAACTTTTTATTTTGAATATCTATTTTTAATTTTTTCCATTCAATCAACTTCCTTCTTTATGTAATAAATAAAGCCCCTTACAATAAAAAGTGACACGTAGGATATCTAACGGAATCCACAGGACATTATATCAAACAGTATTTTTTGCAATGTGTTTTCAGAATTTTATTAATGAAAGATTTTTAGTAATTTGGCTTATGGTGGGATTATATTAGGATCAGGATCTGGAAAGCCACAGTCATTATACAGTTTATGCCAAAACGGCATTTCTGATTGCTGTGGTATAGGACTTTGTATTTTTAAAGTCGAATTAATATTCAAATAATTCTGCCTTGACGTTTTTGTGGTAAGCCATATCACATTTTGAAGTAATTCTTCGGGTTCGGGGGTCGGATTTCTGAAATCAAAATTAATGTAATTTTATATACTTTGAATGCTTCAACTACCTTTTAGCAGCAAAATTGGACCACATTGTGACCATACGTTCACGAGTCAATCTGTCTGCAGCTGTTTCGTTGGGATTAGCACCAGGGAAATTTTGGGGATACATTACATAATTTATATCTTCAGCAAAGGCTACGCCCCTAGCTATAAGTTTAAGTCATAAAAAGATATTTTCTGATATTTAGCACTTACGTCTCAAAACTGCTGTATTTCTACTTCCAACGTACGACAAGTAGTAAAAATAAATCGGAATAATATCTTGTAAAAAAGAAAGGGTTTTTAATGTTGGTACCGTACATTGCTCTGTTGAGATGTACTAAAAGTGCAAAAATAATTTTAGAAATGTAAAGAAAAGTTGTAATAAATTACTGGTATCCAATTATATAGATTTGTATAGTTTCCATCTGCAAAGTATCTGTTGGTGATGTTACGTAGTGTTGTGTTGATACATGAAGAGCCTTCTGGTATATTCATTGCTTGAGGAATTACTAACAGAGGATCATTCTGATAGTCATTAATGTCGTCCCAACCAAGTTGAACATCTAAAATTTTCAATTTTGATTTACTGAAATTCTAAATAATAGCCAACTTACAACTATAACAACTTTCAGCTACTTGACTGCTGAATCCCATTATTAGAGGAACTTTAGTATATTTTCCACTTTTTAGCAAAATGTAAGGTGATTCGCTTAAAAATGATGTATCGCTTTCTCTCTCAATTGTAACAGAAAAAGGTTGAGCATCGCATATGAAGTGGTGACCCTAAAAATTTTGGTGATGGTAACTTTTGTTAGTAATTTTAATTAGGTGTCATCAAATAAAACTTATTTGAGCCGATTTATTAATTTAGAATACAGGGTGTTTTAAAATTGACGTAGATAGACTTCCTTAATATAGTCGTTAATCTATTCTCATTCAGACACAAAGCCGAAACTGACACAGGGTCGGACTGGACAGGTCGGCAATTGCCAACGGGGCCAAAAAATGCTTTATGGAGCCAAACGGAGTCAGATATAGGACCAAATTACAGTTTTTAAACCAAGCAAAGTCGCTGTGGGCTTTTATAAAATTTTTGGTAAGTATCTTGTAGATTAGAACCGTCTCATCAAAAATTTTCAGGGGCACAAACCCCTAAACTTAATATTTTTAATGTTATTCTACAACATACTAAAATTTTAGAAATCACCGAGAACGACTTTCGATAAAATTCGTGCTGGTCCTTTGTTTCATCACGCCTCGTCTAACTTACCGTAACAGAATCATTAAGAGCAGTTCCGATAAGTGTTTCAGCATCAATTGCTTGTAATCGTTTTACTATTTCTGCATTATCTGCAGTGCTATCGATGTTAAAAGCTTCTACTACATTTCTAGTGTATTTCAATGGATTTCTTTGGAATATAATATCCGTTAGTGGGTTTCCAGATTGGCTTATTCCCCCAGAAAAAAGACCTGATTTAAATTATTAAAAAAAATTACAAATTATGAAACAACCTTTACTAAGTGGAGATAACATATGGAAAAAGATACTTGCTCCACCAGCATTAGTTCCAAATAAAGTTACTTTGGAAGGATCTCCATTGAAGTTTTCGATATTATTTTGGACCCATTTCAACGCTAGTAATTGATCTTTGAGGCCCAAATTGCCTTTTGCGTTATCGTCAAGAGTTGTAAAAAATCCAAAAATATTTAAACGATACTCCATTGCGACTAGAACGACAGGTTTCTCCATCAAATAATCTCCACCTGAAGTCCCGCTTGTTCCAAAAATAAAAGAACTATGATGAAGATGCACTATAACGGGCATTTTCTTAAAATTATTTGCCATCTGGAATTTTTGAATTTAGTAATTGAAGATTATGCTCTTCCACTTACCGTTTTAGGTATGAGCACGCTCAAATATAAACAATCTTCACTTCCAATAATAACATTAGGGGTAAGAGAAAATGAGGAAAATTGCATACAAACCTCACGGAGTCGCAGTGCACATCTCGTTTTAATCCATGGCTTTGGAGGTTTAGGTTCCTGAAATAATAGAAAAGTCTCCTCAGATTTATATCTCAATCAAACACCAATTTTTAGGTGTAGAATATGAATCCATTCATAATTATGTGTGTTTCTTACACTAAATACAACTTTTTAGCTTAGTTATTGCATGCTTAGCTTATATTGCCATTATACAGGGTGATTTTGAAATACACGTATATAATGATACCCCTCGTAGATTACGAAAAGTTAAACGTTTTTACAAAAAAAATGTTCAGGAAAATGTTGACCAGTTCTTAGATATGTAGTGTTAAACTTTGACCCGCGCCATTTGAAAACTACACGTATAATTTACATAATCATGGAACGATGGTCAAATACCGTTTTCGGCGCGAAATCTGTGACTCAAAAAAAACTAAACAATATCGTAAAAAAATTTTAAAAAAACGACACATTCTGAAATATAACGAACAATAATTAAATACTTTTAAAATTTAAGAGACTTCGCTATTGGCGTTATAGTATTTTATACAACTAGTGTAGAAAATTTGATGTTTCAATCGAGTATCGTTTGATACGAGTTTGAAATATTAAATTCTACACTCGCTCGCATTAAATATTCTCAAATATTTTTGAAAAATTTTCTAAAATTTTTTGACATTGACAGTTTATTTATTAAAGCGTAGTCTAACGAATAGCGCGGTTTATGATTTGTAGCAATTTGTCTCACACATCCATTGACGAATGGGAGCCGTGCTCTTTCTTCATTACACACGCAGTGAGTAATATTGGACTTTTCATAATTAAAAGTAAGGTGCAATAGAGCATATTACATAGTAGTCAACTGAAAATAAAATTTAATATTAGGTAGGTAATCGACTGTTACTTTGAAACGTAATTTTCCTAGTGGTGGAGCAGCATATGGTATACCCTCGAAGGAGTAATACTCGATGCTTGAATTGGCTCGACTTGTTAAAACTTGTCCACGTACAGGCCCATATTGAGTCATTCGAACTGTTCCTGACTGAAATAAATTTTTTTAGTGTATGAATTGATATAGAAGACGGGTTAAAATGAAAGCTGTTCCAGCCAGTTTACAACTTGCAACTGCAACGTTATATGTATGTTAGATTATAATGATTTCTCAAACCTAATTAATGCACAAACCAAACCAAATAACCCTTAGTAACGCTCAGGCCTCGAGCACGGGTTCTACCTCACTGATGGTGCTTCTGGAACCCACCACACGCTCTCGCGAGAAGCGTGTCCCGCCTTTCCCCTGACCGTTAGGTGAGGCAGCTGACTCGTCGTCGTCAGCCATTTTGTAGCTCTTATCAGAGTGGTGTTTAATGTAATAAAGATACATACATTGTGATCAAACAGTTTTATATATTGTGGGAACTGTTTAAGCTTTGCTGTTTGTTCCCCAAATAAAATAAACATAAAAAAAATACAAAATAAATAAATTACAGAAAACTGTAATATCGACCTTATGCAAATGTCACTTTGACAGGACAGGAGCTACAAAATGGCTGACGAGTCAGCTAGTAGTTAGGCCTATTACGTCATCATATTATCATTAGATCATTGCATAAATCATCGCCGCTAACATGTACAGATTGAATAGTTCGAGTTAGCACATAGGATTTATAATGTGTTGAAGTAAATACGAAATATTTTTAAATGATAACGAGAGAGAAAGTGTTATTTTTCGATAGAAAATAGGCGTTGATTAGTTTATAATCTAAATATTTTCGTTTAAATCAAGAACCATTTTTAAAATAATTCACCAATAATAAAATTAAAATAAATTGTAAAAGTAAATACGTATCACTTATCAAAAATTGCAGGCGTGTAATTCAAATTTGAAATTAATAATTGACGCCTTCCTTTTATCTTAAAATAACTCTTTCTCTCTCGTAATCATTTAAATATATTTCTTACTTGTTTTCACTCATTAAATTGCTATGTGCTAACTCAAACTATTCAACCTGTATACTAAATTTTACTTGTAGTGGTTGTTAGGAAAAACAACAAACAACAGTTCATTGACATATACAGATATACACATATATCCAAGTGCCTAGGGAGTTTGTTCATAGTCTACAAAAACTCACTTAAGCTGCACTTTAAATCATTCATATACAGGGTGTTCGCGAGAAGTGGGCCACTATTGCTAAATCCGTTAATATTAAAGATACGAGGTCGGTTAAATTGGTAAAGTTGTATAACTTTTTCCGCTGATTGCAATGGTCAACACAAAAAAAGAATTGAACATCTGGTTTTCAAGATATTCACAAAAATAACTTTTTTTTAAATGGAACATCCTATATATTTTTATGTATGCGAAGAGAACACTGAATTTGGAGTATAAAATGTCATATGAGTTTTGTACTAAAATGAAAAATAAAGTACCGATTTCGTATCTTCAGTATTGAACGGATAAAGCAATAGTGGCTCACTTGGCATGAACGCCCGGTATTTTTGCTAATTTAGTGTCTACATTTTACCAGGAATCTAAATTTGTATAAAAATACAGGGTGTTCGTGCCAAGGGGCCACTATTGCTGTATCTGTTTAATGCTGAAGATACGAAATCGGTAATTTATTTTTTATTTTAGGACAAAACTAATATGACATTTTATACTCCAAATTCAGTGTTCTCTTTGAATACATAAAAATGTATAGGGTGTTCCATTAAAAAAAAGTTATTTTTGAGAATACCTTAAAAACCAGATGTTCAATTATTTTTTTGTGTTGACCATCGCAATCAGCGGGAAAAGTTATACTGCTTTACTAATTTAACCGACCTCGTATCTTCAATATTAACAGATATAGCAATAGTGACCCACTTCTCGCGAACATCCTGTATAGGGTTATTCAAATTCAAAGATTCAAAGAATTCAAAGACCGGCACCATGGGGATCTCGCTTATTTGAAGAGATAGAGAAACGGTTAAATTAGGGCAAAGTTGCGGAATTTTATGCCGACTAATAATCTGAAAAGAAAAGTGCTCTAGCTACTTTTGTTTTAGAATTATTGACAAAAAACCAAAAAATTGGGGTTCTGTTGATAATTTTATGTCAGTATCATGATTCTTATTATTTGATGACTGGTGTTCAATAACTCGTGATACAGATGAAGTAAAAATTATAGACTAACTTCAAACACTTTCCGTATACTAATAATATTTATATAACTAATAATATAAGTTATGCATTTTACCTTTGCCTTGCAGAGACCTAACGAACACAAGACTAAAACTGCTTTAAGCAACATTTTAGAGAAGACTTATTGCAATTGTAAAGCTTCAGATACTTATAGAGAGGCTTATCGCTTAAAATAAGGTTAATTTCGGTATTTAAATAAATTTAAAAGTTAAAAACTTTGGCAATCACGACATAAATTTAAAAAAATAAGGAGTATGACAATTACTTTCCCCACCACTTCCAATTATTGATTAGAATCTAATTCTTTAGACACCTACCTAGAGCCTAGTAGGGTTAAATAGCGAAATATTTGGGATGTTCAAGCTCACAAAAATTAAGATAGAACACAGACTACTGAAATAGTAGGGAAAGAGATGAGGTAATTGCTCTTAGAAATTGATGAAGTTTTATTAACTTTTTTGACAACTCCATAAGGGATATTGCAAGGTATCGAGACACTTTGTAGGTAAAAACTTATTTGTCCAATGGCCAGTTATACAAGGTCTTTTCAAAATTAAAATTGCTGCTTTAGCGTTAGTAGTAAACAACGGATGTGGCCATACGAGGAACTTTTTCCGTCCGTCAAATCTTGTAATTTTGTATTTTTTTAAATTAAAATTTCATTTAATATCTTATAAATAAAATATATAGAATAAACTTTAAAAAGTGCACTAAAGAAACGTTTGCGTATTGAAGTCAGGTATGAAAACAGTTCCTCGTATGGCCACATCCGTTGTTTTTAGTATTCAATTTATTTTTATGTTCATATAAATTACATGTTACTTCCTCTGTCTAAAATTATGGTATACATTTCTTTTAAAATATACTTGAATATTTAAATTTAAAGGAGTTAAGTGTTTTAATCATTCTATGTTGATAAAATATTTATGGCCGATGTGCCAAAAAAATAAATTTTCATGTTCTTTTTATCAGTTGAAAAAAACAAAAAGACTAGTAAATCACAATTATGGGAAAGTGGGCGAATATCGACCACCTAAGGCATTTTTTGTATAAAATCTCTAAATTTACTTATATTTACTCGAATATACTTCCATGCTTCTTAAAATTATGGTAAAAATTGAACATATTAACACATTCTTCCAAAAATAAATGTAAAAAACATGCAAGAATTTAAAGGGTAAAATCGACCATCAGGTAGGATAATATTGACCAAAGTATTAATTTATATAATTATCATTTATATTAGAAAGCATATTTTTAAAAAATATAAAAACATTAAGAAATATTAAAACTATCATGGTTTTTTGTATTTTCAAAAAGATCTCAAAAATTTGATCACTGTCTCAAAAACAATTCAAAATCCGTGTAAAAACGGCGGAGTTATTCAAAAATCTTTACATTTGTAACTCTTGCCCACTAAAGTAGAACAAAATTATCTGCTCATGCGAAGATTAAAAAAGTCTATTTATCTTAAAACCGCGAAACGAAATAATAAAGAAAACCCCAAAAACGTTTCTTGCACTGTCAAGCGCATGTGCGATATACATCTGTTATGAGTAGCCAATGTTTGCAACATGAACCGATAAATGATGTAGCATGCTTTATTTGATTTTTTACGCTTACGGTGAGCTATAAAGCACTGGTCGATATTCATCCACTTTCCCCTACTATAAAAACCTTAATAATTAAAAATATTCATCATTCCTTATGTTTAAGGTTTAAGTGTATATGTTTAACCTTTATCAACATATAAATATTAAAGTGTCCAATCAGTTCAGTGACCTCCTGATATTTTGTATAATAATTTAAAATACCCGAAATTACGTATTCATGATTGGTTTTTCTTTACCGACATGTGACTCTAGAATAGATAGAATCGGGATTATTGCAATATATTATGATGGCTCTACACAGCCATTATCAGACCGATGCGAACATACGGTGCCATTGTTTGGCCTAGGATCAATAAAAAAACCAGCATAACTGGAGTATGCAACCCAAATAACTCACGTGTATTCTCTTCTATTCTTTCAACAAGGCAGGTGTCTTTAATTGCCCTCAGAAGCAATGGCCTCAGTTATGATACTTGTTACTTGAACTAATCGTGGTTTATTGCTAACAAGTGTCAGACTCTTATTATAAAAAAGCAAATATTAATAATACCCCTCTGGCCTGTGGTTTATTTTTATTTTTGATTGGTATTCATGAAAAGTGCTAGCACCAACGAGCAAGAGCGAGCATTCTAACCCAATGATCGTTTAAAAAGTCAAACAGAGATTGTTACTATAATAATACTAGTGGCTAGAGCAATCTTTGAATTATTGAATGTAAACATAATCAGCTCCATTACGTTGCTTGTAAACAATGGATGGATTTACCCAAAAACGCTCTGGTATCGGCACAAGGTGAGCATTTTTAAGGAACAAGACCAAACATTGGCGAAATGAAGCAAATGTATTCTCTCTTTGTGCTGAACCTCCAAGCACCTAATATTCCTCGAACACGTACGAGCAAATGTTTGTCCGCTCATTGATCATCACCTATCAGGACATAGACATAGGCAGATCTAAGTTTTTTAGGGCCTAGGGCTATATTGAAGTCCAATAGGGGCCATTTTTGTTAGATTAAAAATCTTTAAATTGAGGTTAAAAATTCATTTTTGCTTTACAATAATTCAATTTTTGTGGACTTTTTGACACTTGAGGGCCCAGGACTTAAGCTCTGTTAGTCCATATATGTAGATCCGCGACTGCATCAGGGGATTATTGAGCGAGAACGCTCGTTCGCGCTCGCTGTAAAATAAGAAAGCGTTGACTAAACATTTACAGCACTTTTATTACAAAAAACGAGTATAACAATTATTATTACTTAATTAAATTGTTAGTATAATAATACTTTCATATATTGCACAAATAACAGTCAACTTAAATTATTTACACTTAGAAAAAATAATAGAATTAAACAAGGTACATAATAAGAGAGGTAAAGGTACAACTTTATAATTGATATAATTATTATTACGAACACAAATTAGCACTTTTTGAATTTTTCAGTAGCTAAGAGAAGAAAAAATAAAATAAAAAATAATAAATAACTTCAGTCTAATTCTTAAAGAGGGTGCTCTTTTTATAGAAATAATTCGTAATACAAAGAAAGGTAAGAAATATTAAAAGAGGTGAGAGAACTAGTGGAGGAGAAGAGAAATTAACAAGGATAGAAAATATTTTAATTAAAGAGAGGGAAAAGGAAGTGGTAAATAAGCTAATAGAAATAGATGACTTGAAGAGGGAGGACAGAAGAGTAGAGAAAACATGGAGAAAGGGGTAAAGAGAAAGTTGGAAGAGAGGAAAAATAACTGAGAGGTGAGGGAAAATAAGAGAACTCAGAAGACAGAAGGAAGGGGTAGCTACAGAGAGGAGAGAGAGGAGAAAAGAGAGATAGCTAGAGGAAAAAGCATTAGGAAAACAGAGAAGAAAATTGAGAATGGAGATGAAAATAGAAAAGAGGCAGATGAACAAAAAGAAAAAAGCACAATAAATTAACTACGAAACGCATAATAAAAAAAAATCATTCTCAAGTGCCCAATCGTTCTCTATCATATTTTAGAATAACATATCAAAATGAAACTGATTGCACTCAATTGTAATTTCAATTGCTACAATTTAGCTTCTCATCAAACCTTGGATTTCTTCTCAAAATTAAAATCAATTTAGGAACAAACAGTTAACCAAAAAAATAATAATTTTATAATTTATTAAACTATTTATCGATTCATGTCGTTTTATCTCTCTCTTGTCTCACCTTTGACGAATCGACATCTTTGCTCTTTTTGCTCCTTTTAAGTTTCGGCGATTTGTCGCTATGAGCGTGATAGTTGTAAGGTCCTTTATCGTGTTCCGATTCCCTAAGCGTCGACTCTTGATGACTATTCACTTGATAATCCGAATTTGTTTCTTGTTGATAATGTTGTTCACTCGGCTGTTGATATTGTTGATCGGTCGGTTGCTCGGCGTATTGTTGTTCGTCCTGTTGTTGTTGATACTGCTCACCAGCAGCTCCTTGCTCATGCTCATTCCCCCCCTGCTGTTGATAGTCTTGCTCCGCTTGATAATTTTGTTCTTGTTGATGCTGAACGTAATCTTGATTTGGATAACCGTAAGTGTATTGTTGAGCACCATCTTCTCCTGTCGGATAAGCGTATTGTCCATCCGCTTGATCGGGTTCGTCTTCTGGGTAAGTCGGTTGGGGAGCTCTGTAAGTGGGAACTGTAACTTTGCTGTAAGCTAGAGTGTTTGGATGAGGAACGTGTCCGTTGTTGTTTGAATGGAAGATGACTCTCGTATGTTGATGACTTGGATAGTTTTCAAACGTAGGCAAATTTGGATGGTTCTCATGCTCATGCCCATGCCCATGCTCATGTCCGTGCTCGTAAGTTTGTTGGGGTGCTTGATAAACGTGTTGTTGTTGTTGGTGATGGTTTTGAACTTGCTGTTCGTGATAATTTGCAACTGCTGGAACTTGATATTGCGGTACGGCAGCTTGTTGGTGGTGTTGCTGTTGATGTAAGTAATTTTGTAAATAGTTTTGTAGTAACGATTGTAAATTTACGTTGTTTAAGCTTGCGTAAGGGTTAGATTGTGGAAGGTTGGTATGTAGAGCAGTATGGGGGTTTGTTAATTGATTGCTGTAAACTCTCAACAATATCACAGGTACAGCTCCTTGTGGTGGTTGAGCTTGAGTTTGATAACTATCTTGGTTTGGATAATATCCAGATTGGTCTTGATGGTAATACGGCGCTTGTGGTTGCTCGTCTTGTTGGTAGACTAAGCGCGATGGAACTATATCAACAGACGTCGAACCGTGGTCGTCATGGTGGTGGTTGTAATTATTTTGCTGATGAGAATCGGTGTTGTAATAATTATTTTGGTAATAATTACCAGGTAAAGGAGGTATATCTTGTTGGGAATATTTATAAATTACAAACTTTCTTGTTGGTACGTAGTTGTAAGAACCGTAACCGAGCGAACCATCTATCGTTCTTTTGGAATTTCCTTTAGTTGAGTTTTTCGAGTTGGGATCGTCTATTATTTCTATGGCAATTAATGCTGGAGGTGGCTTTGGTTTACCAATTTTTCCGTACGATTTGGCTGTTTTGGTAAATTTTGGAGAACCTAAAGTTGATTTACCTATCGATTTCTTAATTGTTGCTCCATCACCTTCAGAAATAATAATGTAGAATATCTGAAACAAAAATAACGTAATTAAACTTAGATACAAAATATTATTAATGTAATGTAATTTTATTCTTTGGTTTAAGTAATTCTTGATGAAGTAAATATGTTATTAGATTTTTGAAGAATTGGCACATAGCTACACGGGTATAGTGAGCTATAGTTTATCCATTTTTGGAAGCAGAAGTGGACTCATTGTTTCTTATTATCTCATTTTAGCACTCTACTTTATTGGGTGGCAATAAAATATGAGTAAAAGCTTCCAGAAAAAGGTAAAAATGAACTTGCATGGAAAAAGCAGGTATATAAATCTTTTTTTACCTTTTTCTCCAAGCTTTTAGGCATATTTTATTGCTACCCAACTTCTAGGATCAAGAAGTCAACTTCGGCTTCCGAAAATGGATAAACTATAAGAATCAAAGAAATTTAGGGCAAAATACAGCTCCACTAACCAATTTTGCGTTACGGAAAATATGTCAACTAATATAATTTTATTTAAAATATTTTTTTGCGACAAAAGATTCGTCCAATCATAATCAAGAATTCAGGTTAGGTACAGGCATAGTTAAAAGTCGCGTGTATTTACAATTATTTTAGGTTACGATAAAACCTTTCGAAATGACAGTAAGTTGTACTTTTCAAATTCACTGTCTTGATATTAGCCTATATTTAATTTTAGTGACAATTACTTGTCAAATTTAGCGACTTTAACTCGTAGTGTACTTCAAAATCTATGAGAGCGCTGGCCACGCCCCCTCAGCTCGCTAATAAAGTTGGTGGGACTATATTTTAAATATTTTTTTAAATTCTTCTTCATTGCTATTTTTTGAACCCCACTTCCGCTCTTATTTTATCTACATGTCTTGGCAGTTTTATTGTCTTTATATTTTTATATTTTTTTGACTATCCGACTGTCTGTCTGTTTGGCCATCTGCTTATGTAATAAAATGAGAAAAAATGGCAAAATTGCGTATATATTTTGTATTTTGTGCTAGTTCTTTTAGTTAAATTTATTTATTGTGATAACATTCTACATTTGAATATTGCACATTATACTATAGTTACAATGCATTTCCATCAAGACAATTTTCCCACAGCTATCAAAATTTGAATCGCTTTTGTTTTGATGACATTAACGTGCATGGAAAACAACAAATCTATTTCAAACACTTAATAGTTTCAGGAAGGTTAATAAAATATGAGAAAAATTACACTCTAATCAATAATAAATTGTTGAAATGGAGGAAATGAAGAGGAAAACCCAATGAAAAGTTCTTCGTTTATTAGAAATTTCTCAAACGGTTATTTTTTAATAAAAATTTTATTTGATAGTCGAGAAGTTTTAATATTATTTAGGAAAATTTTTTGAAGAAAAACCAAGCTACGTGAGAAAGTATAGAGATCTAAAATTAAAATGAAACATTTTCTCCTAAAGTTTTTCTGCAAATCAATTCTGATCAGGGACGTTAAATTCTCAATTTTTACTTTTGAAAGTAAAATTTTCCCGTAAGAACCGTATAACAGTTTCAAGTTTTTTTCTTATAAAAAATTTGTATACGTAATTTCCTAATTTCCTTTAAATTGATACCAATTTTTTTTCCAAAAGACCCCCACTTTAAATGGGAAAATGGGTTTCGGTGAAATGTTTTGAAATGCCACGTCCGTTGTTTATAAAAATGGAACAAATTAAAAGTAATATTAAATTTCATTCCTTACGTGTATAATTTTCATTAGTTTAAATAAATACGAATAAGAAAATGAAAATAAATAAATAATTATGTTTTCGCTGCTATAAGATAACTAACCATTACCTTATCACAAAGTATACGTAATATATATCCTTATTTCTTTACTTTTGGTGAATCGAGTTAGTAGTTCTATCTACTAGGATTTTAGGTCCTGAGAATAAGTGTCGATACTGAACAAAAAATTTTGTGTTCAGAATGCCGATTAACACAAAACACTTAATATTCCTTCTTAGCGTAACGCTCGCGCAAGGAAATGAAGAACTGGTCGATTATTACGAAAACCTTATAACCGAAGAAATTGGTAAATCACAAAGGTACCAATTTCCAAAAGATGCATCGGAATATAAAACTCACAATGAAAATGATCCAAAATGTAAGCATTCTTTTAACCAATGTAAGGCAATTCATTCTTTGAATTTCAGATTATGGAGAGTTTGATTATGTTATTGTTGGTGGTGGTTCTTCTGGATCTGTAATAGCGAGCAGGTTATCAGAAGTACGAGATTGGAAGATACTTTTATTGGAAGCTGGTGAAGTAGAAAACAACTTTACAGAATTACCAGCTATGAATCAATTTGTTCAAACATCACAATATAATTGGGGATTTAATAGCACACAGCGAAAAACTTGTTGCTTAAGTAAGGATACAGTGTGAATGAGTAGTGTGCAGACGTAGAGTGTTGATTACTTATGATCTTGAGTTCTCTCAAGTTTTTTCAGATTTTGATGTAATATATGTTTATTGCGAAGCATTATTTTGTGCTATCAATTTAAAACCAAATTAAGAGGAGAACTAATGAGACTATAACCCAATCAAAAGCTTCCATCTTCATTTTTCAATATTTTATTAATGTCCAAGGCAGATTTTATCCTCATTTCCCTTGTCAAATCGTTTGTAAAAATGTCAGCACACTTACGTAGTTGTGCGGCTCTGTCAAAAATATTCCTGAAATTAGTAGAGGCCTTATGTCCAACATTTGTAAGAAACCCTTGCATAGAGTACTCTTTTAAATGTATTACTTTTGCAGATGCAGATGGTATGTGTATATTTTCGAGAGGCAGAGTATTAGGTGGAACAAGTGTCTTAAGTGGTTTAGTTTATAGCCGTGGTAACAAAGCCGATTACAATAAATGGGCTTCTTTGGGAAATCCAGGATGGTCATATGAAGAAGTTCTTCCACTTTTTAAAAGATCTGAAGATTCCCACATAAAAGGCGATCCTGGCTATCATGGTTTTGACGGATATTTAAATATAGAGTACCATCGTCCTACACATAGCAAAACATATACATTTTTAAACGGTTTAAAAGAACTGGGTCAATCAATAGTTGATTATAATGGAAGAAACCAATTAGGATCAGGTTTTATGCAGTATACCTTAATAGATGGGAAACGAGAAAGTGTTGCACGAGCATTTTTAAAACCGGTGCTTGGGAGGAAAAATTTAAAAATATTAACCAACAGTTATGTTACAAAAATATTAATATCTGACGTTGCCAAAAAGGCGTGTGGAGTGTTGTTCTCTCACAAAAACACAAAATATTTAGTAAGAGCTAAAAAAGAGATAATTATATCAGGAGGTGCAGTTGGTTCGACTCAACTCCTACTATTATCAGGGGTAGGCTCAAGAAATCGCTTAAAAAAGCTCAAAATTCCTCTTAAGATGGATTTATCTGTAGGTGAAAAATTATACAACCATTTCAATTTTCCCGCTATGATAGTTTTAACGTCAGTAGCTGATCATTATCCAAACCTTCGAGGTGCTATTAAACAATTTCTGTACAACGAAAGTGGGCCTTTAACATTAGCAACTGGTGGTGAGAGTGTCAGTCATTTCCAAGTCGGCTCTAAAAATACAACTGTTCCAGATATCGAACTTGTACTAATTCCGTCTTCGTACGTATTACCTGATGGTTTAGGCCCACTTAGTTACGAAACACTTCCAAGCAATTACGCAGATCCATTAAATGAAGTTTCATTAAACGAACCTGGTATAAGAAACCGTCTTTCTACCTTTATAATGGTATCTTTACATCCAAAAAGTGTTGGGAGAATTTATTTAAAATCCAACGATCCTTACGAATATCCAATAATAAATTCAAATTGTTTGGACGATCCTGAAAGTGAGGATATTAAAACATTACTTAAAGGTGTTCAATTTATACATGATTTTCTAAATACAAGGGCGTTAAAAGCGATCGATGCACGTTTGTTAACTTATCTTCCGTGCTGCCAACATCCGACTACTTCAAAAGAATATTGGACGTGCTTTATAAGAAGTACTGGCAATAACGCTTTTCATCCTATTGCAGTTTGTCCTATGGGACCTGATCCTAGTAAAGGGGCCGTTGTTGATAACGAGCTAAGAGTTCACGGAATTAAGAATTTAAGAGTTGCCGATTGTAGTGTTATACCGATTACGCTTTCGAATCATGTGAATGCTGCAGCTATAATGATTGGAGAAAAATTAGCTGAATTAATTAGAAAGAGTGGTAACAGGTTTAATTAAAAATTTTGTGTACGTAGTCACTTAAATAAATAAACACTGAAACCCATTTTCCCATTTAAAGTGTGCGGGGACCTTTTCATATTTTATTAAGGGTCGTGATTACAAACGACAAATAAAGTTTATCTCGAGATTAAAATTTATCTATTATAGCCATGGCAACTTAGCAACGATATAAGTTCTTTTTGTGTTGTGTTTATATTCAAACGTCAAACTTTAACATTGTAACGCATAACGCTGCGACGTTGCCATATTATCTAAAAAAGAAAAATTTTATTCTCGAGATAAACTTTATTTGTCATTTATAACCACGGCCCTAAAAGGGTTAAAGTTTTTAAAGTAACAACAAAAAGTTACCCATACAATTAATTACTACTTAATTTGATACATTGCTTTACATATAATTATTTAATTAATAATTACGTCAATTATGAGTAAATTAAAAAATTTGTAACAATAGACTTACGCACTTTAAATCTTCTTATTTTGCCACAAACGCCAATTACGAAACTTTTGCGATCAAATTAAGTAATTCAAATTAGAAAATTAATTAAAGGTAATAATTTTGATTGGTTTTTAATTTAATTTGTTTGTGAAAAGTGAAAATTTTACTAAAACGTCAAGAATGTGATCAAAAACAAGTTTTGCTTACAAAATGCAATAACATCTGCCGTGTGTAAGTACTTTCTCTCAAGTAAAAGAATGAGCAAACTTGCTATATATTTTACTTTCTAACCATTTTCTTAAAATTACGAACTTTTGACCTATAATTATTAAGTAAATTACGATAAAATTGCGATTTTCGTCGAAACGCAATTGGATCCTTACATGGACGTGCCTTGGTTCGCTTGGATGCAAGTGAAACTGTACTCAACAAAAAGTAAGGGTCGTTTTACATGAACTAAATATCGTACTAGTTTGTTAGTACTGAATTAACTCAAGGACCAAAAGCACGGGAATATAAGCTTTAACGTCGTGCGTCAAAATCGACGCACTACCGTACACGACGTTAAAGCTTAGATTCCCGTGCTTTTGCTCCTTGATTTATTTCAGTACAAACAAACTAGTACGATATTTAGTCCATGTAAAACGACCCTTAGAAAAATTGGTGGTTGGAAGAAAATTAAACGAGACGAGAGACGACTGTGTAATTGTGTATTGGTTCTCTTACAGAGACACGTCCTGCATGCAATTGTAAATTAAGCCCTGTTAGCTCTTAGTTAACCCAACTGGGGGTGAAAAAAAATTCAATGAGCATCCAAACTACCCTTTAAATATTTTTAAACAAATGAATTTCGAGTGGACACACGATCTTGAAAGTTGATCCACTCACGTCTCGGCATTTACAACTAGGCACTTGACATTGATAAATAAAAGTTCCTGTCCTTAATTAAATAGACCAAATTAGATTTGAGTAATAATTTAAAATTAATTGTCGATGTATTTATTTATTATAAATGAGAAAGTACTTAGATACGCTACACGTACTTAATTACGTTTAGCTACTTAATAACGATCTTGTGATTTATTTCCATGTTACTTAATCAGGAGGATAGTTGTAGAGATTTACCGTTTACTTTCATCTTCATTTTTAGCGTCACTAAACTGTAAATTAAAACAAATTTTTTTCTCTAAATAATTAATAATGTTTATGTAACAATTGTTAGTTTTTATTACGTCATATGCAAAAGAAAGTCTTTGTTTCTTTTTATTAATAAGCGTTAATTATTTTTTTAATGGGAAATTCTTTGTTTCTGCCACATTATCGTGTCTTTCAGATGACGATTAAGTGTGAAAAATTCACAAAAATTTTAAACTGTACAAAAAACGCTCTTTATGGGACAGTTGTCACCTACTCGTTTTGCCCTTCATTTAAATTTTTTTGTAATTGACGCTTTTGACCTTTTGACTGTAATAAACCTTGGTGTCGCAGAGAGTACAATGAAAAGGCGTTTTAATCACGAAGTCTTGCGGGACTGGAATCAGGGCCTAAGTGCACAGCTAAGGTCTACAGAAACGTTAGAACAATTTGTTTCGCGACCTCCTAATAACAACAAACGATGACCTAGAAAAACCCAAGAATTTTCTTGACTTAGAAGATGAAAACTAAAGTAGTTATGGTCAATCGTAATCAATAGGTTAAGGAGATTAAGGGCTACACCTATTGGTCATCAAAATGTAATTGAAAAATATTAAAAAGGACACCTCATTATCATGGAGTGCAAAGCTGCCTTTGGTGATGGCAAGAGCAGCGTACAAACGCTTTGATGATGGAAGATTTAAAATTAAACGCTCGCCTATCACTTTCAGACAGTGCCTGAAATTTTGGGTACGTAAGGAGAAAGTCTATTGCAAGGACGATGGATGAAAAAGACTAGGAAGAGAACCCCTAGACTGGGAAGATAAAAAAAAAAATATCAGGATACGTTCCAACGAGTCTAGAAGGCAGATGTTAGTGGAGAAGTAGGGACAACATTTACAAAGGTATTGGAAGGTTCCAAAATATGTGAAGATTAAAAACTTGTCTTAGGGGATAAATTTGTTAATTTTGAGCAGTAAATCCACAATTCGATCGAGTAATTTAGAATAATTTTAAAACCCCTTCTTCCTGATATTTTAAGCTTTGAGTGTTGGGGAAATTTCAAGGCATGCTTGAGAAGTCCTAGAGGCTTTTTGATATTGTTGGTCAGTAACTTCTAAAATGGCACTCTCAAGAGAGACTTTTCAAGGTTTTTAATTCCAAGGGTGTTTTAGGGTCAGTTATTAATTTTCACCCTACCATAAATCCAAAGCAACCATTTCAAATCTCTAAATTTAAAATTAAACGCTCGCCTAACACTTGCAGGCAGTGCCTGAAATTTTGGTCATGTAAAGAGGAAGCCTATTGCAAAGACGATAGAAGAAAAAAGACTGGGAAGAGATTCCCAAGATTAAGACAATTAAAAAAGACTTATCAGGATAGGTTTTCACGAGTCTATGGAGAATGCCCAATTTCGATATGTCTGGAAGATGTTAGTGGAGTTTAACCTCTACTTGTAAATTAGGTCCTAACCGAACCTAAGAATGGCTTCTGATTCCATACGAAGATGAATTTGTTAAATTGGAGCAACTAAATGCACAATTCGCTGGAGCAGTTTTAATTAATTTTAAAACCTCTTCCTCCTGAAACTTAAAGCCCTGAAGCCTAGGGAAACTACTTGAAGGTTAAAAATTTAGAAAAGTTTGATCTCTACCAGTAAATTAAACCTAAGAATGGCTCCTGATCCGACACGAAGATGAATTTGTTAATTTGGAGCAACTAAATCCACAATTCTGAAACTTCAAGCCTTGAAGTCTTGAACCACTTGAAGTAGAAAACTAGTTGAAGGTAAAAAAATTATTAAAGTTTGACCTCTGCTTGTAAATTAGGTCCTACCCTAATCTAAGGATGAAACGAAGATAGCACAGGAGTTTTCAGGTGTGCTTCAGAAGTCCGAGAGGCTTTTTAATATGGTTCGTCATCCAGTAACCACCAAAAATGAGATTATCAGGAGAGAATTTCGAAGACTTTTTACTTCCAAGGGTGTTTTAGGCTTATAGTTATTAATTTTCACCATACCATCAGTTTGTTTAGCGTCACAATCTTCAAAATCTCCTCTTAACATCACCCTTTGTTTGTGATAAAAATTATTTACCTTAACCTTTCGCGTCACCAAATTAACTGTTCGTCTAGTTTTAAATAAACTTTCTTTAACTTTAAATTGTGTAACGTTTGGCATGCGGAACTTGATGACATTTATATTTAACTTACTACACGGAAATCTTCACATAAGTTTCACGTGACGTCATTTTTTTGGTAAACATCGCAAAATTGCATTTTTTTAATAATTGCCTCAAATTAGCCTCAATTTATCGAATTTCTAGTAAATTATTTAAAATAGTTTTTTGGATAACTTGAAGAAGGCCTTTGCTCTGAGAGTAGCCACTGTGGGCCCAAATGGGCCTGCACATTGCACAACCCTCATTTATTATTTTTTTTAAATCGGTTGTAAGAAATGCTAGTTTTTCTAAATTTCGATCCAGCCCCAGCGTTCAGAAAACGCGTATCAAAGTTACTCTGGCTTCAAACGTTAATAGATGACTTGCCAAAAATCTCTTCAAATACAGAGTATTTGAGCCATTCTGTGCTATAAAAGAAGATCACATATCAACTTTATTCAAGTTATTTAACGAAGGACAAAAAATCTCTAGTTTGGCGACCTCCCATGGATTACGATAAGAGATGATACTTATAAAAAAATTCGGTGAAGAGGATCAAGGAAATTTTTTTTATTCAACAAATCCCTGGGACCATTAGGACCATCACTGGCTAAAAATCTGGACACTGTGCTCTAAGAAGTCAATTTTGAATAGATGAGTAATGTAGAGGCCGCCACATGTCACTACAAGTGTAAAGAAGCACAAGAAACCGCTTAACAGCAATAATTGTGAAGCTCCTGCTTGGAAAGGCTCCAACAATCAACAGCTCGAAAAGGTACATCCATGAAGGATGTGAAAGAAATAGCTCCTATAGTATGATCTATCAAAGTTTAAGATTAGACTGGAGCAACTACAAACAATTTAGATCTATTTGTTAAGTAGCTCCTGACTTGCTCTCATCCATCTCTTTTCAAAATTGCAATAGGGGTAGTTTTTACAAAATAAAAAACTCTAATCTGTTTGAGGTTAACTCAATGAAAAAGTCCCACTATGATACATCGTCCTGATTTTCTCATTCCAATCGAAAGAAATCAATTACTACTCTTTACACTCTAATTAACGTTATTAAAACCTAACAAGCTTAATCTATAATTAAATCGAATTAAGTTTTGATTACAACACAAGAAAATCTCTAGCTACTTTTTACTATTAAAAATTTTTTATAATCAATATACACAACAATAAATTACTAAGTGGTCGAATTTTACATGATAAAAGATCCTAATCATTATTTTAGACAAATATTAACCTGTTGTGCTTAAGGCAAGTGATTTAGATAAACAATTGCAAAATTTATAAATTAACGTTCAATGCGTAATTAGCAAAAGGAAAAATAATTTCAATTAAATAATAATAATTTAGATGGGGCCAATTGATTAAATTTTAGGAATGGTTTCGAGACGGTTGCTGTGTGAGGTCTTAGAATTAAATTGTGTCAAGCAGGCTTAACAGATGAGGAAAGATTGACGAAATAAAGAAGAAAATTAGCGTCAAAGTTCTCTGAGATCCAGATTTTAAGAAACTGAAACTTTTACAACTCTACCTAGGACAAGAATGTTTTAGGGGGTTGAAAGCGGTAGAAACAGTTTATTTGAAAATAACTCAAAAAGTATTCAGTTTAGCGAAAAAATTTTTTAAATAGTTTTGGTAGCTTATAAAATTTCCTTTAATTTTGTATTTTTATAATCTCTCTACGATAAATATTAATTGAGGTATAGCGTTTTGAAAATTTAACTTTTTTCCACTTATTTGAACTCGCGGTAGATGAAGAATTAGGCCTAATAGATGTGGAAAAATGGTTAAAAATGCACGAAATACAGAAAGAAATGAGTGTCAAAGTTCTCTGAAATCCACATTTTAAGAAACTGAAACTTTTATATCCCTATCTAAGGCAAGAACTTTCTAGGAGGGTTGAAAGCAGTACAAGCAGTTTATTTGCGAAAAACTCAAAAAGTAGCCAGTTTAGCAAAAAAATCATAAATTTAGTTTTTGTAGCTTATAAAATTTGCTTTAATTTTATATTTTTATAATCCTTCTACGATAAATATTAAGCAAGCTATAGCGTTTTAAAAATTGAATGCTTTTTCACTTATTCGAACTCGCCTTTGATCGCTCACTTTTTTGATAATAACTCAAAAAATATCAATTTTGGCGAAAAGTTAATCAAGTCTTTTTTGTAGCTTATAAAATCACCTTTAATTTTGTTTTAAGTTACTCAATTTATGACAAATATTAACTGCATTACAGCGGTTTGAAACGGGTTGTTGCCGCAAAGGCTATGCGCGCTTATCTGAGAGTTGTCATAAATGTTGTGAAGGTACAACTGTGACAAGCACTCCACATTGAACTAAACAGTCACAAGTTATTCACCTATGTGCCCAAATGTAAAAACTGATTGTAGTCTAAAAGTAGAAAACACGTCACGTTGAAGTGATACAAGTTCGGGACTCGAACCCAGGCCCTCTAGATCGTCGTACAACGAAACCATGGGGATTTGAAAAGAAGATTTTTTAAAACCACGTAATTGAAAGTAAACAAAAAACAAATGCTTTGAATGTGAACGTTTAAACTACAGAAATGTTCTCATCAATCAAACAATATAATCAAATAAGAAAGTTGTAAACCACAAATAAATTTCACGTATTATTAAAGATGCACCAATTTAAATCGTATAAGGTGAAGGATTTTGTAATAATTGTTAAATCGTGAAGTGTAAAGGAAAGATGAACGACCTTCCTAGAGGTCTAATAATGTTTTCCTACAATTTCAAAGAAATAAAAAAGTGATCGTTTTTGAATAGAGGCCTATTTTTTGATTTTACTATTTCCAAAAGGACGCTTTTTGGTTTTTATCAACTACTAGTTCCTACTACTAGTGTCCTTTTACCAAAATAAAAATATCTTTGAAATTTGTCGTCGGAATAATTCTCAGAGCGCTTAATCCTTGTACAGGTCAAGTAAGGCTACCCAAATGCACGTTTTTGCAAATATCTCCGAAACGACGAGGTTTTTTGTAAAATATGTAAAATACAAAATTAAAAAGCGTTAAATTCTACACGAAAAAGGTAATTTTTATTTTTTTGTGAAGTAGATAGTTTACCCGGAATGTAAGGCGGAAGCTATGGGACTAGTGCTGATTTACACTCCCGAACGAGAACTTATAATTTGGGAGCAAATCGCAAACGTTTTTCAGCATAAACTGTCTTTTAAAAATCATAAATATAATTTTAAAATCAAAAAGCAATGATTATTGTCCCCTTGATCAGATTAAAAAATAATTATTAAAAAAAAACACAATCACAATCACTTTTTCTTTTAAATCCAATATCCAATAAATCGTTTCACTTTCACTATAATTAAGAAATAAAAATAATTAATAGGTAAATCACATACCAATAATATGAAGCTTATTCTCATAAACATTTTCACAAAAGCTTCTTAAAAGAACTGGAACGTTCACCAACAACTCCGGTATATTTTATACACCGGAGTTTCTTACGGGAGTTCGATGGCAGTAACATCCGTAACCCCTTCTTTCCGGTTCTTTTTTACATGCTTTACAGCATCTTAAACACTGATAATTACAACTCTTTTTGTTTCAATCTTTAAAAGAACCTCTTTTATTTAATTGTTATTAAATAATTGACGATAATTTCATTATAAATAAAAATAACCGTGTTATAGTATAATGTGATTTGAAATTAATGAGCGTGAAGAATCTATTTCGTTTGTGGATATGCTCAGGTGACAATGGAGTGTTTATTCCTCGTTATTGTCCTCAAACTCTTTTATGAAATTGTTTTGTTTTATTACGTAATTTGCGTGTTAAATAGACAAGAGAAAAGTTGACCGACTCTTAGTTTTTAAATATTATGATGCCACGATTCTCTACAATTATCAGTGATCATTGTTACATAATCGCTTGCGATTCAACAGCTTCGATTTGAGTGCACCCTTAACCGATTTCAAGCGTTCTATCCATTTCTGATGAACGAGACTTTCATAAAGCTTGTTTTTGTCTGTAGAAGTAGTGTGAATTCTTCTTCCGAGTAACAAGAGCCTATAGGGCATCTGGGTGCAGCTAGGAATTAGCGATAGACGATTAGTGAAATTCATTAACCTCGGATGACTGGGCCTGATGGTATAATGTGCTTTTCAGTATATATAATGGGCTGGAATTTTCCCTCCTAGTAATAGGTCTACGATCCCTTTTTTATTCGTTCTTAGTCAGCTATCACTGGTAGGTGATCTATGAGTAGGTACTGCGAGTTAGGAATTTACGACTTTTATTTAGTGCAATATAATGTGCCTTTTAGTCTATAGAATGGACTGGAATTCTTTCTCCTAGAATTAGGCCTACGGCCTCTTCTTTACTCCTTCTCTTCTCTCTTCTCTTCTTCTCTTCTTTACTCAGTCGGCTGTCACCGATAGGTGACCTATGAGTACTGAATTAGGAATTAGAATTAGCAACAGACGATTAGTGCAATCCATTAATCTCTGATGATTAATGTGCCTTTTACTTAATGAACGAGCTGTAATTCTCCCTCTTAGTAATATCTTAGTAATAAGCCTATACGACCCCTTCTTTATTCATTTTTAGTCAGCTATCACCGATAGATGATCTATGAGTAAGTACTGAGTTAGGAATTAGCGACAAACGATTAATGCAATATATTATACCTTTTAGTCTATATAATGAACTGAAATTCTTCCTCCTAGAATTCCACCTACAACCTCTTCTTTATTTCTTCTTAGTCGGCTGTCACCGATTGACAGTTGACAGTCACTAGTTGACCTATGAGTAGTGAGTTAGGAATTAGCGACAGACTAATTAATTACAGATTTGCTTAGAATCGCTGCATTAGTCAAGTGTCACCGACAGGTTATCTATGAGTACTGAGAGTCTAATCAGTAATTAACTAATTACCTATAGACCATTAGTGATTCTGAAACCTATTTTGGTTCATTGACTTTGCTGAGAAACTCCATTCGCCTCTAGAAAAATTGATGAGTGGTAATTAAGAAATTACATAATGTGTAAAAAAAATAATTTTTTTGTTTATCATTAGTGATAGGATGTTTACCTACTACAAAAACAATATTTTTAGTGTTACTGGCTCCCATCAATAATGATCCAAGTATCATTATCATGAAGATAATTATCACATCACACGTACAGAAATATAAAATGAAACTTTTTTTTGGAATTGTTGTCACTTTGTCAGGATGTGGACAATAACGTGTCATTTGATGTTATTAGTGGCTCTAGTGCAAACTTTTTTAAACGTAAGTTCTGTTAAGACTTTTTATGAACATAATAATGCACACGGTTCCGTATACAGGGTGATTTTTTTAAGTGGTACTAACATTGGGATCTCGGAAACCGTAATAGTTACGAGGCTGGTTAAATTAGCAAAAAGTTGCATATTTTGATGATCTTTAAGAATCCGTTTAGAAAATTTCAAAATTCAAAATGGTTTCCGAGATAATGCAGAAAAACAAAAAATTGGCAATTTCGTTTTTCGACTGTAGTTTCAAAATGGCGTACTTTAGAAACAAAATTTTCGGTAAAAATTTTTAGGAGATCAAAAAATCTATCAAACTATACCAAACTCGACTTTTTATCACATCGACGCTAGGCGTCTCGACGTTCAACTTTTCATTTTCTTATGGGGGACATATGATTTTCTCTGCAAATATTACTCAGTAGGCTTATCTAAATTCGAATACCAAACGAAAACTTTCTATCTTGAACTTTTCTTAATTTTTACAACTTTTCAGATTATGTTATGTTACGTTATGTTAATATTCTACTTTATTATAATATTTACGTTATTTATTGCGATAAAAAATAACGAATAGAACTTAGTTTTTAAATTTTTAGAAAAGTAATTTGAGCTGGAAATAAAAATAGATCAAATTATTATTTATTTATTAAATCTTAGTAATGAAATTTTATTTCTTGAATAAATTACTTTTCTAAAAATTTAAAAACTAAGTTATAGTCGTTATTTTTTATCGTAAAAAATAACTTAAAATAAAATATTAACATAACATAACATAACCTGAAAAGTTGTGAAAATTTCGAAAAGTTCAAGATAGGAAGCTGTCGTTTGGTATCCGAATTTAGATAAGCCTACTGAGTAATATTTGCAAAAAAAATAATATGTCCCCCATAAGAAAATGAAAAGTTGAACGTCGCGACGCTTCGCGTCGATGTGATAAAAAGTCAAGTTTGGTGTCGTTTGATAGCTTTTTTGATCTCCTAAAAGAAATTCTTTAAATGTTTTTTCTAAAGTACGCCATTTTGAAACTACAGTCGAAAAACGAAATTGCCAATTTTTTGTTTTTCTGCATTATCTCGGAAACCATTTTGAATTTTGAAATTTTCTAAACGGATTCTTAAAGATCATCAAAATATGCAACTTTTTACTAATTTAACCAGCCTCGTAACTATTACGGTTTCCTAGATCCCAATGTTAGTACCACTTAAAAAAATCACCCTGTATGCGTATACTGGGTGTAGAGTGGAATTTAGTAGATTAGGGAAATAGCGTGTTAGCAGAGGAAACCAAAGTAGAATAACTGATCCTCTTGAAATGAAATCCAAAAACGCATTCCTAAAAAGCAGTGGGCTCTCAAAGTTGATAGTTAAAAACTATTAAAATGATATGACCTCAAGAGGAACAAATGTTCTATTTTGATCCCAGAGGAACTCACTGTGGAGGTTTTGTGGTTTCCTTGTGTGCTCTACAACTAATTTACCGGTATACATGTCAGTGGTAAGAATGATGAGATTTTGTTCTGCTCGGTTTGTAACCATAAAACTGAAGTATAGTAATAATCAAACGAACAGAACTCACCTTCCTAGGTCGTTGCGTACCCAAGGTGACAGGACGATGATTTAGGAATACCGTCAAATATACATACTTAAGAGGTCAGGAGACCAAGATGCATCAGGACGCTCATAAGTGTAGCGAACGTAAGTCCAATGGAAATTTGAATTCGCCCGACCAAGCTAAGTCTTTCGCACAACGACAATGAGGTGGGTTCTTCTCGTTTGAACAACGCTCTACCTAACAGCTAATGGATGCGGCAAGTTGGCCCTAAATAAGCTGCAGGTAGCTCTGAAGGAATGTACACTTTTTGAAGTTTATTTAGAACAAAAAATTAATTTTTCTAGATCAATGTGGAGGCAGAAGAAATAAGGTGGGATTTAATGCACCAAAATGATTACGATGTTATACCTCATAGAATTGAAGTGAAATGGTATAATGAAAGTTACGGCCACATCGATGAATGCAACCTCGTTAAATACAATAGAACGTACCATAGGACCCTTAATGCTTCTGGAACGTTGATTAAAGAAGTGCGGAAGGATCATAAGGTAATTTTTTTAAATAAAAATTTATGTAATTCTAATTTAAGTTGTTCCACAGGCGACCGTTCAATTGTACAAATTGTTAAGCAACACTTACAAATTTTTTCCTTTGACGGTTACTATAAATGTGTGCGAAGAGTTCGAGAGAAATAGTATAAACGTGAAATATATTCTCAAACAATATACAAATATCGATAGGTGTCCACCTAGACTGGTTGGTATAAAGCAATGACTAAAGAATAAATTTATTTTTTAGTCTTTAGTCATTGGCTCATTACAGGGCCGGACTAGCTAATAGTTGGGCCCACTGGCTGCAAAATAAATTGGCTCCAAATGCAGTGGCGTAGCGAGTAGCTACACTACCACGGGTCTGGGTTTCAAAGATTTCCCATAGGTCCCCATAGCATAGCAGGCAATGTTATATATAACCTCATCTCAAGTGAATCACACTGTATATTTATTATGAACTGTTTTCTTCATTTTGATTTTTCCATTTATTTTCACTTGGCCTCAGTTTGACTTGCCGGGCCGGGCCAGTCCGAGCCTGAGTCATTGGTATAAAGTAACAATATTTATTTTTAAGGGCTTCGTGTATGGTAGCTACGTAGATGTTGATGTTCGAAAGCTTCCTCCTTATATTCCACGTGGTGATTATAGGATCGATGTTGAAGTATTTAGTGGACATGATAAACTGCTAAGAGTAGAGGGCTACGGATCAGTTATTAATGCAGCTAAAAGTTTTAAATAATTTGATTATTATACAAACATGAATAAAAACTTTTCACAATTTAGCTTTTCTTTACTCTGTTCTTGTTCATACGACCAATAAACACTACAATCATTTCAACACCCACAATTATTAAAAATACTATAGAATGGAAGTCCGTTATTCAGAACGACCAGAAAAGAAGAGAATGTCAAATTTTAATTAACCAAAAGTTTCCAAACCGTGTCCGAGAGAGGTTAAAAGTCAAATCGAAACGTGCTTAGGATTTTATAGCTTAGTAAAAATAATCAAAAGTAGGAAGTCGTGTAAATCGTTATCATTTGATAGGTGTATGCTCCGGTAGGTACGTGTTAATAAACTCTGATGTGGCCATAAAAAGACTTTTTCATGCGTATTAAAGCTTTTTTTATAAGCACTAGATCATAAACGGATCTCTCTGTCCGTTTCTGACTGTCTCTCCCCTCCTTTTTTCTCTATCTTTGTTTTTGTTTCCCTCTCTATCTCTATTAAGCTATTTCTATAAGCACAAGATTATGAATGTACGCGTACGGGCGCTACCTTCTCTCTACCCGTCTCTGACTGTCTCTCCCCCCCTTTTTTCTCTATCTGTTTCTTTCTCTATCTTTGTTATGTATTTTTGTTTCCCTCTCTATCTCTATTAAGCTATTTTTATAAGCACAAGATTATGAATGCGCGCACACGCGCTACCTTCTCTTTGTCCGTCTCTGACTGTCTCGCCCCCCTTTTTTTCTCTATCTGTTTTTTTCTCTATTTTTGTTATTTATCTCTGTTTCCCTCTCTATCTCTATTAAGCTATTTTTATAAGCACAAGATTATGAATGCACGCGTACGGGCGCTACCTTCTCTCTACCCGTCTCTGACTGTCTCTCCCCCCTTTTTTTCTCTATCTGTTTCTTTCTCTATCTTTGTTATGTATCTCTGTTTCCCTCTCTATCTCTATTAAGCTATTTTTATAAGCACAAGATTATGAATGCGCGCACACGCACTACCTTCTCTTTGTCCGTCTCTGACTGTCTCGCTGTCATCTGTCATCTCATCTGTCATCTCATCTGTCATCTCATCTGTCATCTCATCTGTCATCTCATCTGTCATCTCATCTGTCATCTCATCTCTGTCATCTCAATTGGGAATCTCTCTTCTGTCATCTCGTCTTATCTCGAACCGCAGATTGGAAAGAGCAGCTTAATTTACAATGAAGAAGATGAAGCAATTAAAAGTACACTCAACGTAAAAAATATTACAGTAGGTCGATTTTTAAAGCATGGCTTAATTACATTTAATTATAAGTAGTAATTTATTGTGTTGTAAATTTTGAAACAGATGCTCTGCTGATTTGATTTCCATATTGCACTTTAAAAAGATTTACTTTCAATATTTTAAATTAAAACAATATTCTAAATTATGTGAATGGTTAATTTAATCTCATTTTAATACAATAGGTACAGATCTAACGATTTTATTATCGATTATCGAGCAAAAATTTAAAAAAATTGAAAGTTACTAAAATCGCTTCCGCTTTAATTGGAACAGCAGGGCAAGAGGTCAAAATGAACAAAAATACAAAAAAATTTGTAAAAAAAAACCTTCTGTGACCTAAACGCCTCTTGAAAAAAATTGTTCATCAAACAATCTTCATCTTCGATTATTTTCGCTATTGATTTTCTTCATACAATGCATTGGAATTACCTTTAATTTAATCCGCAAGAAATGTAAACTTTCTATAATACTAACAACACATTTAAATTTTGATTGAGATACAAATCTTATTACTACATAAGCTACTTACTTAATAAACAGAGATAAACAAATTCTTGTCGAAATTGTTATTTTTTTCCGGTTTCATAATTACATTCTTCTTGTTGGCGTCGTTTGATAGTTATAAAATTTGGAATTGGCAAAAATTATTGATTTTGGACCCTCTCAATAAAATCGCTTAATTTAAGTGATATTAATTTACGTATTAGTAGTAAAGAAAGTTTAAATTTCACTTATTGTATGAGTTTAATGTTAAGAAATTATACCGGGTGGTCAAAAATTATAAAAAAGGTTATTTTTAACTTAACTTCCGGTTTAACCAGAATAGAGGTTTCTTTGAGCTCATTTTTATGGATTCTTACCTGCATATTTTTTTGAAATCCAATTAGAAGGTAACGAAATCCAATCCAAATCAAAATGTGCTCTCTGGACCTGGAGACAGCTTCCGAGACATTTTTGTTTTGTTCGAGTTCAAGAATTTATTGAAATAATTTTTGAAAAGAAACTTACAGTTTCATTGAACTGTGGTAGGCCTATTCAGTGGATACTGCCCTTTAAACAAAAACCTGGAAGCGTCCTAAAGTATTCTACGTGTAAATGGTCTGGGGAGGACGATTGATCTTCTAAATCTGCTGAGATATAAAAATAATTTCTTCTAGCAGGCTTGTGATCTTCTTCGAAGTAACAGAGCTACGTAAATACGTAGTGCCCCATAATCCTGTATGAGGAGCACAATATTAGGGCATATTGCTTAAGTGCAGGGACTACCTGTAAAACCTCCAGTATTAAAATTTTAAAATTAATCATTCGCATCTTTTATTCAATAGAAGAGGTGGTCTTCCAGTACTTAGTGTACTCTTTATCAACTTTTTCATTTTTTGAGAACTCACTAGCTCATCCGTCTTTCATCTCGTTCATACTTTTACTAGGCTGGAGTCCAAATAGCTTTGTTTTGTTAATAGCTAGCTCATCTGTCTTTTCCTCTCCATCATTGCTTTTCTAGGCTGAAGTTCAAATAGCTTTGTCCAATGGTTTTTTATGATAATTTTTGAAAATAAATCTTCAGTTTCATCCACTAAGTACTGCTCTTTAAATAAAATTCTACACACTGGTGATAACTGAAAGCTCCTACATGTGGATGATGGATCTTCTAAACTTGCTGATATCAAATGGACTCGTTTTAGAAGGCTTATAATATTATTCGAAGAAATAGAAGTGTATATTGACCCATTATTCTGTTTTTGTCCCATGGCCTATGTGCAGGGTCTATCTGCAGAACCCCAACTTACAAAATTCAAACAAAAATCGTTTGCTTCCTGTGTCTAATAGAACAGTTGTTCTTCCAGTATTTAGGGAGCACTTTACCAACTCTTTTATTTTTGGGAGCTCATAATGTCATTCATCTCCTTCATACCTTCACTAGGCTGGAGTCCAAATAGCTTTGTTTTGTTAATAGCTAGCTCATCTGTCGTTTTATCTCCATCATACTTCTCTAAGCTGGAGTCCAAATAGCTCTGTCTAAGGGTTTCGTGTAACCGAAAGCTCCTACACGTGGATGATGGATCTTTCGAACCTGCTGATATCAAATGGACTCATACTAGGACGCTTATAATCCTATTCGAGAAAATAGAAGTGTATATTGGCCCATAACTCTGTTTTTGCCACATGGGCTATATGCAGATGGAGAGCCCTAGTATACATAATTCAAACAGAAATCATTCGCTTCCTATATCTAATAGAGGAAGTGTGGAAGGAAGTGAATTCAGCAGGCATTCTGTACTATTCAGTTACACAATGTGGTCCCTGCTGGATTTCATCACATGGTTTTCCGGTTCCAGAGTGATCCAATATCGATTTGTTTGAAACTAAACCTGATTCTGATGGTTTCAACGCCATCTTCGACAGTTGGTGTCTCAGACTAAATAACGCGACCTTTACTTTAGCCCTTTATCGAAGGGACTTGCTATCAAGGCTCAGATACGTACTAATGATAGGACACTCGAGAGTTTAAAATTAATTATGCAAAAAGTATATTGGTCAGAGAATTAGAAAGAAGTACTACATAGTAATACATAGATACATAGTTACAAAATGAATATAGATCATATTGCATTTAAGTATTGGAAAATTGATATATTACAATTAGAAAGAGAAACCAATGACCTATGATGTCTACCATTATATCATTCAAATAATGCACTCAGCATACATCTCAGAGGTTGCATTTGCTACCTACCCACGCGTTAAAAAGTTAAAATGTTAAAATTTCTATTAGAAATCAAAACTTGAAATTTAACAGAGATTAATAAGAATTAAATTAAGAACAAAAGTAATAGTAATTTTGCTTGTACAGTCGATATTATTATTTAATTTTAGCGGAAAATTATTTTAAAATTACCTCCATGATATTACCTCTTCAGAAAATTATGAAAAAAGAAAAAAGTATACATTTATAGAAATTTAGTTTATAGATTGACCACCAGAGTTCTCGCTCTGCATCGACGGCTTGACATGCTCTCTGAGCAGTTAAATTAGTTGAGGCTCAATCGTTTGTATGCAGGGAGTTAAGACACCCAGTATAAATGTCAAAAATTAAACAAATTGGTCAAATCAAAATGTTTTATTACATAATTTTAAGGAGCCCATGAGAAATTGCGATATTATACGTGACAGCTTTGGGAACTAACGTTATTTCCAACTACAATTTGTTAATTAAATTAATATTTTTATTATGCTCTTAATCAAATTTTTTTAGCCTCAAGTTAAAATTATTATTATCATATTTTTTTTTTGAAATTGCATATTACGTGTGTGAATTAGTATAACGAAACCTTGAGCTAATTTAGTTTCTTTTTGTGCTCACTAGACGCAATTATTTACTTTTCTACATTTCAAGTTTTTATCCTAAAACTAGTTTTAAAATTTTTAATTATTAGGCAACACAAATATTGAGTTACATAATAATCAAAAGCCCTTGCTTTTGTTAATTTACACTTTGAATTAAATTCCAAAGAACAGGTAAAATGCAAGTAGAAAGGAAAGAAAAATATCAAGAAGCTTGAAGATAGACAAACAGGAAAAGAATAGTAGAGAAAAGCAAGCCAAGACCACAAAAGGGAGAAGAAAAGCTAGCAAAAGGTGGTAGAAGAAAAAGTGGATATGGAGGAAGAAGATGGGGAAAAAGAAGAAAATAGGGAAAATGTTGAGGAATAAAATAGAGAGGCAAAACAAAAAAGATAAGAAAAAATAAAAAAGATGGGACATAAAAAGAAGCTATATACATATATACAAGCTGTATAACTATAGCTATAGCTAAGAAGCTAAGAAGTTATGGCTATAAGCTATAGGAAAGACAGAGAAAATAGAAAAGAAGGTAAAAATGAGGAGAAGCAGAAGAACAAAAATAAGAAGAAAAATAGAAGAAAATAGAAAAGAAAGTAAAAATGACTAGAAGAGAAACAACAAAAATAAGAAGAAAATTAAAATAAAGCAAACAAAGCATTTGTGTCCGTAGCTAACGCAATTTTTTGTTATAACGGTCAAGTTCATTTAGTACTAAAATTCCAAACCTTTCTATTCCACTCGAAGTCATTAAATTATGAATGCAACTACTTGATATTAAAATATGGAACCATTTAAATATTAATCCAAACCATTAATTTAATAGCTACCTTTAAAGTGTGCTTTCTACAAAATTTTAATATACAAAACCACAATTATGGAAAATTTAATGGCCATTTGAAGAAGAAAACAAAACAAAAACAACCTTCTTGATTGATTTCTAAAATAGTTTTAAATTTGCCTAAATGATTGGTTAATTGTTTTGCATATAAATGGCGCCTACAACTTAAAAATGATGAAATGCGGAAGGAAGAGAAGCATAAAGTTCTTCAAGGTGTTCTACTTATTAACGCCCAAAATATTTATTCGGTGAAAAAATATCATGCTGAGTTGGAAATTTTTACGATGTGGAAAATTATTATAAAAATCAATTGCTTAAGAAGATGTTAAGAAATAAAGATTTCTTTACGAAATGACATTTTTCTTTACCAGAGGAAACGGATAAACTTCTACAATGAGGTCCTAGGACCAAAACACGAGATTTGTCTATCTTGAAACCAAGATCAAAACAACGAATGTGGCTATACGAGGAACTTTTTCCTGCCCGTCAAATCTTTAATTTTAATTTTTATTAATTAAAAATTTAATATCTTTAGATTGCTACTTTTACGAGCTTTAAAAATATTCAAAAATATACAGGGCGTTTCATTTAAATCAAGAAACTTGTTTCCATTTTCGGTTAAACCGGAAATCAAAATAGAAAGTGTTTGGTATCGTATAAGAGTTAATTGTACGAGCTTTCAAAATATTTAACAAATATACAAAGTATTCTTACAAATTTTGATATTTTTGTAATTTTCCAACAGAACCACCATTTTTCAGAGACTAACAGACCTAACGAACAAGACACGGAAGTTGCGTGCTTCTCCAGACCAACAGACCTCTTCTTGAGACCTAAACAGTCCTCAAGGTAAAACCACTAGACCTTAGAGGAAACACTAGAGGAAATGACCCCAGAGTCGCACTAAAAATTAAATGGAAGCTCTAGCTGGTCTGGTTCGCAAGTTAGTAAGGAATCAAGCTGCGTTATGAATGATAAGACTGATAATGAAAATATAAAAATTGAAACTAGCGGGCACCCCCGTCGAAATCGACGAAGTATTTGAAGATATGAATGCGTTAGAAAAATTAAATTTTCAAAAATTATTATAATATGCACCTACAACCTACACGGATGATTTTTTGTTGTTAAATGCACGATATAGGCGTGTCCGTCAGTCAACGTGATCGAACTTTGTTAAAGTGGAGAGATATGAGATAGTAATAAGCGTGACAATTTATTATTTAAAAAAATGTATGAAATTAATAATTAGAAGAAAAAAAATTAGTGCTGACATATATGTGGGTCGTCGAGAGCTTGGATTAAAAAAAATCATTAAAATCGATCCAGTAGAAGCACGCTAAAATTACCGGTAAAGAAAAGCTTTCGCGTTTTAAATATATGGATAGGGTCAATTTGTTCTTTAGAGGTTATTGGGGTTATTCGTGAAGCCAGGTAAAACGATAAAAAAAATCTTTTGAATTTGAATATTTAAAAAGAACTTCATTAATTGAATTAAATAGCTAAAAGGGTTGCTGCATTATTTACAATTTACATCATAGTTTTTGATCGTCTTTCTATAATATCAACCTCGTTACAGGGTTTTTTATTTATTACTTAGTATCAACAGGGTAGCGGGAGGTCGATGGGGATAAAATGCTACTTACCAAACCCCCTAGTAATCAAAATCTCATTTCATTATTAAATAAAATTAATACTGCCCTTTTCCTCACAAAATTTTGAACCACTAATTAGTTACATCACAAATTAATGAGTAATGAGGTAATGACTCACTTAAAGTAGAACAAAATCAGAAAACACGTTGACTATCTAATAAAAAAATAATAAAACTAACCTTAAAGATTTAAAAATCCGTCTCAAAAATCCAAAAGGCACAAAAGCACGAAACGTAATTAAAAATGCAGGCACCGACCTGACCATATCGCGTATTAGAAACGTACTGTGGAATAAAAGTATTGAAAATTTTATCACAATGACCAAATGTGCCAAGACCTTATCGTATAAAACCAAATATCTACGTTTATTCTCATTTATAATTTTCAAAATTGGATTATTTTAAATTATAAAATTTAATGTTAGAAAAATGAAATTTAAAAAAATTATTATAATGCACTTACTACCTACACCGATAATTGTTGTTAAATGTACAAAATAGGCGTATCCGTAATTTGACGTTATCGAACTTTGTTAAAGTGGGGAGATAAGGATAAGATTAATACGCGTACCAATTTATTATTTAAAAAATGTTTGAAATTGGTAATTTGAAGAAAATAATTAGTGCTGACATATCTGTGGGTCGAGAGCTTCAATTTAAAAAAAAATATCAAAATCGGTCCAGTAGAAGTATGCTATTATTATATGTATATCAAGAAAAGACTTCGCGTTTTAAATATATGGATGGATCCTAAAGTGATATACATTTTTGAAATCAGCAAAAAAGGTTCTATAAAATGATGCTAAAACAAAAGATTGCGCCTATTTAAAAAACTAAAGTTGATGATGGTTCCAGAAAACCGAAACGTTTTATATCAAATGTGATTTTGGAATCGGATGTAGAATACAAAATGGCTGTAGAGAAGTTCTGTCAGATTTTCACATTTTTTGATAATTATGAAAATAAAGTCAAAAAACGAAAAGTCTATTTTTTGTTTTTTTGTCAATAGTTCAAAAACAAAAGCAGCTGGGGCACTTTTCTTTTTAGATTTTTAGTCGGCATAAAATTTCGCAACTTTTCCCCAATTTAACCGTTCCTCTATCTCCTCAAATAAGCGAGATCCCCATGTTGCCGGTCGAATTTGAATAACCCTGTATATCAGTTTTCAACTTTTCATTTTTACTACAAAGAAATTAGAGATTGTTGAAGTTTTGGCATTCAAAAATCATAACTCAGAATCCACTAGGGCGATTTTGATTTAGAGTTCGTTCAGTGGCGTAACAAGCACTCTAGGGGCCCGTGTACAAAGTTAATGGTGGGGGCCTCTATTTATTAATATATAGTTTTTGTAATCATATTTTTTGGAAAGCAGTAAATTCCAGAAAGTCAGGAAACTGCCCAAAGGTTCCGATCCATTTTGATTCTCTGCGATTTTTAGGCTTCATGGTGCCTGGGATAAAAGTTAATCGGTGCCTTTCAAAATACGCGTGTGGAGGAAGTCTCAGGACTTCAGGAGTTAACCCCCAATGCGCCGTAGGCGAAAATTTTTGTCATCAAAAAAAACTAAATTTGGAAGAAGGTGACAACGGACGGGGGTCCCTCTTGGGCGGGGGCCCGTGTGCCTTGCACCCACCGCATCCCGGTAGTTACGCCTCTGAGTTCGATAGAGAATTACGTTGTCTACAGCATATCCAAAAAAGAAAAAATATGGCTGAGGAACTTTTGAAAAATCCAGTAAAATTTTGACCTATTTTGGCCTCTTAAAGGTTGGCAATTTTAAAACAATTTCAAATATCGACTGGGTTGGAAATAAAGCCCTATATCTTGGCTGTACAATGCCGTTTTGATATTTCTGTAATAATAATTACCGGCCAAGTTATAAGGGAAAAACCGCAAAATGGGACAATCGTTCTATTGGCCGCCATTTTGAATAAAAAAAATTGAATTCCTCACTTCATTTTATAGGAAATAAATAAACAAATATAAATGCCTTCAATATTTAAATTAGAATTAATAAAATATTTAACACTAACAAAATGTTGATAAAGATAATCTAAAGCACCTATCCGACTATCAATATTTTCATAAATATTTTTATAAAAATATGTAATCATGTAACACTGTTCTAATTTGCTATAATTATTTATACAGATCGTAAAATGTGTTGCATAAGTTGTAAATCCTCCAAGGTCCAAAAAATGCATTTAAATACCAAACATGTGCCACCACAAAACAGAGCAAGGTGCACGCTTGCATAAAAAAACAATAGAACTCTTCTTTTCATCAACAAAAATAGAACCCTTTGTATTTATGAGACGTCATAGTATATTAGAGCACTAGTTTCATAAGGCATCTTGTTAATGTATACGAGTCCAAGTTTAGAAAAAAAGCCGCTAGCGGCGAGTTTTCTAAAGGACGAGTACGTTAACAAGCCTTATGAAACGTGTTATCTATACTATTTTTTCTATTTCGGTATTTTATTAAAAATTAAATTATTTTTAAAGATTTGTCATGTGATAGGAATTTTATTTGTTAATGGTGGGAACACTGAATGACATCTGTCACGTCAACCTTGCTTCTATCATTCATAGATGTCGCTGTATTAATTATTATTATTCGTCTAATTATGTAAAAAATATAAACAATACTCAAAAATGTTGTAAAAGCATAATTTGAAGTAATTAACAAATCAAAAACACATTTTAAGATTGATATATTTGACATGTGTTAAACGTCAGTTTAACTTGACGCGAACTTAGCAGCAAAAAATTCCCAAGAAACAGTACGTTAAGAGAGCTCACTTTGAGACCACTGTTTGGTCTCAAACAGTGCGTTAAGGAGTACTACCGAAATAGAAAAAAATATTTTTCTACGAACGTGCTGAATGACAGTTTTTCTGACAACTAAATGAATATTGAAAGTAGACTTTTGAAACACTAGTGCCACTAGTGCGGAAAATTCTTGCCGCACCCAAAGCATAAAAAAATACCACTATGATTATTATTTTCACAATTTAAATTAATTTGTCATTCTGACATTTAACAAAAAATGTTCATTGATGTAGAATATTCACTTTCGTAGAAAAAAAAGTATGAAACACACTTGCAGAAAAGGCTATTGCAAAACTCATATAATTAGAGCACTCGCTATCGCTCGTGCTCCAACTTTTATATTTTGTTTTGCAATCCACCCTTTTCTGCACTTGAATTTCAATATACTATTATGAAACTATTGATAGTGAGATACCCGCATAAACGAGATAAACAATACAAGTAAATAATTTGGAGCTTAGGCAGCCCACTAGACGTAGGTGAAATAGTGCTGCTTCACTTTCAGTTTTCAAACTCTTATTATACAAATTTTCTTATTTATACAGGGTGGACCACGTAACTTGTAAACCATAACGATGTTTCACTGCAACCCAAACTACAAATATCGCTCGAGTGTAGATCAGTTTAAACAATTTTTTTGACAGAAGAAATAACTAGCTCCGCAACTGGACTCTGAAGCCACGCCTCGCGCAGGTTTGGTCACGTGGTGTGCTCAGGTTTAAGTTGGGACCACTCTAGACTCGAATAATATTTGTAATTTGGGTGCAGTAAAAAAATCGTTTGGGGTTACAAGGTACGTGGCGCACCCTGTATTTAGTGCCTAGATTTGATGACTATTATACAGCAATGCAAATTAAAGTACTTGTGAATCTGCTGCAAAAATTTCTTTACTTATTTTATTAGAGTAGCCGACCTACCAAAATTTTTACTTATGGCTTCGAACACCATGTTAAGCTCCCAATTGTGTTTTTCATGTTACAAGAATGCCACATTATGTCTCTTAGAGTACGTTCTACTAAACGATCGCAACGATTGCAACGCCCGCAAACTCGTTCCACTTAACGCCGCGGTCGCTGCGTTCGCTGGCGGTAACGTCATAGATGACGTCATCGACAACGACCACAAGACGCTCATATCGCCCATAAAATTTTGTGGGTCGGCGTGAGCGTTTACATACGCGCGTGCGCATTGAAGCAAATTTTGATAGGTTATTCCGTGGTTGTCTTGTTTTGACGACCTTTTGAAGTGGCTACAGAAAAAATAAACCTGTATAAACTCTGACTCTGATGAGCTATCGCTATCAGGCACATATCTTCTTCGATGGATCAATGGACCAACAACAGCTGTCACTGTCATATTACGGCAAGCACACAACGCGTTCCACTAGCGAATCCGCCCTCAACGTTTACAAGCTAGTGGAACAGGAAATTCGGCGGTCGTGAGCGCGGTCATTACGATCGCTTAGTGGAACGTACTCTTAGACATCTCTGTGACTGTGTATTAGGGTACAAACATGCCAAAGATCGTTATATGGTTGTCATCTCTCTGTAAAGGCGCCATAATTGTCATTTTAGCAGGGTGGACACAAGAATGGGCTCAGGCCCACCCTGACCCCCCCGTACTTACGTGCCTGGCGCTCATCAATGCATCTGGAGCATGTTCATGTTCTTTGAGGCCCTCTATGATTTTCAGCTACACTTAAGTACACTTACTTGCAGCTGAGAAAAATTCTAAAGTAGCAAATCCCTGAGAACTGGGGGTAAAATACTAATCCGATAAGCTGGAAGGATGAAATTTTCAAGAGCAGTTAAAGCAAGAGATTTTCGTATTTTCGTGATCATTAAATGCGACTTTTAGAAATATCGCCACTGACAGCGACATAAGAAAATGCAGAAAAGCGAAGACAGATCTTTCAAGTTTAGAAAAAGAAAACGTTTATAGCAATCAAACAAAGAGTTAAAATAAAGGACTGATTTTACAGGTGAAAAATTGAGGCAGTTCTTTGACGTCTTGACATACTTCTAACTTTTTTTTAATAAATTAAAAATTATTTAAATATTTTTATTAAGTAACACAACAATATAATTATATACAAACGTAATGTTGTTGTTAAATGATAAATTTTCGTTCGATTACGATAACACATAAATGTTACGAGAATATTAGTGAAATGGAAAAAGAAAGGAAAATTAAATTAAAGAATAAATAAGATGGCAAATTTGCAAAAATAGATACTTATAATTAACATTTAACACATAAAAATATGAAACGAAACTACTAAAAATAACCATAGACATCGACTTCGTTAAATTAACGAGAGATGCTCAGCTCGTTGCTCGCTTAAAAAAAATTGTAAGTTAGGTACTGGATGAGCAGTTGGATAGGGCTCGTACAAATTAAAAAATATTTTAGGACCCTTTCCGACCATCCCTTAAAAGTCGACGTTTATGAAATTAACACTTAATTTATTCTCAATGTCTTGCTGGTTGTCTTGGTGGTGGTGTCAAATATTGAATATTCCTAGTCTGCGCAGCGTTCAAAAAATCAGCATAAAGATTTTTCAAAAAGCCTTTCTGTTCTTTAGTCACTTGTTTTGGTTTTAAACGAGAAAAGTCGTTCAGTTGAGCTTTTTGGTTGTGTTGTTTCATGTACTGAAGTTGCAAAAGTGATGGTACGTACGAATCGAGCAGCGACTTTGGATTGTACTTCTTCGTCATGAAATCGTAATCTGGTACTCTTTCTATTTCAAATTGTTGCGTCGTCTGCTGTGGTTGTGGTTCTTGTTGCGTTTGATAGTGTTGAGGTATTGGGACTTCTACGTATTGTATTTGTTGTCTGTAATGGTTCAAGTCGCGTGGTTGTACATGTACGTATTGTTGAGGTTGGTGTGCAGCTTGGACTGCTTGGGTTTGTTCTGGTTTGGTTTGTTGTAAGTATTGCGATGGAACGTACATGACGTACTCGACTCCTCCTTTTGGTGGTGCTACCGCTTGGATTTGATTGGTTCCAGCTTGTGGTTGAAGATATGCGAGATGAGGAGAGTAATATTGTTGTAAATAGTTGTCTTGTAAGTGTTGGTAGTTTTGATTGTAAGGTAAATCGTATTCTTGTAATTTGAACTGGGCTTGTTGTACTTGTTGAATTTGTTCTTGTGGTTGTTGAGATGCAAGCTGATGTTCGTACTGGATTTTTAACTGATGTGGACTTTGAGCGTGTTGATGTTGACCTTGGACTTGCTGATATTGAAGTTTTAATTGAGGATCTTGAGCCGGTTGATGTTCACTCTGAACTTGCTCATATTGAACTTTTAACTGAGGGCCTTGAGCGTTTACCACTTGATGTTCACCCTCAACCTGCTGATACTGAAGTTTGAACTGAGGAACTTGAGCGTGCACCGGTTGATGCTCACTTTGAACCTGTTGATATTGAATTGGATGTTGAGCTTGTTCCAACTGAGCAACTTGTTGATACGAGTAGTATTGTGGAATATTATAGTGTTGTTGAGCAACCAAGCTTTGTGCATTTGGTACAAATAAAGGTTGCTGTTCTGGATGTTGCGATTGAGTCTTCATTGGTCTGAATCCGAACTCTACTTGCGGTTGTGGAGTTGCTGCTAATCTTGATGGTGATATGTAACGATTTGGAATATTTCGGCTTTGTTCGAATGTTGATGGTTTGTGGTTGTGGGATTGACGTTCGTTTGCTAAATTATCATTTTCTATATCTTCTAAGTTAACTTTTTTCTCTCTCGCTGCAAGCGTTATGCTTAACAAGCAGAAAAAAAGTATATAAATTTTCTGAAACAAAAATTAAAATTAGGTAAAGGTCTTACAGAAAAATTTTAACAATAGACCCTTTTCACGTTAACTTGAATATATACTCTGGATATGACCTATGTAGATTATCCAGTAAAATATTTCAGTTCAAATAGGCAGCCCTGAAGATTAGGAAGGGGTTTAGTTTGTTCACTTCTGAACCTCGATAACTCAAGTTCTGGTGATGACGGTGCAATTTGATTTATTTTGACAGTTTAATTAGTACCAAAAAAGCAGATATGTTTATTGATTCGGATAGATAATTTTATGCTCTATAATTTTTATTAGAGGTATAATTTCTGTTAGAGCACTTGATCAGAAGATACAGTCAGGAGAGACACCGGAAGTTGAAAAAATCGTCTCATCACTTATTCTTTAATTTTTGAATAATTTTAATAAATTAATTATGATAATTAAAACAAATAATTTTATTGATTCGGATAGATAATTTTATGCTCTATAATTTTTATTAGAAGTAAAATTATCGTCAGGTCACTGCTAAATGAGGTACAGTCGGGAGAGACACTAGAAGTTGAAAAAAACGTCTCAGAACGTATTTTTTTTTTATTAATTTTAATAAATTAATTATGCTAACTAGAACAAATACGTTTATTGATTCGGATAGATAATTTTATGCTCTATAACTTTTATTAGAGGTTAAATTGCTGTCAGAACACTACTTAAGGAGGTACAGTCGCGAGAGACACTGTAATTGTGAAATTCAAGTTTACATATTTTTTTCATTTTTGATTTATTTTGAGATATTAATTACGGCCCTTAGAAAAAATATTTTTATTAGTTCGAATAGATAATTTTACGCTTTACAATTTCTATTAAAAGTTAAATTACCATCAGATCACTCTTTATGAGGTTGGAGCCGGGAGAGACACCTTAAGTTGTAAAATGTTTTTTTAAATTTTTGATATATTTTTTATAATTTAATTACTGCAATTATTTTGACTTGATGAAGATTCACCAACATTAAGCCAAATTGAAAGGGGTCATACTAAAAGGGTGTTCACTATTTAATCTGAACTGGCCATCGATAGAAAGTGATAGTAAATTAATACAAATGATCATAATAATTAAGAAAAGGAAGGTGGTCGATAATAGATAAAAATGGAACCACTGTTTGATTTAAAGACAAGGTGAATGTAAATTATATAAGTGAAAGGTTTATTATTACATATATTTGAACAACGGATGCACAAATTGACCGCTACCTAGCGCAGTAGGTGCTAACTTATCATCCGGAGAAAGTTTGTGGTATAGTTTAGCGGTCGCCTTTGTTAGAACCTTCAATAATGCGTTTGCTACCTCCTTATTTTGTTATAGTATGTTTAGTAATTTAATTAGAGACCTAACGTTAAAATTTAAATACTATTATTTGGAAAACTTTCCTTTATGAGCAAATATAACAATAACAAAAGAAGCAAGTTAATAACAGATATGACTTGTAAACAAATAATTATTTGTTGTGTGAAATATGTATTAAAGATTCGGAAAAATTAAAATTTTTACACAAGAATGGCCTTGTTAAGTAATATACTAATTTAGACCACCGAACTTGAAATAATAACTAGCTTCAATAAGTTCCTGGTTTTTAAATTAGGCGGGTGATCTTTGAATGGCGCTAATGATACCAATTGACTTGTAATAAGTTACGTGTAGGTATTGCAATACCAATTGCTAAAATGTGACCAAGTTTCAGTAATTAAAACAGAACAACAATGCCTCCGATTTTCAAGTAGGAAGTAGTGAAGATAAAATTTGTAATGGAAATTTTCTTTACTGTCACATAAATTTTAATTCTAAGGTGCATAATTCGAGCTTCTGAGGTCAGAAGAAAATAGTTTCGTGACTTTTGAAGGTCTTTAAAGCTTCATAATATAGGAAAGACCAGATGACAACGTATGCATCGGAGATCAGGAAAATCTAACAGCTTTCCAAGGAGCATAGAATGTAAAAATTAGATAATAGAAGATTCTAAAAGTTCTAAAGCTTCATAAGATGAACTCTGAGCAATCCTGACGTATTAGAAGAGATTCTAAAAACTAAAAGAAGCTCAGGAGGCGTTAAAAAAGTCATGATGGACTTTCTAATATTATTAGAAGAGGCCAGATGACAACGTATGACTGGGAGATCAGGAAAACTTGAAGGTCTTCCAAGGAGCTTAGATTGTAAAAGTTACATAATTGAAGATGTTAAAAATCCTAAAGCGTCATAAGATGGACTCTAAGCAATCCTGGCGTATTAGAAGAAGATCTTAAAAATGAAGAAAGCTCAGGAGGCTTTAACAAGTTCATGATGGACTTCATAATGCAAGAAGTCAGATAACAACGTATGACTGGGAAATCAGAAAGACCTGACGGTCTTCCAAGAAGCTTAGATGGTACAAATTTTATAATAGAAGATTTTAAAAATCCTAAAGCTACATAGAATGAACTTTGAGCAATCCTGAAGCATTGGAAGAGAATCTAAAAACTAAAGAAAGCTCAGGAGGCCTTAAGAAGGTTTTGACGGACTTCCTAAGATAAAAAGGCCAAATGACAACGTATGTCTGTGAGATCAGGAAGACCTGACGGTCTTCCAAGGAGCTTAAATTATAAAAGTTACATAATAGAAGATTCTAGAAATCATATAGCGCCATAAGATGGACTCTAAGCAATCCTGGGGTATTAGAAGGGAATCTTAAAATTAAAGTAAGCTCAGGAGCCCTTAAGAAGGTCGTGATGGACTTCCTAGTGCAAGAAGTCAGATAACAACGAATGACTGGGAAATCAGAAAGACCTGACGGTCTTCCAACGAGCTTAGATGGTACAAATTATATAATAGAAGATTCTAAAAATCCTAAAGCTACACAGAATGAACTTTGAGCAATCCTGAAGCATTGGAAGAGAATCTAAAAACTAAAGAAAGCTCAAGAGATCTTAAGAAGGTTTTGACGGACTTCCTAAGATAAAAAAGCCAAATGACAACGTATGTTTGTGAGATCAGGAAGACCTGACGGTCTTCCAAGGAGCTTAAATTGTAAAAGTTACATAATAGAAGATTCTAGAAATCATATAGCGCCATAAGATGGACTCTAAGCAATCCTGGGGTATTAGAAGGGAATCTTAAAATTAAAGTAAGCTCAGGAGCCCTTAAGAAGGTCGTGATGGACTTCCTAATGCAAGAAGTCAGATAACAAGGTATGACTGGGGAATCAGAAAGACCTGGCGGTCTTCCAAGGAGCTTAGATGGTACAAATTATATTATAGAAGATTCTAAAAATCTTAAAGCTACATAGAATGAACTTTCAGCAATCCTGAAGCATTGGAAGAGAATCTAAAAACTAAAGAAAGCTCAGGAGATCTTAAGAAGGTTTTGACGGACTTCCTAAGATAAAAAAGGCCAAATGACAACGTATGTCTGTGAGATCAGGAAGACCTAACGGTCTTCCTAGAAGCTTAAATCGTAAAAGTTACATAATAAAATATTCTAGAAATCCTATAGCGTCATAAGATGGACTCTAACCAATCCTGGCGTATTAGAAGGGAATCTTAAAATTAAAGTAAGCTCAGGAGGCCCTAAGAAGGTTCTGATGGATTCTTCATTGCCAAACATTTGTGAATCAAAAAATTATTAACTTGTGCCCAATTATTTCGATTAAAATCAAATTTAGGGTTCATCAGCTAGGTGGTCTGTTCTGAAAGGTCCTAAACTTAGTTCCTGAACTACGTCCCCGGAAATTACATAATTTAACAACAAATTCAACTTGTGATCAAATAAAAATGTTAAACAACTTGTAAACCCATAAAAAATAAATTTGAAAAACGACACGACATGTAATTAAAATGTTCTTTTGAAAAAATTATTATAAACTTCAAATAAACTGTAACACTTTCTAAATTACGTATTTAAATTAATGGAAACGAATTTGCAATCATCATTTTTTACAACAAAAAAGCTATAAATAATATTAAAAAACTATTATTATCATAAATAGTTGAGAGGAGAAAAAGAATAAAAAATGAGATGTCAAGTAGGTGCACATTCTTTTATCTCAATTTTATAAATCTTCCACTAACTTTCCATTAATTCGAACTATAATAATTTATTAGAAATAAAAATAAATTTGACACGAATTGCTTTATAATTAAATAACTAAAGAGATCTGATTATGCGAATTTTAACTTTTATACCTATTAATTTAAATTACTTAAATTAAAATCTCTTAATGGTTCTTCGAAGCACGCGTTAGAGAACATACCCAGTTAATTAGTTTTTGTACTATCAGATCACCCATAGTGATGGCGTTATAAGAATTTTTTTTAACAAAGAAAAGTAAAAGAGCGGCTTGTTATACAAAAAATCCATCACCTCCACCGTATACTAAAATTATCCAGATAGCTCGAAGGAGCTAGCCACCCTCAATGAGAGGGAGGTCTTGTCTCTGATTTTTGCCTATGCCCTCCGTTAGTTGGAGTTATGCCATTCTTCCTTTGGAAATCACAGTCAAAGGAACAACAGATTCACCTCCATCCAAAAATCTAACAAAAGTACGCTTGAGATCTTAACACAACTCGTCTCCCTAAGGTTCCAAATCTCTTAATACATACAGACAGAGTAAATTTTAATAAAATGTCTAATAAGTTTGAAATGAGAGATGTGGATAGGATGCGTTGAGTAGGAGAAAGCGTTTTATACGATGGAAATGGAGGTGTGGCTGGGAATAACTATTGATCTTCTCTCTTCGAATTTAATCAAACAAACAAGCAACCCTAAAAGTATGGCTCCATGAAAACGTAAAAAAAATTAATAAATTGGAAAGGACGATAGGGAGTTGGCACTGAGTGATGATTTCAAGTAAATAGATTGAGCTGGCAGAGAACTGAAGATATTGAGAGAAAGACTGCACTAGGCCATGAACTTCATTTCGATCAAATAAAGTCTCTAATCAACGGATAAAAGAAGAACAGAAAGAGAAAGAAAAGATGGCATTGAAATTTAATAAGCGACGTGATGAGAAGGGTATCTCTAAAATGGAGTTTGGTTGATTAAGTGAGTACGGAGAGAGAGGCAAGAAAAAGTGAAGTAGGAAAGTACAATAAGGGTTGTAGGGAAAAAAAGAAAGTGTAAGAAGGCCAATGAGGTCCTTAAAAATTCAAATCCTACTACCCTCTCTGTTTTACGTTTCATTAACATAAACATAATGTTTGGCAACGCTGTTTCTTCCTTCGTCTAAAATAAGCGCCATCGACCGATAAATCCGCAGATGAAAAGTTTACAGACATTTCTAGAAAATTTTTGTCTGCACCTTGACTACTGAGGGTTAAATAACCGTGATTTGGATGGCCTTTGATTGTGCAATGTAAATTATAGACAAAATTTCGCGGCTCCACATTGTGAACTTGCCATTATGGACAATGAAATCCTTTAGCAAAAAAATTGAATAACTTTCAATTTAATGTAATTTAAAGTGGTCTGATGGTAAATATCTCCGGGAGTCTATTAAAAAAATTGATATTGAACACGATAGCTGGAAGGGCTTGGTAATTAAACTTAAAAAGATATTTTCGTTCTCTGAAGCAACGCTCAAAAAAGTTTTGAATTTAAGTATTTAACGCTCAATGTGGCTCAGTTACAGCAATTACAATTTTTTAAATTAATTACTGCTTCTACCAAGTAAGATTTTAGCTATAAATAGTATATTGTTTAATAAGGAGTAAAAGTACTTTTTAAATGTGAAAAATAAAATTTTGAAAGAGCTCAACTTGTCAATATTTTGACAAAGAGCTCAACAATATTTTTTAAATTCGACCAGTCAAATAAGATTAAATAAAGGGCTAACCTAGGAATAAAAGTCAAGAATATTTGCTTAAACCTATATTTTGAAAACGGTTGATCGCACAAAAAATAAATCAGATCAGATTTGTAGAGAATTTTATAATCTACAAGTTTTATATTAACCTCTAATGAGGTAGGATGCATAGGAAACGAGAATATTGCAAAAAAACGAATTTTTGTGACCTTTGATCTTGAATATCTCGACACGCGGACATGACATTGTATGAGACTTTTAAGCAAGTCTTTAGCGAGGTCCATAAAACATTGGTAATATAATAATGTTTTATGGACCTCGAGTCTTTAGAACGCCAAAACATAGGTTTCTGCAAATATTTAGCTTTCTGACTTTCATTCCTAGGTTAGAACCCTTATTTGACTGGACAAAAATTACAATGTTTAGAAATATCATTCTGATACAATTTGTTGAGGTTAGAATTTACTTTTAGATCTAATGGATGTAAAGTAAAACTGTAAACTTACTTATTCGGTAATAAAATGTCAACTTTTTTTGACGTATGAAGAAAAGCCATTTTAGTGATTTTTAATTTCCCTAAGATTTTTAAAAAATTCAAAAATATTCTAATATCCAAAACAATCATTAAATTAAACCAATACTGCTAAATTATGTAGATTTTGTTAATAAAATGTACCTAATTAAGGCCTTATAAGGCATACGTTGTCATCGGGCCTCTTCTATATTGGGAAGCTTTAAGGACCTTCAAAAGCCACCAGGCTCTTTTTGAAGTCTTCGGTCCTCAGAGGCCCTGAATATGGACCGAAAGTGGAAGTTTTTGTTCCTTTGACTATGGTTACCAAAGGAAGAATGGCATTACTCCAACTAACGGGGGGCATAGACAAAAGTCAGAGAGAAGACCTCCATCTCATTGATAGACCATAATTCTTCTAATATTAGGTCAGTATTGCTCAGAATCCATCTTATAAAGTTTTACAATTTTTAAAATCTTCTAAAATGTAATTTTTAAAATCTAAGTTTCTTGGAATACCGTTAGGTCTTCCTGATCTCCCAGGCATACGTTGTCATCTGGATTTTTCTATATTAGGAAGCTTTAAAGACCTTCAAAAGCCACCAGACTATTTTTGAAGTCTTCGGTCCTCCTGAGGCCCTGATTATGCACCGGAGGTGGAGGTTGTTGTTTCTTTGAATGTGGTTTCCAAAGGAAGAATGGCATAACTCTAACTAACGAGGGGCATAGACATAAAAAGACAAGACCCCCATCTCATTGAGGGTGGCTAGCTCCTTCGAGCTATCTGGATAATTTTAGTCTACGGTGCAGGTGATGGATTTTTTGTATAACAAGCCACTCTTTTACTTTTCGTTGTTAAAAAAAATTCTTTTAACGCCATCACTATGGGTGATCTGATAGTATAAAAAATTAACTGGGTATGTTCTCTAACGCGTGCTTCGAAGAACCATTAAGAGATTTTAATTCTTTTTTAAAAAAAAAAAGCTTAAGCAATTTTTTGATTTTTGAGCTAAATTACATTTTAGGGATTTTTAATTTCCCTAAAATTTTAAAAAAATTTCAAAAAATTCTAATATCCAAAACAATCATTAAATTAAACCAATATTTTCAATTTAATTAATGGGCCACCTTGTATTGAAATTAATTAGGATGCAAATCTAATAAATCATCCAGTCTCCTAACACAGGCACAATTTTAAAAATATAAAATAATTGTAATTTACTTAATTGTGACTAATAATAATTGAAATTTTAATTACAACTGAAGGTTTTTGAATTTCAGGATGTGACAAATTTTTGAGTATTACTCCCTTCCGTTGGAAAAAATTAAGTTTGAACCCCTTAGTACAGCGTTGCCAAATTTTTGAATTTTAACCTAATTAATGGGCCCCCTTTTTTGAAATTAATTAAGATTCATACCTAATAAATCATCCTGAGCCTCCTGGGCTCCTAGTATACAGCCACAATTTAAAAAAAAAATTCTAATTTAGTTATAATTGTGACTAATTATAATTGAAATTGTAATTACAACTGCAGGTGAATTTCAGGAAGTTAAAAATCTTTGAGTTATCCAAAGACGACCGTAAAACAATTAAAAGCAATTAATTTTGATAGTAGCCCTAAAATTGCAGTAATTTATCACATATCACAGCATCACACTAATTACACACTTTCACTAAATAAATACTTACCATATTTTTACGTTATATGATATGATTTAAAGTAGCATTAGACACAACAAATGGTACAAGAAGTTTAAGTGAGCTTACATTTGTATAAGTTCAAGTGAACGGAAAACCCTACTTCCAATCTCGTATTTTCTTAAGAAATACACTCCAAGTAGCCACCACCCAAAACAACACTCTTTAATTAATTTTTTTGTAATTTACCATCCTTACACTTCTTTTCAACTTTAATTAGAATTAAATAACCGTCTGATCTAATTTAATTGAACAAAAAATTAATTTGGGAAACAATTTTTATTTCCTCGAACCACTCGAACAAAAGTAATTTACCAACTAATTGCAAACTTTCCTAAAATTATAAAAAATTACAAACCAAAAATTCGAAATTTTTTAATTTTTGTAATAAAAGCTCGATCTTCAATTAAAAAATAACTTAATTTATTTAAATTACTTTATTGTAGGTACATAAAAATTTACTTTATTATTAGAAATTATTAATTACGGTTGAAATGTTTTAATTACTATACTAAGTAATTTTATAAGCCGTAAAATAAGACATTTAATAAAATTGTAATTTGTAATAATTAAAGTTTGCCCATAAATTTCCTTACTAATTAATTTATCAAATTATTACAATTAGATTCGGAAAATTGATTAAGTTGAGGGTTAATTAGAATTTTTAGATCGATGACGGACTTCCTAACGAATTGCTACAGAGCCGGATCTGGAATCAAGGAATCAGGAACGAAGGTGTTATACCTACAGAACATGGAAGAGGGTGAATTTTTTTTCAGGAATGTGTTTGAATTAGTTAAGAGGTAAAAATGAAAATACTAAAAGTCCCAGGTCCTTAGTACATGGCTAAGGGAGGGAGGGTTAGGTAAAAAGGTTCTGTTTTGAAGGTTTTCGCTCATATCTCAAAAACAGTGGCTCCTATGGAAAAAATTATACTTAGCAAAATGACACCTTATGAAATTTCCTATAAGATTGATTTAATTAATTTTTTTTCTATTTATTTAGTTTTCGAGATATTCACGTTTTTTCTGAAACTTTTGCCTCTAGCACATCCGCTCTTCGTTTTACAGTAAAAGTCTTCAGAAAAGAAACTGTAATTAGTAATTTTTTTCCTAAGGCCCACCGTTTTCGAGTTCAATGGCCTATGGTTTTTGTTTTGAGTTTTTCCTTTCCTTCGAACCCTTCACATCACCGAGCTCTCAAGCAAGCGCTTCAAGCGCTTAATAGATAGTCTAGTCCTGATTTGCTACTGGACTTTTGTTTTAAAGCTCGACTGGGATTGTAATGAAAGTGTTGGTGTTAGGTGTTCCTTCTTGCCTAAAATCCTAGAGTTTCTTACTACTTGTAAGTCTTGGTCGTTGAGGTGAGTACTCTAGGCTTGTAACAAAACTCGAGTTAGTTGGAGCCTCAAAGCTCAAATAATGCATTTCAGGATGTGTGATTTTTGTAAATAATACTAGACCGAGCAAATAGCCTTGAGCAACACCCCCGTGATCATTTTATCCATTTTCTACTCTTTTTCTAAGGGTGAGTTTTCGATGTTGATGCAAGGAGCTTCAGCTGAAAATCTAAAAGACTTAAGAAGTTGTATAATTGCATTGTTATTGTTACGTTTCGACCATTTTGAAAAAATTTAAAAAAATATAATAAAAGAGCCCTTTTAAGGTAAGACAACAAGACAAGATTTACTAACATTCTAGAAAACAAGGTATCGAGTAGGGCATTGAAAAAACTTAAAGCAGAGATAATCGTGATTTTATGAGATAAGAACATTTTAAAATCCGACTGTCACTACACAACAACAGAAGAGGCTTAAAGTAAAAGATTTTTTGTAAATAAATGACAGAAGAGTAACAAGACATTAATCGCATTCCAACGAATCAATCCATAACCTCTATAACATGCTTTGAATTTCTCTAATAGCTCGGTTCCTCGTATAATTTTAATTTGGGTTAATTTCAAGCGAGTAATCACCGTGTAAATTAAAGAATGACTAGCAATAACAACAACAAAATTAATAATATCCTTCTCATGTATAAAAAAATATTTTTAAAAATTTTTTAAATTATTAATATATGACTTGTAAGTAATTTGATTAAGCTATCACTTTGATCACTTTACATTCTAAATGATGTTGAAAAGTACAAATTACCTTTCAATAAAACACTTTTTTTTTCTCCTCCTTTACATTCCAATAAGTAAAATGAGCATTATACTATTTATCATTTTATCTAAATATTTTGCTTTCAATTATTATGTTTTAGATGAAAGGATGAAATCGGATGAAATGATGAAAGTAACTGTAATGAATACAAAAGGGTTTTTTTACTTTTATTTGATTTTAGTGAAGAGATATAAATGCATAGGAGAGTGGTTCTTAAACTAAAATTCTTCTTTTACGACTAATTGGTACTGTGTGATACAAGGGGATGTACTGGAAGCGGTGTCCTTTCCTGATGGAATAAATTAGGCATAAATTATTAATTAATCAATTTAATATTTAAAAAAATCAAGCATGAGTATGAAATACGCTCTTAACCAGAAGGAGCTTCATTCAATTTTTTTATCTAAGGCTGATGACAGGACAACGATATGAAAGTAGGTGCCTACCTGCCTACCTGTCTCTCAGTCTACCTGTCTACTTCATTACCTATCTGCCTACTACCTTCCCACCTCCTAACCTGGCCACTTGCCCACCTGCCAACCTATGCACCTTGTGCACCTGCCCTCGTACCCACTTGCATACAAGCCTACTGACCTACCGGCCTGTCGGCTTCCCTTCTTACCTGCCTACCTACCCACCTATTCACCTTGTTCAATTGCCCACGTACCCACCTGCTTATCTGCCCACCTGCTAACCTATTCACCTTGCTCACTTGCCCACGTGTCCATCTGCCCACGTGTCCACCTGCATACCTGCATACCTGCCTCCCGGCTCACCGGCTAACCGGCCTGTTGGCCACCTGCCTACCTGCCTACCTGCCAAAGTGCTAACCTGCCTATTAGTCTACCTGATCACCTATGCACTTTGTTCACATGCCCATCTGCCCACCAGCTTATCTGCCCACCTGCTCATCTATGCACCTTGTGCACCTGCCCTCGTACCCACTTGCATACAAGTCTACTGACAACCGGCCTGCCGACTTCGCTTCTTACCTGCCTACCTACCCACCTATTCACCTATTCACCTTGTTCACTTGCCCACGTACCCACCTGCTTATCTGCCCACCTGCTAACCTATTCATCTTGCTCACTAGCCCACGTGTCCAGCTGCCCGCGTGTTCACCTGCATACATGCCTACCGGCTTACCTATTCACCTATTCACCTTGTTCACTTGCCCACGTGTCCAGCTGCCCGCGTGTTCACCTGCATACCTGCATACATGCCTACCGGCTTACCGGCCTACTGGCCACCTGCCTACCTGCGAAAGTGCTAACCTGCCTATTAGTCTACCTGATCACCTATGCACTTTGTTTACATACCCATCTGCCCACCTGCTTATTTGCCCACCTGCTCATCTATGCACCTTGATCACCTGCCCACTTGTTAACCGGAATATCTGCCTACCGGCTTACCGGCCTGCTGGCCACCTGCCTACCTGCCTACCTGCCAAAGTGCTAACCTGCATATTAGTCTACCTGATCATCTATGCACTTTGTTCACATGCCCATCTGCCCACCAGCTTATCTGCCCACCTGCTCATCTATGCATCTTGTTTACCTACCCACTTGTTAACCGGCATACCTGCCTATCGGCTTACCGGCCTACTGGCCACCTGCCTACCTGCCAAAGTGCTAACCTGCCTATTAGTCTACCTGATCACCTATGCACTTTGTTCACATGCCCATCTGCCCACCTGCTTATCTGTCCACCTGCTCATCTATGCATCTTGTTTACCTACCCACTTGTTAACCGGCATACCTGCCTATCGGCTTACCGGCCTACTGGCCACCTGCCTACCTGCCAAAGTGCTAACCTGCCTATTAGTCTACCTGATCACCTATGCACTTTGTTCGCATGCCCATCTGCCCACCAGCTTATCTGCCCACCTGCTCATCTATGCATCTTGTTTACCTGCCCACTTGTTAACCGGCATACCTGCCTACCGGCCTACCAGCTTACCTACCTACCTTCCTGCCTACTAATCAATCTGCTAATCTGCCTACTTGCCTACCTGTATATCTGTCCACCTGCTCACCTATGCACCTTGTTTACCTACCCACCTGCATACCCGTCTACTTACCTATCGGTCTACCGGCCTGCCAGTTTACCGGTCTTCTTGCCTACCTGCCTATTTTATTAAAACTGTGTGACTGTATAGCTGTAGATAGTAATCTGGGACAAATCTTGAGTTCATGTTTATGATCCTAAAGCCAAAATTGAGAGTTCACAGTGGAATTAATTTTGCTCAGATCGTCCAAAAGGAGCTTGTCAATGTCTTCATTAATAAAAATGTAACAAGACGACGATGTTGATGGTTTTCTTTGTAACATTTGTAAAAAATTATTATGACCCATGATGAACGTTAAAAAAGACAGAATCAAATGGACGAATGGTTTTGTTTTTCATCGATAGGTTTTGTCTGATAAAAAACTATTGTCTGTCCACAACTATCATATCCGCCTGATGTGGTGTGACTTGCACCCCTTTTAAAATATCAAAATGGCTACTTCGACTTGTTAAAAGAGATTGAAGACGCCACGACTCTCGATATAGGGCTTAAAATCATTGGCACGAAAAATGATTTCCTCTCAGGGCTGTTTTGATGATATTCGCCTGATTTGGTTCTGTGTGACTTACAGCCCTTTCCAAATATTAAAATGGCTCCTTCGACTTGATAGAAGAGATTGAAGAGGCCACGACTCACGACATCGAGCTTAAAATCATTGGCACGAAAGATGATTTCCCATCAGGGCTATTTTGATGCCATTCGCTTGATTTCGCTCTCTGTAACTTACAGGTGTTTTCAAATAACAAAATGGCTACTTCGACTTGATGGAAGAGATTGAAGACGCTATTACTCACGACATCGAGCTTTAAGGGCTGTTTTGACGATCTTCCCCCGATTTGGCTCTCTGTGCATACAACCCTTTTTAAAAATCAAAATGGCCGTGACGTGAAAACAATTGTACTCAATAGAGGAGATTTAAGAAACCACTACCTACCACAGCTACAGCTGAAAAACCATTGACTAGAAAGATGATTTCCAGAGGGCAAACAAGATAGCTTTGGTGATATGGCTCATCATGGCTTTTTTTAAATAAATTTGGAAATAATAAAAATTAGAAAGTTCCAAAAGTGTAACAAAACCTTTCTTTTAATGTACCTACAAAATGAACTATAATTTATAATTTGTTTGTGTGGGTGAATCCCTGTTGGAACGCACAATTGCACGGATTGCTTAAATGTATTTTTAATATAAGCTCAAACTAATAATAGTGTAAACTCAAAAGTATGTAATAAAGAGTAATTTAAGAAAAAATCTATACTTATATATTCATATGTGCGACAAAAAAAAATCGCGGATGATTGCTTTTCCATATCACAACCTAAGATTAGATATTAAAAACCAGTTTAAAGTTTCTTCTAATAATAAATATTAGCGAGTTTGTTTAAATATTCCAGTTGAACTACTTACAACTAATGTATAATTATTTACTTGCACTTCTTTTTACTATATCAACTTTCATTTCTTCTTGTAAATGATTTTTTTTATACAAAACTTGTATGATCGTCGTTACATTTATATCGCAATGTCGTCAGAAAATGACCATTCCCTTTTAAAATTTCACTAACATCTTCAATAGAAAATTAATTATTATTAGAAAAATCCAATCAATGAGTCGATGCACGTAATAAAGCACGCTTTTAGTTTTTAATTATTAATTTTTTAACGTTTGAGCTCCAACGATAAACTTTTAGTGAGATTGTACCAAATTAATTTTTTATTGATTTTAATTACTTGCAAGATAGCTGATATAGTTGTTAATAATTTGATATATTAATTATAACTTTCTTCTAGTTTGTTATTATCGAAGCAAACATCGAATATTGACACTTTTTGAAAGCGTAATTTTTTAAGATAAAATTTTTGATCAAAATCAATTTTTTTTTACATTTTAAATAAATGTGGTTTATATGCGATCTTGAAATAAAATTAGAAAAGTTATGCTTTCGAAAATTATTAATGGTTGAACACTTATCACGTTTCGAGATCTTTGGGTTAAAACTATCAGAGGTTGTTAAAAATTTATAATTTTGTTAATAGGCACCCTCAGTTCAACAAACTCATATTTTGCTACTAAATTACAATGTTTATTTATTTATGCAAATTATCGACTAATAATGGAACTAATTGTAGGTTATCGATGTATCGATGATAGTTTAAATTGCTCTCAGAAGCATTATCAGTTACATGTACACTAAACCAATCGAAGTTACCATAAAAAACGTTTTGAACTTTAGAGGCACGCCATAAGTAAACACCACTGTATTTCTTCTTCTGAAGCCTGCACCACAAACACAGGCTTGTCTTCTCTGCAAGCCTCCTGCATAGGCCAAACCAAAGCGTCTGGACATCGTTCAGGCAGCCTGCATACGCACAGGCCAAACAAACAGACATCGTGCAGGTCAACATGCAAAGGCCAAAGAAGGTAAGCCTGTGTGTGTGGCGCGGCTTTAAGTGTGCACCACACAGAGATTTGGACTACCCAAACCGGAGCGTCCTGACATTGTTCAGACGGTATACACACGCACAGGCCAAACCTAAGCGTCTAAACACTGTTCAGGCGGTCTACACACAGTCTACAAGGCTTGCCGATCTCCACAGACCAAACAGGAGCGTCTGAACATCTTTCAGGCTACGATTTAGCCTGTGCGGCTTTAAAGACTGCGCCACACACACAGACTTGCTGGTTTGCAGTCTTAACAATGTCCAGACGCTCCAGTTTCACCTGTGCGGCCTTACAGGCCGTGCCACACATACAGGCTTGTCGACCTGCACAGGCCAAACCGGAGCGTCTAGACTTCATTCAGGCTAGACATTCAGGTTTGATCTGTGAGACCTTAAAGACTGCGGCACATACACACAGGCTTTCCGACCTGCACAGGTCCAACCGGAGCGTCTGAACATCATTCAGGCTACGGTTTGGCGTGTGTGGCCTTAAAAGCCTCGCTACTCACACACAGGTTTCCCGACGTGCACAGGCCAAACTGGAGCGTCTGGACATCATTCAGGTTACCGTTTGGTCTGTGCGGCTTTAAAGACCGCGCCACACATACAGGCTAAACCGGAGCATCTGGAGATCGTTCAGGCTCCGGTTTCGCCTGTGCAGGTCGACCTGAACTGCCACTGTGTGTGGCGCGGTTTTAAAGTCTGCGGCACACATAGGTTTGGCCTGTGAAGGTCGGCCTGCACAGGTCAAATCGAAAGGTAAACCTGCGTGTGTGGCGCTGCCTTAAGAGTGTATTTTTGATTGAATTTGGTGAGCACAGGCGCTACCGATTTGCATTGAAAAAGACGTTTAAGGAATGTTTATTCCCCTACATAATTCTTCTTAATCCATTGTTTCTTTTAATTTCCCTGTCCCAAAGGATCTGACGCAACCCCAAGAGAAACAGCTGTTTCTTCTTCACGGGCTATTTTTTTATTCCACTATTTGGAAAAATCTGACATAATTCCAAAGGACACGATTTTTTCTTCTTTTTCCGCTGTTTCCCTATCGGAAATTAGCATCTTGATTTATTGGACGTTTTCGAATATGCCTTGTTCTATATTCCATGAGATATTTATTTCCTTTTGACCATATTTCGTGTCTTCTATCAGTTGCTCTTATTAGGTACAGCACATGTACCATTAAAGGGCTTGAAAGCACTCAAAGCTTTCTTGAAAGAATACAGTGATTTAAAAAATTAAAAATATCTTAACGTAGTTGTAATGTCTGACACTACTTTTAGGCGCAGCTTCACAGTATTGTTTTAAATTCGAGCCTTATTAAGCTTAGCTTGGTCTGAAAGCTAGGCTCACGTCATCTTTCGGTTTTACTGAATTTACAAATATTTAGCGAGGCCTTGAATCCGAGCTTAATCCAACACTGTGAAACTACTTAAGCTCCACATCTTGGCTTAAACTTGAAACCAGAGCTCAAACTGACACTGCTAAACCGGACCTTAGAGCCGATTTTACAAACACAACTCAAGTTAGAGTTTAACAAAACTTTAGTTTTACTACGGTAAACTACGAATGAACCTGATTCTACAATACGCATTTGCCTTGAACTCAGGTTCAACCAGAGTTTAATTTAAACCACTATCGAGCCTCAATTGTAAAATCGGCGCTTTAGAGTATTCTAATACAAAATTGAGCAACTGTGTTATCATTTTTAAGCACTAAAATTATGAAATGTGTATCCTTGTATGTGCCTACATAAAATATTTGCAAAGTGCAGATCAAAATGTGTAATTGGTAATAATGTCACCTCCGGTTTATTTTTTTGTACTTTCTAACCATTTTATATATTTTATTTATATTTTATTTATAATTCAGGTTAAAATATTAATTAAGTGCACAGATAAACAAGATGAATTATTAATTTTAATACTTAAGTAAGGTATGCATTTCCTTATTTTAAAATTTTGTAATACATTAATCCATTTTATTACAGTTTTTAGTAATTATAAGCTTCTGGAGGTATTTATTATTAGATAACTACTCTAAATTGGTGTTTTTAATTTTTTGAAAAAACAGCAGAACGATTAAGTTGGATTAGATTACACGAGGGGTGTTTTAGGTTCTTGTAGTCTCTTATCAGTGCGACCTCTAAGAGATCAGGCCGCAGATTCTGTAATTATTAGCGTATTGCTACGCTACGCTAAACTACTTACTCCCTACCCCTGATAGGAGAAGGGTAATGGGTAGGTAGCTCTCAGGGCTGGGATCCTGATGTAATTATTAGCTTAGCTTAGCGTAGCGTAGCAATTAGCTAATAGTTACAGGATTCCACACCTGGGAGCCACCTACCCATTACTCTGCTCATATCAATTTCAAAAAGTTTGTTGGAGAGGGGTAGGGAGTAAGTAGTTAAGCGTACCGTAGCAATGCTATTAATTACAGGATTCCAAGGCACTGATGTGATATGCCTAAATCTAGTAATCCCAGCTCAATCTTAAACTTTTGAAGAACTGTAAGATCATTTTAGGGAATGCTTATTTTATATCTTTTAGTTTTTGAGACACATGTTCAGTGTTGCTTGCCTTTTTGACAAATATTAAATTTCTCCTCTTTGACACGCTCGCTAATGTTCTCAGAGTTCGTTCGTTCAATGAGAACTGATCAACGTCCTAAAACGCATTTGAGAGGCTAAAGTTAGGTCCATATGCACACCACTTTCCATTTTATGATTTATTTTTAATCCATCATCATCAGAGCACCAGAGGAAGCATCTCATTTCCATAGACACAATGCAAATTCTCCCTGTTGATGTGGAAATGGAACATCCAATGCAAAAATGTTAAAAATGGATTATGGTGTGACCCCTTCCTCTGTGGGGACCAATACTATATAAATCTTTGCTCTCAAATACTAGAAAAAATTAATTATGGATCTTCAAATTTAATATGAAGGGCCAGATGAAAATCCTCACTCAGTGACTGCCTTTCTTCAAAACTATTGATTTTTGGACCAAATTTATTTCCTCTAATTGTTTTGTCTGCTAACATCCCTTAAATGTAGTGGTGTTGTGAAATTTTAAGCTGGTATTACGTCCCTTTTACCTAAAGAAAAAAAGATACTTTTCCAAAATCATCCATGCGACTCTGTAGCAAGATGTGTTACAGGAGAATCACAAATTAATTATAGAAAAGTACAAAACGTTTTATTTCACTTTACAACAAATTACAATAACAATAAAAAATTATAAATTAAACAACAACAAATAATAATAATTAACAACAGAAACTGATTGTCTCAACTATTAAAAAAAGGCAACACTTTTCAGTCTTTAATAAATAGGAAATTTAACAAAAAGTTAACATAAAAAACTATTTTCCTTTAGTATATTGTGTTCTATATAATACAGAAGGGGTAAAACTAGAGCTAGTTGTAGGATAATTTTTTTCTTGTGTTTGTGCCGGTTGAGTCGTATATTGTATTTGTTGTTGAGTTTGTGCTGCTGTCGGTTGTTGAGGTGTCGTCGTTGAGGGTGTAACTACGTGTGCTCCTAAATGGTTGCCCAAGTGAGCTTTAATTTGAGCTTGTTGTTCAGGTGTGAAATTTTCCAAACCTGTTATGACAGGTGGAATGGACGGAATGGATCTAATTGGAGCTGTGTATTGATGATGTTGGTGAGCCATTTGAGCTAAGTGATATTGTGGATGGACTGAATGGATTATGTGGTTACCTAGGTGGTTACTTATGTGGTTTGTGGGATATGGTAAGTGGTTGTAGTTGATATGAGATGGTGCTGATAATAAGTGGTTGTAATTGCTGTAAATGGGGTTAGGTTGTACGTATTGATAAGTGGCAATTGATGATGATCCTATCGGTTGTTGGTGAGGGATGTAAGTTTGTGGCGTTTGTTGTTGTGTCGATTGGTAATTTCCGTATAATAGTTGATATTTTGCTTGTGGATTGTTGTGGAAATAATTTAAAAGTTGTTGCATTCCAGGAGAACCTCCATAAATGACGTTTGGATGTACGTACGCTGGTTGGGCGATTATAAACATTGTCGGTTGTTGGGCTACGTACATTGGTTTGTGCATAATTTGGATCGGAACATATTCTTGTGCTTGTGGTCCTGTTGTGTGGTAATAGGTTTCTCCTTTTTGTGGTAATGGAATTGCGTTTGTAAATTTATGTGAATTTTTGCTTTTATCAATTGTTAGTGTCGTTGTCTTCGAGATGCATACGCATACGACTACAAGTAGCTGAAATAAAAACGAAATTAATAAATGCAAAATTAAACCTCATCCAAAGTAAATCAAAAAAATGCTATCATTTAGTGGTGAAGTCTATAAAGAGATGGTTAGGTCACTGCGAAGAGAACCTCTCCATGAGTTGGAGCTCCAAGGAATATTTCAGATGAAATATGGGAGCAGTTACTACATACTCTATTTCTTCTGTTATTTTGTAACTGTGTCCACCGAACAGATGCAGCTAAGCCACTCCCCTACTCCCCTCAAATTTCTGTCAAATAAGGTTGACGCATCTCAATTCTTATGTGATTGTTATAAGCCGTATTTTCAAAATTTGACCAATAGAAAAATTATTCTATTCGAATATCGCGCGCTTCTATGGGAGTGGTTTACCTGCATCTGTTCGCTGAACAAAGACTAGTAGTCAGTAATCATAATTAAATAATGCAACCCGCTTCTATAATGTAGATAATGGAGCATATAATTTTATAAGTGTAATTATAGAGTAGGCAACCCATTATGCACTATATGTCAGGAAACTAACAATTAAATGTAATGTAATATTATAATATTACATTATAATTCTTTCCGGTATTTTATGCTGTATTTTAAAAAATTTTATCCACTTAAAAGGAAGAACTCAAGTGTTAAATTCGCAAATTTTTCAATTTGATCCTTTGTTGAGCTTAAAAATGAAAAAGGAATTAAATAATTTTTTACAAGGCTCGAATTAAGTTGAATAAAATTAAAGAAACTGAAGGAAGATGGTTGATTGGTAAATAGATGTTTTGGACGGACAGACAGACGAATTAACAATCGAACAAATGAGCTAATAATCCGAGATAGCGGTAGTGAAAAAAACAGGGATTTTTATTATTTTTTTCGCCTAGAAAAGAAGTGCAACTTTTCTTCCTTAGGCTAGGGATTCAGGCACGAGCGAAGCGAGAACTATTACAACAAGGGGATGAAAATACAAGTAAGGCTATTTCCAATTTGCAAAATAATAAAGAAAAATTCAGCTTTTAAGCAGAATTGTAGAAAAAATTACTTTTTGAAAATAGTTTTGAGATTTTAATTTAGCAGGTAGGCAACACATGGTACATCCATTTAAAATTTTTCAGTACAAGATAATTAATACGTTGTTCCCAAATTACTTATAATAAATTTTCTTTTTTTGTTTTTTATTTGTAGATTATTGCTCAGAAATTATATTTTTAATGGTAGGCAACACATCATACACTTATGCCGGTTTGCACCGTTTACGTATTAACTGACAGATAGTTTATTTGGCAGATAAGTTGTTAAAAACCTTTGCTCTTTCATCTACTGTAGGTTAAATCAAATAACTGACGAATACATTTTTTACAAAATTACCTTCTACTTATGACTTCTTGCACCGATTTTAGTTTAAGTGGCAAATAAAATATATTTTTACAACTTATCTGCCAAATAAACTATTTGACAGTTAATATGTAAACGGTGCAAACCCCCATTAGAGGAATTAAATGTTCAATAATTCTAAATCGTTTTAGTTGAAGACTATGAAACTGTAAATTCTAAAAAAAAAGTAATTAGTTAAAGATAGACAGGTTGAGATTCATTAGTACCATAACATATAAACATTGAGAACGTAGAACTACGGGCAGAAATACAGGGTGATTTTGTAAGTGATCCTAACATAGGGATCTCGTAAACCGTAAGATTTACGAGATTGGTTAAATTGGCAAAAAGTTGCATATTTTTATGACTTTTAAGGATGTGATTAGAAAATTTCAAAAATCAAAATGGTTTCCGAGATAACACATAAAAACTGAAAATTGGCAATTTTGTTTTTCGACTGTAGTTTCAAAATGACTTACTTTAGAAAAAATGTTCTCGGGAAAAATTTTCAAGAGGTTAAGAAAGCTATTAAACGATACCAAACTCGACTTTTTATCACATCGACGCTAGGCGTCGCGACGTTCAGCTTTTCATTTTCTTATGGGAAACCTATCATTATTTGCAATAATTACTAAGTACGCTTGTCTAAATTCAGATACTAAACGAGAGCTTTCTATATTGTAGTTTTCTTAATTTACACAACTTTTCAGATTATGTTATGTTACATTACGTTAATAATGTTATTTTTTACGATGAAAATTAAGGACTAAAACTTAGTTTTTTTAAACTTTTAGAAACGTAAGTTGCTCAGAAAATAATATAAAATTAAATTATTATTTATTAAATCTTAAATCTTTAGTTGCATAAAGGCGAACTATATTTTAATCCGAGAATTAGATTTATAATCCTTAGATATGGCAACGTTACACGAGGGCCTCGAACTTTACACAGTGTAATGTCAAAGTTTGACGTTTGTAAATTAAAATTTGAAGTTCAGTTATTTTTGTGTTGAATTGTTAATTACAGTTTGTCAAACTTTGACATTTTTTTTCATTTATCTATTAATTTATTGAGCAACGTTGCCATATCTATGGATTATAAATCTAATTCTCGGATTAAAATATAATACACTTTTATGCAATCTAGCGATAGTAACCTAATTTTATATTCTGATTAACTTACTTTTCTTAAACGTTAAAAAATAAGTTTTATTCGTTATTTTTCATCGTAAAAAATAACATAAAGTAACATATTAGCCTAACGTAACATAAAATAACCTAAAAAGTTCTGTAAATTAAGAAAAGTGCAAGATAGCAAGTTCTCGTTTGATACCCAAATTTAGACAAGTCTAATGAGCAGTTGTTGCAAAAAAGCAATATATTTTATGCAATAAGAAAATGAAAAGTTAAACGTCGCGACGCCTAGCGTCGATGTGATAAAAAGTCGAGTTTGGTATCGTTTGATAGCTGTTTTGGTCTTATAAAAAACGGTTCCTATTTTTTATTTAAAGTAAGTTATTTTGAAACTACAGTCGAAAAAGGAATTGCCAATTTTCAGTTTTTCTGCTGTATCTCGGAAACTATTTTAAATTTTTAAATTTTCTAAACGAATTCTTAAAGATCAGCAAAATATGCAACTTTTTGCTAATTTAGCAAATCTCGTATCCCTTACGGTTTCCAAGATCCCGATGGTATCACTTAAAAAAATCATCCTATATAGCTGTAGAGAGTGGAGAGATCTGTAGGTGAACAGACCGAAATACGAACACACGAGCAGACAGGCAGGCAGACTGGCGCTGAGCTGGACGTCTGTACAGAGGAAAAAATGGACAGGTAAACAACTGGAAAAGGTTTACTTTCTAATTAAAGTAGTTGTAGAAACGAGCAGACGTATAGCTGGAGAGTGGAGAGGTCTATTATAGATGAACAGACCGACTTACGGACAGGCTAGCTGGCAGTATTCTAAACATCTGAACAGGTAGATAGGTGGATATTAGGACAACAAATAAATAAAGAAAAGACAAGGCACTCCTGGGACACTCAATAAACTAGCAGGCTATGAACGTGTTAGTGCCTCAGAAGATATTTAAAAATGTCAAAAAAATTAAAATTAAGTGTTTGGATAATAATCTTAATCACTTGCTTAATATGTGGTCAAATTAATTTAATTTTGGGTTAATTAATTAAACTAAACGGTTTTTAAAGTATTTCCAACTGTCAAAAAGAAAAAAAAAATTTTAATTTTGGATTTTTGTATTTTAAATCCTTCAAAAGCACCTGCTGTTAACCTGCTGTTAAAAATCATTAAATGATTAATGATTAAAACAACAATTAAGATAAAATCTACAATTATTAGTAAGCGATATTTAACAAGATCCATTACTGTTGAAGTCAACTTCGTGACTTTATAATTGCTACCTCAAGTTCATTATATTTTCCATTATTCCAACCATTAAACAAAAGGGTACGAATTAAAAAAATAAAAAATTAGGAAATAATACGTTGAGTTTGACAACGAGAAGACTTCGAAGCGTCATATTAATGAGTCGTGACTAACGTATTGTCGAAGCGCATAAAATCCGCACCCTTATTTAATTTTTTCGCTCCCTCACTAATTTAAAATATTATTTTTTTTTTAATAAATGTGGTTTATTTTGTATTTAATTTAAATTGAAATTTACCAGAAACTTCATTTTACACCAAATATAATTTAAAAATGAACACCACGCACTCTTTAAGCAATCACTCTCACTTCCACTTAACAAATGCAACGGATAGTAAAGTTGTGGTCTTTTATAGAATAATTTGCTACATTTTTTCCATAAAATGTGCCCTAGATTTTTCATTAAGACGAAAATTTCACTACTAGCAAAACAGATGTACTTTCGCTAAAAGATTACAATTATCGTTTTCAATATTTAATTGCATTTGTTACAACATTACAAACATAAAAGGTTGTTGCACTCGCAATTATTAAACATATTAATAAAATAAATAAATAATTTGAAAAAATTACAAACAAAAGAGCATAATTTATTCTAATTGTCGTTTAAACGCGCATTAATTTCTCATTTCCAATTCAAGAATTTAATGATTAACCATCCTCATCGTCATCGCCTCCTCCATCCGGACTCGAATTATCAATGAAACTAATTTTTATAATTTTTGAATCGAATTCAATTTTTAATTATTTCACAAAAAAAAGAGTCAACCAACTCAAATTGATCGCTCAAGTATGTAAATTTGATATTAGTCATGAGTTCGGCTCTCTGAGCATAACCAAATAGAAATTTAATTATGAATTTGCTAATTAATAGCAATTAAAATGAAATCATTGTTATTTTAATTTGTTTTACAGCTTTTTGGATTTTACGGTTAATTTGGTTCATATCGTATGATGGTTTTATCAGTGTTTTGACTCTTTCTCGCTCTCGCACTCCCACTCTTACTCTCCCTCACACTCTTCGTTTATTTATAATTAGTTACTGTCTTTAACGACGTTTTAGTTACTTAATCATCATAGCACATATCAATGTTTGTTTACACTACCCTTTTATATGTTTTTTAATGATGGAATTAATTCTGGGATGCATAGAGTGTGTCGCTCGGACTCCATCCATTAATTCAGTATTTTTCTATTTTCAAGAATCTTAACTTTTTGTTTTCAGGAATGGTTTCTTTACAGTTTTTTGTAAACATAAGCTTCCCTGAGCCTGTGCGGCCTTAAAGGCCGCAGCTACACCCCCAGACTTGCCGAACTGCCAAACCTGAGCGTTTGGACATGGACCAGGCTCCGATTTGGCCTGAGCGGTCTTAAAAGCCGCGCTACACACACAGGCTTACCGTCAAGCACAGGCCAAACGGGAACGTCTGGACATCGATCAGGCTACGGTTTGACCTGTGTGGCCTTAAAGGTCACGCCACAAACACAGACTTGCCGACCTACACAGGTCACACCGGAGCGCTTGGGCATCGTCAGGCTTCAGTTTGACCTGTGCGGCCTTAAACGCTGCGCCACACACACACAGGCTTGCCGTCAAGCACAGGCCAAACGAGAACGTCTGGACATCGATCAGGTTTCAGTTTGACCTGTGCGGGCTTAAAGGCCGCCTCACACACACATCGCTGAACTTTATTTTATTAAACGGACAAGAGTGTTCAAGTTGCTGGCAGTTACCTACAATTTATCCAAAACTCTTCAGAAAGAGACAGTTGATGATCCCATTTCAGTTATAACCAAAATTTCCCAAGCTAAAAGTAACAGATATTTCATTTTTTTTACCAGCTACATAAAGTCACAAACCGCTTCAGAAGTCGGCACGACACAATCGTCAGCAAAAGTTGTTGGGACTCAAAGGTTCAATGATAAAACTCATTCATCTGAAGAGTTCTTACAATGTCCTGGTAGCCTACGAGGCTGCCTAATCCTAAGAAAACAAAGTTTGTTCACTCACAGCAAGGTGAAGGTGCGTTTGATTACCAAGAATAATCTCAAAAGTGCTTCAACTTGGTCTGGTGGCCTTTAAGGTCGTACTTATCATTTCCAGTAGCTGCCATTCAAGCATTGATAATCCTGGATGTCTGGAATCAAATATGGGTTGGTAATACGTACTCAACGATTCTTTAGACACAACTTCAACATTTGCCTCAAAATTGGCCTCACATCTTATTAATACTACTTCGGGACTATTCTAAAGCTTTTGACAGAATCGACCACCTTTTGCCATCTCCCAGAAGAAAAGACTTTCATCTGGCGTCTTAAAGGACCGCGGCTTAGACCCCTCCTCTTTGTTATCTTCACAGCCGACCTATCTTCCTAACCATTGATGACTGGTTGATGAGATGGTTTAGATCGGCTGTTAGGGGTAAGGCCTTTCTCATTCAGCAGGGTGTCTTAGACTGGTCATATCTAACTGTACTATTAATTTATGGCTTCAGCTTCTACGAAAAATCCTCAAAGAAGACCAACTGTAGTAAGTACAGATTTAAACATTACTGGAGTTAGAGGAAGCTATAGACAGATCTCACATTTAACATGTTGAACGCCAGTTTGATTTAAAAATAGCACAATATCTTAAAATGTCACTCATAAAAATTGTTTAGAAATTGTGGAAGCCATATAAGCAGTCGTATAAGCCACAGTTCAACCGCGAGAGCTTCCATGGATCTTATTTCTAAAGTTCCTCATCATTTAGGTTCGTTCTTATAATGCCTGCTGCGCAGAAGGTTCAAGCTCAAACCAAGGTTATACAGTAGTTTGAGTTAATAAATGCCACCTGGGGGTTGAAGTGTCTATTTAGCGCAATACAGAAATATTTTGAACCGTTGAACTTCAAAAGACGGTTGAGCAACCAGAGATTAACAAATACTTGCCCCTAATGTCTCAAAATGGAAATTTTATCAGTGGCAAAAGCATGTTGTTCTCTTTGTGGGACCAAAATTGAAAGAACATGATTCCTTGATTTACTCCAGCTCTTCAGACTTAGATCTTGAAGACCATTTTTTTTTGTTACAAGAACGACAAGTCTTTAGAGCGATTGGAAAAGGTTAAAGAAAAATTGCTGTTGCTCAGAGATTGCTAAATCCATCCTTTTACTAAGTAGGGTCGATAGTGGACCCTTGTGTCGAAAAGGACCCTAAGAAGGCACGAACGATGGAGACCCACAAATGTTAGTGGCTGAAATACCATTGAAAACAAAATTAGCATCAGGTGTATAGCAAGATCAACTTTCAGAAGCACGCCGATTAAGGAAAAAAACCTTTTAATGAATAAGGATGAAACCACAAGTCAAGATTCCACAATAAATTCAAAAATTTCTAATGCTCGACTCCTCCATTCAGCTCGTTTATGTTGTTTTGTATTGTTCACTTTGTATGTAAGATGTAATACACTTATTTATTACTTTTATTAATTAAAATCAGGTAATAGGTTACAAATTGCTAAACAATTTGACCTAGAATTTAATAACCATCGAGTTCACTGTCAATAGTAAGAACGTAAAAGTGAATGTCAAGTTTATAGAGCTCTCTATTTCATTACATTTTAAGGTATATCTAATTGTTATCGATACTTTTACTCTTCGGAAGATAAATCAATATTTTTTCATTAATACACCTTTCGATATTAGATTGCTTTTTAAAAGTCTTCTGTAGGATGTGGCATTGACAGGTGTTACGGACGTAACATGCAGACAAGCAGGCCTTTTTTGAGGTTCTTTTTGCAGTTTTAAAGGCAAAAGGGCTCAAAACGTAGAAAAAATCAATTAAAAAAATTTTAAAAATCAAAAATGGCATTGGAACGTAAAAAAATTATTTCTAATAGATATAATTGAAATAAAAGAGATGAAACTCGCGTTTTTTAATAATTTATTGTTTGTTTTGATAAATTACAGCCACCTTTATATTTGTTCTTTCGTAACAAACTATAATCGGTGGCTGTAAAGACAACAAAATAAAGTGAGAGTTTTAGACTAATTTTTATTAATGATTGAATTGGTATTTGTATTACAACTTTTACTCGCATTATATTTAATTGTATAAACTTCTAGTAATAATAAAAAGAAAGGTGTAACTATTTGCCTTAAGAAATAAAAGACGATTTAATAATAATTTTCCTTGTAGAAATACAAAAGTCGATGATTAATAACAAATTAAAAATTTCAAGTTTCTTCCTTGAAGAAGCAAATTTTTCTTACTAATTAATTTTATTATAGTGAAACTTCCAATAAATTATTACAAAATTGACGTCTAGGTCCATGAATAATTATATTTTGGTTCAAATTCTAAACACGAAGGGGCTGGGTTCGACCCTCATAGACTTCTTGACGTTCTTCAAAAATGCAATTTACACGTTTCATAAATCTTACAACAAATCTCTGAATGAGTAACTTTTATTCGAAGAAAAAATTGAGGAAATCGCTTCAGTAGAACATCAACACACTGCTCGTTTGTGCATTAGCGTGGGCATCGCACTAGTCTCTATTGTAACGCACTTGACCACTCCTATTAATAATAAAAGTCATCTGGCATAATCTGGGCATAATCTAATTTAGCGACTTTTTTGTACGTATTAAGACTTTCATTTATTCCACAAGAAGAATTTCACTTATTTCTTCTACGTCTTAAACTACACATAGATAATTTTTTCAAAATATTTGGCTCCTACGTGATTAAAAAAATCAATAAATTTGAAACCTACACATTTTGAATTGATTATTTATGTTCTTGAAAATAATTATTGCAATATCTCTATTGTGTGTGGTTTGTTTATAAAAGACAACTTTTTTTACAGATCACTGTAACTAATCGAATCTAATTGTAGGTAATCATAATTTTCATTTTATTTTATCAACCGCAAAACTTTCATTAGTTTAATTTTTTGAATACGCAATTGATTCAATAAATTAGTGTTTGTAAAAAAAAATTTGATATACCTGCTAACTTGTGTGCAATGAAAAATTACATGAGCTATCTCCTAATTATCGTGAAAGTTCCTTCAATTTCCAATAAATGTTATGTTATTTAAATTTTAAATTAAAGGAATTAAAAATAAACAACCCTAAATGGAGAATGTGGTGTTAAAAAATAAATAAATAAGAGAATGTTGTCAGCAGACTATATCTCTAACTTCGAAAGAAAGCAGGAGGATATCCATACGTAGGAGCAGGAGCACTCTGCCAGCGGCTCTCTACATCTTGTATGCTTCCATACGCTTATATTTTTATTGGTTTGGATAGATAATTTTATGCTCTATAATTTTTATTGGAGGTAAAATTATTGCCAGACTACTCTTTTAGAAGTTAGAGTTGGGAGAGACACGCTATGTTAGAATATCTTGCTTATTACACAATTTTCTATTTTTCATTTATTTTAATAAATTAATTTTGTCAGTTAGAACAAATAATTTTATTGGTTCCAATAGATAATTTTATGCTCTATAATTTTTATTAGAAGTAAAATTATTGCCAGACTACTCCTTGTGGAGTTAGAGTCAGGAGAGACACGCTATGTTAGAATATATTGCTTATTACACAATTTTCTATTTTTGATTTATTTTAATAAATTAATTATGTCAGTTAGAACAAATAATTTTATTGGTTCCGATAGATAATTTTATGCTCTATAATTTTTATTAGAAGTAAAATTATTGCCAGACTACTCCTTGTGGAGTTAGAGTCAGGAGAGACACGCTATGTTAGAATATATTGCTTATTACACAATTTTCTATTTTTGATTTATTTTAATAAATTAATTATGTCAGTTAGAACAAATAATTTTATTGGTTCCGATAGATAATTTTATGCTCTATAATTTTTATTAGAAGTAAAATTATTGCCAGACTACTCTTTTAGAAGTTAGAGTTGGGAGAGACACGCTATGTTAGAATATCTTGCTTATTACACAATTTTCTATTTTTCATTTATTTTAATAAATTAATTTTGTCAGTTAGAACAAATAATTTTATTGGTTCCAATAGATAATTTTATGCTCTATAATTTTTATTAGAGGTAAAATTATTGCCAGACTACTCCTTTTGGAGTTAAAGTCAGGAGAGACACGCTATGTTAGAATATATTGCTTATTACACAATTTTCTATTTTTGATTTATTTTAATAAATTAATTATGTCAGTTAGAACAAATAATTTTATTGGTTCCAATAGATAATTTTATGCTCTATAATTTTTATTAGAAGTAAAATTATTGCCAGACTACTCCTTGTGGAGTTAGACTCAGGAGAGACACGCTATGTTAGAATATATTGCTTATTACACAATTTTCTATTTTTGATTTATTTTAATAAATTAATTATGTCAGTTAGAACAAATAATTTTATTGGTTCCAATAGATAATTTTATGCTCTATAATTTTTATTAGAAGTAAAATTATTGCCAGACTACTCCTTGTGGAGTTAGAGTCAGGAGAGACACGCTTTGTTAGAATATATTGCTTATTACACAATTTTCTATTTTTGATTTCTTTTAATAAATTAATTATGTCAGTTAGAACAAATAATTTTATTGGTTCCAATAGATAATTTTATGCTCTATAATTTTTATTAGAAGTAAAATTATTGCCAGACTACTCCTTTTGGAGTTAGAGTCAGGAGAGACACGCTATGTTAGAATATATTGCTTATTACACAATTTTCTATTTTTGATTTCTTTTAATAAATTAATTATGTCAGTTAGAACAAATAATTTTATTGGTTCCAATAGATAATTTTATGCTCTATAATTTTTATTAGAAGTAAAATTATTGCCAGACTACTCCTTGTGGAGTTAGAGTCAGGAGAGACACGCTTTGTTAGAATATATTGCTTATTACACAATTTTCTATTTTTGATTTATTTTAATAAATTAATTATGTCAGTTAGAACAAATAATTTTATTGGTTCCGATAGATAATTTTATGCTCTATAATTTTTATTAGAAGTAAAATTATTGCCAGACTACTCCTTTTGGAGTTAGAGTCAGGAGAGACACGCTATGTTAGAATATATTGCTTATTACACAATTTTCTATTTTTGATTTCTTTTAATAAATTAATTATGTCAGTTAGAACAAATAATTTTATTGGTTCCAATAGATAATTTTATGCTCTATAATTTTTATTAGAAGTAAAATTATTGCCAGACTACTCCTTGTGGAGTTAGAGTCAGGAGAGACACGCTATGTTAGAATATATTGCTTATTACACAATTTTCTATTTTTGATTTATTTTAATAAATTAATTATGTCAGTTAGAACAAATAATTTTATTGGTTCCGATAGATAATTTTATGCTCTATAATTTTTATTAGAAGTAAAATTATTGCCAGACTACTCCTTTTGGAGTTAGAGTCAGGAGAGACACGCTATGTTAGAATATATTGCTTATTACACAATTTTCTATTTTTCATTTATTTTAGTTAGGACAAATAATTTTATTGGTTTCAATAGATAATTTTATGCTCTATAATTTTTATTAGAGGTAAAATTATTGCCAGACTACTCCTTTTGGACTTAGAGTCGGGAGAGACACACTATGTTAGAATATCTTGCTTATTACACAATTTTCTATTTTTCATTTATTTTAATAAATTAATTTTGTCAGTTAGAACAAATAATTTTATTGGTTCCAATAGATAATTTTATGCTCTATAATTTTTATTAGAAGTAAAATTATTGCCAGACTACTCCTTGTGGAGTTAGACTCAGGAGAGACACGCTATGTTAGAATATATTGCTTATTACACAATTTTCTATTTTTGATTTATTTTAATAAATTAATTATGTCAGTTAGAACAAATAATTTTATTGGTTCCGATAGATAATTTTATGCTCTATAATTTTTATTAGAAGTAAAATTATTGCCAGACTACTCCTTTTGGAGTTAGAGTCAGGAGAGACACGCTATGTTAGAATATATTGCTTATTACACAATTTTCTATTTTTGATTTATTTTAATAAATTAATTATGTCAGTTTATGGAACTAGAGTCTTCATCCCTTTGATTGCAGAAGGTATCGATTTAACAAAATGTAACAATTTTGTTTAGCTACCAAGGCAACCCTATATTTATTTACAACCCTCAAACTAAACTGACATTTGTAAAAAAGAGGACGTTTTGAAATAAAAATGGTGTTAATTCACGTAAAGAACAACGATCAAAGTCAATTCTTATACGAAGCAACTTTAAATACTAAAATCGAAGATCTCATAATAAGCATCGTCGCAATTTACAATGGTCGACTAAAAGTGGAAAGAATTTGTGCCGAAATGGAAGAGTTGGCAAAATACGGAACGTTATATCCGCCCGAAATTTTAGGTCTTACAGAAGAACAAGTGGAAGAATTAAAGTTGATTGATCATTATGGCGAAAGTTGCATACCTAGTGGTGGATTTAACTTAGAAAAAGATCCGATTGGTAGAAGAAATGGTAAACAGCCGAGAAAGGAAATGCAAGATGTGCTCAAAAATACTTGTAAAGAAGCAAAAGAACTCATTTCGAAAAAGTTAATTGATAAAGGAGAAAAGTTGACTTTAAAAATTGTACAACAAGCCATCGATTTGCTCAGAGGAGCTGTCATGATTGTTTATCCGATGAAACTGCCTCCTCACGACGTCATAAGGATGGAATTTGAAAATATCGAAGACTTGAGCGGAACTCAAGCTTCCAAGGAGGTCATAGATCCCGCATCGGCTCAACTTTGGTTTTGTGGAAAGGAACTGTATCGAGATAATAAAATTTTGAAAGATTACGTCGGGAAAATTGAAAATTGCAAGGCGAGTTGTTTTAATAATAGTATTAATGATCGAATTTAAATTTAATTAAAAATAAGGGGCTTTCACTTTAATTTTATCTAATTGTTTAGTATTTAGAAAGCTTGTTTTTATTTTAAACCAACAAATTAGTCTTATGATTACTCCGTGTTGATTTGTTTTCATTCTAAAGTCACCGTTTGTCGTTAACGTTTGTTAGTAGAATCGAACCAGAGACCTCAGAAACGTTAAGTCCGCATACTAACAGCGAGAGTACTCGTTTGAAATTGATGATTTTTTATCTATAAGTCACCGTTTGTGATCAAGATAGATAATTTTACATAATCTGGCGTCTTTTTAGCAGAGCGGAACCCTACACCCCGGTATCGTTAGTTCAATATTATCACTAGACTACTAGACTTTTCTGCATAACTGCAGGTTAGTCTGCACCGATGTCTTAACGTGCCCTTTGAAGCAGAAATAAGTGCGTGTTGATAGCCATTAAGTTACACAACCGTTTTAATGTATGTGCTCGGCACAAAACTTTGTAACGAACAGTTTATAAATACAAAATTTTTATTTTACTCTCTAAGCCAAGGGCGTGAAAAATTAAACATCTTTAGAAAGCGTTTAATCTTTATAATTTATCATATTAAAATTGTCTTTAAGTATGTGTAACTAATTTATCTCTTTTTTTTTATCACATCGCACACTGTTAAATAATTTATTGGCTACGAATTGAAAGTGAAAATTTTCTTTTATTTGTAGGTGATAATGAAAATATCACAACGTGGACGCGGTCCTCCTGGAAGAGAACCGGTGATGAATGAAGAGCAACGTAAACAGTGGATGGCACACGCTTATAGAAAACAGGAAGAGTTGAAGAAATTGGATGCGGACGACGACGACAGTTATTTAAATTCGGATTGGGCAGATGGAGGTAATTTGAAAAGAGCGTTTCATGGTATAAAAAATATTTCTTGGAGACCTGGTAAATAATTTTATTGTCTCAAAGTATTGCTTTATTATCTGAAAATGTATTGTAAAAATAAATAATTAAATAAATGAATATCACGCTTTATTCGAACTTTTGCTATTTTTAACAAAACATTACATTATTTTGTAGTTTTCTTATTGGTGGTGAGTACGATAAAAGTGACAATCGTCAAATAAGGGTCGGTGACTTGAACAGCCGTGTTGATGTAATTTAGTAGGACACGGACCAGCTAGACCGGGTATTCCAATTGGTGTAGAACTACCAAACATACCGGAAAGAAATCCTGAGTTACCACCAAAGATACCGGAGAGATATCCTGGGTAACCGCTAATACTGGAGTGACTTCCTGGGTAACCATCATTGCTTATATCAGAAGGGAATCCTTGACCACCGCTAACTATACTGGAGGAAGTTCCTGGGTAACCACTACCTATACCAGAAGGATATCCTGTAAAACCGTTAATTATACTAAAATGACTTCCTGGGTAACGACTACCTATACCAGAAGGATATCCTTGAGAACCGCTAACTATACTGGACTGACTTCCTGGGTAACCACTACTTATACCAAGAGGGAATCCTTGAGAACTGCTACCTATTATACTGGACTGACTTCCTGGGTAACCACTACTTATACCAGGCGGGAATCCTTCAGAACCACTAACTATACTGGACTGACTTCCTGGGTAACCACTACTTATACCAGGAGGAAATAATTGAGAACCACTGACTATACTGGACTGACTTCCTGGGTAACCACTACTTATACCAGGAGGGAATAATTGAGAACCACTGACTATACTGGATTGACTTCCTGGGTAACCACTACTTATACCAGGAGGGAATATTTGAGAACCACTGACTATACTGGATTGACTTCCTGGGTAACCACTACTTATACCAGGCGGGAATCCTTGAGAACTGCTACCTATTATACTGGACTGACTTCCTGGGTAACCACTACCTATACCAGGAGGGAATCCTTGAGAACTGCTAACTAAACTGGACTGACTTCCTGGGTAACCATTACCTATAACACTAGAAGGAAATCCTGCTAAACCGCTAACAATACTGGACGGATTTCCTGGGTAACCACTATTTGGACCAGAAGGGAATCCATGAGAACTGCTAACTATACTGGACTGACTTCCTGGGTAACCACTACCTATACCAGAAGGGAATTCTTGAGAACTGCTGACTATACTGGACTGACTTCCTGGGTAACCACTACCTATACCAGAAGGGAATCCATGAGAACTGCTGACTATACTGGACTGACTTCCTGGGTAACCACTACCTATACCAGAAGGGAATCCTTGAGAACCGCTAACTATACTAGACTGACTTCCTGGGTAACCACTACCTATTCCAGAAGGGAATCCTTGAGAACCGCTAACTATACTGGACTGACTTCCTGGGTAACCACTACCTATACCAGAAGGATATCCTGTAAAACCGTTAATTATACTAAAATGACTTCCTGGGTAACCGCTACCTATACCAGAAGGGAATCCTTGAGAACCGCTAACTATATTGGACTGACTTCCTGGGAAACTACTACCTGTACCTGGGTAACCACTTTCTATATCAGGAGTTCTGGGGTAGCCATTTCCTGTACCAAAGTGATCACCTAGATTGCCATTACCGCTGTTAGAATTACTTGAACTTAGCATAGCGTTAACTACAACGGACGGATTTTCTGGGCGATTGTTATTTACAAAAGAATGTGTACCACCTGATAGATGTTGTGAGTGACCGTTAACTATACCAGAACTAGAGCTTTGATGAGTATTAGATGTTTTACCAAAACTTATTTGAGCAAAACCTGAAAGTGATCTTTGGTTTTTGTCATCTGTATTAGGATTATCTAGATTTCTCACACCTATGCCAGCAGGGTTTCCTGGGTAATCAACATTTATCCCATATTGATTTCTTGAATAACCCATACCTAAACCAGAATTAACTCCTAGGTGACCGTTACCCATTACATTAACAGGATTATCGAAATAGTTGTGTGTCCCAAACGAATTTTCTGCGTAAGCAAAACCTGGAGCGTTAACTATAGCAGAAGGGTTTTCTTGAAAATTGCTACCTAGCCAATATGGATTTCCCGTGTAACCGCCAACTACACCATACTTATTTATACTACCGGAAATTCCTGGGTAAGCGCTACCTAGAGCAAAATAATTATCTACGTAACCGCCGTTACCTACACCTAGTGGATATGTTGGGTAACCACCTATACCTTGATAGTTCGAATATTCGTTGGTTAATTCATGTGTGGTATGAATTCCAGGTATGTCGAAACTTAAACTTCCGCCATTAAATCCAATTTTTCTATGTGGGCCATCAATTGTATTTACTTTTCCGGAGAATATACTGGGTAATTGGAGGTTGACTCCACCGAGCGTTGCAGTGCTAAATGATCTTTTTTGTTGACCGTTTGATACACTTTCACCGGGGTTTAATTCAAAGTTTCTCTCTAAGCCGTTCGCTATTCCAACTGGCACTTCATTTAGATCAGTCTCTTTGTTAACTAAACTGCGTCTTGTAATAGTGGTAATAGCGAGATTTTCTTTTTGTGAAGCATCTTCTTCCGCTGATAAATTTGCTATGAGTGATCCAATAAATAGAGCGCAGTACCAAAAACCCTAATGGAGAAAAATTTTAACAGTTGGAATATAAATTTAAAAGTTCGAAGTTTACGCACCCAGTTCTTCATTTTGATGGCTTTGTATGGAAGACTCACAAATGAATACTAAATTACAATTTTTTTGGTACGTATTTTATACCATTTACAATTTTGCGAAGGAAGCAATTTTGCGCATTTCCCATTAAATTGATTTTCGTCATTTTATTTCTAATCAATTTTATTTGTTTTTAATAATAAATGTGACTAAATTGATATTATTTTGATTTTTAATTACAATTTTTATGTCTTTCAATTAATAACTTTTCGGGCGTGAAAATCGATTTAATGTACCATTTGAATATTAGAATTAGTGATTGAGTTGTTGTTACATTTTGTAAACATCAAGAAAATCATAATAGATGAGTCATAAATTTTATTTTAATTTAGAGATTTTTTTGGGCCTCCAAAGTCAAAGAAAAACTTCTGCTTCTGAGAATTTCTGCGTGTCTTTCGGTATGTAACGTCCACAAACTAAAAGCTGAACCAGTAGGCCCATTTAGAGAAGATCATCGACTAAGATGCTCACACTCAATGATAGAAACCAATCACAACATAGTATAGGTAAATAACTCAGTATCTCAACCACTGACCTTCCGGGAATGGATCTACTGAGTACTGAGCAACTTGAACAACATTTTATCGACAAAATAAGCTTTCGAATGAAATCGATAGAGGGTGGCTCAAGATTATGGGGATCTCAGTTTTCATGCTTTTCTTCTCCTCCTGGCCTCATAGCTTTTTCTGACTGTCTGCTATTTTGTATTCTTCTCTGTGTCTTTGTTTCCTTCTCATGCCTTTCTAATACTTATCGATGATAATTTTGTCTCATTGTGCCTGCGCTCTCTTTGTTTTTATATTTCTGGGTTATTCAAGTTCTGTGTGCCCATTTTCATGGGTGTCTACCTTTTCATTTCTGTCTTCATGGTTCTTCGCTATTGTTCCCAAGTTTCCTTATTGCTGAGTCTATGTCTAGTTTGATATTTTGCATCGCTTCCTTTGTACCTTGTATTGTACTGTACTCAGGGGTCGATTGGCATTTAGCCTTACAGAACTGGAACCAGCGTTGATGGCTTGTTCATAACCCTACTTGTATTTATGTTCTCAGGAATTCAATCTTGGCAGCGAAACATAAAATGTCCCTGAGAATTTTACTTTTCAGTTCTTCAGGTATCAATTGAGCCCAACCTAAGTGTTCCAGTCTAAGCCAAGCCAATGCATCGCAACTGTAGAGAATGTGTTCGGCGGATTCGATCTCCGATTCACATATTCTGCATATGTCACTATCCTCCAGTTCCAGTTTCTTGAAGTGGTACCTCACTAAGCAGTGTCCAGTAAATACACCCATGATGAGTCCAATTTCGTTTTTTGATAATAGAAGAACCTTTTAAGCATTCGTGATCCAGTACTCGATGAATTCCTTCGACTGTTTTTATCCTGGTGCGTTGTTCCAGTGAGAATTTTTATTCTCAGTTTCCCATTTTTGGATTTCCGCCCTTATATGTGTTCTAGACAGTTCACAGAATGCTTCGGGTCAAATCGGGAAAGTTTTTGAGCCTGTTCTGTAGCTGTAGCTAATTCATCAGCTATTTCGTAGAAAGTCTAGGATCTATACATTACAGGACCTGTTCTGTCACCCAGTTTAAATTTCTTGCTTTGGTTGCAACATCACTGGTTTTTTGCCTGTCTTCCTCATTGATTGCTTGTCTGTTGAGTTGTACACTTCACCGTTTTCCTCTCTGCTTTTCCCACTGTTTCTCCAATATTTATGACAGTCATCTTAAAGTGTAGTCTTAAGAGGTAATTCGTCCTCCTGGCTAACCCCTTGGATAATTTATTTTAGTGCAGTGATGGAGTCGAAACCGATCTGCGTCTATCAGAAAGGTCTCTCTGGGTACCTCTAAAACAGGATTAAGATCTTCCTTATTTCGTTTTGGAAGGAACCACTGCATACACTTTCTTTTGTGCTGTCAGTGAGAAGGTTCATCAATGTCGAAACGCAACTTAATTAACAACTTATAGTATTATTTCCACAAGCCTCACTCCAGCAGGGTTCTAAAAGAAATCTAGATGACATTGTGGAATTTTATAAGATATTCTCCTGTCGTAATAACAATGGTAAAATAAGGAAGTAAAATAATTTAAAATATGTGGAATTTTATAAGATATTCTCCTGTCGTAATAACAATGGTAAAATAAGGAAGTAAAATAATTTAAAATATGGTAATAAATTTGATTTACGTGTTCTTTGCACCCATATAATACACATTACAAAGAAATCGTGTAAAAAATGTCATGCGGATTGATATTTTCGCTCACTTGGCATTGACCGTTGCAGGCAACGCCTTGTTTTAATATTGGTAATTGAATTAAAAATTACATATGACTATTTTTTAACCAAGAGATCTCAAACTCACTTTAATTTTTTCTAAATCTGATCTTTGCGTGACGAAACTATATTTATATGAAGCCATGGTCGCATTGTCAATTTTTAGGGCGAAAAATTTAGTTTTGCTCCCTGTCGCCACTTAGACCGACATAACTCTGTTATGGTTTGGATTTAAACCATGATCCATGGACCTATGACTGTATTAAGTTAGGGTTAGATGGGCTATCAAAAATTTTTTTAACAATCGAACTTGTTATTGCCAAATTGCAAAAAATTATCTTATGCAATAGCCTTTATATTCAAATCACTATGGACTTGAAGAATTTTTGAATAAATAATGTAAATTTTTGTATATGGGTAGATACATCAATCAAGGTTAATAAATTACAATAATCTCTTATGCGTTCACCAATAATTACTGCCTTGAGAATCAAATTTAAATTGGTAAAAGTATTTCTGCTTAATAATTTTTTAGTGAAGAAAAAAATTTTTTTTTCAACTTTTGTTTATTATAATCATATACAAAGTACTAAATTTGACTAAAATCTTATGTAACAATTAGAAATAAACAAATAAAGATCATTTGGGACAGTACATCGAGGTAAGAATATAATTAAACAATTAGAAAAAAATTAAGGGTAGATTTCACCGTGGTATTGGCCGTTGTCGTATAAAGTTTCAGTGTAGTCATGTTGGTATTGTCCTTCGATTCCAGATCCTGGAGCAAGAAGAGGATAACCGGCACGAGCGATGAGTGGAGCGCTGACTAAACCGTGGTGAGCGGCGACGACGCCTGGGTGTCCGGCAACAATACCATGGGGAGCGATCAAGTTGGCGTGAGCGTGAACCAAAGGAGCTGCGTGGTGTGCGGCGATCAAAGGAGCGGCGTGGTGTGCGGCAACCAAAGGAGCGTGGTGTGCGGCAACCAATGGAGCGTGAGCTACGAGAGGAGCCGCGGCTACGATTCCACCGGAATGAGCACCAGCAACTACTGCACCACCTGGTTGGTGAGCAGAAATTACGCTACCATCGGGTCCTGTAATTGTTGCACTAGCACTTGGTCCTTGAAGAACTGCACTATCAGCTGGTGGTCCAACTAAAGCTCCACCGAATAATCCGGCGTTAGCAGCCGCTAAAGCAGCGCAAAGGACAACTACGGACTAAAAAGAAAAAATGTAATTGTGTACTTACATTAGAATTATTAGTAATTGCTACTTACCAAAGAATTCATTGTTTATTGTTTATCGTAAGCCGTTAACAACCGGATAAATGATGCTAGAACCACTAGTACCCTGGCGTTTTATACTTCATTTGCGACCTCGTACACACCCAATCGTGTTTTTCATTTTCTGAACGATAAAGAACCAAATTATTGTCATGTACACACAAATTATTTTTAGATCTTCTAAATAACCGGCTACTTATTCCTTATTAACATAAGGAGGAAATTTGCAAAGAGGCGTGGTACTTTGTCAAATGTGTTTTTGAAAAGAAGTTTAAATACTAAGGTAAGTGAACGCCCTCAAACTTTTTCTTTTTTTATTATTTAAAATTATAATTTTGAACTTTAATTTTTTTCTACTTATATTGGAAAAACTTCCAAGATATACCTAACAATATAAAAGTATACACTCAAATGAAGGGTTGTGTAAAATATGAGAGAAGAAAATGTAAGAAGATGGACAACCGACAAAGAATTACAAGAAAGAAGTTAAAAAGGCATAAGGACATACAGTCGTAAAGGTGTATAAATAGACATATAGATCCACAAGATGTAGATGGGAAGACATGCAAACAGACATCCAAACAGCTAAATATGCATTAGGACCGATAGGTCAATAAGTAAGCAGATACACAAACAGGTGGGCAGAAGAGCAAGTAAACGTTTAGGCCAGCAGATAGCACATGAGTATGTAGGCCTACAGGTATGTTGGCAAACAGTTGAGTAGAGAGTTAAATAAGTAGGTGTCACTGCAAATAGGTAAACAAGAAGACAAACACGTGTCAGGCCAGCTCAGACTGAAAGATAAACAGGCAAACAAACAGGAAGATGGTCAGGTGGATACACAAGCTTGCAGGCAGACAGTTACACAGAGACGAAATGGTCAGTAGACAGACAAACAGCAAAATTGACAAATGGATACATAGGCTTACAGGCAGTTAAGCTGACAATTAAGTCAGCTAAACAAGTCAGCAAGCAAGTCAGCTGACAGTTAAGCTGACAGAGAGCTTATAGAGGCAGACAAACAGGAAGATGGGCAGGTGGATACACAAGCTTCCAGGCAGACATTCACACAGAGACGACAGGTTCGTAGACAGACAAGCAGAAAAATTGACAGGTGGTTATACAGGATTACAGGCAGTTAAGCTGACAGTTAAGTCAGCTAAGCAAGTCAACTGACAGTTAAGCTGACAGAGAGCATATACAGGCAAACAAACAGGAAGATGGGCAGGTGGATACACAAACTTCCAAGCAGACATTCACACAGAGACGACAGGTCCGTAGACAGACAAGCAGAAAATTTGACAGGTGCTTACACAGGATTACAGGCAGTTAAGCTGACAGTTAAGTCAGCTAAGCAAGTGAATTGACATTTAAGCTGACAGAGAGCCTATACAGGCAAACAAACAGGAAGATAGACAGGTGGATACAGAGGCTTGGAGGCAGACAGTTACACAGAGACGACAGGTTATTAAACAGACCCACAGGAAGATAGAGAGGTGGATATACAGGCTTACAGACAGTTAAGTTAGCTGACAGTTAAGCTGACAGAGAGCTTATACAGGCAAAAAGCAGGAAGATGGGCAGGTGGATACACAGCCTTACAGGCAGGCAATCACACAGAGGTGACAAGGCAGGCCGATTGGCAAACATACAGAAAACCATAATAACGGACATTGAAACAGACAGACAAATTGACAGAAACCTAAACAGTCGGGCAGAAATTTGTAATAGACACTTGGTGTTAAATCTTTACTATTATTAGCAATTTAAATTTTTTATTAAGTAATGATATCACAATTACCTTGAAATGCACGAATCGATCATAATTTCGATAATAATCTTAATTCTTTTCAGATACTTTAATACGAGATCGAACTGGGAAATGGCCTTCTTTAATTAATAAATCCATCTGTTATTGCTGGTAACCCTGATGAATAAATCAAGTAATATACAAGATGGATATTTTAACCAAAAAATTATAAATAATGATTATGGTTAATTGTTTTTTATTTATTAGGAACATGACTTGTAGTTTCTAATGACGTAAAGGGAAGTTCTTTGGTTGTTTTTTGGAGATGGGAGGTTAGATGATGTTAAAGCTATTGAATTGTATTGACGCTTCCGTAGAAGAATTTATTGCTTATAGAAATTGAGATTTTCTTTCATTAACGTGCACAAGAAGGACCTACGAAGCCCTTAATTTTGAACTCTTTCTTCTAGAAATTCAAACTGACTTTTTAAGTTTGCTACTGGGCCTCGGCCTTATGTAAACTAGTATATATTTTAGATTGTAAGGTAATAGCTAGTGCTACTGAGGGAGTCACTATGAATTTAATGCTTCTCTGAAGACTGTTACTGTAAAACAAAGGGCTGAGATACTAGAGGCAAAAATTTGACGAAAAACGCGAGGGAAATTTTTCTTTCATACATTAACGATCTTTGCTGGTGGATATCTCAATAACTATAAGAGATAGAAAAAAATAAACTTGTAGGAAATTTAATAAGCTATTATTTTTATAAGAGTAATTTTTTCCCTAGGACCCTCCGTTTTTGAGATAGAAGCAAAAATCCCCAAAACAAGACCTTTCCACCCCCTTCTCTCTCTCTCTCTTAGCAATTCGTAGCTAGGACCGGTGACTTTGAGTCCTCCTAACTACTCCAAACACATTTCTGAAGAAAAAAGTTATTTTCTCTTCCATGTCTTCTATAACCCTTTCGTTGATTAGACTAAAATCTAGATTAGAAATTCGGTTGAGATCTAAGTGCATGACCATGTCGGTGCGTCGCACTTAGTACCACCGTACTAGTATATTGCCCCTAAAATCGCACCGAATAAAAAAATAAGGCCTTGTTTTATAAGAGACTATCAAATCCCTATTTGGCACACTCTCATAAAAAACTACACTTTATTTGTTTTTTCGGTGCGGTTTTAGGGGCAGTGTGATGTGCGATACGCCGACATGGATCACGCACTAAGATGCAGCACTGCTGCATTCTTAATAAACATTTAATACAATTGAATAATAATAATATCTCAATTAAGTATTTTATTAAATAACTTTCAGATTTGGACGAGTGCCTCAAAAGTAAAATTACATAGTAATTACGTACAATCTCTTCCACTAATTAACGGATAAGTTAGTGTTCACTGGATAATTTCATAATTAAAAATATCTTTAAAAATAGCAACAAATTAAGACATTTGCAAAAATACTTTTATAAATAATTATTACTACTAAATACAAGATTCAAATCAATTAATTAAAAAAATTAATTGGGCATTTAAAAAACGTACGTTACATTGTGAAACAAATTGATTAGTGATTACTTTTAATACTTAGGAATATTATTAAACAGGGATTAATTATTAAATTAATAATAAATGAATCATTACTAGTACTGTTTATAAAACCGCTACATTAGAAGTAAGTTATTAAGGGCCATTGCGTACGGGCGTCGAAAGCGCCGCGTTGATGCTATTGACGCACGTCTGTACTAAACGTAGCAAAAGTGACGTTTAAACTCACGTTATACAGGGTGTTTTTAGAGCAAAACTACTCAGGTAAGACCTTAATACCCCCACCCATTCAAAAATTCTAAGTGATGTTTTGTCTTATGTGCTTCAGATCGTTATTGACCACGTAAACGCTCGAGATCTCCTCAGCAGCTCTCATTTTCTCGGTGTTCCGCCGACACATATCTGTATCAACTTAATTAATATCTTGAGGAATCCAAACCCATCCATTGTTTTCTTAAGTTCTACCCTAAAGATACTGTCGTAAAAATCCGTCTAAATGAAGCTGTCGCTTAAATTTCTAGCATCTCTTGTTTTATTCTGATTTTGTGATCTGTGATTGAGAGGTTCTGCCTAAAGCCACATTGGTACTCTGTTGTGCTTGTGCGTAGCCCTGTACGATACTTTCCAACCACATTCTAAACGACCAAGAGGGATGTTGCCACTTCCTGACATTTTGGGTTTTTTTTGTTGAAGAGTTTGTTTGATCTCGTTTAATGGCGGCACCACATACACAATACACATGCTTGCTTTCCGATTTATGTGCACATCGTTCAGGCGGCCTGCACAGGCCTGTGTGCGTGTGAACGGGCCTTTGGGGCGGTTTCGTGTCTAGAAGTTCACAACGGCGTTTTTGGTCGCCCGTGCATGTATAGCAGCCCTTATAACAGCCATTTTTCTACTTACTACGTCTCTTCTACGCCCATCACAAAAGTAATACGATTCTATTTCAAATTATAATTAACCGGTTGTAAAAAGAAGGTTGCATAAATAATTGATATTTGTAGAAATTTTCTAAATAATTGACGTCTGTTCAAAATTTAATTTTGGCAATAATAATCGACTTAGGTAATTAACTAATTACATCAATTACATGAAGTTAATGTACCTGAAATGTAAATAAAGCGAGTATATAAAGTAGTTGTGGGAATTTCGTAAGAAAGAAGCTCATCGTGGACTTTAAAGAACAGAGCTACTAAAAAAAGATTGTTTCGAGAAGGCTCAACAATGTTAAATAGTTTATTCTTAGTTATCGTAGCCTCTTTAGCTGAGGCTGCTGAAGACCACAGTACAGCACCATGGTGCGTTCAATAATAGCTACGTTGCGTTAGAAGTGTTGAACCAGCGCCATCTATTAGTCGAGATGGTTTCTAGGACTACACATAACGACCTATACATAGGTCCGCAACTTCAACTTAGTCAGTATCGGCGACACTTTACGCTCTGGGTTACCCATGGATTCATCTAAAGTTGGGATAAATTAAAGAATTGCTATAAAAAGTAGGCGGAGGTAGCACGATGAATACGACTTAGGCCCGTTTGCATCACTTCTTTTAAATTTAAATTGTATAGTTAAGTTATAGCTTAATATTTGCATTATATCCATATCAATGGAAAAATGGTTACAAAACACAAATTTAGGTTATTGTTAAAACTAAGGGAAAGTGGTGCAAACCTACCTAAGTGGCCTAAGTCACTTGAGATTTTTAGTTTAAACACCCTAATGGTTCTAGAGGTAATCTCAGCGTCATTTCAAATGACCAGGCTTAAACTGTCGCCTTACTTAAGTGAGAGTTGGTTCAAAAAGACTGCCTCGTTATCTTAAATTATCAGACGTTGATTAAAAAGGACACTTTAATTTAATTGGAGGCATTTACACCTATTCTGGTTCTGAAGCTTTAAGGGTTGTTGGTGGAATGACAATTTTATATTGTTGAACATGTAATCAAGCTAATGAGACACACAGTAAGCCATTAGCTAGGCTAGTTGGCTAGTACTATGATAAACGAGTACTACCCAGAGTGTTGATGCTGAGACCTCTGGAACCGCAACCCATCTCTAACATCCTATTGAAACCCACAATATTTATTAACACCCTAAAGGTCTTAGAGGTAATCTCAGGATTATTTCAAACCACCAGGCTTGAACTGTCGCCTTACTTAAGTGAGAGTTGGTTCAAAAAGACGACCTCGTTAACTTAAATTATCAGACGTTGATTAAAAAGGGCTTTAATTTAATTGGAGGCATTTACACCTATTCTGGTTCTGAAGCTTTAAGGGTTGTTGGTGGAATGACAATTTTATATTGTTGAACATGTAATCAAGCTAATGAGACACACAGTAAGCCATTAGCTAGGCTAGTTGGCTAGTATTATGATAAACGAGTACTACACAGAGTGTTGATGCTGAGACCTCTGGAACCGCAACCCATCTCTAACATCCTATTGAAACCCACAATATTTATTAACACCCTAAAGGTCTTAGAGGTAATCTCAGGATTATTTCAAACCACCAGGCTTGAACTGTCGCCTTACTTAAGTGAGAGTTGGTTCAAAAAGACGACCTCGTTAACTTAAATTATCAGACGTTGATTAAAAAGGGCTTTAATTTAATTGGAGGCATTTACACCTATTCTGGTTCTGAAGCTTTAAGGGTTGTTGGTGGAATGACAATTTTATATTGTTGAACATGTAATCAAGCTAATGAGACACACAGTAAGCCATTAGCTAGGCTAGTTGGCTAGTATTATGATAAACGAGTACTACACAGAGTGTTGATGCTGAGACCTCTGGAACCGCAACCCATCTCTAACATCCTATTGAAACCCACAATATTTATTAACACCCTAAAGGTCTTAGAGGTAATCTCAGGATTATTTCAAACCACCAGGCTTGAACTGTCGCCTTACTTAAGTGAGAGTTGGTTCAAAAAGACGACCTCGTTAACTTAAATTATCAGGCGTTGATTAAAAAGGGCTTTAATTTAATTGGAGGCATTTACACCTATTCTGGTTCTGAAGCTTTAAGGGTTGTTGGTGGAATGACAATTTTATATTGTTGAACATGTAATCAAGCTAATGAGACACACAGTAAGCCATTAGCTAGGCTAGTTGGCTAGTATTATGATAAACGAGTACTACACAGAGTGTTGATGCTGAGACCTCTGGAACCGCAACCCATCTCTAACATCCTATTGAAACCCACAATATTTATTAACACCCTAAAGGTCTTAGAGGTAATCTCAGGATTATTTCAAACCACCAGGCTTGAACTGTCGCCTTACTTAAGTGAGAGTTGGTTCAAAAAGACGACCTCGTTATCTTAAATTATCAGACGTTGATTAAAAAGGGCTTTAATTTAATTGGAGGCATTTACACCTATTCTGGTTCTGAAGCTTTAAGGGTTGTTGGTGGAACGACACTGTTATATTCTTCAGCCTGTGATGGAGCTAGTGCGACCGACACTAAGCCACTAGGTAGGCTAGTATTATGATAAACGAGTACACAGGGTGTGAATGTTGAGACCTCTGGAACCGCCACCCATCTCTAACATCCCATTGAAAAACACAAAAATTAACTGATGCAATTAAAGTGAACTAATGATAATTATTATTGCACTACTGTGTTATTTTTTACGTTTATATAGCATTACTCTCACTTAATTTTGCCCCCCTTCTTCTTAAGGTCATAGGTATGGCTATTTACATAATATTCAAGTACAAAAAATTAATAAAATGTGGAATTTTAATTACAATAGTAATTATTATTTAATAAAAAAGTGCAATATATGAGGTATTTGATTTTTTAAAATTAATTCAAGCAGAACTCTGTTATTTTAGAAAAATTTAAAAAAAACTCAAAATAGAAAATTTTTAAAAAAAATTAATTAACATAAAATGACGTTGCATTTATTTAAACAATGACGAGTGACTTTTACAAGACAATCTCTCAACTACGTTAATTTTTCTTTTATGTAGGATCGTTCTTTTTATATGTTTAAGATCAAAGATATTAGGCGTGGCACAAATTGACTTTTTAATGACGATCTACTACCATTTATTTATTCAATATTTTTTATTAAGTATATTTTTCAATATAAAAACAGTTAAAACTACTATATCACGTTATTTTTCAAGGTTTTCAAGTTATTGTTCTGCATATTATAGTTAACGCCTATTTGTTTTATTGCATTCTTTTCCCTAAATTACTGTAATTATCGTTTACTAAATATTTCAAATTATCAATAAATAATTTAAAATTTTTAATTTTTGTTTAAGTCGTGAGGCTGGAATTAGAGTGGCTATACAGAGTGTTTCACTTGATCTGTCTAGACGTTGTTCTAACCACATTGTCACGTTTCTTAATTAATAATTGCAATTTGCAACAGTTTCGTGTAATTCCTTCCTGTGTTTGTGAAAAGCCGCTAACCTTTGTCTTGAACTCCCTAGCGGTAGTCTTTGTTGTGGCTACCATACCGCTTATTCTACCTTTACACATCTACCCTTAAACGCGTCGTTTATTTTTGGTTGCCTACTTTTAAGACTGGCATTTAATAGAAAAGAAATTCACTTTTTTGTTTGAAAGTGATGAAAAATAAGCACACGTTGCTACCATGACAATACCGATAAATTGTATAATTTCATTAGGAATTTATAAATGCTTACACCCTACCCTTATGAAATGAAAACTTCGTCAAATTCTTAAAATTGTATAAAATAATTAAAATGTCCATAAGGATAAAAGCTACTGCATTGAATAAATAATTCACGCCGTCACGTAATTGCATTGTTGGAATTTCAAGAATAACAACCTACCTAACTGATTTATATAAAACTGTCAATGTACATTAAATAATTTAAAAAAAATTATTAAATTGAATATTAAAGAGCGTGTTGCACAAATTAAATGCTTTATTGCACTTACATAATTTTATTTAAATTTTTCATTAAAGGCGTCAAGAATTTCCACAAACCCATCCCCTTTTAAAACTGTTCTCTTCCGCTGGTACACTCCATAAAGGTTGTTGTTAGGAAGTAAGAGATATTAATCAATTTTTTTTAAATAAAATATAAATAAATTAACATTCGAAGATAGTCAACACATAAATTAATTAAAAACGCCTTCTTACTTTCCCATTTTCCGTAAAGTAAAGGAAAGTATTGCTTTTTGTATAATAAAGTTTTAGATAAAATCTGATACCTTCTAAATTATTTTGGGGAGTGGCTTAGCTGCATCTTGTCGGTGAACAATTATAAGTTTATTCGATGTCACCTAAGACCTGTTCCTTCTTCAATTTTTTGCTCTGCGTGGCTTTCTTCTCATTTCCTTCAACAAAAACAACGAAAACCGTGCTGGCCTTGCTCAGAGCTTTGGTTTACTACTGGCATCGTATGAAACTGGCTTAAGAACAAAAGATGTATTGTTTAACTGTTCGAGAGATGAATTACAAATTTCGAATCCAATAAAGTCTGTCTATCTCTATCTGTCTTCCAAAAGAACTGCAGGGATGAGCCTAAGCTGCCTGATTTTAGATGCTTCAGTTTTAGTGGTTGCTATGACAACGAAACAAATATCAGAAGCTACCCTATCATGGTTAAGATTGTTAAGGTGGAAGCAAAACAAGAAGTTTCCAAGCACTTTTAGTCTACATTGAACCCCCCTTGTGTTACCGCCTTAAAGCAACTCCTCTCATCTCTTCAGTTCTGAATCCATCCCAACCTTTGGATGATCCTCTAGTTTGTGATGGCTTAGGACAGTGACATGCTCCATTGTTTCCTTCGCTTTATTTAATTTTCAGCAGGATGGAGCTATCAATCAGCAACACTCAACTTGATCGATGATGTTTATTTCATCGACAGTGTCTAGAGACAACGTCAGCTATGGCATGTACGCTCTTATGTTGGGTATCCATTACTGGAGTGTGCGTCGTGCGTTGCTGCATCGCGCAATTCTATTGGTCGATTTTAAATATTTGATTTAGCTATCGCTACCCTATCAGGGTTTAAATTGTTAGGGTGGAAGCAAAACAAGAAGTTTCTATGAACTTTTAGTCTACATTGAACTCATTGTGCTACCTTCTTGAATCAACTCCTTTCATCCCGTCAATCCCGTCAGTTTTGAATTCATCCCGACCTTTGGATAAAGCTAACCAAAGAGTATTGGAAGATCGCTAACATAGATCCTCTAATTTGGGCTAACGCAGAGCAGTGGCATGCTCCATTATTTCATCAGTTTTCTGAAGGCTAGAGCTATCAGAGATTATCCTGATAGATTGCTTATTTAATCGATAGTGTCTAATCTAGTGACATGCCAGCTATGTCATGTACAGTCAGCCTCACAATTAATGGCCGCCCTGGCTATACGCCTAGCACGTTTTGTGGATGAAACCATCATAGCACCCCCTACTTAAATTGAGGAATAACTTTATTTTGCCAACAAGTAGTAAATCAACAACCTCCCCTTCTGTTCTTTTGTCGTTGTTGGCTAATAACCAGTAATTGTGAGGCTGGCTGTACGCTCTTAGGGTAAAAAAGAGCCGATTATTAATTATAAATTTGAAATAAGTATCAGAGATGGCATTTGTCAGTCATTTTAATGGGAAAGTCTTTAAGATGATCCTTTTTTATGGATGGTCCCTTTTTTATTTTTAATTGCACCTTTCTAAAAGGGAATGTGAATCTCAATTTAAAAATGTAAAAAATAAAAAGAAAGGATTTTCTGAAATGATTGTAAATTTTAATTGTAATATGGATATCAATTTTCAAATCTCTCAAGCATTTCATTTAACATTTAAAGCTTTACATGAACGAGCAAATGTTAATAACCTTTATGAATATTGTTTATCATGATGTTTGTATTATAAGGTGATGTAGTTCAGTTATTTTTTGATTATTTTTATTTCTTCTTTTTTATTAAATTCCTTTTATTTTCTTCTTTTAGCTCTATTTCTTACTTTTTATTTCAATCCTCTATCTATACTATCTTCTTTATTCATTAGCAATTTCTTTCTTTATTTGGTTTTTTCTTTGTTGTGTTTTTTTATTTCTTATTTTATTATACATTTTGTTTCATTTTTCTGATTTTCTTTCATTTTTAGTGTCAATATACCACTCATCCTGCCAACCGGAATATTCCCCTTTTTACTGATTATGACCTGATACATCGAAAAAAATTTTGAGGCACAAACATGGCTGGTCTTCTAAAGCCTTATTTCTACTATTATAATCAATATAAAACCTAGCCACCTTACCTTTAGATTAAACACTATGTAACTCTTTGATCTCTCCGAAATCCACTGCCTTTATCGCCTATCTTTCTGCAATCCCAAAAGTTGGATTAAACTCTTCAAATTTTGACAGGCCTTGTATATATTTTTGAGAATTTAGAATTCTGGTTGTTTTATTATTCAAAAATAATCACAAATTGGTCCGTTTCTTCCATGACCTAAATATAACTGCTCCTGCTTACTAGTGTGAATTTGTTCCTTATTTCTTTTGTTATTTTGTGACTAATAAAATTGTGGAGAAAAATAGACAACAATGTAACATGCAATAATGAGTATTGAAAATTAATTAAGATTAACGAGGAGGAGTTTTGAAGCAAAGACAATTTAATAACTCATTGCAATAAATCAAAAGTGTTTACTCACCCACAATATGGTATAGAAAATGGAATTTATACACAATATTGATTAGCAATACTTTTCTAAACGATCAATAAAAAAAATTAGAACTTAATTAGAGCGTGACAAGTTTGATTATTTGAAAAAAGGGCGCTGCTTCCTAACTCAGATTGTTAGCATTTTAACGCCCGTGATGCAATAAGAAATGTTTATTACAATTATTGTTGGAGTAAAGATAATTAGAGTAAGTATAGATTTATTAAGTACTTACATATTAATGTGTAATTGTAAAAATGAAGGTTAAGTTCTAGTATAAAAGGTGTAGGGTGTTCAAGAAGTAATCACATCACAAGTTGTTGACAAATCTCAAACACAAGCAAAATGAAATTCGTCGTAAGTACTTATAACATATTTCTTCTCTTTTATTTTTCTAAAATCATTTATGTTTAGATTGCTCTTTTCTTGTTCGCCGTCGCGACGGTCAATTCGTCCGTAATTGGATTAGTTGGACCCGCCTCTGTTGGAGCAGCTCTTAAAGGACCAAGCTCGTCAGCTTCCATAGTTGGACCCGATGGTAGCTCAATTGCTGCTGCTGCTGAAGGTGGTGCTGTCGTCGCTCCAGGAATTCCCGGTGGTGTAGTTACTGCTGCCGTTGCTGCTCCACGTGTCGTCGTCGCCGCCCCACACGTTATTGCCGCCGCACCAGCTTGGGGTGCTTGGGGTGCCGCTCCTTGGGGTGTCGCTCCTTGGGGAGCAGGTGCAGTAGTTGCAGGACCATCAGGAGTTATCTCAACCAATGGACTCGCTCACGGAGCTTGGAATGGCTGGTAAAAATTAACGTAAAAAAAATATTGCTGTGACTGATAGGACTTGCGCCAGAAATGTGTTCCACATTAAGTACAATTGTTTAATTTTGGTTTTCTTTTTTTCATTTAATGCTTGTAAATTAAAATTTTTTTAAATACATCTAGTCTGTATTGATGAATAAATAAAATATATATTGCAATTATTATAAATCTGTTTAATCTGTTTTTTACAACCTTCTACACCTGCCTTATTACTAGCCTTCGTTTGAAGATATAGAACCTCCTGACTTTCTCTGTAAATCATTAAAAATCAGTACATTTTAAATCTACTTTCTTAGGCCATTGCGTGGTAAGGTATGGAAGAGTTCCCCCTCTTAGTTTTTTTCTGGGTTGGGCTCATTAGAGACGGCATTGCAAAATAATAATCTGAGCCCAAGTTCAGATCCCAACTCTTCTCCTAACGGCCGCTACAGTCAAAAAACGATTTTTTAGTTTTTCCCAAATATCTCTGGTCTTACTAAACATTTAGACATGGGGATTATTTTATATCAAAGCCTATGTAAGTGTGCACATATCTGAATTGTTTTTTAATTTTTGGTACCAAATTCAAATTTTTGCGTTTTGCAACAAACTATTGTTACGCTTGATCAGAAACTCAATTGGAGATGTCATCTAGAAAATAAAATTGAGAAAGCCTGTGCTGCTTTTTGGCAGTGTCGCAGAGCGGTGGGTAGGATCTGGGGTATCAACCCTAGAATCACCCTCTGGCTCTACACAGCCATTATCAGACCGATGCTAACATATGGTGCTATTATTTGGTGGCCCAGGATCAATCAAAAAACCACCATAACTAAACTCTCACGTGTGCAAAGACTAGCTTGCTTAGCGGCCACTGGAGTAATAAAAACCGCACCCACCGCTGCCTTAGAAACCCTTTTGTGCCTCCCTCCACTAGATATCTATGTGAAGGAACTGGCCCTAAGGACAGCTCTAAGGTTACGCGGACTGGGATAATCTTGTGGGATAATTCAACAAATGTAGGACATCTAAGTGTTGTCGAGGACAGTACGAAAGAGCTGCCTCTACTCACGTTGGGTACGGATCACATTTCACCTACATATATTTTCAACAGATCGTTCAAGATTTTGTCAACAGATACAGAAACTGTCACACCTGACATCTCTATCTATACCGACGGATCTAAAACAGATAGCGGCTCTGGAGCGGGTATATACTCACCTGAGCTAAATCTAAGCAAAAGCATATCGCTAGGCAAGCACACCTCAGTTTTTCAAACAGAACTAATAAGGGTGCTAGAAGGCTCTCGGTATATTATAGAGAGCGGAATCATCAACCACAACATTCAGATATCGACAGACAGCAGAGCGGTGCTCGCGGCACTAAACAGCCATAAAGTAACCTCTGGTTTGGTGCTAGAATGCATCAAAGTTCTGAATCAGATATCTACATATAATGACCTAAAACTCAGCTGGGTCAAAGGTCATCAAGGAAACGAGGGTAATGAAAGAGCTGACCAGTTGGCGATGGAGGGCTCGGCGATTTCGCCTATTGGCCCTGAGCCCTCTATCACTCCCTCAGTCAGCACCCTCGACAGTCTACTGAAAAGCAACACGCTGATAGCCCATAGGAAACGTTGGGCTAACTGTACCAGCTGCAGGTTTGCCAAAGCAGCTATAAAAGCGCCATCTAAAAAGTACGCTAATTATTACCTACGGTTGTCTCGTGAGAACTTACGTGCCATCGCTGGCACTCTCACTGGACACTGTCGATTGAACAAGCATCTATACAGAATGGGTGTTGCTGACAGCCCCAGATGTAGAGGTTGCAATGAAGCGGATGAAACAATGGAACACGTGCTTTGTCACTGCCCTGCGTTAACGCTAATTCGAGGATCCATGTTAGGGGAATACTGGCCTAACATGGCCAGTATCAGCGACACTTCACCCTCCAGTATCCTTGGATTCATCCAAAGGTTGGGATGGATCAAGGACTGAAGGGTCAGAAGGGGTCGCTTAAGAGAGGCAGCACAATGGGCCCGATTAAGCGGCCTAAGTTCGCGTAAACCTCGGTTTACCCTCCACCCTAACAATCCTAATCCTAATCCTAAACTATTGTTGTTGGTGATTCAGTTCAATGTCGCATTTTGCGATTTTCTTATCTTTTGATGATTGATAAAATCAAAATGTTTAGCTCAATATTTTTTTGCAAATAATGTGTTCAGGTGTTCAGAAAGAGTAAAACATCTTTTTTTGATTGTAGCGGCCTTTAGGGATGGAGTTGGGATCTGAACTTGTGCTCGGATTGTTTTTTCACGTTCCGGAAAAAATCCGAGAAGAGTGACTTTTCCATACTTTACTACGCAATGACCTTTATTGTATAGGGTCCGCTTAGACCTTCTGCGACCTGCTTACGTCTATTGTGCCTTCATTTTTAGTAAGTCGATCCTTAAAATCGTTCTAAGGTCCTATTCCTTTAGCCTAGCTCGTGTAGTCCGTCTTCTCATAAGCGTACAGATTATTCTTTTACGGTTCGGAAAAAATCGAAGAGGAGCGGCTTGTTCATACCTTACCACGCAATGGTCTTTATTATTTGGGGGCTGCTTAGATCTTCTGAGACCTGCTTACGTCTATTGTGCCTTCATCTCTAGTAAATCATTCCTTAGAATCGTTCTAAGGTCCTATTCCTTTAGCCTAGCTCGTGTAGTCCGTCTTCTCATAAGCGTACAGATTATTCTTTTACGGTTCGGAAAAAATCGAAGAGGAGCAGCTTGTTCATACCTTACCAGCAATGGTCTTTATTATTTGGGGGCTGCTTAGACCCTTTGAGACCTGCTTACGTCTATTGTGCCTTCATTTTTAGTAAGTCGATCCTTAAAATCGTTCTAAGGTCCTATTCCTTTAGCCTAGCTCGTGTAGTCCGTCTTCTCATAAGCGTACAGATTATTCTTTTACGGTTCGGAAAAAATCGAAGAGGAGCGGCTTGTTCATACCTTACCACGCAATGGTCTTTATTATTTGGGGGCTGCTTAGATCTTCTGAGACCTGCTTACGTCTATTGTGCCTTCATCTCTAGTAAATCATTCCTTAGAATCGTTCTAAGGTCCTATTCCTTTAGCCTAGCTCGTGTAGTCCGTCTTCTCATAAGCGTACAGATTATTCTTTTACGGTTCGGAAAAAATCGAAGAGGAGCAGCTTGTTCATACCTTACCAGCAATGGTCTTTATTATTTGGGGGCTGCTTAGACCTTTTGAGACCTGCTTACGTCTATTGTGCCTTCATTTTTAGTAAGTCGATCCTTAAAATCGTTCTAAGGTCCTATTCCTTTAGCCTAGCTCGTGTAGTCCGTCTTCTCATAAGCGTACAGATTATTCTTTTACGGTTCGGAAAAAATCGAAGAGGAGCGGCTTGTTCATACCTTACCACGCAATGGTCTTTATTATTTGGGGGCTGCTTAGATCTTCTGAGACCTGCTTACGTCTATTGTGCCTTCATCTCTAGTAAATCATTCCTTAGAATCGTTCTAAGGTCCTATTCCTTTAGCCTAGCTCGTGTAGTCCGTCTTCTCATAAGCGTACAGATTATTCTTTTACGGTTCGGAAAAAATCGAAGAGGAGCAGCTTGTTCATACCTTACCAGCAATGGTCTTTATTATTTGGGGGCTGCTTAGACCTTTTGAGACCTGCTTACGTCTATTGTGCCTTCATCTCTAGTAAGTCATTCCTTAAAATCGTTCTAAGGTCCTATTCCTTTAGCCTAGCTCGTGAAGTCCGTCTTCTCATAAGCGTACAGATTATTCTTTTACAGTTCGGAAAAAAATCGAAGAGGAGCAGCTTGTTCATACCTTAGCACGCAATGGTCTTTATTATTTGGGGGCTGCTTAGATCTTCTGAGACCTGCTTACGTCTATTGTGCCTTCATCTCTAGTAAGTCATTCCTTAAAATCGTTCTAAGGTCCTATTCCTTTAGCCTAGCTCGTGAAGTCCGTCTTCTCATAAGCGTACAGATTATTCTTTTACAGTTCGGAAAAAAATCGAAGAGGAGCAGCTTGTTCATACCTTAGCACGCAATGGTCTTTATTATTTGGGGGCTGCTTAGATCTTCTGAGACCTGCTTACGTCTATTGTGCCTTCATCTCTAGTAAGTCATTCCTTAAAATCGTTCTAAGGTCCTATTCCTTTAGCCTAGCTCGTGAAGTCCGCCTTCTCATAAGCGTACAGATTATTCTTTTACAGTTCGGAAAAAAATCGAAGAGGAGCGGCTTGTTCATACCTTACCACGCAATGGTCTTTATTATTTGGGGGCTGCTAGGACCTTCTACGACCTGCTTACGTCTATTGTGCCTTTATCTTTAGTAAGTCGTTCCTTAAAATCGTTCTAAGGTCTGATTCCTTTAGACTAGCTCGTGTAGTTTGTCTTCTCACAAGCATACTCGTACAGTAGGTACAGTACATTACTACAGTTGAGATGATCTAGGTACTGAAAAGGCCACTTTTAAGTGAAAATTTTTGGCTATACGAAGTTTACAGAAAAATACGAGTTTATAAGCGTTCGTTTATGTGTGTAGGGATGCAATCACTCTGAAGAGCGTTGTTGAGACAAAGTAGTTCAGTAACCAAGGTCGATCGTCTCCATGTCCACCTTTGGATCCGTGTGCCTAATACATTCTGAATACTGCCTTCCAGTATTCATAGTCCAAGTAACCAAAGCGTTTAACACTTGCTAAAAACTACCATACAGACAAAGACAGCCAACGGTGGTTCCGTGAACTAAAACCCATTCTTGATTAAAAATTTTTTTTTTCTTTCCTAAACTTGCTCTTCTTGTCTCTACTTCCACTAGCGTTCCCTGGAAACGGAACTTGGGCTAACTCCACTATTTTAAATAAACTTTCGACTATTTACTGATGAACTGGTGTGATTAGGAAGCTCAAAAATTGCCTTCGAATAAATTTATTTTATGGGGGCTCATCTATCAAGAAATAAGGGATGTTCTAACGCTTTTAACGTAACAAAGTTTAGAAGAGATTGATGCCTTTGTAAGTTGCCAGGTATGCCAGACGATCAATTCTAGACCAAAAACGTATCTATAGTTTGGATCAGTACATTCGGCAAGGACCAAAAATTGTTTTATTCAGTGCATTACAAAGAAGTAATAAAAAACTTATTTGTTGATGTAAAAGATACTACTTGATGAGTAGAATCGGCTTGCCAAAGTTGAGATCCTCAAGTGCAACCAAACGGCCAAAAACTGCCCAGGAAATAAAAATTTGTAAAGGTTGTCATTTAATGCGGTCGTGATGAATAAAAACATTAGGCAGTTATTTGATTTATCTTAAAGTTAGATGGAGGTCAAAAGGTTTTTGACAACTTATCGGCCAGATAAACTATCTGTCAGTTTATCTGTAAGCGGTGCAAACGCCCTAGTAGGTATCAATAAAATTAATGCGACTCTGTGTTGGTTTAAATTTTCAAATACTGGCGGCAACTTTTACGTTCAAGGATCTAGTGGTTCTAGGGACAACCGTAATCTAGAGAGTTTAGCTTCAGATATTTCAACACTTGTTTTTTATCAACTGTCATTCGGTCTACTTATTTGACTTTTTACACACTTTTTATTATTTCGTTTATGATAAGATAAGTAAACTACCTGTTGAAGTTAAATGTAATAAATCAAAATGAATCTACCAATCAAAGTAGAGTACCTGGATGGCTTCGACAATTTTGGTAAGTAACTATCTCTTGTTTTTTTTACAAACTCTACTTTATTATACTCCACGGGGAAAGTTTTTAGAAATATTAAACCTCACAAGCACATCAATGCATTATAAGTGCCGGTTTATAAGATTTTAAAAATTTTAGGTTCAATTAAAATAGAAGAACACAATCTGGAGGAAACAATTCAAGAAAATGTTAAAATAGAAGATATAGATAAAAATGGTTCAAATATCAACTGAGTCTACTACTGTGATATCTGTGATTTTAACTGTTTTAAAAAAGTAGGTTTGAGAGCCCATCTGCAAAATCACATGAATCGCTGTTCAATGTGCAAATACAAAACTTCGGATAAATCAAGTTTAAATTCTCATATTATTATGATGTGATGTACGTGAATATAAATGTTCAAAAAAATCAAACTTGAAGAATCTCATGAGGACCCATACAGGCGAAAAACCGTTTCAATGTGATGTGTGCAACTATAAATGTTCACAAATATACAGCTTAAAGAACCAAATGAAGACCCATACAGGCGAAAAATCGTTTCAATGTGATTTATGCAAATATGTATAAATCTTCACGAAAATCAAGCTTACAGGTACACTTGCAGAACCATACAAGCGAAAAATTGTTTCAGTGTGATGTATGCAAATATTTATGTTCACATAATATTTTCGTGAACATTTATGTTTGCATACATCACATTGAAACAGTTTGTCGCCTGTATGGGTCCTCATATGATTCTTTAAGTTTTATTTTGGTTAGAATTTGTATGTGCATACATCACATTGAAACTGTTTTTAGCCCGTATGGGTCCTCATGTGATTCTGGAAGCTTGATACATTATATCAAGCTTATATTATATAAGCTTGATATATTATATCAAGCTTAAAGCACCACATGAGGACCCATAAAAGCAAAAAACCGTTTCAATGTAATGTGTGCAAATACAAATGTTCACCAAAATCAAACTTAGAGAACCACATGAGGACCCATACAGGCGAAAAACCGTTTCAATGTGGGCATACAAATATAAATGTTCACAAATATCAAGCTTAAAGAATAACAGTAAATAAAAACCGTCTGTCAAATCTTTTAATATTGTATTTTTTTAAATTAAAATTTCATTTGATATCTTATAAAATAAAATAAAATATATTAAAAAAACTTTAAAAAGCATACTAAAGAAACGTTTGGGTATTGAAGTTAGACATGAAAACAGTTCCTCTTATATGTTGTTGTTAGTATTAATTTTATTTTTGTTAATATAACGTAGGTAGGTATCTACGTGATACTAAAAAATTTTAAAAATAATTTTTTTTTTATTACTTTTGATTTGGGATCAAACCTAGGACTTCTATGTGTAAGCAGAATCTTTAGGTATAAACTTGCTAAAATCTAATTCCTTTTTTTTTAAATTTGGCATAAGTTGAAGCTCAAAATATACATTATTTATAATATATCTTCAGAAAGCTAATTTTACGAACTTTCAAAATATTGAATAATATACAGGATGTTCCATTTAAATTAAGAACTTTGATCCCATTTCCAGTTAATCCGAAAGTCAAAATATAAAGTTTTTGGTATCTTGAAATAGCTAATTTTACGAGCTTTCAAAATATTAAAAAATATACAGGGTGTTCCTAAAATTGTTAAAATTTTTGTAATTTTAGGTTAAACCGGAAGCGTTTTGTTAACCAAAAATAGTGTCAAATAATAAATATTTATGAGATTGATAAATATATCCATTTTCAAGTTTTCATTTTTATTACAAAAGAAATTAGAGATTTTTGAAGTTTCAACATTCAAAAAATCGTTACTCCAAAACAGCTCGAGCGATTTTAATAAAAATTTACATTTCGATAGAGAATTACGTTGTCTATAACTCATCCAAAAAAGAAAAAATATGGCAGAGGAAATTTTGAGAATATCCATTTCAAAATTTTGAACTACTTTGGCCCCTTAAAGGTAGGCAATTTTGAAAAAATTTTGAATATCTACTTCTTTAGGACGAAAGCCCTATATTTTGGCTATACAATGCCGTTTTGAAATTTGTATAATAATAATTACCGGCTAAGTTATAAGGGAAAAACCACAAAATGGGACAATCGTTCTATTGGCCGCCATTTTGAATAAAAAACTTTGAAATTGTTGTTTTCAATTAGGGCTCACATGTACTATTTTAAGGGCAAGTAGAAATGAATTTGGTTCAAATTTGCAAATACGCACCCAAAATAACCACCTCATTTTTGGACACCCAGTATAGATATCTTATTAAATAAAGCTATTGTTACCGATGAAATAATTTTAAAGTGGTTAAAATCAAATTTCATGAAAATAGGTTTAGTAGTTTTTGCTTTGGGGGGGGGGGCATCATACAGGTAGAATATTTTAAAGTGGCGAGATGAGGGGATACGCGTTAAAAGTAGAAGTATATAAGTTACATTTTTTATTATTTTTTATATGACGTCACCGAAACATACAATAGTTTCGTTTTGCAAAAATAACAACAAAAATAATTATTCATTTAAGGCCTTAAACATAAAATAAGAAATACCTACCTAACTCATTTTGAAGCTTATATAAAAAATGTTTCATAGTTCTGCATTTTAGGCTTGAGCTGCTTGTTGTTCTTCAATAATTCTTTGAGCCTCTTCAAGCTGTCGTTGTGCTTCCTCGTTGCGCCGTTGTGCCTCATCATTTCTCTCTTGATTTTCTTGAATTCTCTCTTGATTTTCTTGAAGTCTTTGTTCATTTTCTTGATTACTTCTTTCTATTTCGTCATTAATTCTTTGACTTTCATCTGAAATCCTTTGGGCTTCATCTGATAGTCTTTGGATTTCGTCTAAAATTCAATTTTTTTAAATATTCGTTGCCTCAAATAAGAATAAAAAGCTTCTACATTATTGCAAATCGCACAACTCTTTTTTGCAAAATTCCTCTTACCTGGATTAGGTTCGCCAGCTTCTGACAAGACCTCAACTTCTGTTGGTTCTTCTGGTACACTTGCTGAAGCGTCATCTGATGGGGGTTCTAATATTACATTGTGAGCTGTAACTTTAACTTTGCCTCCTTTGGTTATTGTTTTAATAACGGTACCATCAGGTCCTGTAATAACTGTATCGGAGCTTGGACCTGATATTACAGCACTTTCTGGCACAGGACTATTTTGCACATTTTGAATCACTAATAAAACCACCCACGCAATTAACTAAAAAAACTAAAATAAATAAAGAGAAATTTGAATAAAATAACCTTACAATAACTTTCATGGTGGACACTTTAGTTTTCTACTGATCGAAGATGGAAGGTTTGATTAGAAACTGAAGATTTTTCCGACGCAGGAGATCTTATAAAGCAGACGCTTTACATAATTAGAGGCTGGAACGCACCCATCTTGCATACATTTAATATGTATTTGTAGCATTTTTCTAATTGCGTATATTAAAAAAGCAAAAAATTCCATTTTGAAATTTCTTTCAAAGTTACCTCATAATTTTCAGTCGAATAGGTTGTGAATCTTCGCCGAAAATAATCAACAAATAATTTGTAAACAATTGTTTCTTTATTTGAACACATTTTTATAATGTATTTACAATATGCAATATGAATAATAATAATACATATAAATAAAAATGATTGTCATAGTCCTTTGAAGCGCACGTCGATGAAAAATATACAGTTTTTTGGTAAGAAAAACAATTTGTTAATTTACACATCTAAATTTTTTTATAAATTAATGGTAAAAATGTTTGAAATGTACAGTTTTTTGAAATCTTTATTTGATTAATAGAGACCATGATGACCTAAACCAACATGAGCTAAACCTACATGACCTAAACCAACATGTCCTAAACCAACATGTCCTAAACCAACATGACCTGGATGTCCATTAGCAACAATGGTACCGGATGGTCCAGCTACTACGGTTCCGTGTCCATGTGCAACACCATGTCCAACGACGGCATGTGCAGCTGGGGCAATGATGGCGGCACCGTGAGCGGCAACAACACCATGTCCATAACCATGTCCGGCCCAATCTTGAGAAGCTAACAAACCTTCCCCGTGCCATTGTCCATCATCGTGTCCGTAACCAACATGAGCCAAACCGTGTCCGGCAACAAGTACACCAGCGTGTCCGTGTCCATGTGCGTTGGGGATTCCATTGGGTCCAATAGCACCGTGTCCGGTAACGACTCCAGCTGGTCCGGCAGCACCGTGGCTAGATACTACTCCTGAAGCACCAACTAAGGGAAGGTGTCCGTGTCCATGGCCATAACCCAAATAACCGGAGGGTTTAGCACTTGCTAAAACTACCACGCAGGCAAAGACAGCAACGGTCTAAAAAATAAAAATTAAACACCCTTATTGAAAAAGAAATAAAATAAATGATATTTCTTACCAAGGTATTCATGTTAGAGATCTTGTAGAGCTGAAGAACTACACAATACCAATAAGTTTAGCTACCCTCATATTTATACTTCAATTGTGTCCTTCATAAACAATAAATAATTGTATATTTGTAATAGTACATTGACAAACAGTTTACCTCTTGATCATGCTGACCCCGCCTTAGTTCCGTACTTAGTTTTTTAGTCTGCAATTAGAAGGTAAAAGGCATTGGCAGATAAAATAAAATAAATTTTAATTACTACTATTTAGAATGCAAGATTATTTAATTGACACTGAACCAAATAAACATCTCAACAGGTGACAAAAAATTTTAAAAAAACTTCAAAGAATCATTTGGGGCTATGGGGGTAGTTGTTGTAATTGAAACGCTTTTTTTAAATTACAAGAGTGCAACTAGTATAATAAACACATTTAATTTGTAATTAATTACTTGCTGTTTATAATTAATTGCATGCAATTTGCATTTTAAATTATTAAGTAACAATTAGAGTTTTATTATTATAAAACACGGATTCTGTTTCAGTAGGTGCAGTTTTATCATAGACAAAATCGAAAAAATTCTAAATATCCATTTAAATTGCTTTACTTTATGGGTCATCTAGATTGGAAAACTCAGGAGGCCCCCAAGCGTTTTGCCAGAGGCTTGACGTACCATGAACGATCTACTGGCGAACGATATTATGATCTCTCATGAGGATCTATATATAGATCCTCATGAGAGATCTGGAGCCTATAGGCTCCAGAAAAACTCTCAGAAAGAGCCTCTTAGCTGTGGCTTAAAAAATAAAAAAGCATGCCCTCCTGGTATATCTCTGATTCATAAATTCACGATCACAACAGACAATAGAAAATCATCTCAATCGTTCTTCTTTTGCAAAATCACAAATTGCTCTTCTTTTAGAAAAACAAAACGACAAAGGGAAGATGAGAAGGAGATGACCAAGACTATCACTTTACTTCCTTTCTGCGGTTTGAAACATGCGATCCATATCTAAACCTGTAAGCTTAGAAGAACCCATCGTCAGGTCGACGCGAAGGTCAAAAAGTCACTCTTAAATGATCGAAAAGATCAAAACTCACGATCATTGAACCAAAACCCAAGCTCTAAATCCCAAGCTCATAAGAGCTTCTTCGCAGTTGTTGAGCCATCTTTTTCTAGACCTTCAATACCTTCTTCTTCCTTCGGAGTTTCTCTCTTTCGATTTTCTAACTTGACTCACAAGACAATGGAAAATAATCTCAATTGCTCTTCTTTTAGAAAACCATAATTAGAGAGCGAAGATAAGCAGGGGAAGACCAAGACCATTGCCTCACTTCGTCGCTGCCGTTTGAAACAACAGTTGAATTGGAAGAGTTAAACAATCATTGATTTACTACGAACGATTTACTTGCGATCTGCTACCGATATCTAAGCCTATAAGCTTAGAAGAACCCATCTCCAGTGTCTCTTAAATGGTCGAAAAGATCAAAAGCATGCCCTGGCATACGCCATGAATTCACGACTACAATAGACAATGGAAAATCATCACAACTGCTTTTCTTTTAGAAAATCATAACTAGAGAGCGAAGATGAGAAGGAGATGACCAAGACCATTGCCTCACTTCTTCGCTGCAGTTTGAAACAACAGTTAAATTGGAAGTGTGAGTTAAACAATCATTGATTTATTATGAAGGAATTACATGCCATCTGCGATCGATATCTAAGAATGTGAGTTTAGAAGAACCCATCTTCAGGTCGACGCGACGGTCAAAAAGTGTCTCTTGAATGTCTAAGTCCCAAGCTCCTAGCAGCTTCTTCGCAGTTGCTGAGCCATCTTTTTCTAGATTTTCCATATCTTCTTCCTCTTTCAGGGTTTCGATCGTTCTATTTTCTAACTTGACTTGGATTTGTTTGGGATGTTTCGGATTTTCCAAACCTTTTGTGATGTTCAGGATGTTTTTATTGTAGATAACAGTTGTAGGTTGTATGACTATCATGTATATTTGTAGTTTGGCCCTTCAAAAGATCATATATGACCGAAGCAACCTTCTTCTCGTTCTTCTCTGTAAAGCTGGACTCAAGAGACTTGGATTGGATAGGATTGCTAATAGGAGAGCCGGCTTACACTTAAGTCGCTTGATCGGACCCATTTTGTGCAATATCCTCAGAAGCGCCTCCTTCACCGTCACTCCTCGAGCCATCCCAACTTGAAGATGAACTCGAGCAGCTTGGAGGGTGGGGTGTCTCTCATTTTGACTATATTGAGCCAGTAGTCACCAAGTATGGATCTTTTAATTAATGCTACCGCAGGATACGAGTGAAGCACATGCTCCGCAATTTTATCTTCCTAATTACAGTCTCTGCATCTAGGGCTATCGATCAGTCCTAGAGTGTGAAGGTGTTTGTTTAGCCTGTCCTGTAACGGTGCCCGTGAGTACGTATTCGCAGATGTAATCGAGACAGGTTGAGGTAGTATTTTGCGTGTCGTGTCGAAAGAGCAGCAACTGCTGCTTTGCCTTGTCTCCAGACCGTTCCTTTTGACCATAGCTTAGTGTTTTTTGTTTTATGAGGCTGTTGACAGTGCTGACTGCCAGAGTTAGGGTCGGTTCCGGCCCATTCGGGTAGGAGCCCGAGCTCTGCCTTGCCAGCTCAGCTTTCTCATCGTCTTCTTTAGCTTGGTGCTCTTTGATCCAGCAGATTTTAAGAGCATTACTTGTCGAAATGTCGTTTAGTGCTGCGATGCAGTTCAAGACCAGCTTCGAAGTTATTCTCTGGAGGTTAATCGATAGTTCGACAGTATCTGTATGTGTTGTCCTGTAAACAGAATCTCTTTTACCATTTACCCAAGAGACTTATCTCGTATTCAGAATTTATCTGTTCTTTTTCTCGTTGGCAACCAGTTCTGATCTCCATGCGTCTTCCGCCAGTTCCAAAAAGTCCTCTTTCACCCAGTTAGGACTTTACCCGTTGAAACCTTCATCTCTAACCCTAGTCTAAGGGATACACTGATGGCAGGATAAGTATCTAGTAGGGGAAATGTTGGTCAAAACAAGAAGTGTCTTCCCTTTCCAATAAGAGTGAAAACTGTTTTTTTCATTACTAGATAATAAATTCTATTGTTCTTCTTAGGTTAAAGGTTTGTGCTCCACACCTTTTGTTTGTTTTAATTAATTCATTCATACCTTAAAATTAGTTGGGTACTTTTTACTACGGTCAAATTACAACTTGCCAAGTCATTGTTAACATTTTCATTTAACATCCTTGAAACTTGTCGTCTTTATCTCTTCTAGTTATTGTTAATAATTGACTGTACATTAAAAGAAAAAAAATTCTTCCAACATACAATAAGTAAAAGCAATTAAGTGATTATGTTGGCATTTTGGGCTTAGCTACCTACTTAACAGAGCGGCTCCTATAGATATAAGAATCACCTTGATGCATTTTTTTATAGTTTTATACATATTTTCTAATTTATTTTATATAATAATTGAACTCATTGGTATTCAATTTTCATCGTCCTTGCGTTCGAAAATCTTTTCATATCCACACTTAACATGTCGGTAAACTGTAATTACTCATTTAATTAAAAGCGCTATTTTTTCCATCTTTTAATTATCTATGGACGTTGGGCGTAGGTACAGTTGTATTTTTATTAGGTAATTAAAATTTTAATAGTTTTTGAGACCTACGTTTAAGAATGTTTGGACAAAAAAATGCATTTTTGACGCCACACAGAAAACCTTCTTGAGCTGCAGCTTAAGCCGGCTCTGATCGCACTTACCCTATAAGGATGAAAGACCTTTACTTTTACAAAAATATATACTTTGTACTTGATGGTAGGTGTAACCAGAGCATTTGCTGTATTACATTGTAGTTTTTTTATAAAAATAGTAAAATAGTTTATACCTAATAATTTGAGTGGGAATAACTTCAAGATCAAAAGTTAGTAAACTGTTCAAAGTGAGAGTTATAGATTTAATATAAATAGACTCTTGATAACATACACAAGCATTTATGATTTAACGTTAATGGAAAACGTATTGATTTTTTTTAGTTCAAATGTGAAATTTTCTTACAAGGAATGATAATTAATAAAGCAGACACGCCTTGGTGGAGTGTTGTGGCCTTTAGTGTTAAGCTTCTGATCACTAGTCCTAGTGACTTCAATTATAAGAGCACCTCTCAAATCACTTATAGATCCGAATCTAAGATCCGGTCCTAAGAGAGAGATTAATAGTCCTGAGAACGCACAAGAGGGCTTCTCCAACCAGATCACTAGTCTTCTCTCTCAGACCCAACGATCATAAGAGACAGAGATCGATAGTCTTAGAGGTACAAAATTGAATACTGCCACCAAATCATTAGTCCTTTCTCTCAGACCCAACGATCCTAAGAGAGAGATCAATATACCTAGTTCTAGAGGTACAAAAGTGAGTACTGTTACCAAATAACTAGTCCTCTCTCTCTCTCTCTCAGATCCAACGATCTTGAGAGAGAGAGAGAGAGATCAATAGTCATAGTCCTGAAGGTACAAAAGTGAGTACTGCCACTAGACCACTCTAGTCCTTTCCATTAGATCAAAATAGCTCTAACGACAGTCCTAATGGAGACATGGACGAGATTACAGACGGGAACTTGCCTCCTACTAGATCACCAGCCCTCTCTCTTAGATTAGAATAGTTCTACAGGAGAGGGCAATGGTCCTGGAAGGGTTACAAGAGGGTGCTTCTCGTATTAGCTCAAGTAGGTAATTCTCTTAGATCAAAATATTCCTAATGAAGAATTAATGGAGTTCTAACATTCAAAACGTCTTAAAAGTATTTATAAGCGAACACACACACAGTCTGCTTTCATATCTAGTTAGCTAAGTTGAAAAACCAAAAACATAGATAGGAAAAAACTGATCTCTCTAATAGGTTATCAAAGGAGAGTTAAAAACTTTTTATACATAAAGAAAATAATGAAACTGCAATGTCTATTAGCAGGGTGAAATCAACTTACAAGGACCCAGAAGTACCGACTATGCCGAGTTCCAGAAATACGAAAAAGAAAATTCCTCTCGTCATTAATTGACTATAAAGGGGTAAAAGTTACAAAAAAAAACGTAGCTATGAATTAATAGGAATAGTAATTATTATTCAATGTTCACATTTCAGTTTAAAAAAATTAATAATTAGCAAACTAATTCATTCATTAGAATAAATGGATTAGGATTTATTTAAATTATAAATATAAACTCAATAATAATTTTATTAATTAAATAAAAAATTCTTAATATAAAAAAACGAAATATTATTTAAAATTATATTACATTATATTATTATGAAACTACTTGAGTTTTCACGTGTTCCTTTATATTTGATTTTTGTGAACTTTTATATTTGCAAGTTAAAAAGGGTCTACTTTCTATGTGTCATTATGTGACGCTTTAAGTTTCCCGTTTGTGAAAATTTCCATTTACACACGTCACACTGAAACGGTTTCTCGCTTGTATGTGTCATCATGTGTCTCTTTAAGGTTGGTTTTAATGGAAATTTATAGTTGCACACCTTACACTCAAACGGTTTCTGATTTGTATGTTTCATTATGTGATACTTTAAGCTTGATTTTATTGGAAATTTAAATTTGCATACGTCACACTGAAACGGTTTCTCGCCTGTATGTGTCATCATGTGTCTCTTTAAGGCTGGTTTTAATGAAAATTTATAGTTGCACACCTTACACTCAAACGGTTTCTGATTTGTGTGTTTCATTATGTGACACTTTAAGTTTCCTTTTAGTGAAAATTTACATTTGAACACGTCACACTGAAACGGTTTCTCGCCTGTATGTGTCATCATGTGTCTCTTTAAGGATGATTTTAATGAAAATTTATAGTTGCAAACTTTACACTCAACTGGTTTCTGATTTGTATGTTTCATTATGTGACGCAAAGGCGTCACATAATGCTTTTTTAAATCCACCCTTAACGTTGCTTTTTCTGAGCACTTGAAATTACAATTATAGCAAAGGTATTCTTGGTTGATTTTTGAACAATTTTCTTGCTCTTTGTATGTAAATTTTTCTTGTATTAATTCTTTCAAATGGTCTTCTATTTCAATCGAACCTTGAAAATATTTTATTTATTATGAATATAGAGCTATTAATATTACGACAGGGTCTACCTAATTTACCGACTAGCTACAGGGCTGGTGAACAAAACCTTCTATAGTTAGCAAATTAGGTTTTACCTATTAAGGCCGAATTCTACATTACACATTTATCCTTATATGATTTAATTTTAGTTTCAGCATAAAGAGGTTTTAACAATAACTTGAACTGGTTTATACTTAAATTAAAATTAAATCCTAAATGTGTATTGTAAAATGCACACTAAGAAACTAAAAATTATATTCTTACCATCCGAATCGTCTTCTTCTTCAGCATATTCATCTACAATAGTACCTATTATAAGTATAAGTCAACACAAAAAAGATTTATAGTTACCCAAATTATCATAATATTCATCATCATAATTGTCCAGCAGGACATCCCAGCAATCCATTTTGATATATTTATATTATTTATATGAGACGAGCAAACAAACGACGTAAAATTAGTATGGGAAGAAGATTATAGAAGAAGGTTATAAATTAGATAAATGTATAACTTAAAAACATGTATAACATTTGTATCACTTCAAAATTCAAATAATATAATTCGATAAAATCTCAAGTCTCAAGCAGTAGAGAGCGCCACTAAATTCCACGATGTCAAAAATCGTGGGAGCTTCCTTTTGAAGTTTCATAATGACAGCTCAGGGTTGCCACATACCAACAAATGAAGCTAAAAAACTTTGAATTTCAAACAAATTAAATTGTAATGTGACAACTCTATACAGGGATGCCAAATTAAAATAGTCCCTAACTGCATTGTCTCTTCACATTTCTAACTAACTTTAGGTTTGCTTTTGCTCTGGTAAGTGTCAAAAACACATTCTAATGCTTGCCTTACACCACAGCTTCTAGAAGCCAGCTTCTTTTCTTCAAACCAATAGAAGTTAAACTTGAACCAACTTTTAGCGCCTGAGGCCTGACGCTGGAAATTCAAGGTTTCTATTGGCTTAGAAAAAAGTTAGCTTCTAGAAACTGTCATGTAAGGCATGCTTTAAGTAAATACTACTATACACTGTGCACGCTTAAGGTAGTTGTTAACTGATAGACGCGGAATCTAGAAGTGACTTGCGTGCGAGTAAGATATAGAATGGAGGTGTGGCATCACTGCATAAAATAATGACTTATAACTGTCATTGACTGTCAAAATCCGAATTTGGTCAATGAAAATTTCATTATTAACCCTATTTAAAGATTTGAACATTCGTGCCACTTCAAAATATGCAGCGTTGCTGTTAGATTTCAACAGCTGACATTTTCACACAAATTTAAGATTTTGGAGTGTTCTAACTTTTATACTAAACGGACGATTCTTTTTAGATTTTGATAGAATATTTATAACCAACTATTCAATATTATATTAGTTTTTGAAACAAAACTGTCTATTGTTATAGAATTGGGAGTGAAATATATGTCGAAATTGAACGTTTGCCCTATACCGCCTGTGAGATTACCTACTCTGTGAGACTAAGAAACGGACGATTTCTTTTAAAAATCGTAAAAACTTTTATTTACATCTGTGCTTAATTATAATTTTATTAAAAACTGTCTATGCTCGTTTTAGTATTCAACACCCTTAAGAATTAAAAATAATACTCTCTGGAATAATATAAATAAAATTTATTTTCACAATTTGCAATTGAGGTACCTATTTAATTACATAAATTTATTTAAACGGCATTATCTTCTTTAAAGGCTCACCAAACGGTAGTTAAAGGAGCAGCACCCCATGGTGAAGCGACTAATGGAGCACCAACACCCCATGGTGACGCGACTAAACCGGCGCTAGTAGCAATGACTCCTCCGCTAGTAACAACACCACCGCTGGTAACAACACCCGATTCGGGTCCAATAATAGCAGCATTGGGTGTGATAATTGCAGAACGTCCACTAACAACACCAGGAGCTGTAAGTGCAGCCGATGTAAGGAGAGGAGAGCTCAATACAGTAGGACCTGCAATTACTCCAGCTTGGCTGTAAGCGACAGCCACGGCGACAAAAACTGCTAAAGTCTAAGAGAAATAAATTCAATTAAAGTTATAAAACAAAAGGAGAAACTTACCAAAGCGTTCATTGTAGGTGATTTGGTTTTTCTTACTTCTTTCGAGTGAAAATAACGTTGAGAATTTGATACTGCTTCAATTTACATCCCTGGTATATATACAAACGTTATGTCCTTCGGAAAAGCTCCATTTGCATACTGGTCTTTTGTTTACAAATTTTGACTTTGTTTTTTTATGATTTTGAAGATCATTTTTGGGGTGGTGATGAGCTTTCTGAACGTTCTCCAATTGGAGGAAAAAGGTGGATTTTTTTAATTTTCAAAATTGTGTTGAAATTTGAAAATAGGGGAAATAGTTTAATATTTTTTTTTATTTCATCACCTCACAATAGACATAATTTTGCCAAAATTAAATAATGAAACGTTACGCCTAAGTTACATCATAATAGGAAGAGTTGTAACTGTAGTTACAAGGTCGTTTTTAAACAAATTTAAAGTATTTCTAGTTCACTTGTTCACTTGTAGTATTTTTTGAGCGCCTTCTGATAGTACCACTGTAATTTCAATAATTTAAGGTGTTTAATAAGAAAAGCTTATCTTTATAATCAGATCCAAATCCAGGTCTTTTACAGGCATTTCGTATAGGAAGAGTGTAAGCTTTGAACACATTGAGCAAATGATTTTTTAACATTTTCCAATCCAAGAAAAAGTTGTTATAATCAATAAGAAATTTTTTTATTGAAGTTCTCGACGTTTTGAGTCACCTTGATTCCAAAAATCGAAAATCTTTTTTTTCGATTTTTTAACTTTTTCCAATCCAAGAAAAAGATATAATCGAGACAAAAAATAATAATAATAATTTTTTTTCCATTTCTCGACGTTTTGAGTTACGCTGATTCCAAAAATGCAAAAAAAAAATTTTCGATTTTTTGAACCAAAATGTCTATGTATGTATGTCTGTAACTCTGTGGAGCAAAAACTACTGAACCGATTTTGATAAAATTTGAATTTAGCCACTTTAAAATTATTTCATCGGCAAACCAAGCTTTTATAAGAAATCTATACAGGGTGTCCAAAAATAAGGTGGTTATTTAAGGGGCCAAAGTAGGTCAAAATTTTTAAATGGTTTTTCTCGAAATTTCCTCTGCCATATTTTTTCTTTTTTGGATATATTACAGGCAACGTAATTCTCTATCCAAATATAAATTTTTATCAAAATCGCTCGAGCCGTTTTGGAGTAATGATTTTTTGAATGTCAAAACTTTAAAAATCTCTAATTCTTTTTGTAATAAAAATGAAAACTTGAAAATGGATATATGTATCAATCCCATGAATATCTATTATTTGACACTATTTTCGGTTAACAAAACGCTTCCGGTTAAACCGGAAATACAAAAATATCAAAATTTTTAGGAACACCCTGTATATTTGTAAATATTTTGAAAGCTCGAAAAATAAGCTATTACACCATACCAAACATTTTATATTTTGACTTCCGGTTTAACCGGAAATGGGATCAAACTTCTTAATTTAAATGGAACACCCTGTATATTTTTCAATATTTTGAAAGCTCGTAAAATTAGCTTTCTGAAGATAAAAAATAAAGTATATTTTGAACTTCAATTTATGCCAAAATTATAAAAAAGTGTTTTGAAACAGTTTTAGACTTAAAAATTCTGCTTACACACAGAAGTCCCAGGTTCAATCCTTACGGGAGCAATTAAAAAAAAATTATATGTAATTTACATTAACATAAAAATAAACTTAATACAAAAATTACAAGATTTGACGGACGGAAAAAGTTCCTCGTATGGCCACTTCCATTGTTTTTAGATGTGCTTTTAGTTCAAATAGAAAATAAATGCTTAGAGAACTCTTTTAGGTATTAAATAACTATTCAATAAAATAGATTTATTTAAATTGCATTTTTTTTAAAATGAAATGGTCAAAAATCACAACAATAATTTTTTAAACATAATAAGTACAAACAAATCAGCTATCAAATTTATATTTACTATACATATCTAAAAACATATTTCTTGCAGAAATAGGTGCATCGAGTTTAGCACATAACAAAAATATACCGGACAGTTTTCTATGTAAAGAATAAATTTCTTCAGGTGGTGGTGTTAAACGATGATCAATCATCGTTGGAACAAGCTGTTGAATTCTAGTAACCATTTCTCTACCTTTAAAGCTGTAATTATTAGAACTTTGGAAAACTTCACCAAGAATCATTACAGCATCAATATGAGCTTCTTCCATAATCTACAATTTAATTACAACAAATTAAACTTTACTATACATTTGAGTTCAACTCACTTTGCTTTCATATCCAGTTAACATTCCTAATTCGCGAGACACTTCCAAAACAGTCTTACGGTCTTTTTCTGAAGCAGCTTTAATTATTTGTACGTATTTATCTACAAACTTTTTATTATATTCTCTACTAGCACCAAAATCTAACAACATTATTTGCTTAGTTTTTTTATTATAGAAAAAGTTGGCCCAATTAGGATCAGTTTGCATGTAGCGCAATACCATTAATTCGATTAAAACAAGTTCTAAAAGTTTAGTAGCAATGTAGGAGCGTTCATCTACATCTAAATCGAGGCACTGTTCTATGGGTACACCTTCGATAAATTCCGAAGTAAACACTTCAGCAGTGCATAAGTGATCTAAAACAACTATTAATACTTGCTTACTTTAAATTTTAAAAAATTTACCTATGACTTTGGGAACATAGTACTCTTTGTATGGTTTTAGCAACTCTCTAAACTTTCTTGTGCACTCTGCTTCTCGAATGTAATCAACTTCCCATCCTAATTCACGTTTTGCGACAACAACAACATTTTCGATAAACATTCCTTTTGGAAAAATATTCCAAAGGTTCATAATTCCAACTAAATTGTCAATATCACTGTTAATTCCCTTAGCTACACCAGGATACTGCACTTTTATGGCTACATCTTGCTTATCAATAGTTCTAGCCCAATGCACTTGCCCTATTGACGCAGCAGCAAAAGGTTTATCGTTAAATTCTATAAAATTATCACGCCATTTCTCGCCCAACTGAGTAATCATAACTTCTTCTAATTGCCATTTTGGCATAAAATCAGCTGACCTCCTTACACGTTGCAAAGCTTCTGCTAATTCAGGAGAAATTACCGATTCATCTTGTATACTTAGCAATTGGCCTAACTTTAATGCAGCACCTGGAAAAAGCCTCTAGTTAGTTTGTAAAAATGTTAAGCAAAAGCACCAACCTCGAACTTTGCATAAAGTATCAACAATTCTATCCATATTTGCCCTAGTTAAAAATAAAGGTGATCGAGATTGTTTTTCTAGCCCAACTGCTCTTTTAACATATTCAGTAGCAGTCCCAACCCCAATTCCAGCAGCTAAACTACCAAATGAGACCAATCGACCTATTCTAGAAGCCGGAACACTTCGTTCTTTAGAAGATGAAGGTAACTACAAAAATAATTTTTCAAAATGGTATTTTATTGGAAGTACAACTCACCGAGTCCTTGTGTTTTCTAGTTGATACTTTGGGTTTTTCAGCTTCTTTTTCTACTTTAGGTCTTTCAGGTTCTTTACTTTCTACTTTAGGTTTTGGTTTTTCTTCAACTATTTTCTTTTTGTCCATAGCTTTTTGTATAGCTGCATTTAGTTTTTCCTTGTGTTCCATATCTAATCTTCTTAATAATTCTTTATCACCTTCAGTTAATTTAATTTCAAAATCGACTTTTTTAGCAGATGGTGATTGAGTTTGCTTGTCTGAATGTTTATGAGATGGTTCTAAAAAGGAAATTAGTAGAATTTTTATAAGGTCACACTACCTACGTAATAAAAATTTATGTCATAACAATTTCAAGGTAAAAAGTTATTTCTTTTAATATTAGTTAATATGAAGTTAGGTAAAAGCAAAGTATTTCTTATTTAATAAAAGCAAAAATACCTTCAGTACCATCCTTATCCTTGACAGATTGTGCAACAAACTCTAATACACCATCAATAACAGTGGAAAAGCGATCACCACTTTCACTAATGCTTTGCAAAATAGGTACATTTGTATTTTGATTGTTTACTTTCAAGCGATCACTTGCCTTATTCATACAAGAGCTTACATTTTTTAAACTCGAGTTTCGATAAATTTGTTTTAATTGTCGTTCTTGTACTTTTAAACCAGCAGAAATAACCAACTGCAAACCTTTCATACAACCCAAAATATCTTGAATTCTCGACATTCCTTACGTTGTGCATTTAATTTTTAAAACTATTACACTAGCATCAATTAGTAGTTGTTAGAAGTAAGATACTTCCCTTCAGTCACCTCCAGTTACAATGTCATACGTATTTTTTTAAATTGTGCCCTGCGATGTAATCAAATACAATTATTTCGAAATGTTTCGAGGATTATTAATTATACTCACGTGCTAAATTAGTGCTAGCAACAATAATTTGTTATAAAAATAGTTTCTGAATGCATTTTAACATAATACCAAATAACTTACTGCAAAATTGCATAAAAGTAAAAAACTAGTATAAAATTTGTTGGTTAGGAACAACTGTCAACGTCAAACTAACAATTGTCGGTAATGTAGGTAACTACTTAAAAGTTAAAACTGAAACGTCACAACGTTTATAACCTCAAATTTTCACGTGAGTTAATTTGTGTATAAAATATTAAATAAACGAAATTGTATTAAAGTATAACAATATAATGGAAGACGATCCACGTTTTTCCAAATTATTAAAAGATCCCAAGTTTCGTCGTATTCCTAAAAATGAAAAAAAGGTAAAAATCGACAAGAGATTCAAATCTATGTTCAACGACAAAAAGTTTCGTCTTAAATATACTGTCGATAAAAGAGGTAGACCAATTAATAACACTTCAAAGGAAGACTTAAAGCGCTATTATGCATTAAGTTCAGATGACTCTGAAAATGACGAAGAAGAGGAAGAAAAAACAGAGGAACGAGAAGAAATAGAAGAAACAGAAAAACAAGGAGAAATAGAGAAACAGGAAGAACAAGTTGTAAATCAAATAAGTGTAAATAAAAGCGATAAAATTATTCCAGGTCATATCAAACAGAAGCTTAAGGATTTAAAAATTGACTATGCTCGTGGTGAAGGATGTTTATATTCGGGCAGTTCGTCGGACGACGATGAAAGTGAAGTTGAAAATGTAGAAGAAGAAGAAGGCTTAGATCATGCTTGGGGAGAATTAGACCGTGATGCCGAGCGCACAGATGAAATTACTAGTAGATTGGCCGCTTGCAATATGGATTGGGACCGTATTAAAGCTGTAGATATGATGATGGTTTTAAGTTCTTTTCTTCCTACAGGTGGTTTAATTCATTCAGTTACTATATATCCTTCAGAATTTGGTTTAAAACGTTTGCAAGAGGAAGAAGTGAGAGGTCCGATTGAATTAGTTGAATTGGAACCTACAGAGGGTGATGATGATGATGACGGTGAAGGTTCAAAGTTTCACATGGAAAAACTACGTCAATATCAACTTAACAGGCTTAAGTATTACTACGCTGTTATAGTCTGCGATAGTAAAGAAACAGCAAATCATATTTATACAGAGTGTGATGGTGTTGAGTACGAATCGAGTTCGACAAAGCTAGATTTGAGGTTTATTCCAGATGGGGAAACTTTTGATCAAGAGCCTAAAGAAGTGTGTGGTAAGTTGCCCGAGCTTGGGAAGTATAAGCCGAGGTATTTTACAACAACTGCTTTACAACAAGCTAAAGTTGATTTAACTTGGGACGAGACTGATCCTGATCGAGTTGAAGTTGCTGATAAGTTAGCTAAAAACAAACAAATTGAAGATTTAGATTTGAAAGCGTATTTGGCAACAAGTAGTGAAGAGGAAGATGAAGTTGAAAACGAAATTGTAAAGCCTGTAGAGGAAGAGGTTGATGCTCAAAATCCAGTTTCGGTAATTGATAAGTATAAGGCTTTGTTGCAAGAAATTGAAGATGAAGAAGAGTCTAAAAAACAAGATGTAGTTATGGAAGTATCTTGGGGTGTTGGTTTTAAAGAAAAAACTGAAAAATTAGTGAAAAAGAAGTTGGATGAGAAGAGTGAAAAGACGCCGTTTCAACAATATTTGGATAAAAGGAAAGAAAAACGTAAACTTAAAAGAGAAGAAAGTAAAAAGAAAGCTTCTAAAAGTGATGAAGATGATGATGAGAGTGATGATGATATTCCTTCTGATGTCGATATGAACGATCCTTATTTTGCAGAAGAATTCAACAAAGATGAGTTTAAAAAGAAGAAACGAAAACCCAAAAAAGTTGCAGATGAGGTTGATAGCGAAGATGAAAAAGCTAAAGCAGAGTTGGAACTTTTGTTAGCTAATGATGACGATAGAAATCATTTTAGTTTGCAAAAAATACAAGAGAGAGAAGGTGAGAGTAAAAAATCAAAGAAGAAAGGTAAAAAGAAAGTTCAAGAAACCACAACTGAAGATAATTTTGAAATTGATGTTGGTGATGATAGGTTTTCGGCTTTATACACAAGTCATCATTTTAATATCGACCCTACAGATTCTCACTATAAGAAAACTAAAGGTATTGAAGCGATAATAAGTGAGAAATTGAAGCGAAGAAAAGAAACAGACGATAGTTCGAACGTAAATAAAAATGGCGAGTCGAGCAAAAGTGCCGAGATGAATGTTTTAGTCAAGTCTTTAAAGAGAAAAACAGAAGCTTTTGGTTATAATAAAAAGAAGAAAATGAAAGGTAATTTTAAGTGATTTGTAAGGGGATGAAAATTAAACAATTTACACAATGATTGATTTTTTTGTGAATTTGTTATATTAACTTTTTCCAATCCCAAAAAATAATAATTTTTTTTGCATTTCTCGACGTTTTGAGTCCCCCTGATTCCAAAAATGCAAAAAATTTTTTTCTAGTTTTTGGACCAAAATGTCTGTATGTAGCCCCCTCCCCTTAGAGCAAAAACTACTGAACCGATTTTGATGAAATTTGATATTAGCCACTTTAAAATTATTTCATGGATGTAATAATTTTTTCTAAAGAATCTATACAGGGTGTCCAAAAATAAGGTGGTTATTTTGGGCGCATATTTTCAAATTTGGACCAAATTCATTTTTACTGGGCTATAAGATAGTACACATAAGCCCGAACTGAAAAAAAAAATTTCAAATTTTTTTATTCAAAATGGCGGCCAATAGAACAATTGTCCCATTTTGTGGTTTTTCCTTTATAACTTCGCCGGTAATTATTATTATAAAAATTTCAAAACGGCATTTTATAGCCAAAATATAGGGCTGTCCTAAGAAAGTCGATTTTCCAAATAGTTTTAAAATTGCCTACCTTTAAGGAGTCCAAGTAGGTCAAAATTTTGGTATCGATTTTCTCAAAAACTCGTCTGAACATTTTTTTAATTTTTTGATATGTTATAGGCAACGTAATTATCTATCTAACTTTAAATTTTTAAAGACTTGTATGATGCGGCTTCGGAGTTATGATTTTTTGAATGTCAAAACTTCAATCATCTCTAATTTCTTTTGTAATAAAAATGAAAAGTTGAAATTGGATATTTATATCAATCCAATGAATATCTATTATTTGACACTATTTTAGATTAACAAAACGCTTCCGGTTAAACCGGAAATTACAAAAATATGAAAATTTTTAGGAACACCCTGTATATTTTTCAATATTTTGAAACATCGTAAAATTAGCTATTACACGATACCAAACACATTATATTTTGACTTCCGGTTTAACCGGAAATGGAATAAAATTTCTTAATTTAAATGGAACACCCTATATATTTTTTAATATTTTGAAAGCTCGTAAAATTATCTTTCTGATATATAACATAATGTATATTTTAAACTTCTATTTATGACAAATTAAAAAAAAATGAAATTAGTATTTCAGACAATTTATGTCTAAAAATTCTGATTTGTAATAGGGGATGAAAATTAAACAATTTACACAATGATTGATTTTTTTGTGAATTTGTTATATTTTTTTTGTTTTACAGTAAATGAATTATATACAAATATTTTACAAGTAAATTTGAGTGAAATAGCCAAAAGTCACAATAAGTGAAATAATCCCATTATGTATCGCGTGGTGCAGAAAAGTTAAAAATTGGTTCATATAAAAACTTCCATTATTTACAGCTCTTTTAATTTTTGAAATTAAAATTGTAGTTTTAAAAGTGTGCTTTTATTGTAAATTTTTTAGCTAAATCACTTAAAATATTTTTGCTACATCATCTAATGCAGAAAACACCACACAAAATTTACAACTTTTTTTGTTTAATTAAGCACATAGTTTTTTGCTTTATTTATCAATTACATTGATTTTATCGAGACATTTTTAAAAGATAATTTAAACAAACTCGATTCAGAAAGTTACTCTTAAAATTTTTATATCAAACCCTGTTATTCAAATTTCTATAATAAAAATTACGCGGTTTACAAAAGTATTTTGAATTGCAAAAAATTGATAAGTCAACAAAAATATTATAACAAAGTAACATTAACATAAATTTTTAACATAAAATAACCTCATTAATATCCCAGCGAATAAGGCCAAACTTACAGAAACTCTGAGTATGGCATTACACAAGAAAAACAACAAACTCATCTTAGCCACAATTTAAGTCTCAAGGCGTCCACGCCATTCAAATAATATCTAAATAGTCTTTTGTCTCTCACAAACCCTAATTGTTCGTAGAGTCGCAAAGCTGGTTTATTTGTAACTTCAGTTTCCAAAACTACTTCGTCCGCCCCTCCTGCAATCATCTCTGATATTGCACGCCGGACTAAAGTTGAACCGATGCTTCTTTTTCTATATTCTTTATCTACCGCTAACATCGCTATGTAACCTCTTTTTATCGATTTTCTGTGGTAATCTAATTTACATACTATTGCTCCAACACACTTATCACTGCACATTGCCTAAAAGAAACCATTTAGAACAGTTCAACATTTAAACTCGACACAAAAGATACTTACTAAAAAACATAATTTTGGCCAATTATGAATGAAATAGCGATACGTATAAATAGAGTATGGCTCCGACAAATCTTTTTGTATAATTTTCATAATCATTGGCATTTGTAATTCAGATTCATATTGAACGTAAGCTATATCACATTGTTCTTCTTGTGGTAATAATGTGTCGTCGACTTCTGTAACCTTTTCACTTTTAATTTCGCCCACTTCCTCATCTTTTTGAATTTTTAAAATTTTTAAGCTTTCAATTAAATTTTTTTCAAAATCCGACGACCCACAATCAAGTAATCGAGATTTACTTGGTTCAAATTGGCTACTAGAAGCCATATCCGATAATTTAGTACTAGAAATTAAACTGTCAATGTTGACTGATGAAATAGAATTAATATCAAATTTTGGTGTATCCAAATTAATTTCTTTCATATTTTCCTCGCTTTTATTTTTTTTGGCTTTACTCTTTCTACGTTTCATTTCGCTTTTACTAATTATTGAAGAATCACTTTGGTTTAATTTAGATTGACTTAGTTCGACACTTTTTTCAATTTTACATATTTCATTGCCCTTGTCATTTTTAATACAATTTGTTTGGTTACTTAAATCGATTTCGTTAACAATTTCACTATTTTTCTGTACATTCACGCTAAGGTCTAATTTTTCGATTTTTACATCTTTTTGAATTTTTTTCGAACAGTTATTCAACTTTGATTGTTTCTTATTAGATTTACATTTTTCACCTGTAACACCATTAACAAGTCCATTTTTGGTCCTAATAGGTAATGTTTCCACCGTAACATGATTTGGGTGTTTACCATCCTTTTTACTATTCTGGTTAAAAGTAACACTCTCAACGTCCATCTTTACGTAATTAATTAAATAAAAATCATATAAACAAATTATTCCATGCTAATTTCTATTTCAAATAGTAAGAACCAAAAAGCAGACATCTTGATAGAAAAGAACAGGGATTTTTTAGGTTAAATTCAGCTCAAAATAGGAGCTGTCACAAGTTCCAAGGGTTTGCACTAAAAAATAAAATTTTCACTTAATTATAACAAAAACTTCAAAAAAGGTAATTAGACACTATCTTTTCTTATCAAACTATAAAATTTAACTTACAAATTGTCAAATTACGTAAAATAAAAAGAACATAACTCAGCCCAGCTTAACCTTGCTTTTTTAGGGACTTTTACTTTCTCCCAAATTTTTAGTTTAGTTTTTAAACTTGCCGTATCATTTTAGCGCTAAATTTAAAAATTTTAATTCAAAAAATTATTCTTTTGACTTTGTTAACACTTTTTATTACATTAAAAAACTTTATTATTATAAAAAGAAATAATAATAAAAATTAATATTAAACATGAAATTGAAATTATTAAATTTTTAGTTGTACCTTTGTACTCAATTATAATTTTTGAATTTATTTTGGCTTCTATAAATATAAGTAATGGTCTTTATTTTTAGAATGTCAAGGAAATAAAATTGTAACGATTATTAATAGAAATCAAAATAATTCTGTTGATATTAATATAAGTGCATACGATGTTCAACTAACAGTGTTTTATTTTAGCGTAATGTCTTTTCCAACCAAAGAAGAGAGAGCCGTTTGTTGGGGTGCTAGAGATCGTTATTGGGATTGTTTAGATGCAAACGGTGAAAAGGAAGCAATAGCAACAGGTCCTTGTGCAGAACTTAGAAAATTATACGAAAAATCATGTTCGGGGCAGTGGATAAAACATTTTGATAGAAAAAGAAGTTACTTAAATTTTAAAAAGAAAATAGAAACTGAAGGGTATGAACCGCTTGATAGTAGTCAATATAAAAGATAAACTTATTTAGCTTTTGTTAATTTGTAGTAAATAAAAAAGTAATTAAAAAAATTGTATTTAAATTTCTAATTCCAGAATACCTAGTAAGAACTTGCACGACTCAAGCTTAACAGCCAAACGTCGCATTTATTCTCAAATAGCTATTACTTAAAAATGTAACTGACTGAAATATTGTGATTATAAATAATAAAACTTGCTATTAAAAAAAAATTTACTGTTTAAATTAACAAAATATATACAAACCAAACAAATAAGACGTAAATAAGTATTTTTAGTCACATAACATCTTCATCTCTTATATTACTACTTAGAGGTTGACTCATCGAACTATCAGACATTTCATTTTCGTCGATACAAATACTAACGATATGTTTTCCAGGAACCATTACCAAGCCTAACATTCTAGGCTCTTCTAAGGTATTATTTGTTGAGGGAAATATCGTATCAACTAGTTCTGATTCTTCTGGTAAATATTCGGAACAAGTTCCTAAAATTATATTCGCATCACGATCTGTACATAAAAAAGCTCCAATTAATATTCGTCCGTCAGACATTTCGATACGAAGAGTTTTATTTAACCAATTCCTCAACCTCACTGCTCCACTAGACATCTAAATTAATATCGTTACTTTGTATAGTAAATAAGTAATTAACAACTCACGTTTAATGGTTTTTTTTCTCTTATGATTGTTTCTTGCTCTGGTTCGGTATCGAAAGAATCTTCACCAGCAGAATCGATTGCTTTACTTGTACTTGGTAGTGGATCTTCCATTGTTCTTATTAAATGTACTATTTTATTACTAAATTTTAACTTAATGTAAAGACAAACTTCATTTTTAAATGAAATTAGATTTTTTGAGGTTATGTTTAAATTACGATAACAAGGATCGAACAAAAAGGTAGGCTAACTGAAATAAAATGCAATGTTGAAACAAAAAGGTAGGTTTATTCAAATTAAAATAAGCGTTTATGACTGGGAAGTAGAATAAATATTTATTTTACAAAATTTCTAGTAAAAGAATCATTACCAATAATAAAACTTGATTCTAGTTTGTACAAAATTTACATATCGAGATTTTCTGTACTAAATTTGTTCAACAGAATAACAAATGTACATATCGACATCATAAAATCAATATGAACACATATTTCCTATTTAAATCAAATAACAAGAGTTTGAAGAAAATAAAAACACCTTCTTCAGTACGAGTTATAAATCACATTTACAATTTCATCTTCAAATTATGTTACACTAACTGTTCGCTGCTATTTGCAGAAAGATCCAACAACCTCCATGCTGCTCTTGGATTTGCTTCTGATGGATCACGGCATAAAACCCAAACGTACGAAACTCTCATAACTTTTTCTGGGTCTCCTTCGACAACATCACCTTTTGCATTACGTACAACCATAATTTGTTGAGAAGTAAATGTTATAATAAGAACAGGACCTTGATCCATAACCTTTCCCATCGCTAAATCGACATTATCGATATCTAAAATCTTTGATTCTATTCTATAGCCTAATTGAGTTGCTTGTTTAATAGGCACCGAAAATAAATTATAAGGACCTTCGTGACACCAATCTTTTAAAATTTCTAATTCACCTCTAGTCATAGCTTCTAAAACATTTGGAATAATGTCAGTTTCGCATTGCTTTAAAAATCTTTTCTGTTCAAAATTAGGATCAATTTTACAAATTTCGGTTAAAGTCTCTGAAAGTTCTGTCTTTTGAAATATTCCACCCATTATGTCAGTAATTTTATCGGTCAATGCTCTTGAAGCTCGAATAACTGCATTGTCACTCTCATCGTACTTTAACTTCCAATCCATCACTTTATGGACGTAAGGGTTATTATTTTTAAAGTTTTGCCACGATTCGTAAAATTTTGAGTCTTTATGTAATTCGATACCTAAAGTTTCTGTATCAGGCTGATAATATTTATTCACAGCACTTGCTAGAGTATCGGTGCGCTTTCTCAATGTAACAGGACTTTGATAAACTCTCCCTATAAATTACAAATATATATAATGTTCAACAAAAGTCAAGGACACTTACCATGCATACTTGTGGTGTCAATTTCTTTTTGTACAGCTTTAGTGGCTTGTGAAATACTTTGAAAAGCGGCAGTTTTACCAAACTCTTGAGCTTTTTCTGATATACTACTAGAAACATTTTTACCAAGGTCTTCGGTTAATTTACCGGCCTTTTTAGCAATATCTGACTTGCCGGCTTCATCAATAACATCTTGTACTTTTTCCTTAATTGAACTAAATTTATCTTTAATTACTTCAGTACTTTTAGTTGCTTCCTTTTCTACAGCTTCAAATTTCTGTCTAGCAGCTTTTAAAGCTTCACTATGTTCTAATTTATCAGCTTCGTCACGAAATTTTTTAATCGACTCTTTCATTTCTTTATTTTTAGCCAATTCTTCTTGAAAATTATCATACAGCCTTGAAAGGAAAGAAGCTTTTTTGGCTTCTTTCGAGAAAAATCGTTGCTAAAAGATGAACTTAAAACTGGTCTAGATTAAATGATATAAACTTACCTCATGATGTAATGAAGTTCTCGACAGCCGCAAAAATGATTGATTTAGTCTATACATCGAAGACATTGATACTAGGAGCTTTTGGTAGTTGTGCTGAAAAAATAAATTAGGTACTATAACCTTACTTTTCAGAAAAATGTGACATAAGAAGCGACGAATTATGTAGCTTTAATAAAATTTAGGTTTTTGGCTTACCATTGTTAACAAATTTTTAAATTTTCATACATAAATAATAAATTATATCTTTAAAAACTCAACATGACTAAATAATCTAAAAACGGCCGGAAAACATGTCTTCTGTCAAATTTTAATTTTTAATTGTGCTAAATAACCAAATAACGTTTTAATACAATTCTCACAGAGTATAATGGAATTATGGAATGGAAAATTATAAATTTGATGTAAATTACAAGTTTTTTATCTTTTTATGGGTGAAATGGACGGAAAATTTGAGGTGCAGGACTATGTGAAGTTTTTTGATTTGAATAATGTCAAATTTTTAAGTTTTTGAAATATAGCCACTTGCATTTTGCCTCTTTCAAGTTTGTTTAAAAGTTCAATAAAGAGATAAGATAATTAATTGTGATTTTATTCATTCAAATAAGTTATTTATTTATTATTTCATAATTTAACTCCGTTAGTAATTTTACGCACGCCACTGCGAGGTCTATAAAAAATTTGACCTCGACGCCACGGCGCCACTGTACTAGTCACAAAAAAAAGATTGTGAGGTTATGTTTCCTAAGTTTGTTGTCGAGATAACTAAAAAACTTTGAATTGGTAAAAGTTGAAGAATTTGTTTAAAAGCTTGTAAATTAAATCTGTATTAGTATAAAATGAGCACGCAAATAGATCCGTCAAAAATAACAAAGTTACCCGGAGCAGTTACTATCGATGAAAACAACTTAAATGCAAGCATCGTATTAAAGCATAAAAACTTCCTTAATTCTCCAAACTTTTGGCACAAAATAACTGTAAGGGTAACAGTTTTAGCTTAAAAAAATGTTAATTGTTATTTAATTATAGATAGTTAATTGTGGGGCAAAACGCTTCAATAGGAATTTCATATTGAAAAAATTCTTATCGAACTTAAAGGAGCTTGATTTCATACCCGTATGTTTTTATAAAGAAAACGGACAGGCTCATTTTTTTGTTAGGAATTGTAGATTGGCAATCGAAAAGCTATGCCAACAAAATTTACTAATTTCTACTACACGGCCAGAGTCGCATCCAAAAGGTCCTGAGCCAAACAATACTGATCCTTCAGCAAATATGGTTTGTTATACACTTAATTTTGTACTTAAATATTAAATCTGATTTTTTTAGTTGAAGATACGCATCGTACTAGGTTATACAAATACAAGTCAACTTGTTATAAATGTTCAAGATAATATAAATGAAGTATTGCATAAACGTTATAGTGCTGCAAAAAGGAGTTTGAATTTAGAACACTTTTTTTCTGACAAACGTAAATTACATAATGAGCTAATTTGAACTTTTTAAAAACTTGCATGTTTCAGTTCTTAAAGAATATTGTACACTTTCGCAACCAAAAATCTTTTACTTTGTCTTACATTTAAGCAAACAATTCATACATTTGCAAAGTTTAAAGTTATGTCACAACGAAATTAGGATTTTGAGTCCGATGGAATGTCTTTGTGGACTTAAACATCTCTCGTCGATCGATTTACGTTTCAATTGGGTAAATAATAACAATTTAAAGAAAATTCAAAGTGTAATTTGCTTATTTAGATTTCAGATGTGGAAGAATTGAATGTTTTGAAGAATATGAATATTGTAGACTTAAATTTAGATGGGAATCCTGTATGTGACTTATTTGATGATTATACTTATATTGCAGCAATTAAAGAAATTTGTCCAAAGATTGAAAAATTGGTAATTTAGGTACCTAGAGTTAGTTTAAAATTTCTAGTTGTATAATTTTAGGATGGAGTATTATTAGGACAAAAAGGGTTTTTGGCATTCAGACGAAACTTTTTATGCAATATAGATGGTCAAGACTTAGTAAATCAGTTTTTAGAACATTATTTTACTTTGTATGATGCACCTAATCGTTCCGCTTTATCTGGCATTTATCATAAAAATGCTATGTTTTCGTTAACGTGCAATTACATACCTGGACAAACTACAACATCTACTGCAAGGTATTTTTTGATAATTTTAATACATTTCAAATAACATTTTTTTATTAATATAATAAAATATTTTCTCAATTTACAACTAAAGGGGCTACACAAATTTTAAAAATGAATATAGGTAAGATAAAGTTATAAGCCGGATTATAATTACCAATTAAATCATAATAACGATTTTTTTTTATAGTTTAGGGCAATACAAGTGCATATCCAGAAACTTGAAGTTGCTCTCAGATCTTGCGAGAAGCGAAGACTACCTCATCACAGGAAATCAAGATATAATCAACGCTTTAAGCAATTTACCACAGACAGAACACGACCCTTACACATTCACAGTTGATTTAGTTTACTACAAGGTATTATTTTAACAAAATAAATTCCAATAAATCCTAATTTTTTTTTAGGAAAATACGGCGATTTTAACCGTAACAGGAGTTTATCGTGAGGTTGCACAAAACCTTCTAGACGCAGAAAGAGTAATTGGTTTTACAAGAACGTTTGTACTTTTGCAATTATCTAATGGTGAATATATTATAACGAACGAACAACTTCACGTTAGTAATGCTACAACTCCACAACAACAGAGAGCATTTAAAATTGTTCGTGTACCACAGCATAATAAACTAACAATAGAACCTGCTACAAATGACGAAGAGAAGAAAGAGTTGGAAAATGCGTTGAAAGTTATAACAAATTTAAATATTGATTGGTCGAGAAAGTATGTAATTAATTCTTGAACTTGATTAAGTTTTTAAAATATTTTGTTGTAGGTGTTTAGATGAGTGTGATTATGATCTTAAAAAGGCATTGCTGCTTTTTGTTGATTTATATAAGGTCGATAAAATTCCTATAGAAGCTTTCGATGCTACTGTTGATCTTACTGAAGTTTAGTAATTCATGTAATTTTTTTTAACGAAATAAAGATCTAAACTTATATTCGTAACTGTTTTTATTGTGGTTTTTATCATTTTTTGGAATTAAAGGGCTAATGTGCGTTTTTTAGACTATTTAAAGACGATTTCATATATTAACAAGGTTTGAGGAATACCCTGAACATGTTTGAATATTTTGAAAGCTTTAATATGTACGAAAAAGTCTTATTATGGCACCATTAGAGTTTCTTTATTTTAGGGCTGTAAAAATGAGTTTTAATTAATTGGATTTTGTTTATTAAGATGTCTCTACATGTACTATTTTACATTAAAATTTTTAATATTTATTGATAATAGTTTATTGTTGAAATAAGAGGTGCCACTACATGTACTGGTTTTGTATTTTTGAAATTTAATTTTTAAATATTACTGATTAGGAGTGTTCACCTCCGCCGAGATTGGACGGAGTATTTGAAGATATGAATGACATGAATGAATGAAAAACAAAACTTTCAAAAATTATTATAAAATTATATATAATGCACCTGAGGCATTCGAAAATTTTTGCCGCTTTTGTTCACTTTTTGATTAAAATCTTTTTTTTAAAACGTTTGGGTTTTTTTTAAAACAATTAAAAAAACTTAACATAATTTAAAATTTTTTAAGCCAGGTCCCATCGGGATTGGGAGTCAACCATTTTTGCTATTTTTTTTGATTTTTGAAATCAATATGGATATTAATCTTATAATTTCCATTATTTTTAAGAAAGTGCTGTATAAGTATATTTTTGAAGATTTTAAAAGCTCCTAATCTTATCAGCGTTTTGTAAAATTGTTTTTTTGACTTATTAATTTTTTAAATTTAATTACAACTACATAAATAAATTAATAACTTAGTAGGTGAGTATTAGCACTGGCCAGGCGCATCTTGCGATAACAAAATGTTGATAACAATTACCTGCAGCTGCAGCGTTGCAAGTTGAAGCTTGTTAAAGATAATTAGAAAATTTATTAATTTTAGATTTTAGTAACTCGCGAATCGCGACAGTGCGTAATTAGTGTCGTGCGTTTGTGGTTAGTTTTTAATTTTGTAAACATTAATATGATTTTTTTAAAAGAAAAAAACCATCGGAGCAGAACTGGGTGATTTATTAAAGGTAGGACACACTTTCTTAAATTTACTCCACCAATTTATCACACAAATCTGGGGGTCACCACCCCGAACGGAGTCCCGTACTGTTTTTTGGGGGTTGCGACCACTAGACAAATCTACAGTAAAATTTGGGCTTTAATTTGAACATCTATTAAAGAACCAGCAACAATAATTTACATAAAACTTTCAGAGAGACAGAGAGGGTCGCCAAAAATAATAACTAAAATTTTGGGGGTCGCGAACCAAAAAGGTTGAGAAACGCGCTATAATACAAGATGAAAAATTATTTTTTTTGCTGTTATTGGCTGTTTCTGTTTTCAATGGGCAACTCTGTTGGCTAGCGTTGGGCCATAGCCAAAGACAACCTCTTTGGCCTCTTGGCTAAAATTAGGTGGATTTTCTTTCTTTTGGGCTTGTATAAATCTGTTGACCACTGTAGCCTCTTCTAGCTAGAACAGGCTTAAAACTTTCCAGGGCAGGCCGAGCCTGCCCTGGCGTACCCCTGGCTACGGCCTTAGTTAGGAGCCATGTTTGGCAATTTTCTGGTAATAAATTGGTAATAATGGTATTGGTAACTGTTGGCAAGTGGTTAGGAGCCGTAACCAGATACCAGACTGTGTTATCAGGACAAGCTCAAAAATCTTCAAGCAAGGCTGAAAGCTAAAATCAGGCGAGTTTTCTCTCTCCTGGGTTTGTATAAGTCAGTTGACTACTGTAATCTCTTCTGAGGATGGAAGTTTTTTGTCCAAAGTTTTCTTCTTCGGCACTAATAAATTAGGAACTTATCGTTTTATTATTATTGCGAAATCCTTAGCAAGCTCTGGCTAGAAGAGGCTTAAAACATTCCAGGGCAGGCTGAGCCTGCCCTGGCGTACCCCTGGCTACGGCCTTGGTTAGGAGCCATTTTGGGTAATTTTCTGGTAATAAATTGGTAATAATGGTATTTTTCAAAATACCAAAGATATTGTGTTATTAAATGACCTAGAGAGGGCATTAAGTTTCGATTTAAAGTACCTACGTCTTGGGGCATTTTAAAATTGCGTAGCATGACCAATCGATGCCCAAGGATGAAATTTGTATTTTCATGTTCTTTAATTTCGTATTTTCAAAATTTACTACTTCATATTTTGATTTTGAGCTACAATTATAGCTTTTATTTGCAATTGTAGCTATTGACTTCTAGGCGCTCACTGGTATAAGGTACCTGCACCAAATAAGGCCACGTTAAGGGTTTAATTATTATTTACTCTAAGATTTAATAACCAAGTGATTCAGAAGTTAGCGTAATTTGTTACTAGGGCTTTGAGTACGTATATTTACAATTGTATTTTTTTAAATGTTACTCATATAGAAGTTATAAAAAAAACAGTGAGGTCACAGGTACTGGCCTTATTGGGAACAGTGTGTCCATAATAAGGCCAACAGTGAAATAAGTACCAAAATGCATAGTAAACTTGAAATTTAATAGAAAAAAATGAAATATAAACTTCTTTAAACATAAAAATATAAATTCCACGCATTCTTCGTGCACGTATCTAGAGCAGGTAAAGCACATACGCATATCTAAAACTCGAGCCGTTTTACATAGTAAGGCCGCCAGGTTTGGTTTTGTGGCCTTATTAAGAACAATGCGATTTTGACAAAAAAAATTTCTCATAAAAATTTTTACGTGTTAAATTATTGTTTACTTATGTCATGAATTAATAGATATTTAGTACACCTTTTGGCAATAAAACGAAATTTAAATTTTTTTTATAACAACGTACAACACCACCAACTAGAACTTGCAATGTTATAAGGGGAAAGTACCGATAATGCGTTTAGATGCCTTGCCATCTAGCCATTATCGTACAAACTTGAAAATATTCTTAAACATTGTACGACAGATGTCCTTCGATCTAACACTCACAAATTCAACATATGAATTTAAACTTGGCTGTAATAGCGCACTGGCCTTATTAAGTACATGGCCTTATTTGGTACAGGTACCTTATTTTTGAATATTCGGAATTTTCCGAGGAATTTCCTTAATACTGATTAATTTTAGGGTGTTTTTGTAAAACTTTTAATCATGTAGGAAAATCTTAGAAGAATTTGGGGTAGTTCAAAGTACTTCAACTGTAGAAAATAGTTCTTGAACTTCCTCAGGTTGAATAAATGAGGACCAAGCCATTAAACAAGAGTTGAAACAGTCGCTGTTAGCGTTAAGACCAGTCCACACACACAGGCTCTTTGTCTTCCGATTTGGCCTGTGCAGGCGGTCTGAACGATGTCCACACGCTCCAGTTTGGCCTGTGCAGTGTGCAGGCCGCCTGCACAGGCCAAACCGGAAGGCAAACCTGTGTGTGTGGACAGGCTTTTAGAAAGCAATGCCGAGTAACTTGAGACTATTTCAGGAAGGCTGTGGGCTATTGTAAGACTATGGGCTATTGTAAGACTGTGTAGGAAACCTTTCGAAAAACCTGGGGGAGTTTAAAGTACTTCAAAGTGTAGGGAACTGATTTTGGACCTCTTAAGGCTCGTCTACACACACAGGCGTGCTTTCCGGTTTGCCTGTCCAGACGGCCTGCACAGGTTACCTGAACGCTGTCCACACGTTCCGGTTTGACCTGTGCAGATGTCTACATGCTCCGGTCACTGTACAGGCCACCTGGACGGTGTGAACGGTTTTCACATGCTCCGGTACACTGTACAAGCCACTTGCACGGTGTCCATACGCTCCGCTACGACATGTGCAGGCCGCCTGCACAGGCAAACCGGAAGGCAAGCCTGGGTGTGTGGACGGGCCATTATAAAAAGCTTTATTCAGAACTTGAAGAAGTAAATGGGACTTTTGGCTTCAGAAAACTGAACTAACCCGAAATAATGTTTTTCTATTTTGCGTTGGTAATACACTCAATACAGGATCGGAAACCAGCGCAAACTTCTTCTTTCCTTCTAGTCGATCTGCAAAATTTGCCTTCGTGCGTCAAAATGCTATCTTGTGACACATGTATTTCAATATTTTTTTATTTATTAAAACAAAATGTGCCAAAAAATTCAATATCTATGAAGAAGAATTTTAAACAAAGTAACGAGATTTTGGTTACACTTGCTTGTTTGCAAAAATAAAATTTTTAGTATTTTATAAAATAAAACTGAGGGAAAAAATGTTATAAAATTTATCATCAAATGATTGATTATTAGGGTGATTGAAGTTTGCCGACATGGATCTACAAAGAATGTCTATATGTTCTTTGTCAACATCTTTAGAGAAGAGTGTTTCCGCTGAATTAAATTTTAACACTTATATCATCTTGTGTCTTGACAAGAATGTATGATAGGTATAAAACGTGAAATAGTTGATGAATATAAAATTTAGCGTTATGCGGATACCTTCTTTTTGAGTTTATTTTTCTAAACTTTTTCACTACCTCTTAAATGGTCTCAAAATTTATTATTTACTGGTTAATTTGTATAATCCGCTTGGACCTTACATAAGCCAAAAATGTTGACTTTTGTGAAAAATATAAATTTATTTCTTCGTGTAAATTACAACAAGAAAATGAAATGAAAATTATGTTTACTTAATTCTGAATTAACCGGAATTAACCCTCTGTTTTATCTAAAATCCAGTCCTTCCGAACTGGATGAAAATGAAATTGATGTTAACAAAATTCTGAATTAATCTTCTATGTTATCTAAAATCCAATCCATGACAGTAGGAGTTAAGTAAACTCCTGCTACTGGACGAGTAGTACTACAGTAACTTATATTTTGGCTCAAAATTCCCACTACTTCAATAATAATTGCTTCTGCAAACCATTTGAACTTGTGTCTGTACATAAGTGGACCTCCATGTTCTGCGTAACAAGCATCTAATGTATTTCCAGGGGGTGGTTCAACACAAGTTAAAGTAGTAGTATCGGATTTGTGTTTTTCTTTAAACCACCCATCTGCATCGTAACAAACTTGCGTATTTGTCAAATTGTACGTAAGTCTCTTCTTAACAACTTCCTTTCCATCTGAAAGAATTAAAAGTACAATTACTTCAAGAGATTTTTATTTAGAAATAATTACCTGCTGCTCCAAATCCAGAAAATGTTAAATAATTTTCACTGGTGGGTCTTTCAGATCCGGCAATTGGTAAACAAATTGGTCTGATGTAATCTAAAAATAGTGTTTGAGCAAAAGCTCTTTTTCAAAGCTAACTTCAGCTTACCTGAATATTGCACTGTTTCGTTTAATCTTATTAGCATTAAGTCGGCTCTACTAAATTCTTCATTTAATATTTTTTTTTCTATTTTTTTAATAACAACCTTATCAGTACACTCAGTTAATAATGGCGATTCTTGAACACAACTTACATCTTGATGGGTGCTATGTTCTCCAAGTCTGACTCTGAAACTATTTATCTTTCAGAATGGTAAATTAATTCTTAAAGAAAAGAACTTACGCTTCGTTTCCACATTCATGATCTGTTAAAACGTAACGATTACTAATTAATACTCCAGTACAAATAGTTAAGTAATCAGGCGTGTAATCATCTAAATTAAGTAAAAATAAATGAACTATCCACGGAAATTCATCCAAAGCTGTTTCATTTTCTAGATAAACTCTATCGTCGGTATGCTGTTGTCCACAAATTCTTTGAGAAGGCAAAAGTTTAGTTCTTACGTATTCTCTTCTAGCTTCTTTAGGATCAACTATAGCTTTTGTAACTGCTTCTTCTGGTAGTATAGTTGGAATAGTTGGTGGTGGTTGTGAAGATGTGGTTGTTATTTCTGCGAAATATTTTGGTGTTCCACAACAAACCATGAAGTCACCAGCTCGACAACCCAAACAAATTGATTTTTTAAAGTAATCGATAGCTTCTGGATTAAGAGTGGCTAATGATTTCATTAAATGTGGACACGAAAATAATGAGACGCAGTATGTACTTTCATGTTCTGGACCTGGAGTTACACACGGATATACTGAAATTTAAATCCCAAATTAATTCTTTTGTTAGCAGGTTACTTTCTTACGTATAATAAGAATACAAGATAAATATAAAATCGCATCTGATAGTTAATTTTGAGCTTTATAATTTTTATTAGAGGTTAAATTTCCATGCGATTACTCGTTAAGGAGCTAAAGTCGGGAAGGGCAATAACGTGAGTTGCAAAAACAGACTAAACACATTTTATTAAATTTTCGCATTATTTTGATAGATTAATTATGGTAACTAGGGCACATATTTTTAGTGATTTTGATAGATAATTTTATGCTCTTTAATTTTTATCAGAGGCAAAATTACCGTGAGACCACTCGCAAAGAATCTAGAATCGGGAGAGACAACGTGAGCTACAGAAACAGACTAAACATACTTTAGTCTGATAGATTAAATGGTAACTAGAGTACGTGTTTTTAGTGATTTTTATAGATGATTTCATGCTCTTTAATTTTTATCAGAGATAAAATTACCGTGAGATCACTCGCTAAGAACCTAGAGGCGGGAGAGACAACGTGAGCTGCGAACACAGACTAAACACACTTTATGCAAGTTTGGAATTATTTTGGCAGATTAAATGGTAACTAGGGTACGTTTTTTAGTGATTGTGATAAATAATTTCATGCTCTTTAATTTTTATCAGAGGTAAAATTACCGTGAGATCACTCGCTAAGAACCTAGAGGCGGGAGAGACAACGTGAGCTGCGAACACAGACTAAACACACTTTATGCAAGTTTGGAATTATTTTGGTAGATTAAATGGTAACTAGGGTACGTTTTTTAGTGATTGTGATAAATAATTTCATGCTCTTTAATTTTTATCAGAGGTAAAATTACCGTGAGATCACTCGCTAAGAACCTAGAGGCGGGAGAGACAACGTGAGCTGCGAACACAGACTAAACACACTTTATGCAAGTTTGGAATTATTTTGGTAGATTAAATGGTAACTAGGGTACGTTTTTTAGTGATTGTGATAAATAATTTCATGCTCTTTAATTTTTATCAGAGGTAAAATTACCGTGAGATCACTCGCTAAGAACCTAGAGGCGGGAGAGACAACGTGAGCTGCGAACACAGACTAAACACACTTTATGCAAGTTTGGAATTATTTTGGTAGATTAAATGGTAACTAGGGTACGTTTTTTAGTGATTGTGATAAATAATTTCATGCTCTTTAATTTTTATCAGAGGTAAAATTACCGTGAGACCACTCGCAAAGAACCTAGAGTCGGGAGAGACAACGTGAGCTACAGAAACAGACTAAACACACTTTATACAATTTTTGAATTATTTTGATAGATTAATTATGGTAACTAGGGTACGTGTTTTTAGTGATTTTTATAGATAATTTCATGCTCTTTAATTTTTATCAGAGGCAAAATTACCGTGAGACCACTCGCAAAGAATCTAGAGTCGGGAGAGACAACGTGAGCTGCAGATACAGAGTGAACACACTTTATACAATTTTTGAATTATTTTGATAGATTAATTATGGTAACTAGGGTACGTGTTTTTAGTGATTTTTATAGATAATTTCATGCTCTTTAATTTTTATCAGAGGCAAAATTACCGTGAGACCACTCGCAAAGAATCTAGAGTCGGGAGAGACAACGTGAGCTGCAGATACAGAGTGAACACACTTTATATAATTTTTGAATTATTTTGATTAGTAGCTAGGGCACACAATTTTATTGATTCCGATAGATAACTTTATGCTCTATAATTTTGATTAGAGGTTAATGTGTAAAGTATTTAAATGAATTTTAATACAAGCTAAAGTCAGGGTCATGGATATAATTTCACATCCATGTTTTTAAGCGTTTTTAATTGCGTTGTTAACTGTTTGATTTGCTTACCAATTTTTTTACTTGATGAAGATGGAATTAAGTTGAGCAAAATAACAAACACTAACCCTTGCACTAACCGAGCGTTCATCTTGGAAAGTGACTAGGATTGTCAAAAAACAGGTTTTTATTACCTATTATAAACAATTTGGTTTTACCTTCATCTACAATAATTAATTGTGAGGTATTTCCCAACCACATTATCTGTGAAGTTGAAGAAAATTATTGAAGCTGTGCTGCGATAACATGACTCATGTCATGGGTCGATAGATTCACGTTAAATAGATCTACGAGTACGAGGTCTAATTGAAAAGTATTGATTAAGCCTTCAGATTTATCTTAAACCTTTTTACACGAGATTTCAATTTATTGATTAAAAGAAAGTTGAAAGTACAATGATCTACCGTCAGACTGATTAGTTGTAGAAACACAATAATTTCAGAGAAAATTCCTTTAATGACAAGAAATTTTTAGAAATGCAAGTCCTAAAAGGATGTACAGGGTGTTAAAAATCTTATTAGTATTTTAAGAGGCTCCAGCTGGCATGTTGGTATATTTAGAGGGAAATCGAGTCAACTTTTGGTACAATCTGCCGTTTTGACTGAAGCTGTGCGACCAATCGTTTGAACCTATGCCCATAAAGTCCATTTATCCATAACTCACTGTTTATCTACTTTCCAATTCATTATTGAGAAAGGTAAATTATTGAATAAATGATAAGTGTAGTAGTAAAACGTTATCATGAGTACTTACCTTAATAAACAGCAAAGTATAAACAATAAATCATTCTAAATAAGGTGTTTAAAAATTTAAAAATATGAAAATTACGTAAAAGTTTGAAAACCAACAAAAAATTTTCTATTTACGGTGATTGATATTGACAAATTGTAAAATAATTACCTAATTCGTTATTTATATTAAACTTATAGAGGGAATATACCATCGAACATATTCGTATTTTTATGTTTATACCTTTAATATTTAATACATTATAGTTTTTTTAAGTAAATTGTAGTGTTGCATGTTTTATAATTAGGTCACGTCAAAATACATCAAATACGTGCCTATATTTTTTTATATAAGTATCGATGTTCTGGTCGTAAAAGGTACAAAATATTTGATTATTTGATACGCGTTCTTGACTTTCTTTCCTGAAGTTCAAAATGTAACTATTTCTCGCACTACTCTAACTGAATACCACATTTTATGTGAAATACGTACGCTATTTCTACATTTCCCAAATATGCTTTAAATAGGCTTGTAGTTGACATCATATTTCATCCCTTAAATAAAATCGTTTTTCCAAGATTTGAATTTGAACATTAAGGAGAAAACAATTACACATTCGAGTGATTTTTGGATTTTTTTAAATGGAACACCTTGTATATTTTGGCGTTTTTGAAACACCCTTTAAATAGGTTTTCAATTGACATTTTATTTCATCCCTTAAATAAAATCGTTTTTCCAAGACTTGAATTTGAACATTAAGGAGAAAGCAATTACACATTCGAGTGATTTTTGGATTTTTTTAAATGGAACACCTTGTATATTTTGGAGTTTTCGAAACACCTTTTAAATAGGTTTTCAATTGACATTTTATTTCATCCCTTAAATAAAATCGTTTTTCCAAGATCTCAATTTGAACATTAAAGAAAACACAATTGCACTGTCGAGTGCATTTTGAAGTTTTTTAAATTGGACACCTTGTGTATTTTAGCGTTTTCGAAACACCCTTTAAATAGGATTTTAATTGGCATCTTATTTCATCCCTTAAATCAAATCGTTTTTGCAAGTTTTGAATTTGAACATTAAGGAGAAAGCAATTACACATTCGAGTGATTTTTGGATTTTTTTAAATGGAACACCTTGTATATTTTGGCGTTTTCGAAACACCCTTTAAATAGGTTTCAATTGACATTTTATTTCATCCCTTAAATAAAATCGTTTTTCCAAGATCTCAATTTGAACATTAAAGAAAACACAATTGCACTGTCGAGTGCTTTTTGAAGTTTTTTAAATTGGACACCTTGTATATTTTAGCGTTTTCGAAACACCCTTTAAATAGGATTTTAATTGGCATCTTATTTCATCCCTTAAATCAAATCGTTTTTGCAAGTTTTGAATTTGAACATTAAGGAGAAAGCAATTACACATTCGAGTGATTTTTGGATTTTTTTAAATGGAACACCTTGTATATTTTGGCGTTTTCGAAACACCCTTTAAATAGGTTTCAATTAACATTTTATTTCATCCCTTAAATAAAATCGTTTTTCCAAGATCTCAATTTGAACATTAAAGAAAACACAATTGCACTGTCGAGTGCTTTTTGAAGTTTTTTAAATTGGACACCTTGTGTATTTTAGCGTTTTCGAAACACCCTTTAAATAGGATTTTAATTGGCATCTTATTTCATCCCTTAAATCAAATCGTTTTTGCAAGTTTTGAATTTGAACATTAAGGAGAAAGCAATTACACATTCGAGTGATTTTTGGATTTTTTTAAATGGAACACCTTGTATATTTTGGAGTTTTCGAAACACCTTTTAAATAGGTTTTCAATTGACATTTTATTTCATCCCTTAAATAAAATCGTTTTTCCAAGATCTCAATTTGAACATTAAAGAAAACACAATTGCACTGTCGAGTGCATTTTGAAGTTTTTTAAATTGGACACCTTGTGTATTTTAGCGTTTTCGAAACACCCTTTAAATAGGATTTTAATTGGCATCTTATTTCATCCCTTAAATCAAATCGTTTTTGCAAGTTTTGAATTTGAACATTAAGGAGAAAGCAATTACACATTCGAGTGATTTTTGGATTTTTTTAAATGGAACACCTTGTATATTTTGGCGTTTTCGAAACACCCTTTAAATAGGTTTCAATTGACATTTTATTTCATCCCTTAAATAAAATCGTTTTTCCAAGATCTCAATTTGAACATTAAAGAAAACACAATTGCACTGTCGAGTGCTTTTTGAAGTTTTTTAAATTGGACACCTTGTATATTTTAGCGTTTTCGAAACACCCTTTAAATAGAATTTTAATTGGCATCTTATTTCATCCCTTAAATCAAATCGTTTTTGCAAGTTTTGAATTTGAACATTAAGGAGAAAGCAATTACACATTCGAGTGATTTTTGGATTTTTTTAAATGGAACACCTTGTATATTTTGGCGTTTTCGAAACACCCTTTAAATAGGTTTCAATTGACATTTTATTTCATCCCTTAAATAAAATCGTTTTTCCAAGATCTCAATTTGAACATTAAAGAAAACACAATTGCACTGTCGAGTGCTTTTTGAAGTTTTTTAAATTGGACACCTTGTGTATTTTAGCGTTTTCGAAACACCCTTTAAATAGGATTTTAATTGGCATCTTATTTCATCCCTTAAATCAAATCGTTTTTGCAAGTTTTGAATTTGAACATTAAGGAGAAAGCAATTACACATTCGAGTGATTTTTGGATTTTTTTAAATGGAACACCTTGTATATTTTGGCGTTTTCGAAACACCCTTTAAATAGGTTTCAATTGACATTTTATTTCATCCCTTAAATAAAATCGTTTTTCCACGATCTCAATTTGAACATTAAAGAAAACACAATTGCACTGTCGAGTGCTTTTTGAAGTTTTTTAAATTGGACACCTTGTATATTTTAGCGTTTTCGAAACACCCTTTAAATAGGATTTTAATTGGCATCTTATTTCATCCCTTAAATCAAATCGTTTTTGCAAGTTTTGAATTTGGACATGAAGGAGAAAACAATTACACATTCAAGTGCTTTTTGGATTTTTTTAAATGGGACACCTTGCATATTTTAGGGTTTTTGAAACACCTTTTAAATAGGCGTTTGGTTGACACCACATTTAATCTCTTAAATTAAATCGTTTGTCAGAGATTTGTAAGTTTATAGGTAAACCACCCTGTGTAGTGTGTACACTGTACATGTGTACATACTCTATTTTAAATTAAATGAGTGCTTCGGCCTATTTTGTATAAAAATTTAAATTATTTTTAGTTGAATGAACAAAATATAATTGTTATGTTTTATTTAAGCATTGTCACATATTTTAATAACTCTTTTTTCTCTAAAAAACCAGATTACAATATAACAAAAACAAAATTTAATTAAAAACTCCAAAAAAAGGATTAAATGAAAAGTTAACACAATTCTTTTATGTCTTTGCAGGTTAATAGAAGAGAAAATTATTGTTTAAAGCAATTTTCTTTCCCCTTTTTTTGTTTGTTTGTATTACAAGTACTCAGTTTTATTTTTTTAGGAAATTTGTAAAGGAAAATTATAATTTTCTTTCACGGTTAAGTAAATTTTAAAAATTTAATATTATAGAGTCGTTTTGATGAATTGATTCATTTTATGAGATCAATTAGATTTGTAATAGACTATTTATCAATTAGTGGAATTTAAGTAACAAGAAGTGATAACATGCCCATAATTTGTTTATAATTTTATATTTGTTTGCGCCTGTACGGTACGCAACCCACATGACACCTCAAACTATGACGTGTTGCATAATCATCCAAGATTTATTGATATTACCAGTCAATCTGCGTATCTCCAGATATTCGTGTGTTCATCTATCCTTCTGTTCATCTATCCATTTATTAAGCTATCTATCCGTCTGCTTGGTTTTCTGACTTTTCCACCTGTTTATGAGTCTCCGAGCCTCCTTATCTATCCTCTTGGGTACTTGATGTTTTCTTCGTCAATAGTTCTATAGCTACTATGTTAATGGATCTGGTTTTTGAATGACGTACGTGTATTATAGCACTATCGAATTTTTTTTTAATAACTTGAACTTTTTATTTTGATTGTAAAACTTTTTTGTTCTTTGTAAAGGAGCTACTCGATACTTTGGACTTTTACGTCATGAAATTCAATAGAAAAAGAAAAAGGTTAAAGAATAAAGTACACGACCCCTTTGATTTGATTTTCAACAAAGTCGAACTATGCGTCAAAGTGACCTTAATTTATTTGACAAAAAATGGGATATTGCATGTGCAAATTTGTAAAGAGGCAATTTTGTGTTAAACACACGAGAAAGTTTTTGTGTATTTTTGTAAATTGATTTAAGTTTTATTTTGTCTTTAGATTTCCCTGTTGTAGTAGTAGAGGTAGTTATAAGCTGAAACTTGCTGAAACTTATTTTATTTTTGCACCTTGATGAAAAAAAAACATGTTGATGTTAAGATTTTTATTAAATTTAATAAAATAAGAGTGCTTTTGAAAATTTCATTAAATTAAAAAAAGTAAATTTTTTGAGAGTCCTACTTATCAATTTGCGTCTTCTTAGGCATTTTTTAAATTAAAAATATTTTTAGCGCAATTTAAATAATTTTTGTCTTTTTACTCTCTCTGAGAGATGCTTTTAATCTAATGGGAAATTTTAGTGGAGAAATTAGAACGAATTAATAATAATAGCGTAAATGATTAAAAGTGGCACAAAATTTCTGCCCTGGGTGCTCTCTTAACCCTTCTTTCAGACGAAGCGTCGCGGGTTTGGACCGGTGGAAGCTCTTATTATTATTAATTGTAGTTCTGAGATTGGTCCCTAGTGGTCTTTTGCATCGTAACCTTTCGGATCTATTGTGCGCCTCGGATTTGGTCTTTCCTTAAGGGAGTTCTTTGCTTTTGATAAAGTCCAGAATTTTCCCTATTGATAAGTTGGGCAGTTCTCTTTGGAGTATCTTCTCTTTTCTGAGAATTCTGTAACGACTTCCTGTGAAAGCGTCACAGTGTAGCAGCAGATGATGAATTGGAGCTACCTTCTTTCTGCACATCTTCTGCATAGTTGGTCTCTTTTAAGTCCCATCGTATACAGATGCTTTTTAAGCCGGCAATGGTCCGTTATTATTGTCGTTGTCAGTTGTCAGTTGTAGTTCATCTCTGCTTATTCTGAGTAGAGAGCGAGTTCTTCTGTCAGAGGGTTTCTCCAGTAGGGCTTAGAATGTCCCTGTCCAAGAGTTTCCCTTCAGTGTTTAATACGCCACTTTACTAGAACTGACTTTATTTCTCTCTTTACCATTTCTTAAGAAATGCCAAAAGCTGGTTCTGGTCCAATGGGTCTTATTTGCTGCCCTCTTTGGCCAGATCGTCCTCTTTCTCGTTCCCTGGTATGTTGGCATTAGCTGGCACCCATACCAGGTTGACAGAATTTTTCTCCGCTAGCGCATTCAGTCTGCGGATGCAGTCTGTTTCTAGGACCTCACTTTACAGGCGTTCAGCGCTTTGATGACTGCTTGGCTGCCAGATACAAAGATTCTTTGGTTATGATATCCTCTATCTAACAGTAAATTTGATGACGTAAATTTCTGCTTGGAAGACGGTTACGTGCTCCACGAGGCTTATGATTAGCCCTTGCATCAAGTTGCCGGCCCCGATGATTCCAGCTCTTGTACCTGTTGGTTTTTTGAGCCATCTGTGTAAAACACAAGTCCATTCATTTTGACTGTCTTGCATTTCCATTCTCCTATTCGAAATGTTAATTCCGTAGGTTTTTGTGATGGTATATGCTTTGGTTATTTTATCAGACACCATACCATATGGGGTGTTCTTCCATCTCTCTTAGGATTGAGGTATGTTCTTGCCCATTTATTTCTATGGAGGAGTGAGTTTTTAGTCTGTAAACCTCACTTAATGCTTTGGCTTTCACCACCAGATAGAAGGGTGGGAGGTTCAGCATTGTTTCCGTTGCTGCTGTAGGCGTAGTACGCATCACTCCAGTTATTCCTAGGCAGGCCAATATTTGGATTTTGCCTAATTTGTGTTTTCGTCCACCACACAAACCTGCGTGTGTTACTATTGGTATAACCATTACTGTGTACATCCAATACGTCAACTGGGATGCTAGTCTCTAGGTTTTGGCCGAACGTTCGTCTACAGGTTCATAGGGCCCTAGGAGCTCTATTTACTATACTGTCTATGTGTGGTTTGAAGCTTAGTTTGCTATTAAGGATAATAGCTAAGTATTTGGCTTCTACCACTGCTTCCAGCGGTAGGTCGAATAGGTATTACCTTTCTATTACCATCAGTCTTATTTGTTCTTCTTGTAAAATGGATTTGCTAGGTCTTTGTCGGATTAACCGTCAGGCTTTCTTCTAAACACCATTTCTCTACAAGATTTAGAGCTCTTTGCATTCTGTCAACTACAATAGCCCCAATTTTCCGGTTGTTGTTATGGCTATGGCGTCGGCATAACCTACGACGTTTAGTCCCTCTTTCTCTAAACACTTAATAAGATTATCTGCTACGAGGCACCATTAAAGTGGTGAAAGCACCCCTCCTTGTGACCTCGTATGTTCATTTCACAGAATTTTCCAGGTTGGTAGGCAAATTGGTATTGGCTGAGCGGATGAATGCTCAGCACAGTGTCCCTTATATGCCTTTTAACTAATCTTTTCAACGTTTTAAAAAGGAAGGACGATAGGCTTATTGGCCTGAGCGATTTAGCTTGGGCGTAGGAGTCTCTCTCCAGACTTCTGGTGTTTAGGATAGGACCAGACTGGCCCTGAATACAGTGCAGAGTGGAGATGTCAATATTTTGTATTATTATCTATATTATTATATAATTCTTTCTATTACCATCAGTCTTATTTGCTCTTCTTGGAAAACGGATTTGTGAGGTCTTTCTCGAATTAATCGTCTGGCTCTCTTCTTAACGCCATTTCTCTACAAGATTTAGGGCTCTTTCAATTCTTTCAAACACGATAGCCTCAAACTTTCCAGTTGTTGTTATGGCCATGTCGTCGACATAACCTACGACTTTTAGCCCCTCTTTCTCTAGACACTTGAGAAGATTGTCTACTACGAGGCACCATAAAAGTGGTGAAAGCACCCTTCCTTGTGGACAACCTCTTGAGCTCTTAAATTGAGGTTTTCTTAACTAGCAACTGATGGGGTTTAATGATTCAATTTTTCTAACTCTCAACTGGGACCGGCAATTTTGAATCGATGAGAGTTCAGATTATAGGTGGGCTATTTTGTGACTTATCCAACTCTCATCCATACAGGACTACACGACGGCTAGTACGTCTCTGAATAAAGTTTCGAGTTTCATACTTTTTCTTCCCCGTAATCTCGTCCCGTGCGAATTATGAGTCAATTTTGTATTTAATTTAATTTTAATTTTAATTCTTAATTGAGTTTGTTGTAGTTTCGAGTCCTTCATTAGATCATTGATTTCTAATTCTGCGCTACACATTTCCATAACTTGAGATTTACGTTAGTACGACTAGTTCATAATTTATTTTCGACGTAATATTTGTTATTAAATTACAAAATTAATTAAAAATGACAAAAGTGGTTGAAATTAAAGTTGGCGTTTTTTGTTAATTTTGTAAAAGATCAAAAGAGTATAAGGCGTGGGTCATAGAAACCTCAACTTACAAAGACTATTTGGTTTATCCTGGCAGAAAAAGGAAGTCTTATCCTGTAAGAATTGACATGCGCGTAAAAGCAGCGGGAAGTCTGAGCACCGGCGGACGTCGTTTTCATATCACATCGCGCCTGGCGTCACGATAGGAAGGATATTTAATAATAAAATATTTTCCAAAAAAAAAAATTTCTCACGCTGATAAATTTGCATAAAAAATTTACGAGTTGCAAGTGTTTTCTTTTTAGAAAAAATTAATTTTCGCGGTTGCGGCGCTTAAAAATTTTTTTGTTTTTTTTGAAAATTGAAAAAAAACTTTTGTGCGCCGGTTTATGACACTTTTATTTAGGATTAACTAAAGAAAAAAGTTTAAGGTGAGTTTGGATTTGGATTTTTTTTGTAATTGAATATTTTTTTTGGAAATTTGAAGCGCCGTTATTTTTTCAATAAAAAACCAATAACTCATCTTGGATTAAAGGCTTATTTATTAGTGACATAATTATGCAGACGATGATTAATGTTGCGATCTTGCCTTTCTGCTTTTATTTACAATGGGCGATTTAAAGCAGGGATAGCAAAAGAAAAGCGTTTCGAGCAGCCTTGGGGTGGAAAGCGCTACAATTTAATCCCAAGCGCCTCCAATGGGTTTTTTGTTAAAAATGAACACGTGAGCGCGTTTCGGAGGGCACGTTAAGCCCTACGAATAAAAAAACATCTAATTAACTCAAAATCTACTTTGTTGGTCTACGAATTAATTAATTAATTAAATCGAGCAACTCTTTTTGAAATTGTATAGGTAACGAAACATTTAAATCATGTGACAAAATTTAATATAGCTTAAGTATAAGATAAATGGGTTTGACAATTCAATAAATCCAATTTATTATTGTGACATTATTGCTTATAGTTTTCCAAAGTTTCTAACATAACTTGCAAAAGCGTCGGTTTTGCTACTGCAATTTCGCTTACAGCATATGAATTATGTTGCGGTGTGTTTCAACTTTTGGTCGGTTGTGTGTGCAATGAAACTTTTAAAGCTCGTAAAGTTTGGGTTTGCGAGATGATTAGAAAAAAATAAATTTAATCGAGGTGGCAGCTCTACTGTGTAGTAGTATTTCCTTTTTTACACTTAATAAGTTGTTTCACGGTAGGGTGTACCGAAAACTATTTAAGGGTAGATTTACTATTAAGATAGTCTTGGAGAATTTTATTAAGCCACGTGCGTATATTCTTTTGACTTCTTTTATTCCTTTTGAAATTGTATGTTTAATTCATTAAAAAAAATAGAATAAAAGTGAAAAGAAAAGGATTAATTAATTTTGTTTTATTATGGAAGAAATCGGATACGATCTTACGATAGTTCAAGATTACATGTGGCGCTTGTAGGCGTCACATGAAATTATTCACAAGATCTTAATAGGTCAAGTTTATTGAATTCATCGATATTTTTCGACATCTTAAATTAACGCTTATAGAAGAGACATTCACACATTCTTATTAATTTATTTACATACAATTGATTTAATAATAGAGGGACCTCTAATTCTAAGGCCCGTTTTATGGAGATGACGTTATTGGACAATTTACATGAGAGGCGTATTATGAAATTTGAATGAAAAACGTTGCTGAAATGAGCTCAAAAAATAATCCGCACAATAAAAAACGCATGGATCATCAGAAATGCGCAGTAAAATCCGAAAGAGACAAAGATATAACAGAAAGAGATAGAGAGAGTGGGGAAAGTAGGATAGGGATTGGTTTAGAGAAATGGGAAGTGGGGAAAGTAAAATAGAGATTGGTTTTGAGTCCACACAATAGAAAACACATAGATCATCGGAAATGGGCAGTAAGGTTCTAAAGAGACAGAAATATAAAAAAAGGAATAGAGTTAGGGAGAGTGGGAGAAGTAGGATAGGGATTGGCTTAAAGAAATAGGGAGTGGAGGAAGTAGAATAGAGATTGGTTTAGAGTCCACAGAAGAAAAAACACATAGATCAACGGAAATGTGCAATAAGGTTCAAAAGAGACAGAACTATGTCAAGGTCATCTGTTATCATATGTCAGGTTCATCTGTCATTTCATGTCAGGTGGAGTTATCTATCAATTTCAGAGATTGGTTTAGAGAGATGAGGAGTAGGAGTAATCTGTAATCATAGTTACTATACGTCAAATGTTAACCTGTGATCATAGCATCTGTCATGCTATACCATTTTTTATGTTAGGGGAGTCATCTGTCAATCCATCTATCAACCCATCTGTTATGCCATATCATGGCATTTCATCTGCCATGCCATGTCATAGCATTTCATCTGTCATTCCATCTGTTATATCATTTGTCAATCCATCTGTCATCCTGTCTGTCATCAAAAGTGTCATATCATCTCACAGACGAGTTTGACAGATAGAATGAGTGACAGAGGAGATTGTTAGTTAATGACAGAAGCGATTGACAGATGAGATGGAATATTAGATGTCATTATCATAATATGAGACTGACAGATGATATTCATAGGTAGAAGAGGCATAAACAGGCAGAAACGGAGGAGAGACGGTAGCGCGCGTTCATGATCTAGTAAAGCGAAAAACGATAAATTAATTTATTCCTACCTTTTTCCCCCACTCTTCGCCTTTTGATTTTCATTCTCTTATTTTTGACCCATTATTCTTCATGTCATTTCTTTTTTAACCACCTCTTTTTTCTTCCATCATCCCGCAAATTTATTTCGACCTTTTCATCCCTATCCTCCCCACTCTTCTCTCTTCGATTTTTATTAGCTTATTTCTAATCCACTCTTTTCCATATCACCTCGTTTGTTACCTCCTCATTTGTCTTTCACCATCTCCCAATGTTCCGCCTTGCTATAATATTAAGATATTTCATCTCTTCCCTCGAACTAGCTCTTTATTCCTCCTCTTCTTTCATTTTACGTCTTTCTGGACTCTTTTCTCTATTTTTTTCTTATTTACTTACTTTTGCTGTTCTCTCTATTCTCTCATTTGTCATCTTTTGTTTTCACTTGTTTTTATTCTGATCTTTCTCTTCTTCGTCCTATTCCTTTTAATCTTTTTCCTCTTGTTTCTCTCATAAAATAATTTATTCTACTCTTCGAGTCTCTATTATGACTCTATTACTTAGAATATTAAAAATCCAGAAGGAGGGTTAGCAACTGTTGCCTATAAGAGAAAATTCGACGAAAATGACATTTTAGAAATCCATGGATGACTCAGTTATTCCGTCGCCTTTACATCATCATTGGCTGTGATGATCTTTCTTTATAATTGGGAGTATAACCAACCATATGAGAAATGGAACGGAAGTCGCTATATTTACTCGTCCTTTGCGATCCATATTATTAGCTATGACTCTTTCCTGGTAGAGTAGTGGGTATTTTTTTTATTCAATGCTCTACTACTAGAGTAAATGCCAAATCTAAACGACCTTAAATGCGCAGAAGAGCAAGCTGTACAAAAAGACGCCCAAACATTGTTTTCACAATGGTTTTGACGTATAACATAACTTTGGTTATGTGGTAGTACACAATTTTGCTTTTTGCGCAAGTTGTTTAGATCTGGCAATTACTCTACTAACCTAATCTCGCTGTCCGTGTAATATAACAGGTTACCTCTGACAGTCGATTGATCTCATGACGTGACGTCTAGGACTTTAAAAAATAATAATTTAATTACTGCCTTACAGTAGAATTTAAAAAAAAATTAAGAACCAAAATTTATTCTAAACTACTTATAGTGAAGAAATAAAAATATTTAATGGGCGTCAAGATTCAAATATGAATTTTAATTCCGTCCCTGTGTATTTTATTCATGAGATCATTGTTAGACACTTTCTTAATTATAATTAACTAATTAAATTAACCCACTCACTTAATAATTCGTGAAATGTCATAAGAGGGTGTAAGCGTAGGCTTAACCTCTTCGACAATTTAGAAGAGGCCATTGTAAGTCATTTAAAATGTAAACTAAAATCAAGAATTTCAAATCTTGATTTTAGAGCTATTAAAAAAGACTGTTATCAAGATGCCTTTATAAATATTTTATTTATGTTTAAAAGCTATTATCTCGTTTATTGATACGTTTACAAACTTCCTTAAGTTAGTTTTCCAATTATTTTGATTTTAACATACGCTTTTACTTGCATCTATGTTGTAAGTTTTGAAATACGGACAACTTCCTGATAACTTTTAGATAAGGGTCAAACGTTCAAGTAATAGCCGGGGTGATTGGAGCTTAACTGCAACTACAATCTAGCAAATAGTACTCGTATAACTAATGAGGTAATGAGACCAGATTAATAGATAAAGTTGTGTGAATATATACCTAAAGAATTTCTCAACTTCATGAACTAATAACGGAATAAGTAACTTTAACAAATCTTACTTTCTAATTAATACCCATTAGAGTTGTCTTTATGGGATTTTCTCCCTTTTATACGTGATTCTTGTATTAAGTATTATTTTTCAAGGGTAATGCTGCTTCTTTCTATCACTAAGAATTTTCAGAAATTTAATTTTAGATAATACTGCCCTTAAATTAGAATTTGTTAGAACACACCGAGATAGTCAAATTGCTTACAAAGACAAAAAGTATTTATTTATTGGTCTAAACAGTTCCAGTGGAGTCATAAATCCATTGAAAACCATCCAAGGAGTCAAGTGGAAGGCCTTGTAGTTGTACGACAGAGCTGCTAGAAGTGCCTCGAAACCCTATTTATGTAAATACAGGGTGGGTATATTAGAAAAGACATATTTGGACCTAAAAGGCCCTAATAATAAATTACATCTGCGCCAATCTTTAATATGTGAGAATAATAGCTTAATAACAAAATTGCAAATACAAAACTTGACGAACAAAAGGAAATTAAAGAAAAACCAACAAAGTTTCCACATTTATCGTCTTTTAATTGTCTAACGAAAAAAAGTTTTTTTTTGTGTAGAAAATACAACGCTACAAACATCGCAGTTGAATGAATTTGGTAGATATAGTTTTTCTTTGGGAAACTCATCCTTTTTAGCCCTTATTTAATTTTGGCTTACAACTTTTTCGCAGTTGGAAATTAGTTTCGTCATTTAATAACTTTTCGTCAAGTATTTTAAAGTTTATGTTTTCTTGGTATTATATAAGTTGGGGTAGTCTTTTACATGTTTTATACATTTTTGTTAGTTTTAAGACGCAACTTTTGCTTTTCAAATATAAAAAAGAAAATTTTATGCTGAAAAGGTAAATATAAAATTTTCAATAATAAAAAAAAAGTTTATTTGTTTGGAAAATAAGGAAAAAAAGAGACGTAATTTTATTTTTTAAAATCGAATTTGCATGAAAATAGAAGATGCTATACAAAAATAATAAAATAAGAGTAGTTTAATAATTTAAAATGCAAGTGATTTTGAAAACAGAAATCTGAAAATTGAGATGCGAAAAATGTTGGCGCGGATCAGAATCTGCTGAATACATACATACACAATCGTTTACTTACATTTGTATTTTTCTTGTAAGAAATTCTTCAGAAAATATTCGATTTATAACCTTGTAGTAGTCGAAAAGAGCAAATTTTATTTTAAACGTAACAAACAGTCTCCTAATCGAAATTCTTGAAAAAATAGGCCATGTCTCGTTATAAATTTTCCTAATTGTTCATACAGAAAAACAGAGTGAATAGAATAGGAAATATAAAAGTCATAAGAACAACCAAAAATAGTCTCCCTGTAACCCTGTTTGAATAGGTTGTATTTAGTCATCGCTAATTCTATTATAAGCTAGCTCTAAGCAAGTAGTCATAGCTACTCCCAAGTGGAACGATATTTGCCCATCATGATTACGTCTTCTCTGTAAGGAACAGGAAATGGTTATTTTAACTGTAACATTGGAGTAATTTATTAAATCTACAGTAAAATAAACATATTGCGGTCATAGATACTTTTTAGGCTGTATAGTGCATAACCATCATAAGTCTTAGACACCCATTGCTAGTTCAACTCTTTGTTTAGCCACAGTCAATAGTTAATTCGATTTAAACCGTTTAATTAGATGTAGTCATGGCAACTCTCATGTGGAACGTTATTTGTCCATCATGATTACGTATTTTGTGTGAAATCAAAAATATTTATCGGTTAATTTTACAGTCATGGTTCTTTTTTAGTCGTAGTTCTTTTTTCAGGCTCAATAACCATAAATATTTGGGGGTATTGCGAGTTCTACCCTCTGTTTAACCATTGTCAATAGTTAATTCGACTTACACCGTTAAATATGATTTTAGTCATAGCTACTCCCACTATTGAAATATTATTAATTAATTACCTATAGCTACTTTAGCTATGAAAAAATAGTTCTACTAATAGCGTGTAAGTAGCCTTTCCCCGGTTATACTTGTTAATAGCGAACTATAGCTATTCAAGAGTCAAAAGCTAAGTGGTACAGATTTGTTAATTCTATTCGTTAGTCATAGACGCTCGCACATAGAATTGGCATTTGTATATCATTGTTACTTCTTTTATAAGTTTGATCAACTTAAAAATCAGCCGTAACTACCTTTACAATTTGAATATTTTATGGTGAGGCATTGCTAAGTCTACCAATGTAGTATTGTAACCAGTCATAGTTACTCCTGTACAAGTATTAATTATTTACCACATTTAGTATTTATTTTGTAATTAATAAGTAATAACATAAAAAACCTCTTATACTTAATTCTATTCTAGTCATAGCTACTCCCACTATTTAAATATCTATTTAATAACTAAATATTTATTCATAGCTACTTTAACTGTGAAAAAAATAGTTGTACTAATACCGTGTCAGTAACTTTTCCCCCGTTATACTTGTTAATAGCGAACTATAGCTACTCAAGAGTCAAAAGCTAAGTGGTACAGATTTGTTAATTCTATTCGTTAGTCATAGACGCTCGCACATAGAATTGGCATTTGTATATCATTGTTACTTCCTTTATAAGTTTGAGCAACTTAAAAATCAGCCGTAGCTACTTTTACGATTTGAATATTTTATCGTGAGTTATTGTCTACCAATGTAGTACTTAGTACTACTAAGTCTACCAGTGTAGTATTTTTTCCTGTCATAGTTACTTCTGTACAATAATTAAATCTTTACCACATTTAGTATTTATTTTGTAATCTATAAGTAATGATTACATAAAAAGCTCTAATTATTTAATTCTACTGCTTTAGTCATAGCTACTCCCACTTTTTAAATACCTATTTATAAATAAATATTTAATCATAGCTACTTTAACTGTGAAAAAATAGTTATACTAATAGCGTGTGAGTAGCTTTTCCCCGGTTATAAGTTTTGTAAGTTTGTGCAACTCAATAGTCAGCCGTAGGTACTTATACTATACAAATATATTGTTGTGAGTCATTGCTATATCTACTAATAAAGTATTTTTTTCTGTCATAGTTACTTTTGTTCAAGTATTAAATTTTAATCAGATTGTATTTTTCCTGTAAATAATCAGTTACAATTACAGACAAAACTCTTAATTAATTAATTAATTATAATGATTTCTACTTTAATCATAACTACTCCTACACTTACTGTAAGAATAATTTTCTTTAGTCATAGCTACTACCCTATTTAACGTTATATTGTACCATTTTCAGCGTATACGTAAACAATCAACTTTAACACACCTTGCGCATTATATTCATTAATAAGTCATAGTTACTCCCAGAGGGGTAGAAGTTAACTATTTGTTACGTCACTGTGTGTACATGCTATTTAATTCACCTAAAAATATTTAAAACACCTATTCTTTAGGAAAAACAGGGGAAATTATAAGGCCACCCTTGTTCAAACTACTGAATTATTAAAACTAATCCGAAAATGGTTTTTTAATGACAAACAAATTTTTTCCGTTCCGCTCTACCTACGACTTTTCCATTATTATTCAAGTATAGAGAAAAAAAGTTTTTTACAACAAATTTAAAATTGTAAGCTCTCGAAATTAGTATTCATGTCTTTTATGAGATCATTTTAGAAAAATAACATAGTAAATTTATCAAGAATTTTAAGCACACTTTAATCTCGTCTATTTTTCTTTATTCTACAACCAACAGAAGAAAAAGCTACAAACAAAAGATCAGTATAGGTTATTTTGTAACATTACGATAAAGAAAATAGAAAAACTCTCGTAACGGAATAAACAAATTGAGTGAGGAAATTTATCAAAAATTTGTATCGATTTCCTCGACTTTTTCAACTCACGACACAAAACGTGTTGGTCAAAAACAAAATTTAATCTCACTGATTTTATATTGTTTATTTTCAATCAGGGTTTATAGGTACAGGGTTTTTCACTAAACATTGTGTCTCTATTATTTTTAATGAGACACCCTTAGGTTTGGATAGAGTGGTCAATGAGGTCTTTTAGTGGGGCTCGTTGTGCTGTTTTCTTATAGCAACTCACCGATTTTAAATTGTTTATTTATATCGGGGTTTATAGGTACAGTGTGTTCCAATGAAGATTACGCGTCTATTATTTTTAATGAGACACCCTATAGTAGGTATATTAGCTTTGGATAAGGTTGTCAAGGAGGTCTCTTAGTGGGGCTCATTATGCTGCTTTCTTATACCAACTCACCGATTTTAAATTATTTATTTTATATCGGGGTTTATAGGTACAGGGTGTTTCAATAAAAATTCTGTTTCTATTATTTTTAATGAGGCACCCTGTAGTAGGTATATTAGCTTTGAATAGGGTTGTCAAGAAGGTCTCTTAGTGGGGCTCGTTGTGCTGCTTTCTTATAGCAACTCAGAGATTTTAAATTGTTTTTTTAAATCGGGGTTTATAGGTTTGAATGAAAATTGCGCCTCTATTATTTTTAATATGGCACCCTGTAGTAGGTATATTAGCTTTGGATAAGGTTGTCAATGAGGTCACTTAGTGGGGCTTATTGTGCTGCTTTCTTACAGCAACTGGCAGATTTTAAATTGTTTATTTTAAATCGGGGTTTATAGGTACAGGGTGTTTCAATAAAAATGGTGCCATTATTATTTTTAATAAGATACTCTGTATAGGTATATTAGGTTTGGATAGGATTGTCAATGAGGTCTCTTAGTGGGGTTCATTGTGCTGCTTTCTTATAGCAACTTCTTCTGCTCCTTCAGTCCTTTATCCATTCCAACGTTTGGATTAACAACAGGAGACTGGCTGGAGGGTGAAATATGGCTGACAGTGGCCATGGTACTCTCTTAACGTAGATACTCAAGTTTGCATTTTACATACCAAAACATGGCCAACTTTTCTCCCACACACCACACACAGAGTGACGTAACGAATTGACATTTTTGGGCACCGGTGGGCACCGGTTAGCGTTATAAAAATTAGAATCTATCGAAAACGTCGTAATTATACTTGATAGTGATTCATCTGCTATAATTTTTATGTAGTGGCACAATTTTCTGTTTACGCACCGTTGGGAGACTCTCGGTATTTACTGTGCGTATTTTATTTATTTAAAAATTCCACAAATGAGGAAGTTGAAATTTAACCTTTCAAAATCCTACATTATCTATTATTAATGTAAACTGAACATGTTTTTTGTATATTTTAAGGTGAAGTAATTTAAACAAAATTAAACATTCGCTAATGAATTTTGCTCTTCATTTCTCCTTCGTTAAAATAAAACCCCAAAAAAATTTGTTAGAATTTCGACCAATTCAAGTAAGAGAATGTCAGATCAAAGCTTCGATAATCCGGACACAAGTTGTCCAGATTGTCGTTCTTTCATGAGCCCAATTTAGGTTCTCGAGAACCTACGATTTTAATTAATCCGGATCTATGAAGCTTAGGACAATTTTGATTTATTTGAACATTTCAAAACAAAAAAGTTCACTATTTTAAACATATAGTAACCCCCTTCCACGTACAGAAATTCGTGGATAATAAGAGGAAATTGATTTTTCTTTATTGGTAGCATTTGAAGAAAGTTTTCTGTTCCAAATATTCGAATTAAGGTGAAAAATGGAATTTTTCGAAAAACCGTTAACCGTCATATTTTTAAGATTTACGAAGCAATTTTACTTTACTTTTCAACAATAAATAATGTATATCATTAAACTAAGTGTTTTAAAATAGATTTTTGATGCACTTTTCGTCGAAATGTAAGAAATTTATTAAAAGCACCTTTCAAGGTAAAAACGAGTTCATTATACTAGATTAAAGACAGTATGCATATAACTGTCTCATTTTCGTAACGAATTAGTATTATACTAATTCCTTACAATTGTGTCTCTCACGGCTCTAGCTCTTTAAGGAGTGATCTGGCGATAATTTTACCTCTCTTAAAAATTATAGAGCATCAAATTATCTCTTGGAAGCAATAAAAATAATAGTCCTAGTTGTTATAATTAATTTATGACAATTAATCAAAAAGAAAAAAATATGTCTTAGCTGATTTTTAGAACACATCGTGTCTCTCCCGGTTCTAGCTCTTTAAGGAGTGATCTGACAGTAATTTTACCTCTAATAAAAATTATAGAGCATAAAATTACCTCTTGGAAGCAATATAAATAATAGTCCTAATTGTTATAATTAATTTATGAAAATTAATCAAAAAGAAAAAAATATGTCTTAGCTGATTTTTAGAACACATCGTGTCTCTCCCGGTTCTAGCTCTTTAAGGAGTGATCTGACAGTAATTTTACCTCTAATAAAAATTATAGAGCATAAAATTACCTCTTGGAAGCAATATAAATAATAGTCCTAGTTGTTATAATTAATTTATGAAAATTAATCAAAAAGAAAAAAAATGTCTGAAGCTGATTTTTAGAACACACATCGTGTCTCTCTCCGCTCTAGCTCTTTAATGATTGATGTGACGATCACTGGTCACTGATTAAAAAGGAAAATACAAATAAAACTACTCTACTTATCCAATTATGAAGCAGCTTGTATAACAAAACCCAAAATTGTGGGTTTTGGCAACGAATCAAATGTTGCCACTACCCTAGAGGATTTTTTAAATTTGTTGTTAAATTGGAAACCGCACACTATATGTATATTATTATCATCCTTCCTGCAAAAGATTCCTTTGCACGCTTTCCACTTAATTGTGTTAATTTTCCTTTAAATCCTTTCGGTGATATATTTTTACTAAGCTTTAAAGGTTGAAAAAAGTGTTATTAATTAGAATTACTCTGACATCGTTTTTCTGTTTTTTTAACAAAAACGTATACCAAGTTGATATTTTTTTGTTGTAAAAAAATTATTATAAGAGTTGTAGTAAAAGTAGGGTAGAATGGATTTTGTTTTCGCCGTTTGTTAAAAGTTTGGCTTCGTGAAACGTTGGATTAAAGGGGTCTCGCGATTAAACTTTTTTAAAGTTGGTTTATCGCGCAATTTTTTTTGTGTGTTATGGTATTAATTACTTTCGCGTGAATTGAAGATAACCCATCAACAGTAAAAGTTTTTAGGATTTAAATGTATAATTTTGAGATATGCAAATGTGTGACCATTTTGGACTATTTTTGTAAAAGTAATAAAAATTGATGAAATGATGAGAGAAACATTCTTTCGCGAAATGTTTGACCATGGTGTAGTTATGCATTCTTTTGCAGTTGCTTTTTATTGTCCAATTGACCTCTTTTTTAAATTTTTTCTCTGTACTCTGTAATAGTATTTAGCTATTTACGTGGTAAAGCGCTTAAACTAAATAATATTTTTTAACTTCACTAGCCACTTCAATTAAATTGCTAAAGTCAAACACTTGGAAACATAAAATAGAGAGCACTTCTTTCTAAAGATCGTACTAAGTGCCCATTTTGATCTTAATGTAACTAAACTTCCATTTTTCTTACTTTTATTTTTTCATTTGCGCACAAACATATTCTATTTTTTTTTCTAAATTAAGCTGGAGGTCTTGGGGCGATGGATTGAGATTGAAAATAAATAATAGACTGGAGCTGGAAGCCTTGGCTTTATATTTAGGACTCTTTATTAAATATTAGCATTGTGCAGTTACAGCTTGGCACTAGGGAATCACGTATTACGAAAGGGAGCCTTTGATTAAGAAAAGTTGCTGTTAAGAGAAGGAGTTCTAGACTCGAGCTGAAGGTCTTGGAGTCGACTGGTAATTTGAAGTCGTGACTGCTAGAGTAGTCCCAACAAAATAAAAGTCAACCACGTGACCAAATCTGCCTGAGGCGTGGCTTCAGAGCCCAGAAACGACAGCAACAGTAGAAAACTACTACGCAACTTCATCGGTAATCACGTGGTGGGCCTTTCATTCGTTGGGAGTACTGGTAGCTCTACTCATCCAGAAGAATTACAGATTATAAAAGGGAGCCTTTGATTAAAGAGTTCTCCGACCTGCAAGGCCTTGGATTAGACTCGTAATTTGGGGTGGTGACTGTTAGTGTAGTTCCAACAGAAAAGAAGCTCACCACGTGACTTCTTCTGCGCGAGGCATGGCTTCAGAGCCCAGTGGCGACAGCAACAGCACAAAACTACTGCGCAACTTCAACTGTAATTACGCGGTACGCTTTTCTTCCGTTGGGTCTACTCTAGCCACACTGATTGCAAATAGTGTAATGGGACTGCCAATCAGGGTTAGAATTATTAGTACATTATTAATCTATGGTCTTGTGGCCCTTACACCTCGGGGAATCATAGATTAGGAAAGGGAGTTCTTGATTTAAAAAATCAACTGTTAAGAGGCGGATTTCTAGTTCTAGATTCGAGCTGCAAAGCCTTGGATTACACTCGTAATTTGGAGTGGTGACTACTAGAGAGCTTCAGATTCAGAGCTCAGTGACGGCAGCGACAGTACAAAACTACTGCGCAACTTCAACGCTAATCACGTGGTGGGCTTTTCGTTCGTCACTAACTCCAAATATTGTAATGAGACTGCCATTCATGGTTAGAATGGATCACATTATTAGGCTATTCCTGGTGGCTCTTACACCATGGGGATTCCCCATTGGTGAATCACAGATTAGGAAAGAGACCCTTTGATTTAAAAAATCTGCTGTTAAGAGGAGGAGTTCTAGTTCTAGATTCGAGCTGAAAGGCCTTGAACCAGACTAGTAATTTGGAGTGGTGACTGCTAAAGTAGTCCCAACAAAAGAAAAGCCCACCACGTGACCAAATGGGCTTCAGAGCCTAGGAGCGACAAAGAGAGTACAAAACTACTGCTCAACTTCAACTGTAATCACGTCCTAGGCCATTCAGGGTTAGAGTGGATCACATGGGCCTGGTAGCCTTTAGGCTCTGTTAAGATTGTTAATCTTAGGTGAGAACTAAGATTCATAAGAGTCATAAGAGTTGTGGTTAGGATTAAAAGTCCTAGTTCTGTGTTGGAGCTGTAACAGATCGTTAGGAGTGTGCTAAGCTTGGGTTAGCCTTGTAATAGGACTGTCACAAGTAGTTGTCTTGTGTTAACATAGAGAGAGAAAATGAGCGTTGGCTTAAGACTCTCTCTCTCTTAGAGCCTATCGTTAGTACTAGGAATATTTGGTCAACTAGATTAGACCTAGTTGTTCTTGGTTAGGTTAGACCTAAAAGAGCGTATTGATTATAATCTAAGAAAAGCTTGAAAGAACAGGGAAAGGAAAAAAATTTAGTTCGACCCTGTTCTAAGCTTATATGGAACAAATCGGGTTTAACGACTCTTGAAAAATTAAATTTAAAGCAATTTACTTTTTTAAAATATAATTTTAACTGTAATTTAATTGCTAAAGCGGAATGTTCATACTCGACAATTAAGATTTGAATTTCCACCATTGTTATTCGTGTTGTACCAACCAACATCCACATTTAGATAAAGCTTTGCATTTTATAAAATTTTTATGGAATTGATTTTTACTTTTTTACGTACATTTCAAATCTAAATTGAATCTATCAATGTTTTTCTTTTTAAATATCTACACAGTTGAAAACGTACCTGTTCATCTATTCAACAGGTTGATAAAAATCAACCTTATATTGAGTATCTCGAAATAACTAAAATTTGAATAACATTTAAAAATACTTTTCATCTTATTTGAAAAAAAGAAAACGCAGGGTAGTTGTTGGCATCTTGGTTTATCTTACTTTGGTGAATTTTGCGAATGTTTAAGAGCGAAGTGGTTGCTAAGATGATGAAGAATTTAGGGTTAAGTATTTAATAAAATAAAGTATTTAGGTAAAACCATGAGAATTTAAAACCTCGAGGGTGGCCTTTGTGTTTTAAAGTAAGCTCATTATGTTCTGTCTTCGTTTATTTATTTATTTGGATATAAATATAAATTAACAATTAATTTTGTTTTACTAAACTTGCTCTATAATAGCCTAGTCCACAAAAGAATTATAGAGGACGTGGTCCCTGGTTTTAGTTAAATGGCTAAGGGAGAGAAGGAGTAGAAAGGTTCCGTTTTTGGAGTTTTCGCTTATAACTCGAAAACGGTGGGCCCTAGCAAAAAAATTAATTCTAACAAAATGAAAGCTTATTCAATTTTCTACAAGATTTTATATATTCATTTTTTTTTATTCCTTATAGTTTTCGAGATATCTTCCCGCAAAAATCGCTATGTGTACTCTAACTATACCACTAGGAGTCCCTGTCCCAAATGAGCAATGACGAATTCTAGGTTAAGTATAGGAGATTCGGACTAGAAGTTCGAGTACGTTGTACTCTCGTTAATCCGGATACATCAGTACTAATGTATATTACGTATTCTTTAATTGAATGTAAGTAAAATCGATCATTACAAGAAAATAAATTTAAGAACCAGAAATGAACACCAACAACAAACAAACTTGTTGAGATTTATTAGAGCTTAAATAGCGATCTATGTGAACGATAACCGTATGAACGTCTTAAATTGAAGCGAACGCAACAGGTAACATCCAGGTGTATATTTAAAGCTTAACAATCAGACTATTTATTGGAACTTTACTTATACTTATTGATACATTAATTAAAAGGAAAGGAATGTAGTGCGCCAATTATAATAAATCATAAATAATTGAAACATTTTCTCGTTTAAAACCAATTAAAATATTTGTTATATTTATGCAATAATAATTATTTAAATAAACGCTACTTATTCTATTTTAAAGTTTGAGCGATTTAGAGCGTATGTAACGAGTGCGCCATGAATTAAAAAAATCCTTGTATATTTGCATTACCTACTCAACAATATTGAATTTACAACATTTCTACCTACGAGAATTATTTTAAAACATCGCGTTATTCCTCGACTTTAAATATTTTGTTGTAAAATTTTTATGCAATTGATTTCCGTATTATGATTCCAAAAAATGCGGCTCTATAAATAAAGGATTTTTGTTCTCACGTAAGGTGAAGGTAATGGAAGTATATAAATATCTTCAATACGAGTGTCATACTTTGAACTTAAATTGTTGGCTTACTTTACTGTTTATTTAAGTTTTATGTGTAATGGTCCTTCTCCTCTTTTTTATATGACCCCATTCTGTGGATTTTAACCTTCAGAAATACATTTTTTTAAGAACAAAAGTGCATTTATCTACAAGTTACAGCTGCTCAATATGGGTCTGCACGATCAAGACCATCGTCATCGTTTTTGCTTATATCTCCAAAACGGTGAATCCTTGGAAAAAAATTATTCTTAACAAAAAGAAAGCTTATTAAATTTCCTACAAGATTGTTTGTATTTATTGTATGCGATTTTTTCTAGTTTTCGAGATATCTGTCCGTAAAAATCGTTAATGTATGAAAAAAGATTTTTGCTTCACGATAAAATATATTAACGATTTATTAGACGGATATCTCAAAAATTATAACAAATAGAAAAAAATAAATCAGAACAAATTGTTGGAAATTTGATAAGCTTTTATTTTATTCAGCACAATTTTTTCCTTAGGACCCACCGTTTCCGAGATATAAGCGAAAAACTCAAAAAACGAGACCTTTTCACCCTCTCGTTCCTTTAACCATATAGTTAGGACCGGGTACCCTTCACACTCTTTCACGTCCTCTATAACCTCTTGGTTGACTACTTATAAACTACAAATAAATTTCCAGCAGCAGTTTACTCAAAAAAATGAAGATAAATTCAAATTTTTTAATATTAATTACAGTTCAAAGTTTTATTTGCATATTATGTTTTTTAATAACATCCCACATTATGTAAATTCAAGTTAATTTTAACGAGCAATTAATTTGCTAAAAAATGTTCTACATTTTTACATAATGATCTATTGATTTTAATAATTTTAACAAAATGTGAGAAGCGTTCAAAAATTACAATTTAAAATAATAATTAAGTAATAAGAAGAAAAACAAGAGCGACGTGTTATCACAAGACTTGCCATTGCTTGTTTGTTATAACAAGCTAAGACAAACTAAGACAAGGGTAGACTAGAACACCCCATGACACTTAGCTCACCTTCTTTTAGCTATTTTGTTGATTGTAAGTAATTTTTGTTGTTGGGAGTTTGACTATCACATCGGAACAGATATTGATGCATGGTATATTTTCTCAGCACTTAGGCCACTTCTTTGGGCCAATCGTGCAACCTCCAAGCAGCCTCCCCAAGCCCAACAGGTCCCAAGCCATTCCACTTTTAGGATGTACTCCAGAACTCTGGCGGTAGGAGTGGCGCTTATTCTGGCCATGTCGAGCCAGAAGTTCTCCAAAACGAATCCTCTTGTAGACGCTAGAGCTGGACACTGACAAAACACGTGTTCAGCGGTCTCGTCTTCGTGATTGCATGCTCGACATCTGGGATTTTATGGTATTCCTAGTGTGTGAACATGCTTATTTAGCCGACAGTGTTCCTTGAGTATCCCTGTTGTTCGTAGATTAACTCGGGACACCTTTAGACAGTAGTTTGCAAGCTTTCTGAACGGAGCTGGTATGGAGTTTTTGCTCTGGCAACAGCTTGCATCCTTTGTTCATCTTGTAGTGTATATTAGATGAGTATGGTTCTTAAGGAGGGCATCGACGGTTTTTAGGGCTGGTTTTATGATTGGTTCAAGGCCACAGGGAAGACTTTTTGAACCTTTCTAGGCCAGCTCATCTGCTTTTTCGTTACCCTAATTTCCTTGACGTCCTTTGACCCGACTAAGGCTAAGGACATTATCTTTGGATATCTGGTTTAGCGTCTTCACGCACTCCAAAAGGAGGCCGGAGGTTATCTTGCAAGTGTTTAGAGCTTACAGAGCAGCTATTAAGATATCTGCTTTGATGTTGTTGGATTCAGTAGAATTAAAAATTTTCTATTGAATATATATTTAGGAACGATATCGGTCTGCATCCATCTCCAAAAGAGGTAGCTTTTTAGAGCATTTCTCGAGGATTTTGGCGTGTTCGTAGATTCCATATCTAATAGACCACATTCCTCATTCTCGTAGTCGAAGGGCGGCTCTAATTGCCATATTCTGCACATGTATGTCTAGTGACGGGAGGCAGTGCCTCCAGAGCTGCGGTAGGTGTGGTTTTCATGCTTCGCGTTACCGTAAGACAAAAGAGTCTTTAAGTTTTATCTAATAGAGATTTTATAGTTGTTTGTCTGGTTTTGGGCCACTAGATGAGAGCTCCATAGCAAATCATGGGTCTAATGATGGCAGTGTAGAGCCAGAGGGAGACTTTTGGATAAATACTCCATGTCTTGCCCATTGCTCTACGACACTGCCAAAATGCCAAGTTTGCTTTATTTAATTTGTTTCTAATGTGGCTTCCCCAATTAAGCTTTTCGTCTAAACTAATGCCCAAATACTTTACCACGCTTGCGAAGTTAAAGAAGTTCCTTTTAAGGTCGGTAGGATCATTTTAACTAACTTTTTTTTCTAGTGAAGAGAACCAACTCCATTTTCTTTGGATTCACAGTCAAGGAGTGTTCTAGACACCATTCTTTGTACAGACGGACAGATTGACAGATTTAGCGATAGATAGACCGATAGGTAGACACACAGGCAAGCTGTTAGATAGACAAACATGTGAGTAACCGGGTAGGCAGGTATACGTCCAGATCAATTCAGGCCGGTTTGCACCACTTCCTCTTAAATTTAACTTGTTAATTATTTACGTGTTCTTCATATCCATATCAACGGAACAACTGTCACAAAACACTTTAGGTTATCGTTAAAAACAAATACAGTTAAAGTTTGTGCAAACGGACCTTAGAATTGTATATCATCCGTTATTTTATTTACCTATGAAAGGTGGGATAGTTTTTGATGGTATTCGAGAGGTTATGTTTTAGAGAGCGATTTAAATTATGTATTATAACACGTTATCAAAGAAGTAAAATAAATTACATATATAAAACATGTTGTAATATTTTACAGCAAGTCATGTAAAGCTCTAATATATCTTTAAGAAAAATTGCACACGTTTTAGGTGCTTTATAAAGGGTTACTTATAAGTGTTACATTTGACAATTGTAAATTGTTACTTGTTTCTACACCTGCAACCGTGCTCTTACACAAAAGAGACCCATTTCTTGCATTAAACGTCGAAAAGATCAACTACATAATCTTCATTACACTTTATAACCATGTAAATGGAGCTTTGCTTTATTTACTTTTTGAATTACAACCGTTAGGTTTTTTGCATCTTTCGTACAACGTATTACTTTGGTTTTTATTTTTTATTATACTCACAAGGTGTCAAAGAGGAATGGAACATGGTATACCGAGTGGTGACCGGACCTCTTGGTCATATGGATTTAACATGTAAAATGATACTTTGGTATTTTTCAGCTTTCTTATTAGATTTGGAAAAAAAATCTTCTAATAACAGTTTTAGAGCATAAAATTATTGGAAAGCAGGAAATTAAGAAAGTATGATTTTACATGTTAAATTCCTATGATCGAGAGGTCCGGTCACCACGCTGCATATCTCGGCTTATAAAAATATTTGGAAAGAAAGCTTGGACACGTCGATTTATATTTTCAATTGTGCATTTTTTGACACAAAAATAATTTACATAGTGTGATATATTACGGAGGTACCTACACCCAGTATAAAGTTTTAATTTTAGCAAAAATAATAGCACCATCTATTATTTTAAAAGACCCAACAAATCTTTTGAATATGTCATTTATTTCAACTTTAGTCATCTATCTATTCAAAGCTTTCCATTAGGTTGGGTTTGCTTTTAATAATTTTAGTATAAAGTCGGACTTGAATTAAATTGCTATATTCGTTACTTGGGTACTAGCTTTCATGTTAGCCTAATTTAAATCAACGTTTGTGCCTCTAAGGCATGTCTTATGTGACAAAGTATTAGATAAAAGGACGTTAAGACCCCTAGCTGGATAGGGAAATTGTGTTGACTGTTGTTGTGTTATGTAACAGGTCAGGATCGAACCCGACACCCCGAGGTTCAAAAACAAGCGTTTTAAACTCTGACCCATTCTCACACACCTAGCAATCGATCAAAACTATAATTAAATATTCTAAACATCTTTTGTATGTTTCATTTTGGAGCGTTGTAGCATTGTTCGTGATTAGATCAGACACTTCAAAAGCTTCATAACTTCGCTCAGACTTGACATGTTTATATCTCGAAATGAAATTTTTTAAAAATGTTTGTGCATGCACCATGCAATTGCAACGAAAAATGTTTATCATTTTATATTCAGTTCTAAAAGGTTGTAATGAGAGTTTTAAAATTCTAAATATTCTTCCACCTGTGTAATTTATTTTTAAATTATATGTAGTTGGGAAAAATAGGGTTTCCTTTTGTGAGCTATAGTTTTCCATAAGTGGAGTATTGATTTTTATTTTTTTGCTTAGGATTAATAAAATTATTATAGCAGACGCGTGCGTATTCTCTTGCAGATATAATTTATTTAGGCTCTTCATATGGCCAGACCTTCGCCTCGCGACCTCGAAGGGCGATATGTGAGCACTACCCTTATCCGAACGTTAGCAAAGCTCTGTACTTGTGTCAAAGATGCTGTAGAAACGCACTTTCAGCCCGAGTTCCTCTTGTTCATATTGGCATAACTGATTTAAATGACTGGCTATCACCTGGTACACTCTAAAGTCTCTCCAGTTACAAAAATGTAAATTACTAACTCGTGTCTTCATCTTCTGTGGCTGGCTTTATTTTATTGTCCTTGGATGCAGTTTTGCAAGCGATGTATTCAGAATAGGCACAAAATATCAAATTCGGAAAGATCCTTGTCTGTACGGCCGTAGGCATATTAATTCTGGGTTAAAGCTCATTAATAAATTGATGGCAACGAGCACGCTGACGAGTTATAGAAAGAAGTTTCTACAAACCTCCTTGAGTCTATGATTGCACGCTCGACCTTTTTTCTGAAAGAAATGACTATTTCTTGCTTTTCATATTAAGCAGAGGACCCACCGAAAAGATCGTTGACATAGGAGAGCAGCAATAGCTGTTATTTCTTCTTTTGTGATGTGGAAAGGCTTGAAGACTCGAAGAGTGATAAGAATTGACGTGTTGATGTTGGTAAATTGCACTATCGACCCTTTTTCTGGAAGAAACGACCTTTTTTGCCTTTCATACTAGGCAAAGGATTCACCAAAAAGATCGTCGACGTAGGAGAACAGCAATAGCTGTTCTTTCTTTTTTTGGGATGTGGGAAGGCTTGAAAACTAGAAGAGCAATAGGAATTGACGTGTTGATGTTGGTAAATTGCACTATCGATCCTTTTTCTGGAAGAAACGACCTTTTTTGCCTTTCATACTAAGCAGAGGGCCCACCGAAAAGATCGTCAACGTAGAAGAGCAGCAATAGCTATTATTGCTTCTTTTGGGATGTGGAAAGGCTTGAAGACTCCAAGAGTGATAAAAATCGATGTGCTGATGTTGGTAAATTGCACTGTCGACCCTTTTCTGAAAAAAACGACCTTTTTTTTCTTTCATACTAGGCAGAGGAGCAATTGAAAAGATTGTCGATATACGAGAGCAGCAATAGCTGTTCTTTCTTCTTTTGGGATGTGGGGAGGCTTGAGGACTCGCCAAGTAATAGGAATCGACGTGCTGATAATAGTAAATTGCACTCTCGACCCTTTTTCTAAAAGAAACGACCTTTTTTTGCCTTTCATACTAGGCAAAGAGTCTATCAAAAAAATTGTCGATATAGGAGAGCAGCAATAGTTGTTCTTTCTTGTTTTGGGATGTGGGAAGGTTTGAGAATTCGTAGAGTGATAAAAAGGGACGTGCTGATGTTAGTAAATTGCACTCTTGACCTTTTTCTGAACGAAACGACCTTTTTTGCCTTTCATACTAAGCAGAGGGCCCACCGAAAAGAACGTCAACGTAGAAGAGCAGCAATAGCTGTTATTTCTTCTTTTGGGATGTGGAAAGGCTTGAAGACTCGAAGAGTGATAAAAATCGACGTGCTGATGTTGGTAAATTGAAAAAATAATTAGTAGGGCGAGCAAATGCTAGAGTGGAGACCTAAAACAGCTAAAAAGAAAGGTCACTAGCAAGATAGAGTAAAGACCATTCCAACAATGATCTATTTCTCAAAATAGGCCTTTTCTGACCTGTTGAGGATCAACAGAGCTATTTGTTCTATGACTTCTATTCCTCTTCTTGAAAAGACAAGTAACCACCAGTTAAAAGTCAAAATAACTCATTGAAAGGTCTTAAGCAAGAAATTAATAGAAGTTCATGCTAACTCTAACATTTTAAGAAATTACGTGGTTTGGAGAGCTCTGAGTTAATTATTATTGTTGCCCACAAACGCCAGAGTTTAATTAAAAACAGACAAAGACACCAAAAGAACACATTTAAAAAAAAAACGATATTATTGAGACTTAATGGAAACGAAAATAACAGAAATAAATACTTTGATGTTATACTTTGTCAGAAGAAAAAAGGTTATTTTCTGTTTTGCTCAAAGTTCAATTCGAAATGGATTTCTAGTGCATTTGTGTTAGGATTATATATTTTGCTAAAGCTATAAAGAAATTTTTTTAAAACACTTGTAAAGATATATTTTCAAAGAGCTTCAAAATAAATTGAGTTTATACGTACTTAAGTTTCATTACATGCAGTAATATTTGATTTAGAGTTACACAAGTGAAGGCAAATTGGATTGAGAATTGATTTGATAGTTTTAAGAAATCTTGTAGCTCATTTATTCACCCAATTGTGTACCTAACTAGCTATTAGAGATTTTTAGAGTTCGGGAAGTTTCGTTTTGTAATTTACGAATTATCTTTGCTGCTGGTTATTAGCGGAAAAGGTTTGTTTTCAAATAACAAAATATGGAAAATGCATAATATTTAAGTTTAATACCATTCGTATTGACAGGGCCATAAAGTGCACTTACAGATTTACGACTACTTTCGTTAATTAGAAGCCTCTCTACAGGCTGTTAGCAAGCTCATTCTCAACGTGGAGGTCTCTTTCATTATGAGAAATGGGATGAAATACTTTTATGGAGTTACATTGGGCTCGTGATCAGTCTCAACAACTGACTAATTACTCACCCTCTCTTTCACTGTCTATTCTTCCGAGAACTGTTCTCTCGTCCGAACGGATCCATTAGGAATAACGTAGACGACCTGGATTCATGGCCCTACTTTCATAAGAGCGTTAAGCTTTTTTGCCATTCAATTCGTTTAGTAGACCACCTTCTTGATGAAAAGATACTATAAGCTCATTCTCAACATGGAAGTGTCAATTATGAGAGATGAGAATTTTGTTAAATGGGATTAAATACTTCTATGGGATGACATTGGACTCGTGACGAGTCTCAACAGCTGACTAATCACACATCCTCTCTTTCACTGTCTATTCTTCCTAGAACTGTTCTCTTGTCCGAACGGATTCATTAGGAATAACGTAGACGATCTGGATCCATGGCCCTACTTTCATAAGAGCGTTAAGCTTTTTGGCCATTCAATTCGTTTAGTAGACCACCTTCTTGATGAAAAGATACTATAAGCTCATTCTCAACATGGAGGTGTCTTTCATTATGAGAGATGAGAATTTTGTTAAATGGGATGAAACACTCCTTTGGGGTTACATTGGGCTCGTGATGAGTCTCAACAGCTGACTAATCACACATCCTCTCTTTCACTGTCTATTCTTCCGAGAACTGTTCTCTCGTCCGAACGGATCCATTAGGAATAACGTAGACGATCTGGATCCATAGCCCTACTTTCATAAGAGCGTTAAGCTTTTTGGCCATTCAATTCGTTTAGTAGACCACCTTCTTGATGAAAAGATACTATAAGCTCATTCTCAACATGGAGGTGTCTTTCATTATGAGAGATGAGAATTTTGTTAAATGGGATGAAACACTCCTATGGGGTTACATTGGGCTCGTGATGAGTCTCAACAGCTGACTAATCACACATCCTCTCTTTCACTGTCTATTCTTCCGAGAACTGTTCTCTCGTCTAAACAGGTCCATTAAGGAGAACGTAGACGACCTGGATCCATGGCTCTTCTTTCATAAGGCCCTTAAACTTTTTTTGCCATTCGATTTGCTTAGTGGATCACTTTCTTGATGAAACGAGACTATAAGCGGATGTCATTAGACTACAGGGGTAATTGTTTTTTTAATGGAGTCATTAAATTATTGTCAAGTAAGACGATTATATCCAATCCTAGTAAGGAATTAAAATTTCGTAGTCTACCTCTTATAAAAGTAGCCATAAAAAATTAAAATAAAAGAAGTAAAAAGTTTGTTGATGAATATAAAAATCCAAAGTATAAAAGTGTATTCTTTATTGATGATTATTTTACTACTTCATGTGTGGGTATCGAAAAAAAAATATTTGAAAACGTCATGATTTTTCAAATCGTGGCACTTACATGTTCTCTTTTCAACATACGACACGCACGTCGTGCACATTTATTTATTGCAGGCTTTTAAATTTTTCTACGCTCACATCAAAGTGATGGTTCGTCCTTTTTTCGTAGTTTCACCTCAATATAGTTCTTACTTCTGCATACAAAAGGCTTTATTACATCCTTTAGCTCATGTCCTTTACAACCATTTGATTTATGAAAGTCAAGTTATGCTGAAAGTATGTTGGTGTTTTAACTTTTCTATTGCAAAATTATTCAAACTACACTACAATAAAAATTGCTTTTTGCTATATAAGTGTACAATACATTTGGTTTTCAACTAAGTAATAGAAAGGATAATTTATTATTTTACTCTTTTTTGGACATGTCCCAAATTTACATAATTATTACATAAAATTGATTTTTCATTTGAATAATTTCCAAAACAACACAATGTATTCCGAGTCGCAGCTTACTACAATCTACATGCCTAAAGCTCTTCTCAATAATTTTAAATAAAAATAATTCCATTCTGGATAATTATTCTAAAATATTATATTTAAGTTGCCTAAGATACTTAGTTGAAAAATATCTCTCAGAGAGGTTTAAGAATACGCTTAAAATATTTCTCAGAGAGCTATAGGGGTACGTGAGAAAAATGTGAAACATGAGAAATGTCTTCCAGTGAAATATAGGGAGAGTTCAAAAATATCTCTCAGAAAGTTTTAAGAACATACTTAAAATATTTATCATGAACCAATAGGAACTCTTGAGAAATGTCTCTCAGTGAACTATAGAGGGACTTGAAAAATATCTCTCAGAGAGCTTTAAGGACATACTTAATATGTTTATGAAAGAGCTCTAGGGGCTCTTGAGAAATGTCTTTCAGAGAACTATAGAGAGACTTAAAAAATATATCTCAGTTAGTTTTAAGTATATACTTAGAAATGCTTATCAGAGAGTTATAGGAGCACCTGAGAAATGTCTCCCAGACAACTATAGAGAGTCTAAAATGAGCTTTCAGGTAGGTTTAAGGACATACTTAAAATATCTACATGAACCAATAGGGATTCCTGAGAAATGTCTCCTAGTTAACTATAGAGGGACTTGAAAAATATCTCTCAGAGAGCTTTAAGGACATACTTAATAAGTTTATGAAAGAGCTCTAGGGGCTCTTGAGAAATGTCTTTCAGAGAACTATAGAGAGACTTAAAAAAGAGAGAGCACATTATACATGAAAACATACTCAAAATGTTTATCAGAAGTTACGATCCAGTACTGAACTGGAATGCTACTAGATCTCTGTTAACCCGGCTTTATAATAATTATATACCTACTCGAGTTTTTTTATTGTAGTTTAGTTTGTACGTGGTCGTAGCGACTAACCCTGTATTATTTTTAATTTTAAACACTTAAACAAGCTCTGATTAAGCGTAAACGATTTTTTAAGTTCAAAATTAATTAATTTTTTTATTCAAGAGATCAAGTTGAAAAATTACACTTAGTCGCAAGGTTAATGATTACACGAAAAAGTTATTCTAGCCTACTTATAAAAAATGACTTTTTGGCAAAATATCAATTAAACAAATGATTCATTCATAATATTATAGAAATTTTATAACACGCTCTCTAATAATATAATTATTATATAATTTTCCCAACTGAAATAAAATTTGGTTGTCTCGTAAAATGATTTTAAATTGCGATTTGTGAAGCTATGTATATTTGTATACAGACTCATAAATGTTGCAAATTGCACTAAATGTAAATTTAGCTAATACATTCAGTGCTGAAAACTGAAAGTGCATCCAATATTAGAAATTATTAATCCAGTGTTATTTTGGATTTTCTTTTCACACCAATTTTTAGTCTTTTGAATTGGCTTGTCTTTGGCAAGCGTCAAACACCATTTGACAGTGTAGATCAAGAGCCTTAAAAACTCGCAAGTAGATTTTCCTACCTTCTGACTTACTTACCTTTAGTTTTATTTATTTTTAATTTTTCGATTTATGTAGGAAGAGAGGTCTTGAAGCTCGTCCCGTAAAAACACAGCTTCAGTTATTAGGCAACATTTACCCTTTCCCATTTATAGTCTTCTGCTTAATAATTTACTGCTTGAGCTATCCACTATAAGGGCTTTTCTTCTTAATTTAATTCAGAGAATTAGACGAGAATTTTCCAGCTATTGTTTCGATATGGGATACCCTGTTAGAGATTTTGGTTAAGGTGGAATATTTGAAGTGTTGTGCCGGATAAAAACAATTTTTTCAAACAAAACATAACTTAACACTAGATCCTAAAAAAAAGGATGAAAAAGGAGTGGGCAAAGTAGATAATTTACTAACACGTTTAATGGAGCAAACTTAATCGCTTTAAATGTTTTTCCATTAATTTATTTCTAATTGCACCCTCTTTTTTTTTCTTTATTATTATTACAAAAAAAACTAACGTAAATATAATATTGATCATACTTATTTTTCCTACGTGCTTTAATAAATTTAAAATTGGAACACCACGGAATGCGGAATTTAACAAATTTTCAATTTAGATCATGCTTTTTAATACACTTTACTCTTTACTCTGTTTAAAAATTTAAGCTTGACGCTAATAATTAATCGAATAAACCTTGCGAAAAAACGTCAATTTGATTTAAAGCCTCGGCTGGTTCTAAAAATATTATTTAAGTCATCAATAATTTTGGATGCATTTTTACTTGCATTTTGAACAATAATATTGACACGAGGTGGGGTAGTTTTTAAAGCGTATGGAGGCCCATAATACCCTCCCATGGCCAACGGTAGTGAAAATGATTCTATATTTCGTAATACAAGTTAAGCCGTCGGCCCGGATTAAGGATGACTGAGCAATCATAGTATAAGTATACATAGTATGCCATTCCGGTGTACAAAAATCGAACTACGTCACACTTGACGTCATGAGGGGTCAGCATCAAGTCGCGTTGACTGCAGTGTTGGGTACAAGTACGGTAGACGTTCGTGTTAACCCCTCCTGACGTCACTAGACGTCACAAAATCTGCGCAATGGCTTACTATTTATAGTTATACTATGTAATCAATCGTAAATAAAGTTTTGGAGCTTAGGTTAGGGGAGTTTGAAGACCTCACTGCCTATCCAAGTCTTGAATTTCGCACTACAAAAATTGAGGACGTAGGTAGACCCCCCTAAGAACAGTTGAAGGTTGCGATTTTGGAAAGAAGTTCACGTGGGCATAGTTCAAATCTGAACTAAATTTACAGTTCCTACCCCACCCAGGTATTGTGGCCACTACCATTTTATTATGTGATTGAAAGGTTAAAATCAACATCTTGGTTAACAAGCTTAGAGTTTCGAGAAGCTCCTCTTTAACTTAAAGAGGAGAAGTCAAAGTTCCTCATTAGTATAATATTTTTTTGAAAAACAGCCTAAAACGTAAATGATCAGGTAATTGCAAAAACCGTCTGAATAATATGCTAAGAATCCAATTAGTAAACGAAACAATTTCTTTTGAGAATAATTTCAACGAGACATAACCTACAAAATGAAATGCTTTTGTTAAGTTAAAGTATAACCACAACCACGTTAAGTTTCAACAACTTTTTAAAGAAAAACTTAAAAAGTTTATCGTCGGTATTATTTCGAGCTTTAAACTTTTATAAGTAAAATTTTGAATTATTAATAATTTAATTTTATCGAGGTTTTCTTTATATTATATAACTTTTATTTTATTTCTCCTTCGTTCTCTTTTATGAAAATAAGAGAAAATTGACGTTTTATTTAAATTTTAATTTACTAAGTAGGTAGGTCGTTTTCTTTAATTGAAGGTAAAAGTTTTGTGGAAATTCACATCTTTTATGTTTGTGGGAATTATTAACATGTTTGGACTATATAAATGCAGAGAGCTTATGTTTGAGACGCTCTTTAAACTTTATTTCAATGAGCAATAAGTTTTTAGTTTATTAATGAAGTCAAGAGTTGAAAGGCAAATTAAATGCGCATGCGTCGTTTTTAAAAGTCGCCATTAAATTGATAAGCTTGGTTAACTTTTTGTATGTGTACTCTGTGAATGTTTATTTGAGGTTGTTATTGTCCCATTTATTCATTACTCTTTTGCATTTCTACCTGAGCAACTTCTTTCAGTAAACTGTAAAGATCTTGACTAATCGAAAATAATTTTTACTAACAATCTAAGTAAGGCATACCCTCAAGAGGAGAGCGAGAGTTTGAAGCACACACAAGGCGAGCTTACGGGAAAGGGCAACCACCTTCTAAAAATATTAATCGGAGAAGATAGAAATGGTAGAGTGTGGAAGTTAAGCTAGCTCCAAACGAGATAAACAAAAGCTCTGTACACTGAGAGTCAAACTCAGTGCTGGACGACAACGATCCACAATAAAACAGAAAAGAGATGTAGGTAGGTGTAAGCAATAAACCAATAATGATCTATTAGAGCGATGGAACAGAGGATGGGATGAATAGGAGGGCAGAAAAAGTTGGAGTAAGAGAGACCTGAAGTCTGAGACGGTTTGAGAGTAGGGTGAGATAAAGTAAAAAGTGCTATAGGCTTAAGGCCCGTCCACGCACACAGGCCTTGCCTTCAGGTTTGGCCTGTGTAGGCGGCTTGAACGCTGTGTACATGATCCGATTTGGCCTGTGCATTGTACAGGCCGCCTGCAAAAGCCAAACCGGAAGACCAGTTTGTGTGTGTGCACGGATCTTTAGACTGAGTATGGCTATAACAATATTTATAGCTAGCTAAAAGAAGATAAGTACCTACGCCACACACCCAAGCTTGCATTCCGGTTTGTCTGCACATTTGGTCTGCACAGGCCAAACCGGAAGGCAAGCCTATTGTGTGGTGCATGCTAAAGATAGGTGCTGGTTCTGTGGTGTCGGGAATACCGCAAGGTATACTTTCTTCTACAAAAAAATCACATTGAGGCTAACTTCTTCTAAAACGCTAGCCCAAGAAGATCTAAAGCTTCTGATTTTTAAGGCGCTACCTCAACTACTGAATACTGGTTATAATCATCACAAAATTCCTTGTGCTCTGTTCCGATCCTAGAGAGCACGTACTCATGCTACTTGTTCTTTAACTACAATCACTTTCTTGACCCTGTTGCCTTCTGTTTCTTTTTTCTTTCCTTCCAGCCCATGTATATTGTTCCGATTGGATTCGTGACTCCTGAGGGACTCTTAGGTTGTACCAGGATAATTGGGGGTTTACGCCAAAAATTCTAATAAAATACATATTTAATAAAATAATCTCTTACTCATTCTGCTGCACGTTACACTTACTTACGAGTTAAATTTGCGCCTCCCTTACGATCAGTCGTTGCCTAGGGGTCCTCGCCCTCTCTATTTCAACTGACGGTCTAACTGTAAACACAGCCAGTTAGCAACTAACTCTCGTGTCTAGGGCTATATTACAAATGAAACAAGAAGGTTATTTGTTGGTATATAATGTAAATAAAAAAATCAATAAATAAATTAATTAACTATTGATGAAGTGGTGCCCAACTTTTGGCACTTGTCGTGCATTATTAAAATGTAATCCTGACTGAATTTCTACTACATTTTTTTAGAAATAAGCAGAACATAAAAGTGTCATATCAATGTTCATTTTTTCTCACACACACACGTCTAAAGCAAAAACCTAATAAATACAAAAATATCAATAATTTTATCAACATAGCAATTTTCGCGATTTAATCCGATTATTTTCTTCACAGTTTTTGTCAAAAATGTTTTATAACTGTAATAAACTAAAGATATTAGTAGAAAATCATTCGTAATAATATATCTATAAAAGAAATAATCGTTTTAGATACTTTTTTCTTAACTCGACTTGATAGATGTTTTCATTACTTCCTTTCAGAAACCATTATCTCTCGGAGATCGATCATCATAATGTAATTAAGTAATTTATTTAATTGCTAAAGAAGTTGGAGGCGATCGCAAAATACGATTTAATTATTTTAATTAAATAAAACTTTTCACTTAATTAAACACAATAATAATATAAATAAAAAAATTGCAAATCGCCCAACAAAAAATGAAATAGAAAGAACGAAACACAGAAATGCTTTCAAATACTATCAAACCTTTGTAAGTCTCAAAGTGTGTTTCATGTATAATGGTTTATATTTCAATTGTATAGAACAAAAAGACGTTGCATTGTAAAAGGAAACTATACTTGTGTCGTTACAAACAAACTGTAATGATATCTTTATAAGAATTAATTAAAATTCGACTGCTTCAAAAAGAAATCCAAAACTACCCTTCAGTCAACTTTGCGTCATTTTCGTACTAAATCGTTAATTTTTTTGTTAGAACACACCATATCACAATGAAACACCCCAAAAGATACATTAACCCACTAGACTACTTCATAAGCACATTAGATCACTTTAAACCACGCCACACTGCAGAAAAACTCTAACAGACTAAACGAAAATTCCTATGGAATCAGGAATAGTTGAAAAGGTCCCAAACGTCAAGTTTAATAAATCAGTTTTGATTAAGGGTGACAAATAAGAAGAGAATAATTATGACAACAAGTTATGGGTTGTTAGAAAGAGAAATATGGCAATAGCTAAATAGTTTGAGAATTGAATAGAGTATAGACGATGGCAGAGGTGGTGTATTTCATAACTATACTCCACCTTCCCATGGACGAGGATAACAAAATAATGGAAAACGCACAGAGAATGGTAGCAAATGCCAATATGACATAAATGAAAGCTCAGTTTGTCATATCCAGCAGCTGATGCTTACTTCCATGATCAACTCGGAGTAAGCTGCTCCTTGGAAGACTGCTGAGGATTCTAAGGTTGCCTAGGATTAGGACGTTAGGGTGGAAGGTACACTAAAGTTCAGGATGCTAAAGGTTGCATTGTTGATGATGCTGCTCATGTTAGGCAAGCATGCTTCTTACTACTTAGATTTTCTGATTTGTTCTAACGCAGGACAGTGGACCTCTTATATTATTTAATTCGTTTCAGCATTCTCTGCAATTGGGGCGGTCAACAACACCCATTCTGCAGATATTTAGATTATTTAGTCGACAGTGTCCTATCCCAGCTTCTGGGATCATCCTATGGCACTTCACGAGACACTTGTAGATCAAAACGACATAAATGAAAGCGCCATCAGCACCACACGCCAACTTCCGTGACCAACTCTGAGTAAGCTGGCTCATGGAAAGCTGCTAAAGATTCTAACTTTGCCAGTATGTCCTTCTACAATTTGTTGAAGGCTCAAAGACTGTGGAAATAGTTTTTCAATTGGGTTTCTAGCACAAAGAATTAGGATTAGGACGTCAGGGTAGAGAACTGAAGTTCACGAGCAGTTAGTCTACCTCCTTTTAACAATTTCTTCCATCCCTTAAGTTCTGAGTTCATCCCAACTTTTGGACTTACCTAAGTAAATGGTGTAGTATTGCCGATACTGCTCATGTTAGGCAAGCATACCTTTAACGTGTATCTTCTGCTTTGCTCTAACGCAGGACAGTGGATCTCTTACATTTTTTCATCTGCTTCATTACATCCTCTCTGCAACTGGAGCAACACCCATTTTTCAGATACTTATTTAGTCGACAGTGTCCTATATCAGCTCAAGTTGTGGCACTTCACGAGACACTTGTAGATCAAAAAGACATAAATGAAAGTTCCATCAGCACCTCATACCAACTTCCGTGTTTAACTCTGAGTAAGCTGGCTCTTGGAAAGCAGTTGAAGATTCTAAGTTTGCCAGTGTCTCCTTCTACAATTTGTGAAAGGCTTAAAGACTGTGAAAATAGGTTTTCAATTGGTTTTATAGCACGAAGAATTAGGAGTACGACGTTAGGATAGAAAACTGAAGTTGACGAGCACTTAGTCTACCTTCTTATAGCAATTTCTTCCATTCCTTCAGTTCTGAGTTCATCCCAATTTTTGTACTAACCTAAGTATAGTCAAGGGGGCAGTGTTACCGATACTGCTCATGTTAGGCAAGCATACCCCTAACGTGGAGCTTCTGCTTTGCTTTAACGCAGGACAGTGGACTTCTTATATTATTTCATCTGATACTTATTTAGTCGACAGTGTCCTGTCTCAGCTCAAGCTGGTGCACTTCACGAGACACTTGTAGATGAAAACGACATAAATGAAAGCTCCATTAACACCTCAGGCGAACCTCCATGACCAACTCTGAGTAAGCTGCCTCTTGGAAAGCTGTTGAGGATTCTAAGTTTGCCAGTATGTCCTTCTACAATTTGTTGAAGGCTCAAAAACTGTGAAAATAGTTTTTCAATTGGTTTTCTAGCATAAAGAATTAGAATTAAGACGTTGGGGTAGAGAACTGAAGTTATGAACACTTAGTCTACCTCCTTGTAGTAACTTCTTCTATCCCTTCAGTTCTAAGTCCATCCCAACTTTTGAACTAACCTAAGTATACTCAAGGGTGCAGTGCAGCCGATACGGCTCATGTTAGGCAAGCATACCCCTAACGTGGACCTTCTGCTTTGCTCTAACACAGGACAGTAGGTCTCGTACATTATTTTATCCGCTTCATTACATTCCCTCTGCAACTGGAGCTGTCAGCAGCACCCATTCTGAAGATACTTATTTAATCGACAGTATCTTGTCCCAGCTCAATCTATGGCGCTTCACGAGACACTTGTAGATTAAAACGACATAAATGAAAGCCGATTAACCGAAGGATACTTAAGGGTGCAGTGTTGTCGATCCTGCTCATGTTAGGTAAGCAAGTGACTGGGGCTGTCGGTAACAACCATTCTGTGAAGATGTTTATTTAATAGACAAAATCTTGTTCCAGCTCTAGCTATGGCATTTTACGAGACAGTTCTAGATGGTTATAGTCAGCTCTCCTTAGTAATGGCGCTTTTGTGTGAGTTGGCACAAAGGTTCTTGTGGGTTCTGATATAGAGGTTCTTTTCAGAAGCATCGCTGGTGCCAATGAAAGGAGTTGGAGACCATTCCCTCTTGTACCATTTTGTTAACATTTTCAGTCCTGTTATTCCACATCAGTAAACATTCAATTGAATTTTTTTGGCACAAAAAACCGCAAAAATAGATAAATTTTATCGCACAAATTTTTATTGAAAACAATGAGCTCTCATTGACTGTGATTAATTCAAACTTTTATAATTTGAGGGTTTTTGTAATGTTCGACCTGTTCATTATTTAACACGAATCAATACCTTTGCAGAAAAAAAACAAAAGGCCGTGTGCATAACCGGTAAATTATTTACAAGCGTGTGACTATAGGCGAGTGCTGCGGTACGATAACATGGTTTATGAATGAAATGTTTTAAATTTTACTAATACTAATTACTTCCTGTCGGTTTTAAAATTTTTGGTGTACTTCTACAAAAGCAATAATAGAGTTAAATTCTTTTTGAACCAGTCTGCTTGATGTGGCATAATTCACGTATTCAGTTAGGAGCGCTCTCAAAGAGGTCTAGAGGATGTGTAAGTAAAACCAAGTAAAAAAAAAACTTTTTTTTGACTATTTTACAAACGCCAGTTTTATGACGAGATAGATTGTATGTGCATGTCAAGTGGCGAAAATATTAGTGTAAGCTAAGCACGTTTTCGAATACCGTGGGTGTCGTTGTAGATGATTATATGATGTCAGACGTGTCTTATATATTCTCTCATTTTCAATGGTTATCGTCTCTGGCATTTTGTCGATTGAATCGAGTGTGTAAATTTCCTGAATAATTTATTTTAAAAGTACTTTATTCAAAATGATAATTGATTATGTTCGCTAAATCAGTTTATATTATTACCTTCAATTTTACATTTCGTACGTTTCGTGCTCACACAGCAAATGCAGAATTATTTGAAGCTTTTCTTTTAATTCTTTTGCACTTCATTAGTAGATACGAATTGAACGAATAGTTCAAATAATGAAACAAAAATTGGGTAAATCTCTTGGTTCTAATCCTTAGTGGAGCGGGGAATCCCCCTGAAAGTACTGAAAAATTTAAAATTATTAGACATAATCTCTAAATGGTTATAAAGTTTCTAAGGAATAAAAGACGAAATGGGTTATATTTTTATGACTATGAAGTAGTGATAGGCGACAATGGAGACTAGTCGGATTCCCTGGCAGTCTGCAAGCGTCCTCGGCCGCAAAAGAGCAAATGTTTGTTTAAATGTGACTCTTTTTAATTGCTAGGTACTCGATAGAATGTCAATTTCTAATCGTTACATAAAACAACCCTCGTTTAAGGGTCGACTTTAGGTTAGACTAGCGACGCTTGAAATGAGGATGTATTATTAATAATTCAAACAAATTGACCCACATCATATTCAGTTGTATAATTAAAAAAGTCCTCGATATCGTTACTATTTTTAAAGGAAGTAATTATGGTGGAAATAGAATTTCCGATAATATGATGTATAGAAAAAATTTGAATAAATTTTTAATTAAAATAAAATTAACGCCAAAAAGTTTTCTTTGACAAGTAGTAAGTTTACAAAACTATACCGATTATTATATTTTAGCAAAGTTACTGTTAAAAGTTATTATACAGGGTGACAATAATCTGTTTCCCTTAATGGGATTTGTTATTATAAAAGACGGCAATTTAGTTAAGTTAGTAATGTTGAATTGAATTCCGAGACAATTATTTCTACAAATTGTTAAAATTTTCTCTGCTTTTAAGTGCATTAAATCCCCCCTTTAGTGGTTACAGCTGGAAATGCGGTATAAGCCTAATTTATTATTAATTTCGACACCTTATAGTGCTAGTTTAATAGTAGACTCTAATCTATCCTTTTAACGTTGGATTTTGTATTATTATTGTATTGGGGTGAGATTTAATAAGGGTCGGTTGACTTTATTGAGAAAATTATTAATAATGTAAAACTATTAATCTCTCAGGAAGAACGGATATCTTCGAAATTATTCATAATAGCACATAATAGCAATAGAACCCCATGAGTTAACAACGGTAATGACCTCAAAGAAATGGATGAGAATGTCAGTAGGATAGCCGAAAGAGAATGGTTCCAAATAGCTCAAAACTGGAAGGCGGAACAAATATATTGTATCAAGGTCTAAGCCCAGAACCTAAAAAAAAGGACTTGAGAAGAACAAGGAATAGATTCTCAGACATTGAGCCCGATTAAGGCTCTGAAACCTCTAAAGAATTTTTTTCTAAATCTGGACCTTAACATTTACAGTTGCTCTGTTAGTCATGGGCCTGCACAGTCCCAGCTTACGATGGAAAACAAACAGTGGCTTTAGAATAGATAAGAAAGAGACAAATTAAGGCTATAAGGACAACTTTGCCCTGTAAAGGCTCTTAAAGAACTAAAGAAAAGGGATATTTTTTTGGATCTGGACTTAACTTTGTACAGTTGCTCTATTAGTAAGAGTAAAGGGCCTGCACAGACCCAGTTTACGATGGAAAACAAGGAAAGGCTCTAGTACAGATAGGGAGAAGCAACATACTTATGCTACAAGGGCAATTCTGCCCCGTAAAGGCGCTGAAAACTCTGAAGATAAGGGATATTCTTCTGGATCTGGACTTAACCTTTTACAGTTGTTCTAGTAGTGAGAGCAAAGGGCTTGCACAGGCTCTGCTTATTATGGAAAACAAGCGAAAGCTTTAGAACAGATAACAGAAAGACGTACTACGGCTACAAGGGTAACCTTGCCCCGTAAACGCTCTGAAAGCTCTAAAGAGAATATATATTTTTTGGATCTACTTAGACTTTACCTTTTACAGTTACTTAATTAGTGAGATAAATGGCCTGTATAGACCCAGCTTACGATAGAAAAAAAGCAGAGGCTTTAGAACAGATAGTAAGAAAACAAACTAATGCTACGAGGTTAACCCTGCCCCGTAAAGGCTCTAAAAGCTCTGAAGAGAAGGGACATTGTTTTTGGAGCTGGACTTAACCTTTTACAGTTGCTCTATTAGTGAGAGCAAACGACCTGCAAGGCCGAGTTAACGATGGATAACAAGCAAAAGCTTTTGAACAGGTAAGAAGAAAACAAACTAAGGCCACAAAGAGAGGAGAAGGGATTTTATTTTGGATCTAGACTTAACCTTTTTCAGTTACTGTTTCAGTCAGAGCAAACGGTCTGCACAGGCCCAACTTACGATGGAAAAGAAGCAGATACTTTAGAACAGATAAGAAAGAGACAAACTAAGGCTACGAAGGCAACCTTTCCCCGTAAAGGCTCTGAGAGCTCTGAAGAAAAGGAATATTTTTTTGTATCTGGACTTAGGGTGGGTAACCTTGTCCCGCTCTAAGGAGAAAAATTTTTTTTTTAACCAGAACAACCTTTTACAGTTTGGTCTATTAAACAGAGAAGAAGGCCACGACATATCCAGCACTACCAAGGCTATAACGCGAGCCTTTAAGACATTTTTGAGACCTTGATTTAACCTGTTACAATAAATAAATAAATAAAAAATAAAAGTGGTCAAAATAAAGGGCTACAAACAGACCTAGCTTACGATAGCAAAAAAGCAAAGGTTTTTTAACACCTAAGAAGAATTTTCGTCGGTATTTTCTTTTTTCAACCTTCAGATTAGCCTCCGCGAGTCATTATTATTGTTACCGTTCCATATAAAGTTTGTAAATATTTTATCATAATAAAAATAGGCAAAATAAAAAATTTATAGATTTCTCTAATGTTTGTTTTATTTGTAATAAATCACTATAATTAAGTTAAACATTATCAAAATTCAAACCTTAACGACTTAAAGCTACATCACATAACGGTAAACCACATGCCACTGAACAAGTCAAGCCGTTAAAGGTACATAATAAATCATCGATGCGAGCCCTTTTACTTGATGGACGTGAAAATTCATTTCCCAATTTCGAAACTTAAAATTTATATTTCGAAACGAATAAATTTTTATTTTAACATTTTTATACAATTTTCTTTTTTTTCCAGGTGGAAAAGTTTCAATAGGATCGAGATTAAGAAAGTGTTAGGTAAGATTTTAAATAATAAATTTTGATGAAATAGTATACTAGTTGTAGCTATATTTACTGCGAGAGTAACTATGACCAACGTTAGCCAATCCTGGCTATACGTGTGCCAGTAACGGTTTAATCTTTGTTTTTTTTTAATATTGTTTCATTTTCCTGCTATCAGCCATTTTTATTGTCTCCTACTAGATCATAGTTACTTCAATAGCGGGAGTAATTATGATAAAAAGTTTGTTATTAATGAACGTTCAAGTGCTTGTGTTTTGTGTGCTAATTTTGAGTATTTATTTTAGACTATTAATAATTGCTTTTATACCATTCTTTAGTCGTAGCTACTTTAATTGGGAGTAACTATGATAAACGTCGGTTAATAATGCCCTAACAAGCACTTGTTGTTACTGAGTGTTGGAATGAAATATTTAGCGACTATAAACTATCACTTTTTATACCATTTGTTAGTCGTATCTACTTGACCAGCGGAAGTAACTATGGCAAACATTGGTTAATGTTGGTCAAACAAGCTCTTGTTTATTACTGAGTGTTGGGATGAAGTATTTAGCGCCTATAAACATTTACTTTTTAAACCATTTGTGAGTCATAGCTACTTCAGCAGCTTGAGTAACTATGGCGAACGTTGGCCAAACGAGTATTTACCATTAGTGGCTTTTGGAATAGAATATTTTTCATACCATTACCTTTTAATAATTAATGATGTTAACACCTAAATATAAATTAATATGTCAACGACGTAAATAATAATTAACAAATAGGGAGTTTTGGTTTAAATGTTAAATCTTGACAAAATATTCCTTTTTCGCTCTTATATTATACCTTCATTTGATTAATAGCTCCCAAAGGAACATGTTACAAAATCAACATTTTACGAACCTTAACTGAATTTAGATTCTTGTCGCTCATTAGCATGAACCCTCTTTTAAAATCAATCGGTATTACCTAACTTTTTATTGATTGGTCGGAATTTAAAAAAAAACCCGAAGAGGAGGATATATTGTACGTGCGTCGTATATAACCCTAGATGAAAGTAAATGACTAGTTGAGTTAGAGAAGTTAGTAGATCAATTTTATTTGCCATAAAGTCTTTGTTTTATGGCGCTTTTCTAATTTTCTTAAAAACAACCATTTAATTGTTTTGGTGCTGAGAGGTTGAAAAGTATCGCCTAACATAAAAATTCAATTTTATGGGTAAATGCATGCCAAAGATTATTTATATTTAATTTAAAAAGAAAATGCTTCGGCGAGTCGGTGGAAAATTATTTTTTATATTATAAAAAATAATTTAATATAAATTTTTTTTTTTATTATATTGACCCAGATTTTCTATTCCAAGATGCATCTGGTAATGGTTTTCAATAGTGGTAGTAGTTAGGATCTAGGACAGTTTCAGGTCCGTTCTAGGTAGTTACTACCTAGAACAGACGTTTTTGCAACATCCTGTATATTTTGTAATGATAGTTTGTTTTAAATAATATTAAAAGGACGTGTCTAGGCTTACGCTGCCACAGAAGCTGAAGTTAAGATCCAAAGTTAGGACAAACATTACTGAAACACCCTGTATATATTTATTATTTTAAATGCATATAAAATCAAACTCGTGGTAATAATAACGACATTTGCAACTTTTTTCTCAAACAATATGTTGATTTATTATTTTCCATATCCTCTAAAGGAAATTTGTTGCAATTGTGGTTGCTTTGAACCAGATCAAAACGTGATCAACACACGACGCATATAAAAATCACACACGAATATTATTTTTGTGAATTGACAATAATGTAACAAAATTAAAGTTGTACAAGTCGAACAAACTTACACAATTTGACGTTTGGTCGGTCGAAAGTTTTCATGCGATTTTTGTGTCATTCGTTCATTTGGGGATTTAACAAGTCTCATTAGTAGATTTAGAAAAACGCGTGTTGTGCCAAACAAGTTGATTTATAAGAGTAAATTGACGATTTAGTAAACCGCAAGTTGATGATATTTTTTATAATTATTTCAAAAACGTTTTCTAACACCTATTTAATGAGATAAATTATGGTAAATCTATTTTCGATAAGCTCTCCAATGTATTTATAGCAACTACTCGCTTACCAACAACTTGGTCAAGTTTGACTTTGAATTAGAACTAATTTAGTGTAGACGTATTAACTCAAAATTTTGCAATTAGTTTAAAATACTCGAACAATAAAGGCTGATTTTCATATATTATTATTATATGATTCTGAGGTTGGTCCCTATTGGTTCCTTGCATCGCGACCTCTTGGATCTATTGTGCACCTCGGATTTAGTCTTCCCTTATGTTATGGGAGTTCTGTGCTTCTGATAAAGTCCAGAATTTTCCCTATCGATAAGTTGGGCAATTCTCTTTGGAGTATCTTCTCTTTCCCGAGAATGCTGTAACGACTTCTTGTGAAAGCCTCACAGTGTAGCAGAAGATGAATTGGAGTTTCCTCCTCCTCTGCACATCCTCTGCATAGTGGGTCTTCTTCTAGTCCCATCGTATGCAGGTGCTTTTTGAGCTGGCAATGACCCGTTAACATTGCCGTTGCCAGTCTTAGCTCATCTCTGCTCATTCTGATTAGAGAGCGAGTTCTTTTGTCAGAGGGTTTCTCCAGGAGGGCTTTAGAGTGTCCCTGTCCAGGAGATTCCCTCCAGTGTTTAATATGCCACTTCTCTAGAAGTGACTTTATTTCTCTCTTTGCCGTCTCATAAGAAATGGCAAGGGCGGGTTCCGGTCCAATGGGTCTTATTTTGCTGCCCTCTTTAGCCAGATCGTCCGCTTCCTCGTTCCCTGGTATGTTGGCGTGAGCCGGAACCCATACCAAGTCGACGAAATTTTTCTCCGCTAGCGCATTCAGTCTGCGGATGCAGTCCGTTACTAGCCCGGACCTCACCTCACAAGCGTTCAGCGCTTTTAAGGCTGCTTGGCTGTCAGATACTACGAAGATTCTATGATTGTGATATCCTCTGTCTAACAGCATTTGCGCACATGTTGAGATGGCGTAAATTTCTGCTTGGAAGACGGTTACGTGCTCCCCGAGGCTTAAGGTTACCCCCCGCCTCAGGTTGCCGTCCCCGATAATTCCAGCTCCTGTACCCGTTGAGTTTTTGGAGCCGTCTGTGTAGAATACAAGTCCATTCATTTTGACTGCCTTGCATTCCCATTCTTCCCTTGTCGGAATTTTAATTCCGTAGGTTTTTTCGATGGTATATGCTTTGGTTGTTCTGTCAGACACCATACTAAGTATGGGATGTTCTTCCATCTCTCTTAGGATTGAGGCATGTCCTTGCCCGCTTCTTCCTAAGGGGGAGTGAGTTTTTAGTCTGTAAGCCTCACTTAATGCTTTAGCTTTCACCACCAGATGTAAGGGTGGGAGGTTCAGCATTGTTTCCATTGCTGCTGTAGGCGTAGTACGCATTGCTCCAGTAATTCCTAGGCAAGCCAATCTTTGGATTTTGCCTAGTTTGTGTTTGCAGGTTTTTGTTTGTGTTTTTGTCCACCACACAAAACCTGCATATGTAACTATGGGTATAACCATTACGGTGTATATCCAGTAAGTCAACTGGGGCGTGAGTCCCCAAGTTTTGCCGAATGTTCGTCTACAGGTCCATAGAGCCCTTGTAGCTTTTTTTACTATATTGTCTATGTGTGGTTTGAAGCTTAGTTTGCTATCAAGGATAACTCCTAAGTATTTGGCTTCTCCCACTGCTTCCAGAGGTAGGTCGAATAGGTATACCTTTCTATTACCATCTGTCTTATTTGTTCTTCTTGTGAAATGGATTAGCGAGGTCTTTGTCGGATTAACCGTCAGGCCCTCTTCTAGACACCATTTCTCTACAAGATTTAGGGCTCTTTGCATTCTCTCGAACACAATAGCCCCAAACTTCCCTGTTGTTGTTATGGCTATGTCGTCGGCATAGCTTACGACGTTTAGCCCCTCTTTCTCTAGACACTTGAGAAGATTGTCTACTACGAGGCACCATAGTAGAGGTGAAAGCACCCCTCCTTGTGGGCAGCCTCGGTTTACTTTTGCTGCTACGGTGCAGTGATTTACCGAAGCGTGAACTACTCTATGCTTAAGCATATGTGAGGTCCATCTGATAATAGTGGGATGGACTTTCCTATCTTTCATAGCTTTTTCTATGGATAATGTAGAGGTGTTATCAAAAGCCCCCTGAATATCCATGAACACGCCTAAAGAGAACTCTTTGTTCTTCAGCGTGTTTTCAACTGCGCTTACGATTTCTCGTATGGCCATTTCACAGGATTTTCCAGGTTGATAGGCAAATTGGTATTGGCTGAGCGGATGAGTACTCAGCACAGTGTCCCTTATGTGCCTTTCAACTAATCTTTCCAACGTTTTAAGAAGGAAGGACGATAGGCTTATTGGCCTGAACGATTTAGCTTGGGCGTATGAATCACGTCCCAATTTAGGTATAAATACCACCTTTACCTCTCTCCAGACTTCTGGTGTATATGCTAGGGCCAGACTGGCCCTAAATACAGTGCAGAGTGGAGATGTCAGCAGTTTGCTACCTTGCTGTAGTAGTGCTGGGAATATCCCGTCCATGCCCGGAGATTTAAAAGGCATGAATTTGTTAATGGCCCATTCAATTTTTGTTTGATTGACCATTTTAGCTGCCAGTTTCCAATCGTCCCTACAAGCCCTAAACGGGTGGTTTGTTAGGTTCGTTTGTTCGGCATCAGTGTATCTGTTAGTTAAAGCAGAGCCTGGAAAGTGTGTGTTTATCAGTAACTCCAGTGTTTCCTTTTCGGTCTCTGTTTGAGTACCCGATGGGTTTTTTAGGGAGCCTATTCTCCCCTCGAATTCTTTCTGAAGCGCTCTTTGGATTCTGGCTCCTTCCGGAATATTTTCTATTCCTTCACAGAACTTCCTCCACGAGTCTCTTTTTGCCTTTCTTATGGCCTTATTGTAATCCGTGAGAGAGGTTTTATATTCTTCCCACTCTCCCGTTCTCTTTGCCTTATTAAAGAGTCTTCTCGACAGTGCCCTTAATCGAGAAAGCCCCTCGTGCCACCAGGACACTTTTCGTGAGGTTCTTTTCTCTCTTTCCGGACAACTGACCTCGTAGGCTGTCTTGATAGCAGTGTTAAGGCTGTCTACCATGAAGTCTAGTTCGACTGTGTTATTAACCCTACCCGGACAGTTACCGAGTTCAATTTCCAACTGTTCCCTGTATAGGTCCCAGTTGGTAGTCCTCGGATTCCTGTATTTCGAGTAGGTTATGTGATCCGATTTTATCTCGAATCTTATATATCTGTGATCTGAGAGAGTAGTCTCGTCAGATACGTGCCAGTTAACTAAATCTGTTATAATGCCGGCCGTGCCGATTGTCAAGTCAATGACCTCCCTCCGTCGTATATCGACAAAGGTGGGCTCATTGTCCTTGTTTGCTATCTCTAGGTTATTTGTAATAAAGTAATCTAAGAGAGACTCACCCCTGTTATTGGTGCCAGTGCTGCCCCATATGGAGTGATGTGCGTTGAAGTGACCTCCAAGGATTAGGTGATACTTTTTGTTTTGGCAATGAGCCACCAGACGTTGGATGTTGTGTGGTGGTGGGCTTCCTTGTTGGTCGTAAGGTAGGTATGCGGATCCGAGGATAACCTCCCTCTCGCTCCCTATCTTCCCCAACGCCAGTTTAACGACAACTTGGTCTCTGCAAGTGAAGTCCCATAAAGGGATTATATTAATATTGTTTTTAGCAATAATGCAGGTTCTGGGTAGGGTTTCAGGTTTGTCAGAAATAGTCCTGATTCCTGCCCCTCCTAGACCTTTTATGGAACCTTTAACAATCCAGGGTTCCTGAACTAGGGCTATATCGATATTTTCCCTAGTCATGTACGCATTTAAGGCGGCCGAAGCCGCCTTACAATGGTGTAAGTTGATTTGTACAAAGCGAATCATCTTACCTTATACTGTGGATGTTGTGGGTCGAGGTTCCTCTGTGGGTCCCTCTACCACTTCCATCACAGCTGGATCAGCTGGATCGGCTCCCTGAGCTTCCTTGGGTTTGCCGATCTGTTTGAACGTCACCCTATTAAAGTTGACGTATGGTCGGTATTGGACTTCAGCCAATTTTTCCCAGGAAGTTTGGTCCATTAGGACAATCAGTTGTTGTCCCTTGGGATCCTCCTTCCTGTCTACTACCCGCCAGTGTTTTGTATCGATGGCGTTTTGAACGCCCATCCTGGACAGGATTTTCATCGGTTCCTCAGATGGTCCCGGAATCCAGGTAAGGGCTCTTATAGGCTTGGGGAGGTTCTTAGCTTCGATAAATCGAAGCTTGGCACCCTCCCAGGGTACTTCCAGCATAATCACCCCGGCCAGCCAGTCACAGGTAATCTGGTCGGCGCAGTTGATCCGCAGAGACCCCTCTCTGCTAGTGCAGCCTGTGAACTTGGGGTGTATGGCACCCTTCAGTTCATCAATTTTTGTGAGGATCCAGGTTTTGATTTTACCTGTCTCCTCCTCGGTAAGCTCCATTTCTAGTTCTTGATGGCAAATTGCCATCTTGAACTCCGTCATGGCTTCCTTAAACGATTTGGTATCCTTAACAGGTCCCCTCGCTTTTTTTGTAGGGTTTTTTGCACCCTCTTTCGGTGTGCTGTCATCTGACCGGTGTCTCTTAGGAGTCCCAGTCTGCATGCCAGCACTTAGAGGTGTGCGTTGTCGCTCCCTCATGTTTTTAAGCCTTCGACGCTGAGCGCCGGAAGGCGGTTTTTGGGTCCCGGTCCTTGATGTCCCGGTTCCCTTTGATGAGTTCTTCGAAGAGTCCTCGATTGTTTTTGTATTTGTAGTATCCATATTAGTCCCACGAGTACCAGGGCTGTCGTGGTCACCCGTGCGCTGCCCCGATCTACGCACGGGAAGGCTAAATACAATGGGGTTCGCCTGGTGCCCCAAGGTTGGAACCAGTAATGGCTGGACTTCTATCCAGTCACGCGTCCCTTAGGCCTGGTCCCCCACCGTAGGATTTAGGTTTTTATTGAGGTTGTCTCCTCTTGGTTCGGGCGGTTAAGCCAGAACCCCCCTCCTCCGTGCCCGTGAGACATGACCACTGACAGCACGGAAGACTGGTTTGGCGACTGTGGCTTCCGAAGAGAACCAGCAGTCGGCATCGTTGCCCCGGTGCAGACCCTTAGCCACGATACTACAGCAGGGTCGGGGGGTGGTCCGCGGGTCGGATTTCGATCCAACACACATTCCCCTACCATGTTGCGGTTTTTAGGCCGCTCAGGTCCTGGGTCCTCATGTGATGATGGTCTATGGCCAAACCTACCCAGTTTTAACGCTGGGCGTCCTCCTATCCGCCACCTGGAGACGCGCCCGATGGGTGTCCACCACACGGGATTTTCATATATAGTGCCGTGCTCATGCCGTGCTCGTGCCATGTTCGTGCCGTGCTCGTGTCGTGCTACGGCCGTGCGTTTAGAGCATTTTCACATATAGGGCTGTGTTGTGTTCATGCCGTGGTCATGTTGTTGTCGCTAATAATCTTGCACTAATATAATTAACCAATCCTTTGTTCATAATATAGATAGATTTATATCTAAATATGCACATTTGACACTTACCTTGTGCAGAGTTGTCACATGGAACTTTAAATTTAAAACTATAAGAAGCGACCAACGGGTTGTAGCAAGGTTGTGGTCGTGTTGTTACCATCGAAACGGCTCAGTCTCATAATAATATGGCACGAACGCAACCCAGCCCCTCATGTGAAAATCGAAAACTGCACTTCAATGTATTTTTTATGGAAATGTCAATTTTTTGATTGACATGGAAACGACACGGCATGAGCACGACACGAACACGGCATGAGCACGGCACTATATGTGAAAATCAGCCTTAAAACTGTTTTGGTATACAGCGTGGAGACCGCTCGGTTCTCGTTTGTAGGGATTCAACACGTTAAATCATGCTTCTGTAATTTTCTGCTTTCCTGATTATTTTAGAGAAAAAAGTTTCCCATAAAAGTTGTAGGGCATAAAATTCTGCATCTAATCCTTCATTAAAATTACTTTTGTATACTTTATAACGGCATAGATTTGATATGAATATGTTCAAAAATGGCTCAAATAACGATAGGCATGCATTGATCATACTTCTGTAATTTTCTGCTTTCTGATTATTTTAGTGAAACAAGTGTCCCATAAAAGTTGTAGGGCATAAAATTCTGCATCTAATCCTTCATTAAAATTACTTTTGTATACTTTATAACGGCATAGATTTGATATGAATATATTCATAAATGGCTCAAATAACGATAAGCATGCATTGATCATACTTCTGTAATATTCTGCTTTCCTGATTCTTTGTCAAAAAAAGAAAAAAGTGTCCCATAAAAGTTGTAGGGCATAAAATTGAAAGATTGATTGACTTACCTGTAAGGAAACTCAATCGTAATTCTTCGAGCTGGTCCTCCGAAAATAATTACACAAGTAGTATCGCTGATTCATACCTACGAGTACAATGTTTATAGCAAATTATCAAAATCCCTGATAACACGGCGGCGCCGACAGGTAGTCACTTCGTTGTTTGCCAGATATAGATAGCACCAGGGAAAATTAGAAAAAAAAGGGTAGGGAGGGTTGTAATTATTTTCGGAGGACCAGCTCGAAGAATTACGATTGAGTTTCCTTACAGGTAAGTCAATCAATCTTTCAATTCTCCTTCGCTGGTCCTCCTCAATAATTACACAAGTAGATGTTCAAAGACACGATTTGTGCTATCTTAAAAAAATTTTATTCCCAAAAACGACCACAATCAAAATTAATTAAATTATAACAGGTAAATTCTGTTTATGAATATCAATACAAAGTACAAGACCGAACTTTACACAAGGAAAACAAAAACCTTACAAGAGTAAGAGTATTGCGTGTGGGGATTTGCTAAGTGGTTGACTAACCGCTCTAGCAGAATTAACAAATTCATAAATAACTGGCCTGTTACAAAATCTAGTGAAAACGTTTACGAATTCGAACAACCTAAATTCCTTATACCTATAATATCTACTCCAGCTCTGTGAGCGCAGCAGATTTCAACTTGTGTGTCGCAATAAGTGCTGAGAATAACGGACTATCAATGCCACTTTATTTTTCTTTTAGCCATCTGCTAATTGACTGCAAGTTAATAAGTGTTGCCGATTCTTATGTGTAAGAATGAGGCCCACCCTCTGAGTAGTTTGGTTCTCTTATGGCCAGTTTCTCTAAACATAGTTATCGCTTCATCAATATATATCTTTTTCTAATTGTCAAAAACTGGTTTTCAAACAAAGTTTCGGCTCCTCATAAAGTTAAGTATGGAATGTTATGGAACCCTAACGTTCGAGAAACTCGCCGTTAGATTACAGATCCCACGTACAGGAAAACCTAAACAATTTTTGCAGCTAATCGGATCTGTATTTTAAGATGTTCTCAAGAAGATTATAGAAAGGGTTTTTTGATTAAGTGGCCTGAAGTAAGTACTAATTGCCTGAATAATTTAAAACGTAAAGTAATTTACTACCGGTTTCTACTTACACACCTCGAAGAAACCCGTTGACAATTTTTCTTATTTTAATTTTTTTTTTTTTTTTTTTTTTTTTTTTTTTTTTTTACCTTATGGGGTTTAAGGAGTTAAAGGTGGATATAAAAAGTTTTATTGGCGAATAATATAGAAAAGCGACCAAATAGTTCTGATAGATATTCCAAAAATGTGATTTTTGGAACGAATTTCTGAGAGGATCTCTAAATTTCGATTTCCACAAACCAACAACCATTTCTTAAAGCAGCGGTTGTATTGTGTCAGTGTTGCTGTTTCCAGAGAATCAAAAGAGGCTTCTATAGTGACCTCATTTCCCATCGCTCTAGTAATGAACTCTAGATTACCTGTCTAACCAGGAAAACTCTCCGATCAAACGGTGTACTTTTCTTCTAAACCGCAGAACCCAGGATTGTGGCGGTCAATTGCGGGCTATTAAAACCTGAAGGACGTCATCGTTTAGGATCCTCTCTAAAGCTTGCGAGAATAAAGGAAAACAGAAGGGAAGCGTAAAAGCTTTCTTGATTAAAACTCATCTAGTTTTAAGGTGATAACGCCTCCACAAAGGAGTCCTGGTTGGTCTCCAAAAGACATAATCGCGACATTCATAATAAGTATATATTCGGATTTCCAAGTTTATCACAAAATTTATGAAGACTGTATCCAACTCATATTTTGTCTCTATAGATCGTCATTGCGTTTCCTTGCCTGCATTAAGTAAGTTAGACTCTGCCGATAAGTAACCTGCAAATATGGCAACTTGTCTTTGTTCACAACAATTCCAGATTAGTATATACAAGCCACGGAGAGCGGTAGTATTATAATAATTCCTAAATTCCTAAGAGAATTAATTAATTCCTAAGAGAATTAATAATTCCGTTGCCTCTGAAAATAAGTTTCCCACACGACTTTAACAACGTATATTACTTGATAGTTCTTCTACGGAACTACGAACCAGAAACCTCTTATTGAATTGTTACACAATGCCCCCCCCCGTCTTCTTTTTTTTATAGCTTAGGTTTGAATGAACTCTGAGAACGGTTTCCTCTGAGACAGTTATTGTTTAAGCGTTACGAGGGCCTATGTCAAAGCAGTACTTAATCTTATAAGCAAATGACCGGCTGGGCATAATCAACTCCATAACCCAATAAGAAGAGAATGAATGTAGTCTAATTTGAGATTTTTCTGAAGTGGCCTCACTAAGTAGCTACTTGGAATATTCCCAATGTGGCAAATTATTTAACCCACACTCTGAACCGCTGAGGGATGTAAATTGTTGACTCCCGTGGCTCTTACATTTATCAATTTCTGAATTGCAAAGTCTCATACAGAAAATTTTTGCAATGGCCCTTAGATTACATGAAAACTCTGCGGAAGGCTAAAGTAAAATTTTACTGTCCCTCCTCTCTATCGATTTAGACACATGAAATCATAGAAGTATTTTATGACAGATCTTTCTGGTCAATCTGTATAAAAATTTGATGATTGATGGCCACTGCTAATGGTCGATTTAGTTTCAGCAAATCCAAACAAACTTGATACAAAAGCTCTATTTTTGTATTAAAATTTGAAAAAAAAATGTAAAATTTCGACAATATAAATAAATGTGCCGAAGGGATTATTTTTGGTCCCCTCCCGTTTGTTAGACAATAAAGTCCAATGTCTTCAATTCTATTTAAATAGAAATTCAACAACTTTTTCAAACTCATTGGTTATAAAATGGCATTGGACAGAGCACCGATCCAGCAACAATCGGTTCACCCTGTAGTAACTGCAACTAACCAGAGTCTGTAGCTTAGGATTGGTATTATAAACCCAATTTATTTATACTTAAATTATCTTTTATCCAACTGGACTTTACATAACCCATCGTTAGCCAATATTTATGTAAAGCAACACGTCCTGTTTCTGTCCTTCTAAACTTTTGTTTACCTAAACTAAAATTGTATAGGTAAGGTAGTCCTATTAATTAGGGTACTTATTAATTTTTGGTAAGTGAAGATTACGTGCTTCGAAAAAAATTTTATAATTTTTTGCAATTAGTCTTTGACTACAATTTGTAAACTTTTATTTATTAGTTTAACTTAGAAAGTAATTTCTATGTAAGTATTTATTTGTGAGATAAGCACAATCGACTTGTGGTATCTTGTTTTCACTGATACACTTCCTCAATCCGCCACGACAGTTGCGTAAATTCTATATCTTAATTATGGATAATTGTAAGATTTGCAAATACTCACATTTAAACTTTAATTAATTTGAATTAATTTCATAACCCTCGACCCAAGACAAAAACACTTTTTGTTTTGGTTAAACAACTGCTCCTCTTCCTATTCATTTTTTTTTTTTATATGAGATAATTCTTCACAAAATCTTTCAAACGGTTATATTTAAGGGATATAAGTCTGTAGATCCGCGTAACCCTGAAGAAACATCTTTCCCAACCTTCTAGATCGCTATCGACTGGTTTTCTTTTGACCACGATTAACGATCTTGTAATGAACGCCTCTGTAGCAGTAGGCTCTGAACAATCCACATTGTTATTCACCTAGTAACTAGGTTACTAGATGTCAAAATTGGCACTAAGGGCTGTTGTTTTTAACATTTGAAAAATGTTCTTCAAGTACAGGAAAGTCTATTAACCAAAAAAAAGAGTTAATGATGTAGTATAACGACTTCCTTAGATAAGAAGCGACTATGACAAATCCTTGCCGGAAGAGGTTTTTTCTGTGTAGTATAACGACTACCCTAGATAAAATAAGAGACTATAACGAGTCCTTGTCTAGGAATATCTTACGGTGTAGTATAACGACTACCCTAGATAAAATAAGAGACTATAACGAGTCCTTGTCCGATAAAATATTTCTTAAGAATATTACAAAATACAACGGTATAACTTTAAAAAGGAGACAAAAACAATCTTTATAATTGAACCAAATTTAACTTCCTTAGGTCCGTTCTCATGTGACACCCTGCCATGACTCTTAACGTCGTGAAAATCAATGCCATGACACCTTTTTTCAATAAAACTAAAAAAGTCGTGTTTTCATGACTTTGTATTAATTGTCGCGACACCATGTCGAGAATCAAACCAACTTTGATATTTTTGAGACTTCTGAAAAAATGTCACGTTCGGTACTCCGTGAAAACGGATATCGTCACATTGTCGTGGCAGTGTTTACCTTTTCGTGTTGAATGGTTGTGTAGTGAGTGGTTATTATTCCACAAATATTCCATGACATTAATTTACATGAAAACACCCTTTTAAAAAATGTCACATTGTCACGACTTCAACTGCCACGACTTTATTGTCACATGAAAACGGACCTCTAGTCTATGTGACAATAAAATTTCATGTAACGTTAACTAAGAAAGTCAATGGAAAGTTTGCTGACGCGCATCTGATTGTTAAATTCGAAACAAAACTTGCTTTTTGTATATTAAACGTTAATTAAGGATACAAATGCACAAAAAATAATTTTTACGCCTAGAAGGCTTTTCGTTTTACTTACTTTTCAAACTTTGTTTCCTTTCCTTATTCTCCCTTCTTTCACAGCGGGAGCGTTTAGCCATCTTTATCACAATTATGGTAACAAATAATCAAAATAACTAATTAAAACACTATAAAAATTTCTAACCGGCAAAGCGACTGTTCACTCGAGGTACAAATAACGAAGTGACTACCTGTCGGCGCCGCCGTGTTATCAGGGATTTTGATAATTTGCTATAAACATTGTACTCGTAGGTATGAATCAGCGATACTACTTGTGTAATTATTGAGGAGGACCAGCGAAGGAGAATTTAGCATCTAATCCTTCAATAAAATTACTTTTGTATGCTTTATAAAGGCACAGATTTTATGTGAATATGTTGACAAATGGCTCAAATAACGATAGGCATGAATTGATCATACTTCTGTAATTTTCTGCTTTCTTGATTATTTTAGAGAAAAAAGTGTCGCATAAAAGTTGTAGGGCATAAAATTTAGCATCTAATCCTTCAATAAAATTACTTTTGTATGCTTTATAAAGGCACAGATTTTATGTGAATATGTTGACAAATGGCTCAAATAACGATAGGCATGCATTGATCATACTTCTGTAATATTCTGCTTTCCTGATTCTTTTAAAGAAGAAGATTTGGCATAAAAGTCGGCATCTAATTCTTCATAAAAATTATTCTTGCATGCTTTATAATGGCATAGATTTGATATGAGTGTGTTAGAAATGGCTCCATGAAACTTAAAATGTTTGCTATTAAATGAGTACTCGTCTGATCCAAGACGTCTGAAAGATAGCTACCAACTTTCCAGCCTTTTTTATACAGTTTGGTGGTTGTTTTGATAATTTGGCCCCCTACCCTGCCCTGATAGGTTTAGACACGTGAAAACTATGAATTAAAATAAAAAGTGCCTGTGATTTATTTTACTATTTTCGATTTTTGATTTAACGTGGGATTTTGATCGCGTACTAAAAATAATTTTGGCGAGTTAAATTTAATTTAGTTTAAAAATTCCATTAGATCACGAATGTAAATGAAACAATAGTAAATTGATTACATAAAGTGTAAATAATAATCGAGGCTACTCTTGTTATATTTTTATCTCGGATGCCGAAAAGTCAGCCAAGTAGGTCACGTTCAGAAAAAAAACATTAATTACTCTTTAAGATGAATGATCAGACTTCCAGCTTAATAAGAATTAACACCAAAAGTAGTAGCTTTTGTTTTAGAACCAATTTGTAGAAGAAATTTCCACTAAATCTTTTTAAGAACAAAACTTAAGCTGTCATTCAAAAAGACAGCCTTTTTAAGCTTACATTAACATTTTTTTATTGCAGAGAATTCTCTGGCGATTTAACTCAAAATTTCAGTTGATGAAACAAATTATTTATAATTAGTGTAGTCGTTTTAGTAAAATTTGTTAAAATGCGATTTACAAGCAAGGGATTTGGTGAGTTCGTTATTTGACTAACGTACTGAAAGTCACAAAAAAAATAAAGCCGGGTTTACAATAGCGATAGCGATCTGTTTAAGCTTTGAGTTGTGATCTAGTGCTAGATCACTAACCTAGAGGTTTAAGGTTCGAATCAATCGCCAGTTTTTTCTATTATAGGTGGTACGGTTCATTTAAAAAGCTAAAAGTTTTTGCTGGAGTACTCTTCAACTCCTTCAACAAAAGGCATAAGCAATGAACATGGTCACTTATAATTGAATTACCATTTCGGACTTCTGAATTTTTTTTCGAAAACCGTTTTGTTCATTTTCCCACCCCATCTCTTATTATTTTCTATTTATAAAAGAAATACCTTTATAAATTTTATATTCTCTTTAACTTGCAATATAAAGTACATTTTTATATAACTCTTTGTCTATAATTGTACGAATGTGCAGTATTTGATATCATCAATTGAACTATTTCTACAGGAATTGGGTATTTCAAGCAGAAAAACGTTTAATAAACTTTATCGACTGCTTTTAATAGCTCACACTCATTGGGAGAATTTCTAATTGAAAATTCCAATTCCTGTATGCAATTTAAATGTTTTCTTAACTTTTGTTGATTTTGTTTGTTTTATAAAGAAATTATTTATGTGCAAATAAATAATCCTGCAAGCCAGGTTCGGCATCAAAAGCCTTTCGGATGGACAAACAAAAAAGGGTAATAAATACGTTATTGGTGGTAGGAGAAACCACCCATAGATCACCCATAGAATCCCTGACCTTTCACCTTGTAATACCTTTGAGATCATCCAAAGGTTGGGATGGATTCAGGACTAAAAAGATAGGAAAAGCTGCTTTAAGGAAGCAGCACAATGGGTCAGATTAAAGTGGCTTAAGTTAATTCCCTTTAACTTTATTTGACTTCCCACCCTAAAAATCCTAACCATAAATCTCAACATATATTGCTCTTCAAATATAGCTCTGTTGGCAAGCCAGGTTTGGTACCGAAGGCTTTCTGAAAAGTCAAACAAAAAGGGGTAATAAATACGTATTATTGGTGGTAGGAGAAGAATCAGATTTACTATGAATGCTGATAACACCAGTATCACGCATAAGATCAATGGCCTGTCATAGTCAGAGTCAGTATTAGCGACACTTCACCTCTTGTAGTACCTTTGGAATCATCCAAAGGTTGTGATAAATTCAGGACTAAAGGGATAGGAAAGGCTGCTTTAAAGAAGTCCCTTTTTTAATTAACTCCCTACATAACAATCCGCACCATAAACATCATCATATATTGCTCTTCAAATATAGCTCTGTTGGCAATCTAGGTTTGACACCCAAGGCTTTCCGAAAGGACAAGCAAAAAAAGGTATGGGAGAAGAAACAGATTTGCTAAGAATTCTTATCTCATCAGCTTTACGCATAGGAACTATGGCCTAACATAGTCACTATCAGCGACACATCACCTTGTAGTACTTGTGGGATCATCCCATATGGGTTTGGGATGGATTCAGGACTAGAGGCACAAGAACAGCTGCTTAAAGGAGGCAGTACAATAGATCTGGCTAAGAGACAGAAGTGCACTTGAACTTTAGGTGGCCTCCACCTTAAAAATCGAAACCTTAAACTTTATGAGACAATATTCTTCAAATCCTTTTCTCTTGGTAAGCCGGGTTTAAAAGGGCAAAATACTCTTCACATTTAACTCTGATGCCAAGCTAGATTTGGCACTCAAACTTCTCCACTAGAGGTTAGAAACCTAGTTGAACTCTAACTATAGAGTTAGAAACCTGTTGAAGGCCACGTCCTTGGCGCTATTATCTTTCCTTCAAAATCAGACATGTGTGGTAATGTGGTCGCTATTTAGGAAGTTTACACAGAGTTGTGGTTGGTAAATTCGCGTTGGAGAATTTGTACGAGATCTTTCAACACGTCATACGCTGTAATTAATGTTTTGGCTCTGCTGTTTTCGTCGACATCTAGAGGCTAATTAATTACTAAAATAATTTTTTATTTAATATTTCAAAAAATTCAAGACATGCTCAACTACAATTAATAGCCTTTTGACGCGCCACTAATGTACTATTTTCCATAATTTCCGCTCTCTTGGTTTAAAATAGAATTTTTTTATTAATGTTTTGTAATAACTAACAATAGCAACAAAACAGTAATTAGATGATTACAATGATCGATAAAAAAATATTAACAGCTCAACACTAATCTTACGTGGAGAAAAGAATCGAAGTATCGGTTATTAGGGAGATTGCATGTTAAGTTATAATTAAATGGGATTATTTTTAAGTCACATCGAATTTTATAAAGCATGCAGTATGTAAATCCGAAACAATTTATTTAAAATACCCCCATAAACAATTTTATCGAACGCAATACTTATATGAAAAGTGACAAATTATAATGATACGAAGACATGCGAAGGATCAAAAATTTGCCAACTCAATTCGAAATTATAATTTTAAATTATCATATAATAAGTACTTTCGATGGTATTAAATAATCAGAATAAATTTGCACCAACACAAAATAGCTCACCTAAAAGTACAAAAAATGAGAGAGGGGGTCGTTTAGTGAGTTTTATAGAGGGTTGCAATTATGGCAATCAAAATAATTGGCTATATAAACGCCCAAGACTTGTAGCAATAAACGTTTTATAAAAAACACCGAAAATAAATTTTTTAACCTCAAAAATAGATGAGAGTTTAAGATAGAGAGGCTTATCAAGTTGATTAGCAAAAAGTCGCCCTCTATTTGTAACTTTTGGTCCCTTTTATTAGTGCTAGTCAATAAATCAAGTGGCTTTAAAACAAATTAGCTCATTTTTTATACGAGGGGCACTAAAATAATTATGTAACTACAGATGGAACAAAATCCAATTATTTATTTTCTTAATTTCCACTGACTTGCATCAGCTGTTCTGTGACGACTTCATACCGCCTCTGAACGAGGAGAGACCTTAGGACTTGGCAAAAGTGCCAAATTACACCATCAGTTATAATAGTGGTAGGGTGAGAGTGTGAGTCCATTTATCTATGTTGAGACCCATATTTTGGTGGATGATCTTACCCTTCTAGTGGCTTCCATATCTGATCTATGGTTGGCCTAGTTTTTGAGTCTTTAGAGAACGTCTCATGCTCGCTTATTTAAAATTCGAAATACGTTATCCCCGCTTACTGCTTGCATCCAGGTGATGGTCTACGGTACCGTGCGCTCTCCTGCTCTATTTAGCAATATTTAATATTTTCTCCAGAAGTTTATCTCATCGTGTATGGAATGTACTTTGATGCCTTGTGACGACTTCATACCGCCTCTGAACGAGGAGAGACCCTAGGACTTTAAATTTGTTTCTGGAGCCCATCAGTGACGTGCCAAGTTTCATCACCAGACCATCTTAGAGAATAGATCATGATCGGCTTTCAAAGTGCCAAATGACACCAACAGTTCATAGTGGTGATAGAGTGAGAAGTGAGTCCATTTATCTATGGTGAGACCCATGTTGTTTGGATGATCTTATCCCTCCAGGTGGCTTCCGTATCTGATCTATCATGAGCCCAGTTTTTGAATCTCTAGAGGTCTTCTCATGCTCGCTTTTTAAAAAATTCGAAACACGTTATGCCCCCCTCAGTATCTGCAGCAGGTGATGCACCAGGTCTACGTTACCGTGCGCTCTCATGCCCTATTCATCAACATCTGGTGTCTCATCCAGGAGTCTATCTCTTCGATGAAGTAAAAAGAGGTTATTTTTGACATTTCGAGCAACACTCTCAATTATTTCTACCATGGCTAACTAGATAATTTTTCAAGCTTTCCTCGTATAATATTTTTGTTGACTCTGGAAGAAAAATAAGTTTAATTCATAAAAATTAATCAGTTGTCAACATTCTTTTGAGTTATGATTAATTATTGGAGGGGAAAAAATTTCGTAAGAAACACGCAACATACAAAATAATGATTACTAAAGTATTTACATCATATGTCAGAAAGTCACTTTTGCATTAATCCTTAGATTAAGTCGTTAAGTTTTGACAGTCGACTAATATAACTTGAAGTAAATTTTTTTATATAAATGCGAGCTCTTTTCGTGTTACAAAAGATGCGTCTCGTCTTTATAAGCTTTCTTAATTTTTCTTTTTAGGCCTTTATTGTCCGTATACAAAGCGTTTTAAAGGAGAGTACCCTTTAACTTTTGGAAGAAGCCTCAGATACTACCATAGGATTAGGTCTTTCAATTTTGCTGGTACAGGGGACGGACCTCATCTTCAGTTCTTTCAAGGGCTCTTCAAGCCTCATTAACAGTCTTGATGACTATTCAAAAATTATTATTTGATTTGAATAAACTAGTTATTTAATTACCTATTTAAAACGTATAAAAGAACGTATCCTGATGCTGATAAAATTTTAATCAAAATTGTTAAAGCAGGTTTTAGAAATGAGCCATTTTCTATAATTTGAAAACTTGAAACTTTAGAATACTAATACCGTGGAAAAGCTAAAAAATGTTTTCAATACACAAAAAAAATTTAATTAGTTATTCTGACTCTCTCTTTTCATTCGCTTTTTTTTTATTTAAAACTCGAAACTTTGAGAATTACAAAAGTCGTGCTTATTATATTTTTTTCGATTTTATTTACAAGAAATTTATTGATTACCCACAAGTTTACTTTTATAAGATTTATTTTTATATAAAGGGCGATTTTAAGATTTTTCGTTTGACCATGGAAGTCTGTAAACGTAAAGTAAATAGAAATAAAACGAGAAATAAGGTAAACACTCAAAACCTCCATATCGCAGGTTTAAAGCTTTATGACGGGAAAACGTGCGGTCTCGTTTTATTTCTGCACAATTCGCGTAGCTCTTATACGATGAAGTATTAGATAGTCGCCAAATTTATTGAGAGTACTCAGAGATGTACTCGATTCTTCATCAACGTTTCTTGAGCTGCATTGTGAAATAAAGAAAATCGTAAATCGAAAATATAAAATACTTTTATACAGCCACTGGATTAAGCTCCAGAATACTTCGTTGTAGGCTCAATTTATATCGACTAAGAAACTAGCCCTTCCATTTCATTAGAGGTTAGTCTAGCTCTAGATCAAAGGCTTATGGTGCTCTGGGAAACTCTCTGTGTGGGAATAATTATTTAAATAGTCTCTATGCAAATTTCATTTTTTTAAACCTATTTTGTCTTCTGGTGGGTAATCAAATGAGATTTCTGAGTCAACAGGCTTACAGCCAAACCACGAAAAGATGTCTAATCTGCTCCTTAGACCCACCTCATCAACCCCCTTTGCTCGCTCGCAAGCTCGCAAACCACGAGAAGATGTCTAATCTGCTCTTTGGACCCATCTCATCAACCCTTTTGGCTCGCTCGCAAGCTCGCTTTGTCATTGACAACTGCTCGTTCTAAAAGGTTCTACAAAATTACCAGTCGTCTTTGCCACTCGATGAAACTCTAGAACACTTCGTAATAGGTTTAATTTATATCAACTAAGCAACTAGCCCCTCCATTTAATTAGAGGTTAGCCTAGCTCCAGATCAAAGGTTTAAGGTGCTCTGAGAACCTCCCTGAGTGGGTAAAATTATTTAAATGGTCTCTATCCAAATTCCATTTCTTGAAACTTGTGTTGACCTCTGGTGGGTGATCAAATCAAATGTCTGAATCAACAGACTTACAACCAAACCACGAGAAGATGTCTAATTTGCTCCTTGGACCCATCTCATCAACCCTTTTTGCTCGCTCGCAAGCTCGCTTTGTCATTGACAACTGCTCGTTCTAAAAGGTTCTACAAAATTACCAGTTGTCTTTGCCACTCGATGAAACTCTAAAACACTTCGTAATAGGTTTGGTTTATATCGACTAAGAAACTAACCCCTCCATTTAATTAGAGGTTAGCCTAGCTCCAGATCAAAGGTTTAAGGTGCTCTGAGAACTTCCCTGAGTGGGTAAAATTATTTAAATGGTCTCTATCCAAATTCCATTTCTTGAAACTTGTGTTGACCTCTGGTGGGTGATCAAATCAAATGTCTGAATCAACAGACTTACAACCAAACCACGAGAAGATGTCTAATCTGCTCCTTGAACCCATCTCATCAACCCTTTTTGCTCGCTCGCAAGCTCGCTTTCTCATTGACAACTGCTCGTTCTAAAAGGTTCTACAAAATTACCAGTCGTCTTTGTTACGAGTACTTAAGTAGTTCTTAGAAAAACAAAATATTATTTTTTAAAGTTTTCAGTTCCACCACGCAATGAGAAACCTTACGAAAGCAAATACTATATTCTTTATACTACATTTTCAATCTGTAATAAAAGTAATCGTGATTTGTAATCTTTTATTTAAAAAAAATGTTTTTCAAAGAAGCTTATTATAGCTAAAGAAAAAATATTTCATTCAAAAGAGAATAGAATTGGGCATATAAAAGAAATTGAAAATTGACTATTCTTTTACGTGTAGAAAAATAATATTTCTATACAATAAAAATCCGAATTAAACAGTAATTATAAGGTTTGTTCCAGCAAACAATTCTGAACGGTTACAGGTACTGTTTTACTGCGCATGCGCGGTTCGATTCCAAGATCGAATCAGTTCTGAACTGTCAATGCTGGAACGCTTTCTACAGAAAGCGATAGATGCCCTCATTCAAATAATTTAAGCGCTATGATTTAAATTCAGTTTAGTAACCATAAGTTCATAATAAAACTTGATGTTCTTGAGCGTTTGATCATTTTATAACTTGGCCAGCCATGTTGCTTAAGAAAGCAGTTACACGTCCAATCCCTGGATGTAACGAACTTATCGTTATATCGAAACGATCTCCCACGTCTGGTAAAAAAAGCCGTTTGATGTCCGGCAAATCATAAAAAATTAACATATGTTTTAAGGGAGATATTTTCCCAAATCCACCCGAAGATTCAGCTTGATAATAGTCGTTCGTTCTAAACTGCTCCGCTAGATTTTCCAAAATTTCTTTAGAAACCCGAAAGTGTTCCAAAAACTCCTTGTAGTTGTATAGTGGCACGGTTTCTTCAACGTATCCCTCTATTTTAGGGCTACTTCGGTTTTCCCCAAAAGAAGTTCTAGAAACTGTTCTTGAGCTTGATGATGAGGAAGACGAAGAAGATTACACAAAAGTTCATTAAAAATGAGTAAACTACTATTCTGTTGCTAAACTAAACGCGCGAAGTCGACAGATTCAATTTGCACATGATCGGAATTATAAATACTTGCTTCGAACCTAGAACTGCTTTTACAGTTCTAAAACCGTTCCGAATCATTCCGAATCAAAATTCGTTTATGCTGGAACGTCAAATTCAGAGTGACAGTTCGAGATTTGTATTGCTGGAACGCGTTGTTCGAACTGCGCATGTCTAGAACAGTTCTGAACAGTTCTATACCGTTCGAATTGCTGCTGGAACGAACCTATAATCGATGAGGCAAAAATGTGGTGAAAAGCTGGCTTAGAGCTCTAAACTACAATAAAGTGTGTGGGTTGAACGTGGGCCACAGTAAGGGCCTGTTAAGCCACCCATCTTTTGAAAAAGCGTTCATCGACAGTACTAATAAATATAACGTTTCACAAAGCCCTATTTGCCCCTAGTTTTAAAATTTTTGACTATTTATTCAATGATCATCCCCTTTTTTGAGATTTTTCGTAGAACGTGATTTGGTAGATAAATAAAAAAATAAAGTAAAGGAAAAGCGTTTTAATCAAACAACGACTTAATTGAGGAGTTTTTTTTCTCTGCTCAACCTAAATCAATTTTATATTGGTTTATCTAAGCATTTATACATTAAGGTTTAATATTATGGTCAATTAACTCGATCAATCATTTCGTTAAATACTCAAATCTACTTTTAACAATTGAAGTATAATTAACCTAATTCCATTCTCTCTTAATGTAAACAAAAATAATAAAATAAATTTTTTATGTAAAAAAAAGTGTGTAAATATTGATCTTTTAATAAATTTAATAACTGAATATTGATATTAATTATTTAAAAAATTAAAGGCGCTAATGGGAGTACATTGTTTACATTTATTACGAACTGTCAATTTATTACATTATGGTACTCTAACTCCAGTCTCTATTTAATATCAATTTGTTTAATTATAATTTAGTACTGCTTAATTAATAAATACTTATAATCAGTTTTAATGGACTGCATTCCAATTTATAACAAGTTATTGTAATTTAATGGTAAGTTCAAACTTGGACTATTTACTCTCAGCTTTCACAGGACTCGCAATAACTGAGAAATTATTGCCTTTTCTTAATAAAAATTAAATGAGGGCACACATAGCTTAGTGTAGTTAACGAATGAGTTATAGAAGACATGGAAGAGGGCAGAGTTTGGAGGTAACAATACCAAAAGTCTCCAGATATCGCTATATTATGGCTAAGAGAGGGAGGGGGTAAAAACGTCCCGTTTTTGGAGTTTTTTTATTCTATATAGAAGATGGTAGGTTATAGGTAAAAAAATTTGTTGGAAAAATGAAACTTGTAAAATTTTCTACAAGACTGTTCTTATTCACTTTTTCTCTAATCCTTATAGTTTTCGAGACATCCTCGTGCAAAAATGGTTAAGGTATGAAAAAACAATTTTACCTCATGTTTTTCTTCAAACTTTTGCCTCTAGCACCTCAGCCTTAAAGAATAGAGAAAAAAATGAATAAAGGAAATCTTGTAGGAAATTTAATATGCTTTCATTTTGCTAAGAAAAATTTTTACACTAGGACCCACTTTTTACTTTGAATATTTATTCTCATCACTCAGGACTCCCAAAAACTGAGAAATAATAATCATTTTGAAAATAATTGCTTTTTCTTAATAAAAATTAAATGAGGACACACACAACTCAGTCTAGTCAACAAAAAGTTTATACAGGACATGGAAGAAGGAGGAGTTAAACACTAAAAGTCTCCAGCCTTAGCTACACGACTAAGGAAGGGAGGGGGGTTAAAACGTCTCGTTTTTGAGGGTTTCGCTGATATCTTGAAAACAGTGGGTCGTAGGGAAAATTTTTTTTTAGTAAAATGAAGCTTATAAAATTTTCTACAAAACTGTTGATTCACTTTTTTTCTGTTCCTTATAGTTTTTGCGATATTTTCCGGCAAAAATTGTTAAGGTATGAAAAAACCCTCAACTTTAAAGAATAAAAAAAATAGAAAGAATCTTGTAGGAAATTTAATAAGCTTTCATTTTGCTAGGAATAATTTTTTCCTTAGCACCCACCGTTTTCGAGATATAAACCATAAACTAAATATCATATTTTGCACCCCACGCGACTAATAGCGCGCTAGCAATTAGAGCGTCTAATTTAGGGTTAACGAATTGACTTGGAAATAATAACAACTGTTTTTACTGTGGGTTTTGAAAAAACTTTGTAACCAAAGATTTAAAAAACTCAAAGAAAATTAATTTATTTTGTACCAAACATAATCCTATTTGACCGTAAAATGAAATTAGGAAACGAAGCAGATAAACAACAAAAAATTAGCTCGGAAAATCTGAAAATTAAACAAAAAATTTTTTTGTGCATTGTTGCGTTTATGAATTTTAAATAGAAATAACCAGCTATTGTTTTCTTTTAAAACATTAACGAAAAATAATATGGAAAAACAAATTTCCCCCAAATTTTCTTCTTGATCTTTGACATAAAAAAAAAGATACTTTTTGTGCATAATTAAATTTTTCTACATGAAAAGACATTAGTTTTCTCTCAAAACGTATGTTTTTAGACTGTATGAAATGCAAATAATATGTAAATATAAGTGGCCTTTGGGAAGATCATTTAAAACAAACGAAAATTAACATTTAACAAAAAACGTATAAAAAAGGGGAGCGAGTCCAGGACAATTTTCCTAAATTTAATTATTTATTTGGTTTTTTTATTATTACAAATTAAAGAAATCTTCGTAGCGGATATCAACTTAAACGACTTTTCTCTGTGTTAAGTATCAACTCTAATGTACTTCATTAACGTCAGTGGATCAGTGGTGCTTAAAAAGGTCTAAGTATGCTTTAGAGTTGAACGAAGCGAGGTTAATTTACATTGCTTAAACCATATAGGGACCAAACAACTATAATAATTTCAAAAGTCATGTAGAGGAAGTAGGAAAATGCAAAAGCGCCTACTACTTAAAATACCTTTCGTAATATCTCCGCTTACTACAACTCATATTTATAATATAAACCCTTTCTAACATCGCAGGTGGTAGATAATTATTTTCAAGTGTATACTATTTATCCTTTCTCCCGAATAACATTCTTTAACAAAAGTTCAAAGTGATATTAACACTTTTAATTAGTTTAAACTGAAAGGGCTATTTATAATTTTCTTTTAAAACAAATGAATAAGATTATTAATTAAATGTTTTTTTAACTTTTCTTTTTACTCTGCTCGAAACGCTTGACTTCAAATTACACTTAAATTTACTCTAAACAGTAATACTTAAGGGTACTTTTATTACTCGTTATTTAAATAAAATTCTTCTTTTTCTTCTTATTATCTTTCTCCTTGATGTACTTCGTTTGAGTATATCGCCTCTAAGAATATGAAGGAAAACTAGTCCAACTTCTTCTTTAGGCGATTTCGTTCAAAGTTAAACTAGAAGAAGCTTTGGTTATCCCAAATGTGAAAGTGCGTGCTTCCCATCAAGGTCAAAAGTATACCCAACTTTTCTCCACTGATGCACAAATAATTTTATAAAAGGTACGGCTTATTTTATACAGGGTGATTAGTTTAAATCTCGCTTTTAGAATTTTCAAAAAAAATATTAATTTACAGTTTTTTGTACATTTTTGATAAATCTTTTCGATTAATTTCATCATATCCCATCTCTAAAATTAATATTTTTCGAATATGTTATTTAAAGCTCTATTATATTACACACTTTTATCTCGTATTTCCCAATTATTTTTATATTAAATTCTAACTTTTTCTCTTTCAAGCTTGAATTAATCGATTTGACCATTCATCAATTGCAGCACTCAGCTTTTCTATTGAAAACTCTCTTGTGCATAATGTTTTAAATAATCAATCATGGAATGTCTTTTTTGCAAAGCAGTAACATTTAGAGTGAGGCGGAAAATTTACAAAAGAATAGTACATAATTAGTACTAGTCTAATCAAAGATGGAGTTATAGAGGGTATGGAAGAGGGCGGAATTTCTTGTCCCGCTTTGAGGGTTTTCGCTTATATCTCGAAAACGATAAATCCTAGGAGAAAAATTATTCGTAGCAAAATTAAAGCTTATTAAATTTCCTACAAGATTGTTTGTATTAATTTTCTTTATTTTTTACAGTTTTTGAGATATCCTCCTGCAAAAATCGTTGATGTATAAAAAAAATTTTTGTTGCATATTTTTCGACACTTTTTCTTCGAGCACGATTTTTGCGGGCATATATCTCAAAAACTATAAGGAATAAAAAAAAAATTTTAAATAATCTTAAAGGAAATTTAATAAGCTTTCATTTTGCTTAGATTTTTTTTTCTTTAGAACCCACTGTTTTTGAGATAATAACGAAAACTCTAAAAACTGAACCTTTACACTTCTTTCTCTTCTATGACTCTTCAGGCATAAATTATTTGAACAGGCACAGTATTGCATTAAAAGAAATCGTTTTGGTGCATATTTTGCCTTATTTTTCCTCATCTTAATCTTATTTATTTCTGAAACAAATAATAATAAATGAGCTATACGTATAATAAAGTTTACATCCCTTGTTTTAGTAAAACCTTATAAGAGAAATAATAAATTCTTCATTTATAATATAATTTTCATTTGTATGTTGGTGTAATATATTTTCTTTGATGCCTTATCTTCATTATTTTCTAATAAAGGATTCGACACAAGTAGTACATTATTATGTTTAACAAGATTTTAGCATAAAAAGGATCTCTCTTTGCAAAATAATTTGATTTATTACGAATAAATATATTACCTACCCATAATTGAATTTCTATATGTTGTATAAAACCTATAATTAATTAATACCGCAAAGTAATTAAATATTTTGCTCTAAAATCAATATGATGCGGATAACTAAAATAATTAATGAATCATAAGTATTCCCAAAAATTAAACAAATAATTAAAATCATCCAACTGAATTTTTTTTAAATCTGTTGTGGTTTTTGTTTCATGAAATTGCTTTTTTCTAAATAATAATTAAATTAAATGCTCACTATTGGTGGCCTGTGGATAATGGTAAAATAATAATCAGGATTTTGCGTCCAAACAAAAGGTAACTGAGGGCAGCAAAATGGCTTCTAATGGACGGTTTTCCCAAAGTTTTGACTCAAACGAAGCACGTTTTCCTTTTAAAGTAATTAAGGGTGGAAAATTACTTATTTACTACTTAAGGGTTGATTATACCACAATATATTATTAAGATAATTTGTTTATTACTACATGGACTATAAATTTTATTAAAAGCACTTTTCAATCCTATGGACGGTTTTCCCAAAAATTTGACTCAAACAAAGCACGTTTTTAATAAACGAGGGTGGAAAATAACTTCGTTACTACTTTAGGGTTAAATAGCTAATGAATCTGAGCTTCTATCGACTTAAAACCCTGTAGTACTTAGAAGAAAATATATGCAAGAAATTACAGGCCCCCTGAACGATGTACCAGAGCTACAGTAAATGCCTGAGTGTGACTGCGCCTTTAGATGCCACTTAAATGCAATTATTAAATTATTTACGTTTTCTATTAAACTATTTTTGCAAGAAAAAGCAAAATTAAATTCGAAAACAATCGCTTAGTGGAAGAAAAATTGATAAAATTCCAATGTGGACGTTATCAATAAATACATTTAAATTTTAAATTAGAAAAATAGAAAAATCGAACATTTAGTGATATCAATAAACATTATTTTGAATTAAATTAGAAAAATATTAAAATAAAACATGCAGCGACATCTATTATATTTATTAATAAACAAAATCTAATTAAATTTCTTTAAAGCCCTAATCGTACAAATAAAAAAAAACCTGATGTGCTCATAACACAACTTCTTCTTACCTGTAAAGTTAATTTGACGAACTTTATAAGTATTAAAACATATACAGGGTGTCCCTAAAAAACAAATATTTTTCTAATTCCGCTTTAAACGAAAACAGAAACAGTTCATCGATTTAAAAACATGTGCTTGTAGGTTTAGAACATGTAACACCCTGAGTTTGAGCAGCAGGAAGACAATACCAGGGTATGACCAACAAGCCTTAAGGCATTGTAACAATGACCTTCCAGTCGTAATTCTCTTTATTTGACTGTATACTTAGTAGAAACAGCACATTCAACAGATGTGTGTAGAAGACCTCTTGGAAAGGCTTGGAACGCTTCCATGAATATTTTCTTACTTTCCATGTTCAAAATGAATCTGGAGATACACTGTATACAAACTTGTTTAAATTAAGAACCATTTTTAAATATTATCAAATTAAAACATACGAAATAGCCATTTGAAGGGTCTTCGGGCCTCCTTAACCCGCTTTGTGTACAAAAGCTTTACTTGTGAGTACTGAGTAATTATTTATAAAGGAAAAAAGCTATTTAGGACTTCTTGTATAATTCCAACGTAATAAGTACTAATTTAAACTTTTTACGCAGCCCTAAACTTTTAATTTTAAGTTGCAATTGCTTTTTATGATAATTTTGTCCTAGAACTCGCTAAAATTAGCAATTTAACGTAAACTTCATTAACCATAACGCAAAAATATACCTATTGCAACTTAATTATTTAAATTAAACTGAGAACTGAGAAAACATAAGCCAAAAAAATAAAAAAAAAGTTTTAATTTTCAAAAAAAGTAACTTACATAATTAAAATAGAATTTAATACACGTTAAAAGGCCTGGGAGAAAATAATAACCATATTTATCAAAAAATGTATCTTTTTTTTTGTTTCGTTCTTTCAATCAAGAAGTCAGAGCTTACAAAAATGGTATCTTTAATGAAAAAGCTAAAGAAAAGGCCTTAAAAAGAATTATTTATTTGAGATAAGAGAAGTGAGAGAAAAAAAAAGAAATGTTTTAAAAGAGATCTCTCTTATATAAACCATCGCGATGTGAGCTGCTGCTTTTACTTAAATACCATTGATGGTCGATACCTTAACAAAAACACTTTAATTCGCTTTATTGGATATTTAAATGGTTTATAAATAACAAGTTTAAATTAAATTGTTTAATTAAAGATTTTACTATTTAAGGTCTAAGAACCCAGTTAAATTGTCTAATTTTTTCTCTAGAAACTCGGGCAAGTATTTTCTTTCTAGAGGCCCTGTTCAAGTGAGCTACTGACCTCTAGTGACTTCGTCGAATTTTTTTCCATAGAATCCCTCGCAAGTGTCTTTTTTTCTAGAAACCCTGTTAAGAATCTCTTTGCTAGAACCTTTAAGAAAATGCTCTTTTAGAGGCTGTTCCAAGCCTCTCCTTTCGAAAGCCGTTGCCTAAGCCTTTATTCTCAAGACTGTGTCAAGTATATACTCTCTAAAGACTTAGTCGAGTTGTTTTTCCATAGAAACTCTGGCAAGTGTCGCCTTTCTAGAGACCCTGTCAAGAATTTTATCGCTAGAACCTTCAGAAAATTACTCTTTTAACAACCTTACTAAGCCTTTCGTATGGAAAGGCGTGACCTGAACTTTTTGATCTAAAGAAAGTTCCAAGTGTCCCCTCTATAGAGACTTCGTCGAATTTATTTTCTATAGAAACTCTGGCAAGTTAATTCTTTCTAGAAGCCCTGTGAAGAATCTCTTTGCTAGAACCTTTAGAAAAATGGTCTTTTAGAGGCTGTACCAAGTCTCTCTTTTCGAAAGCCGTTACCTAATGCCTTTATTCTAAAGACTGTGCCAAGTGTAAACTCTCTAAAGACTTAGTCGAATTGTTTTTCCACAGAAACTCTGGCAAGTGTCTTTTTCTCTAGAGGCCCTGTTAAGAATTTTCTCGCTAGAACCTTCAAAAAATTTCCCTTTTAGAAACCTTACCAAGTCTTTCGTATGGAAAGGCGTGACCTGCACTTTGTGATCTAAAGAAAGTTCCAAGTGTCTACTCTATAGAGACCCCGTCGAATTTATTTTCTATAAAAACTCTGGCAAGTCTGTTCTTTCTAGAAGCCCTGTTAAGAATATCTTTGCTAGAACCTTTAGAAAAATGCTCTTTTAAAGGCTGTACCAAGTCTCTCCTTTCGAAAGTCGTTACCTAATGCCTTTATTCTAAAGACTGTACCAAGTGTATACTATATACTCTAAAGACTTTGTCGAATTGTTTTTGCACAGAAACTCTGGCAAGTGTCTTTTTTTCTAGAGGTCATGTTAAGAATTTTCGCGCTAGAACCTTCAAAAAATTTCCCTTTTAGAAACCTTACCAAGCCTTTCGTATGGAAAGGCGTGACCTGCACTTTGTGATCTAAAGAAAGTTCCAAGTGTCTACTCTATAGAGACTTCGTCGAATGAATTTTCCATAGAAACTCTGGCAAGTCTGTTCTTTCTAGAAGCCCTGTTAAGAATCTCTTTGATAGAACCTTTAGGAAAATGCTCTTTTAGAGACTGTACCAAGCCTCTCCTTTCGAAAGCCGTTACCTAACGCCTTTATTCTAAAGACTGTACCAAGTGTATACTATACACTCTAAAGACTTAGTCGAATTGTTTTTCCATAGAAACTCTGGCAAGTGTCGCCTTTCTAGAAACCCTGTCAAGATTTTTCTCGCTAGAACCTTCAGGAAATTTCTCCTTTAGAAACCTTACCAAACTTTTCCTACGGAAAGACGTGACTTGCACTTTTTGAGCTAAAGAACGTTCCAAGTGTCTACACTCTAAAGACTTAGTCGAATTGTTTTTGCACAGAAACTCTGGCAAGTGTCTTTTTCTCTAGAGGCCATTTTAAGAATTTTCTCGCTAGAACCTTCAAAAAATTTCCCTTTTAGAAACCTTACCAAGCCTTTCGTATGGAAAGGCGTGACCTGCACTTTGTGATCTAAAGAAAGTTCCAAGTGTCTACTCTATAGAGACTTCGTCGAATTTATTTTCTATTTATTTTCTAACTCTGGCAAGTCTGTTCTTTCTAGAAGCCCTGTTAAGAATCTTTTTGCTACAACCTTTAGAAAAATGCTCTTTTAAAGGCTGTACCAAGTCTCTCCTTTCGAAAGTCGTTACCTAATGCATTTATTCTAAAGACTGTGCCAAGTGCATACACTCTAAAAACTTAGTCGAATTGTTTTTCCATTGAAACTCTGGCAAGTTTCTCCTTTCTAGAGGCCCTGTTAAGAATTTTCTCGCTAGAACCATTAGGAAATTTCTCTTTTAGAGACCTATTATGGAAATTAAAAATTTTTTTTTTCTTTCGTGAATGCTGTGCCAAGTAATTATTCTTCTGTAGTAGTCGTTTTAACAATACTCTCTCCAGAGTTACTTCTTGAGAAGCTCTACTACTATTTTATAAGTAACAATGATAAAATAAGCATGAAGAGATTTCGCCGCATCTAGTAGTTAGTACCTAGTAAAATACGGAAGGAACGTGTAGGTTTAACATTTCTTTTAAAAAATGCTAATTAGCGAAAAATGACAGGCCATCAATTCTCAACCATTAAAAGGAGGTCAAAACTAAGTGGAAACTTTTAAATATTTTCTTTTCACTTTCACGTTTTTTAACTATGTGCGCATTACCACAAAAAAATTTTCTTGAAAGGCAAAGTCGCATTTTACCCCAGTTACTTTTCCTGTCGATCCTTGAGAAATATATGTATCTCTGCAAGTTTAAATCCACGCCTCTAGTTTTAGTCCTAAATTTAAAGAGCGATTTGACAGGTTTAAGAGAAAAAACTCAACGGTTGTATAAAATTTTGACACGGTGTAAATTGTACCACCTGAGGTACAAAATGGATAAAACAATTTTATTTTAATAACTACACGTTTGTATAATAAAAATTTGAGCCAGCTAAAGGATAACAACGCATTAGATGAGATTAAGCAATTTAAAAATAATTTACACCCAAAACTATTAAAACCGACTCACGTTTAATTCAAAATTTAAAATTTTGAAGTTTTAAATAAACTTTAAAAGACTAAAAGTTTGTAGTTTCGGAAGATTAACGGAAAATCCGTGCGATTGTTTAAATTCTCTCACGTTATAAACCAAAGAGACGCTTTCGCAAACTTAAAGCCAACATCCTCTCAAAGTTTAGTATAATAGAAGACGTCAAATCTTATTAAATTTACTTTAAATCGATCTTAAGCTTACAATAGATTTAGAAACTACAACAGAAATTAAAATTATTTTAGTTTTGCTCCTACTCCCTCGTACGTTAAAGTTGATCCGTTAAGTGCTCAAGCTATCACCACTTCGCTGAGAATAATTCTAGATGACGAAAACCTCGCTTACAATATGTAGCAAACTTAAACGAAATTATGTGAGCCTAACCTACGCCACACATTATCAAGGGATAAACTGTGAACTGGCCACTCCATCTGACACTTATTAGGTCTATTCAAAACTCAAGTCGTGTACTGGCAGATAGAACAAACCTCCTTGTAATTGTACGAGCCTAACCTAGGTTTTTTATCGTCATTAGTAAGAGCGATGATTCATAATGAATTGATGAATCCATTGAACACTTTGGTGTTAAACGGAAGTTAGCTGTGCAAGACTAAAACCTTTAAGTGACCAATGTAACAAACCTGCTTGTAATTGTACGAGCTTAACCTAGGTTTTTTTATCGTCATTAGTAACAGCGATGGTTCATAATGATCGAAGTATGAAAACTATCGAACACTTTGGTGTTAAGCTTGAAGTTACCGATGAAACAAACCTATGCAAACCTAACCTAGGCATTTGATCATTATCATCATCAACGGCAAGAGTACATTGTGATTGGTCAATCTATCAGATACTTGGTTTTTAAGAGAGCAAGCTTTTTGGATCTTAGGGTGGACTTCTCTTTTTCAGTGCTGACAAGACGTTGGGGTCAGATGGAGTGAGCTAGCTGGGGCTGAGCTGTACTTTTGACGCTTGAAATTGAATTTACGAGCCTTAGCAATCAAATTAGGATATTTTATTTTAAATTTTTATGCAATCCCTAATATGACTACCCTAGAGAATAATTGAGGAATAATTAGAAAATAAATGTAGAAATTAAAGAATGGACAAAATTGTAGAGAATAGTTGGTGTATTACAATTTTTTTTGAGTTCTCATCGATCACTCTGTTACCAGTAAATTCTTTCATTATAACAATGGTTGTTTTATTCAACTTGGATATCAGTAAAATTAAGTTACACTTCCACGCCTAAACTGAAAAGGGGAAATGCTTTAGACAATATTTCCAACGTCTTTTCCACTATTCAATTTAGAGAGAACAAAACCTATGCTCTAAACTCTTATCCTTTCCAAAATCTCAATCTCAAAGTAATTAAATTTTCAGTTAGCCACATAAATTAAATTAATTATATATAAGGAATACTGTCGTCCCAGGTAAAGATGTTTTATTACTCTTGTCACAAATTTTACTAAATTATTACAAAATTTTAATTTAAATTTACAACAAACGCAATTTACCTAAAAGTAATTAACTTTAATTATTTACAAGTTGATTGTGTTAAAATTTTAATTTACATACAAAATAAAAAAGTAGAAAAAAAGTTCAAGATAGTAGCTACTCTAGCCTCTAGCTATAGTAAAATTGATGTACACAGTGTGGCGAAAGAGTACTACTTGTAGGAAATAAAAATAGTATGTGGGCCTCTTGTTGTCAGTAGTAGGTAGTTTATTTATTTAAAAACCTTACTAAACAGACTTTTAATTTTCGAGTCTCTCAGGGTTACTTTTTAGGTCCTCTCGTATTCTTTTTACACAACAACTAAGCTGTGAAACCAGTTAGCCTCTTGTTGTTAATGATAGGCACTTTGCTTGTTTAAAAATCGAGCTTTAAGTTGGTGAGTTTCTCAGGGTTACTTTTCAGGCCCTCTCGTATTCTTTAAAACAATTAACTTGTGATGTTTGCGACACTGCTTAAAATGTAAATATAAAGAACGTAATAAAAATATATTAACAATTTATTTAAAATTATCACATTTAAGTGATAGTTAAATAGTCTCTTTTTGAAAATCCTTTTTATTAATTACAACTATAATAGCTTTACAAGTTGAAACAATTGTTACCGAATGTAATTCTACGAGTTGATAAATTTGTTCAAAATTACAAAAACGTTTTGCGATTAAACTAATTGGCAATTTAAGGTTAACTTATGTATCTTTTTAAATTTACGTTTTTTTTTCGAAAACACGTACGAACAAAATAAAATTTAAAATTGTATTTTAATAATGGGAAAAATTTTAACTTTGATTAGGACACTAATAAACCAATTAAACTTTGTTCCATTATTTATTTTACTACGTATTTTTTCTAACTTTTTGATAAATGAGAAATACAAATTTATTGGGATGTGAATTTTTATTTTAAAATTCGCTGAAAAATTTAAATTGGAAATTGTTTCGAGAATTACAAAGGAACTGAATTTTAAACTTGTTATTTATTTATTATGTGACAAGTTACACGTGTAATCAGATCACATTTATTAAATTTTTAGCAAAATTTAAGTTTTCACCCTCAAATGGTATAAGAATGTTTCATGTATTTTAAGGGTGCATATTTTATTCATATCGAAGTACAGTAATTCAATTATTGGGGAAGGCTAATAAGAAAATTGATCTCGTGTAAGAAAAACAAGTATTTTAAATTAGTTCAGGTGGGAAATAAATAAAGGTGCCTTTAAATAATGTCAGAAGGGCGTCGCTCAAAGCAATCAATTTCCACATTATTATGAAGAGAGAATTGCAAGGTCTTTTTCAGGGTCTCGCGTATAATATTAGAGTGCCTTATGTGTCTTTTAGGGTATCCTAATATATCAATAATTTAGCTATAGGAATACCCAGGTTTATATTTTAGAGCCTGAAAATCAGTGTTATAAAATATCTGTATTTTCACAGCTTCTCGTCCTGAAGAAGTCTAGGATAGCTTGTTTCTTATAAAGTCTCTTAGACCTCATACAGAGCATCTTAAAAGTTTTGCCAAGGTTATTCATATCCCTAAGTGGCCATTTCAGCACCTGAAAAGCAGTGATTTTTAATGTACCTGGATTTTGGGAACATTAGCTCTGGTCTAAAGATTTTTTCTCTTTACCTCTTCTTGTCAAGTCTCTTGGAAACCCTACCAGGTCTATTAAAATTTTTATCAAGGCTATTAACATACCTAAGCTGCCATTTTAGCACCTGAAAACCAGTGATTTTAAATATACCTGGATTTTCGGAAAATTCGTGCCCTGGTCTAAAGATCTTTTCTCTTTACCTCTTCTTGTCAAGTCTCTTGGAAGCCCTACCAGGTCTATTAAAATTCTTATCAAGGCTATTTACATACCTAAGCTGCCATTTCAGCACCTGAAAACCGGTCATTTTAAATATACCTGGATTTTCGGAAAATTCGTGCCCTGGACAAGTCTTTCTTTTCTAGAGCCCTGGTCTAAAGATCTTTTCTCTTTACCTCTTCTTGTCAAGTCTCTTGGAAGCCTTACCAGCTCTTTCAAAAGCCTTAGACTATTTACAAACCAAAGCTCCAATTTCAGCACCTGAAAACCAGTGATTTTGAATATACTTGGATTTTCGGAACATTCGTGCCCTGGACAAGTCTTTCTTTTCTAGAGCCTTGGTCTAAAGATCTTTTCTCTTTATCTACTCTTGCCAAGTTTCTTGAAAGCCTTACCAGCTCTTTCAAAAGCCTGTCAAGACTATTTACAAACCTAAGCTCCAATTTCAGCACCTGAAAACCAGTGATTTTGAATATACTTGGATTTTCGGAACATTCGTGCCCTGGACAAGCCTTTCTTTTCTAGAGTTCTAGTCTAAGGACCTTTTCGCTTTACCTACTGTTGCCAAGTTTCTTGGAAGCCTTACCAGCTCTTATAAAAGCCTTATCAAGACTATTTACAAACCCAAGCTCCAATTTCAGAATTTGAAAACCAGTGATTTTTAATATACCTGGATTTTTGTAACATTAGTGCCCTGGACAAATCTTTCTTTTCTAGAGCTCTGGTCTAAGGATCTTTTCTCTATACCAACTCTTGTCATGTCTCTTGTAAGCACTTCCAAGTCTGCTAAAGGCCTTATCAGGACTATTTACATACTAAAGTTGGGGTTTCAAAGCCTGATGACCAGCTTTGTTGCTTATACCTTGATTTTCGCAGCATTCGCGTCTTGGAAAAGTTTTTTTTTTCTAGAGCCTTCTCTAAGGATATCTTCTCTGTACCCAGTGTTGTTAAGTCTCTTGTAAGCTCTACCAAGTCTGCTAAAAGTCTTATCAAGGTTATTTACATACCCAAGAACAAAGTTTGCAATTTTCGTACAGTTATATTGTATTGATTTTCTAATTACCTTTGACACATTAATTATTTCATATTAATTTAGTTTATAAAAAAAAAAAAAAAAAAAGTTTTTGTGACATGCTCGAGGACTATATTGTTGGTTCGGTTTTTATTTTTGTTTAAAGAAAATATGATCTTGTCGGTAAGTGTACTATTTATGTAATTTGATTGGCTTAGTGCCTGTGTGACCCTTCCGGTAAAAAAGTTTTTTGTACTGCTTGTGATTGACTTGATTCTTCACTTGTTAAATTTTTTGTCAAAAGCTAAAAATTTGTATGCCTTGTGACTGTAATTGATCATTTGTTTTTCAGTCTTGAAAATGGTTTAAATATATTACCGAAACTGGTCGACGAAGTATCTTTCTTTTATTGAAAATTATTCCACAATCAACCTAGAGTTTTTTACATACCCAAGATGTCGTTTGAGAGCTTGGTAACCGCTTTTTAGCTTATTATATTGGATTTTTGCAACATTAGCATTCTGTACAGAGTTTTCTTTTTTAGAGTTCTGTTGAAGGTCTTTTTTTCTGTACCCATTCTTGTTAAGTCTGTTGTAAGCCCCACAAAGTCTGCTAAAAGCCTTATCAAGGTTATTTACATACTCAAGATGCCGTTTTAGAGCCTGATAACTAGCTTTTTTGTTTATTATACTCAATTTTCCCAACGTTAGAGTTCTGGACAGGGTTTTCTTTTCTAGAGTCTTGTAGAAGGATCTTTTTTCTGTACTTACTCTTGTCAATCACTTTTAAGCCTTACCAAGTCTACTAAGAGCCTTATCAAGGCTATTTACTTATCTAAGATGCTGTTTCTGAGCCTGATACCCAGCTTTTTTTGCATGTACCTGGATTTTCGCAGTATTCGCATCCTGGACATGGTTTTTCTCTTTACGGACTTTGTCTAGTCTTTTAGAAGTTTTACCATGTATTTTAAAGTCCTATTATGACTGCAGAGACTGAAAAGTACCTAGTGTGAGTGTAGATAGTTTGTAAAGCCATGGCGAGCCTCTTTGTGGCGTTTTTTCAGCTTTTTAAACTCGTTAAAGAATCTTAATCGTGTAGTATGAAAAAGAAAATGAAAAACGCACTGTATATTTAATAATAATTTTCTTTTAAGTACTATACTTATTTATAACTTAGTAGTGGAACTAAACCTACCTTTATGGCTCTTAATTTAAATATGTAACATATTTTTAAGCTCTAAGTATAGGATATTATGCAACGCTAATTGCATTATAAGAAAACGTATTTTAAGACCCTTTACCCGTTCTCGGTTATTTACCTTTACGTAATAAAGTATAAGGGTTAAGTTCAAAAGTGTATGCATAAAGCGGATGGCAAAAAATTTTTTTGCGATAAAAAAATGTAAAAATTTAAGTTCAATAGGGTCTTTTCATAAAATTTAAATTAGTTGTTAAGAATGTTAATACCCTTACTAATTTTAAAAGTTCGTCATAAAAATGTTATATCGATTTTTATAAATTATTCAAGAAGAACGGTTACAACTTTGTTGAATGTGGTGGTTTTAAAGTTTTCAGAGCATTCTTTAATATTCTTATCGAAGTTGCACCCCCTTTTATAATATAATATCGATTCTATGTGTACAAAAATACGAAATTTATTATGTAATTTGAAAGATATTGGAGATGTCATAGATTTTTAAACTTATTAGCTTTTAAAAATTGCAATTTTCACCATCTGTGATGGTTTTATTGTCCGAGCGTTTTTCATTCTAACTTTTTTATTTTTTAACGAAATTTGGATTTTTAGGGGAGAAAACTAATAATTTATAAAATCTTTTTTTTAAATCAGATTTTCATATTTTTTTACCACATCCGATGAAAACTAAGTCAATGGCTGGAAATTATTATCAAGCAAAGACAAATGGAGAAGTAGATATACCGAACGAAAAGTGCTTAGATCGACAGGTAAACACATGAGCAGACGGTCGATGGACAGAGATGTAGAGAGGACAGGCGTCTAGACAAACAGATAATGTAACCTGTAGACAGACTAAATTATGGATAGGCAAAAGGACATTTGGGTGACCGGTGGACAGACATACATACTTTCTGTGCTACCTTAATTTATTTGAGGGATGTTTTCAAGAGGATTCCAGAAGAGTCGTACAACGAATATTCTCGTGCTCATTAAACTCGTCAAAATTATAAAATAATAATAAAGCAAACTACTTTAATTTGCGAGTAATGCACAAACCTTGTTAGGAAACGCTCCATCAATTAGAGAAACTAATTTTTAGCATAAAATTAAATTTTAAATAAATATAGAGGATTCCCAAAAAGGTCTTTGCTGCTGATGTTTAATCCTAACAAAGCTTTACGCATTCAAACTCGCATTGTTTACCAAGTATTTGCTTCCAGCTAAATTAAACATAGCCCTAATTAATCAAATTGATTTTAAAGTATTCAAATTGTTTCATCATTAAGTAATGTCTGATAATAATAATGATAAAAGAATTTAAATTACCGGGCCTAATTTAAAAAGTTTACTTTGCTTTAGCAAAAGATTTGTTAATTGAAGTGAAATTTTAACTCTTCCTTCTTTATTTTATGAAACTAGAATAATTAAGTTTTAAGAGGGCCTACACTTACTTTCTCTCTTATGCAGGGAACTCTCATCTATACAGGGTGGGCCACGAAACTTGTAGCTTTGAATGCAACCGAGATCTCGAGAGACCTGCGAGAGACCTCGAAAACATCTGAAAATAAATCAACTGATGGTTCTTTCTTTGTTCTATTTGTTATGATCAACTAAGACAGTTGAAACAAACGTCTTGGACGTTTCTTAAAGAAAATTTTATCCTCTTTAATTTATAATAGAGGTCAAATTAGGCTAACTGTAGTCTTTAAGGAGTTACATTGACAGTCGGACGAGACTAAAGAGACTGTGCCTAATCTTTGACATTTCAATGTTTTGAATGGCTCTTTTTTTCGAAATTTATCAATTCTCGTCTTCTCTGGAGGCACCCTGTTAACCTCTTATCTGTCAGATTTATACGTTTTTCTTCCCGCGGTTTCTCCCCGCTGGAGTCATTCGTATGTCGAGTCCCTCCTCTTTAGTCTTCTCTTTCCTAAGAGCTGCTGTACCAACCCCTTTTTAAACAACGATTACAAAGTTTTCTTCCAGATAAATTAAACAGTACCATAATTAATGAAATTGATTTAAAATTATTCAAATTGTTAGCAAGAAATTGTTTGATCATTAAGTATTGTCTGATGATAATAATAATTTAAAATTGCTCGTGCAATTTAAAAGTTTACTTCAACAAAAGATTTGTTAATTGAAGTGAAATTTCAACTCTTGCGTCTTTATTTTACGAACGTAATTTAGTTTTGAGAAGTATTAAAGTATTATAATTTTTCTTATAAGTGGATGCAGAGGTAAAGTTTTATAATTTGATTTCTCTTAAAGATTGTTGCCTTTAAAATGCAAAAAAAGTCGTTCTCGTTTACTCTCGAAATAAATTGCACAGCATGTTGTACGATGTGCAAGGGTTGCTTGTCATTATGTTTTTATAATGTAATGGAAAATAAGGATGTGCAACATTGATTGATCTAACGAAGGTAGAATTTCTTTGAACTTGCAGGAAATTTTCAACTACGCTCAAGTAGACGTCTTGGAGGATAATGTACCACTTTAAAATCCCATTTAAAGGTTTTTAAATTAACTATTGTGTTTTGTGCCTTATTTTTTCTTTTTCATACCAATGTACTACCACTTTTTATTTGATTTACCTTTTTTCTACTCTGAAGTGACCTTGTTTTTTAATTTTTTCTTACTGATTTCTCTTCTGAAGGCTCTACTAAGGATCGGCTCTTTAAAGACTGTACTAAATGCTTTATCGAGAGTCTACAGATTATGGCAGGCCTCTGCTCTCTAAAGACGTTACTATCTCACTATCTCTTCTCTCTAAAAAGCTATCCTAATCCCTTCTTTATAAAGTGTACGTGTACAGGCGTCCTCCCTAGATCTCTTCCTCCTTTATAGAGGCTGTTTCAAGTCTCTACTCTTTCCACATTTCTCTTATCAGTGGTAATTACGCCTTTTATTACTTAAAGACCTCTATTTTTTATTTTCTCTCTTTTTCCTAACATAATTTCCCCTCTAATGACTATAAACTATCAGCTTTTTAGAGGCTGTAATAAGTGCTCTACCTAGAGTCCACAGATTATGGCAGGCCTCTGCTCTCTAAAGACGTTACTATCTCACTATCTCTTCTCTCTAAAAAGGTATCCTAATCCCTTCTTTAGAGGATATACAGTGTACGTGTACAGGCGTCCTCCCTAGACCTCTTCCTCCTTTATAGAGGCTGTTTCAAGTCTCTACTCTTTCCACATTTCTCTTATCATTGGTAAGTACGCCTTTTATTACTTAAAGACTTCGTTTTTCTATATTCTGTCTTTCTCCTCACATAATTTCACCTCTAAGGGTCCACAGATTATGGCAGGCCTCTGCTCTCTAAAGACGTTACTATCTCACTATCTCTTCTCTCTAAAAAGGTATCATAATCCCTTCTTTAGAGGATATACAGTGTACGTGTACAGTCGTCCTCCCTAGACCTCTTCCTCCTTTATAGAGTCTGTTTCAAGTCTCTACTCTTTCCACATTTCTCTTATCATTAGTTAGTACGTCTTCTATTATTCCAAGACCTCGTTTTTTTTATTTCTTCCTTTTTCCTCACGTAATCTCATCTCTAAAGGCTCTGCTAAGTATCAGCTCTTTAGAGACTGTAATAAGTGCTCTACCTAGAGTCCACAGATTATGTCAAGTTTTTGCTCTCTAAAGACACGTCACTATCTTTTCTTTCTAAAAAAGTATTCTAGTCCCATCTTTAGAGGATGTACGGTGTACAGGCGTTCTCCTTAGACCTCTTCCTCTTCTATATAGGCTGTTCTAAGTGTCTACTCTTTCCACATTTCTCTTATCATTGGTTAGTACGCCTTCTATTATTTCAAAACCTCGTTTTTCTATTTTCTTCCCTTTTCCTCACATAATCACCTAAAGGTTCTGCTAAGTATCTGCTCTTTAGAGACTGTACTAAGTGCTCTATACCTATAGTCCACAGATTATGGCAGGCTTCTGCTCTCTAAAGACGTTACTATATCACTATCGTTTCTTTCTAAAAGGTATTCTAGTCCCCTCTTCAGAGGATGTACGGTGTACGTGTACACTGTACAGGCGTCCTCCGTAGACCCCTTCGTCCCCCCTATAGAGGCTGTTTCAAGTCTCTACTCTTTCCACATTTCTCTTATTATTGGTTAGTACGTCTTCTATTATTTCAAGACCTCGTTTTTATATTTTCTTCCTTTTTCCTCACATAATTTTCTCTCTAAAGGCTCTGCTAAGTATCGGTTCTTTAGAGACTGTACTTAGTGCTCTCTAAAGACGTTACTATCTCACTATCTCTTCTCTCTAAAAAGGTATCCTAATCCCTTCTTTAGAGGATGTAGAGTTTCTCTCCTTCCCTTCCTTCCCCTATAAAGGCTGTTCTAAGTCTCTATATCTTCCAACATTTCTTTTATCGTTGGTAAGTGCACCTTCTATTATTTCCAGACTCTTTTAAGACGTCTTCTCATTGAAGCCCCTCTCTGCATGATTTCTTTATCTATTTTCTCATAGTTTTAAATTTTTTCGTTTCAATATATATTTTAAATTCCCATTTTTGTTAATTTCGTTCCGTTAAAAGATTTCAATATTTATTTTTGACCTGTTTAGCAAACTTTAAGTTGAAAGTTTAACAGAATGCTCTTGAGACACTAAACGCTTCGATTGACTTTTATATAGAAAGAAAAACTCTCGCGACTTTTCTTATTCGAGTACGTTTTCTCTTTTATAATTTCTTTATTATAAAAAAGTATCGTTTTGCACGTTTTTCAGCACGATTGAAAGGGTTATTCAATTTGTAGCGCAATTAATATTACATAATTAAAAAAGTATTCTTGTTACTATAACAAATTAGAAGAAATTAATGGTTGATGTGGAAATGGAATATATTTCAGTTAATTTACTCGGTTGACTAAAAACAATTTGGTGGATAATTTATACATTTTGGACCATATCCTTGCTCTCAGTTTGAAATTGTAGGAAAACTTTAACCAGAGAGTAGTTTTAATTCGATTAACAGTTGATGAGAGCTGTAGTTGTTTAGGCTTGTAAATAAACTGACCGTGAACTAAATTCAATTTTCAAGATATTTGACGAATTCTCTAAAACGGAATTTTAGTTAAAAGCTTAACCCAAACGTGTTTAATTATGATTAAAAAAATATTTTTTTAAACGTACCTCGTATGTTTATTGCTCTATTTTATAATCATACGTTTGCTTTATTAATTTCTGACATTATTACAAAATTCCCATACTCAACTAGTAAGTGAAAAAATAATTATAGCCTGAGCTACAGTTGAAACGCTTAATTGGTTATGTAAATGGCTTCGTACATGCAATTTCACGTTCAAACAAATTTGCTATAATTATTTTTAGTGGAAGCAGTTCTTTTTATAAATTATTAGTTTTGGTCAGTGTGAACATTCGTTTATTGAAAATTAAAAATAAATTTACGTACTTAAACGTTTTGCTAAAATAAACTCGCTATAGTGGCTCATCAGAGGTTTTTCGTTTGGATATGAGAGTGCTGGGATCGATTCTCGACTGAAAATTTAGTTTATAGAATCTAGTTAGCGGATATAATTTATACAACTTTCCAATCAGATTTTGGCAACCGTAGGGTTTCAACGCATGAACCTTACTCAATACTAGTGTAGGTGGGAAACCCCAGAGACTGTACCACGTGTTATTTGCTTAGAGAAAGATCCAGGTCTTCCAGTGGAGGCTCTTCAAAGTTTCTCCTTTCTAGCGGCTGTGCCTAGTCATCCTTTTCAATGAACTTAGCTAAGTATCTCTTGTTTAGATTCTTAGCTAAATCCCTCCTCTAGAGACTGTACCACATGTCATTTGCTTAGAGAACGATCGAAGTCTCTTCTAGTGGTTTTGATTTGATATTCTCTCTAGAGGCTCTCCAAAGTTTCCTCTTTTTAGCGGTTTTGCCTAGTCACCCTGTTCTATAGACTTAGCTACGTATCTCTTGTTTAGTTCCTTAGCTAAATCTCTCCTCCAGAGACTGTACCACATGTTATTTACTTAGAAAACGATCCAAGAGCCTCTTCTATTGGTTTGAATTCGTTATTCTCTCTAGAGGCTCTCCAAAGTCTCCCTTTTCTAGCGGTGGTGTCTAGTCACCCTTTTCTATGGACTAGCTAAGTATCTCTTGTTTAGTTGCTTAGCTAAATCTCTCATCTAGAGACTGTATCACGTGTCATTTGCTTAGAGAATGAGCTAAGTTCCTTCTAGTGGCTTTGCTTAGTTATTTTTAACACAAAGTGTTTTTTCTCTAGAGGTTGTACCTGGTCATTCATTTAAAATTGTTTTGGGCCTTGGAAGCTCGCTTTATACAAGATAGAGATGTAATAATAAGCGATAGAGATTAGTTGGCAAGATTTTTATAAGCGACTAACCACAATTATTGAGTAAGTCAAAAGTAGTGATTTTAAAAAGATAGAAATTTTAATTTGTGGCGGCTTCGCCATCATTTCGTGATGTTTGTTAGATTACAGCAATAACTAAAGCTATTATTTTAATCCTAAAATGTTAGATAGGAAGGAAGTATAATATGGCTTTGTAACAGACCTTTTTAAATGCTATAACTTCATACTAAACCGTTTAAAATATTAATCAAACTTAAACTTTTCTCGACATGTCATATATAAATACTTTTAAAACTTTAAATGCTTTATAATTTACGACTTAAAAATGAGTTGGTACTAGTTTTAGTATTTAATCGCTTTGAATGTCATAGTTTCAATAATATACGTGTATAGAATATTTTAATACCTTGGGTATATGTTTTTGCAATTTGAAATTGTATGATTGCTAAAATGGCTATCGATTTTGTAAAATTCTAAATTAAAAAGTGCCATTTGTAGAACAAAATGACATTAAGTCTATCTGCTATTATACGGTTTATTAAAACTTTTCCAATAGACAACACATGTTATTATTCTTCGTGCTTTAAATTATTTACTAAGGTCTCTTTCTTAGTAGACATTTATTTCTATAAATGAATACAGCTTGCTTAAATCATAGTATTATAGCAAAAGTGGGCGTGGCTAGCACGTTAGGTTTTTGATTTTCAGCCGGACTTTTCAAAATTTTCCTACAGTAACTAAAACGCCACTTTCAGAGACCAATTAATTCATAAGTTTCAGCAGGCTTCAGTCTCTGAGAAACACAGCATTTGACAGAGACTAATAAAAGTCTATGAACTGCGCCTGTCGACTGTGATGGTTTAAAGTGACGTACTTACATACACCACGCCCACATTTTAAAAACGTGTGAACATAATGTGCTGTGTTCTTGAATTATTTAGTTTTCGCAGTTCAACTGCTCAGTTAATGGAGCCGTAAAACGAGCTGACCAACAATGTAATTGCGCTAGACTCTATTCAACTAGATATACGAACGACCCAAGACTATTACTTAAGATGCTTTGGGCAATTCTTAGTTTTTTTGTGACAACTACGACGTAGTTGCTCAATTGCTTTGTTTCAACGCCAAACTAGGGCAGAACTTTGAAGTTTAAATTGTTTTGTTCTTAATCTCAGTTTTTCAGGTGTGAGGTTAGAAAACCGTTTTAAACAAAACTATTGTTAAATTGTTACATAGTTCCTGTAAAACAGATCTGAATGTTATAGGTTGGATGTACTTACACTTACATTCTTGCTACTAATCGTAAAATTGTTTGCAGATAAGAAACTAAACTTGGTGCTCTAAATTCTAAATTCAAAGTAAGGCGCATTTAGACATGTTTAAAACGGAAATGCACATGAATAGTAAACTTGTACAATTATTGATTGCATTGGAGAGATGTTTGCAGTTACAGTTAACTTTGCAGATGAATAGTCTGTGTTATGCATTCACTCAACACTTGATATTCATTATAAAATTATTGCTAAATCTGCTTTGCAAGTAATGTTGAAGGTATTAATCAAATGCAATGACCGTATGCCGGACATTTAAACGAATTTACATAGCTGTTGTAATATTAACGTGTTGTTAAGTGGCATATATCTGTTTTGTTTGACTAATTTGTAATTTCATTAAGTAGGAATTTAAGTCATTTAAGTCAAACAATTCTACTGAACTTGAAAGTGATTTGTATCTAGATAGTTTAGAAATACTCATGTCAGTTTATATATTACTTTAGGCATACAGCTTACTTTATTTTCTAAAATATACGTGTGGTCTTTGTGACTACGTCACTCAGAAGGCATATCCAGGTGGGGGACTCTAAAATATTTAGTAAACTTGGATTATGTCGTTTTTAAGAATATTTCACACTTTGTCGTTTAAGAGGCACGTTTGCCCCACCAAGGTCCTAATAATACTAGGCTTTTAGGCTGTTCTTATGTTAGAAATATAGGCGTGGTCTTTGTGACTACGTCACTCAGAACGCATATCCAGGTGGGGGACTCTAAAATATTTAGTAAACTTGGATTATGTCGTTTTTAAGAATATTTCACACTTTGTCGTTTAAGAGGCACGTTTGCCCCACCAAGGTCCTAATAATACTAGGCTTTTAGGCTGTTCTTATGTTAGAAATATAGGCGTGGTCTTTGTGACTACGTCACTCAGAACGCATATCCAGGTGGGGGACTCTAAAATATTTAGTAAACTTGGATTATGTCGTTTTTAAGAATATTTCACACTTTGTCGTTTAAGAGGCACGTTTGCCTCACCAAGGTCCTAATAATACTAGGCTTTTAGGCTGTTCTTATGTTAGAAATATAGGCGTGGTCTTTGTGACTACGTCACTCAGAACGCATATCCAGGTGGGGGACTCTAAAATATTTAGTAAACTTGGATTATGTCGTTTTTAAGAATATTTCACACTTTGTCGTTTAAGAGGCACGTTTGCCCCACCAAGGTCCTAATAATACTAGGCTTTTAGGCTGTTCTTATGTTAGAAATATAGGCGTGGTCTTTGTGACTACGTCACTCAGAACGCATATCCAGGTGGGGGACTCTAAAATATTTAGTAAACTTGGATTATGTCGTTTTTAAGAATATTTCACACTTTGTCGTTTAAGAGGCACGTTTGCCCCACCAAGGTCCTAATAATACTAGGCTTTTAGGCTGTTCTTATGTTAGAAATATAGGCGTGGTCTTTGTGACTACGTCACTCAGAACGCATATCCAGGTGGGGGACTCTAAAATATTTAGTAAACTTGGATTATGTCGTTTTTAAAAATATTTCACACTTCGTTCTTTAAGAGGCACGTTTGCCCAACCAAGGTTCTAATAAAACTAGGTTTTTAGGCTGTTCTTATGTTAGAAATATAGGCGTGGTCTTTGTGACTACATCACTCAGAAGGCATATCCAGGTGAGGGCCTCTAAAGTATTTAGTAAACTTGGCTTATGTCGTTTTTAAAAATATTTCACACTTCGCCCGGCTTTAAGAGGCATGTTTGCCCAACCAAGGTCCTAATAATTCTAGGCTTTTAGGCTGTTCTTATGTTAGAAATATAGGCGTGGTTTTTGTGACTACATCACTCAGAAGGCATATCTAGGTGGGGGACTCTAAAATATTTAGTAAACTTGACTTATGTCGTTTTTAAAAATGTTTCACACTTCGTCCTTTAAGAGGCAGGTTTTCCCAACCAAGTTCCTAATAATACTAGGCTTTTAGGTTGTTCTTATGTTAGAAATATAGGCGTGGTCTTTGTGACTACATCACTCAGAAGGCATATCCAGGTGGGGGGCTCTAAAATATTTAGTTAACTTGGCTTATGTCGTTTTTAAAAATATTTCACACTTTGTCCTTTAAGAGGCACGTTTGCGTAACCAAGGTCCTGATAATACTAGGTTTTTAGGCTGTTCTTATGTTAGAAATATAGGCGTGGTCTTTGTGACTACATCACTCAGAAGGCATATCCAGGTGGGGGACTCTAAAATATTTAGTAAACTTGGCTTATGTCGTCTTTAAAAATATTTTACACTTCGTCCTTTAAGAGGCACGTTTGCCCAACCAAGGTTCTAATATAACTAGGTTTTTAGGTTGTTCTTATGTTAGAAATATAGGTGTGGTCTTTGTGACTACATCACTCTGAAGGTGTATCCAGGTGGGGGGTCTCTAAAATGTTTCGTAAACTTGGCTGACGTTGTTTTTATAAATATTTCATACTTTGTCCTTCTGAAGGCATGTCAGTTCAATCAAGATCACAATAATTTTATACCTTCAGGTTATTCTTATCTTAAAAATAAAATAACTTCCTACTCTTAAGCCACTATTTCAGGCTCAGTATACGACCTCCAAAAACCCCTGCGTGGGGTCATCAATTTTATTGCCACCTCATTGCTATTCAGAGTTAAAAATGTTCCTGGAGGTTTCTGGATTTAATTTCAATTTGACCGCCATTTTTAATGAAATGAAAGACTTTTGGTTTAAGATGGGAAAAATCTTAATATTTTCTCTTGGTAAAATTTTTAATTAAAGAAAAATACATGGTTATTTTTTGTTATAAAAATAATAAAAGAAATAATAACTAAAAGGTGAGTTAATTAAAAATGTAATTAAAGACGACATTTTTTGTAATTTTCTATAATATTAAAAGTGTTTGGTCTTTATTAAAAGAAACTAGTTAAAAATTTTTCTTAAAGTAAGCACTATTTTAGTATTATTATTTTTTTATTTTATTTTTGTCTTTGTAAGGAAGCCCGACATCACATAACGTTCGTCTCAGTCCGGTACAATTACCAGGACTTGTATGACACAAAGGACCCAATCCTTTGTGATAAAGCTGAAGTGAATTGCAATAAAACCATCTTTTTGATCTACAATTTTAAACTTTAGATGTGGCAATCATTTTCTTTTAATATAACAAGAATTATATGAGATTAATGTTTTTTTACTTATATTGAAACGAAGCTTTGCTTTCAGGTGTCGTTGAAGTGGAATTGCTCTAGCTCTATCGTTGAAACTTTTAAGGTGAGTCTTCAAAATTTATTTGGATAAAGGCGGCGGATCAGATTTTCTTTGTATTTAAATCAGAAAATTGGTGGCGCGAAGTATTTCCCAAATAGACTTTAAACGTTCACTGTTGGGTCCGCGAAGCCCTCTGTTTGTGTAATGCTATTTTTAGTCGCATGGCAGTTTATGTTAAAATTAAAAAATAAGAACGTGGGCATAAAAAGGAGACTAAAATAGTTATTAACATAAAAAAAATAAAAATGCACATTTCATGTCGGACGTTACAAGAACTTCCGTACAACGTTTCTGACAAATAAAAATTATAGGTTCTACGTTAACAGACCAGTTGTAATAATAATAATAAAAAGTTTCCTCTTTTTCTCCTCTTTTAGACCATTCTCTCTTAACAAATTATTTTTGAGTAGTCATACATTTTAGTTACAAATTGTAGAAACATCTAGTAAAGTAAATGTCATCTACCCTGCTATTTAAAATAATATATGTAAGGCTCGTTACATTAAAAATAATGATGATGATGATGATATCACTTTCCGAGCAACCCCTCTATATGCACAAATTTATAGAATTATGCCTTTACGATTTTACGAATGATACTTTTAAGTACGCTTTTTTTTATTAACAAATGTACAATAAAAAAAAAGAGTTATATTATTACTTACCAAAAAATACATGAATTTTTTAGTACCCAATTATGGTTTTCGGTACAAACAATTGTTTATGGCACGTAAAAATATTTACTTTTATGAAAATATATTAAATATTCAAAGGTATCTCTTAATCAGGTTAATATAGCGATACAGTGAGCGTCGTAAAAGAAATCGTTAATAGTTGAAATACTGATTTTTCTAGACGTATTACAGAGGGATAAGAGCGAATAGGCAAGACAGAAACGTGGACTGACAGAGCAAGAATTAAAGATAGAAGATTAAACAATGAAATTTTATAGTGGTGAACATGGGCATGGATAGGGAGAAAGGAACGAAGAAGGCTAACTACAAGATGATATGATGATATCAAGCGAACTACTGGACTTAGGATGAACCTGTTATAAGAGAGAGACAAATAGAGGCACTTAAGGTAGGCAACAATGAGCTCAGAATGGCTAGCGAAGAAGCTTATAATATGGCAGTGGACCAATCACTGTCTCTGTTTACTTCGTTTTTGAGGAAGCTAGTCTTATATCAATAATTCTCTATCTTCCTGTTGATCCAAATTACAAGATGATATATGATGATATCAAGAGAACTACTGGACGAGCATTGATGAACCTCTCGGAAGAGAGAGTGACAAATGGACGCACTTAAGGGAGGCCTTTATTCAATAATGAGTTCAGAATGGCTACTGAAGAAGCTTAGAATATGTCAGTGGATTAATCTGTCTCTGTTTACTGAATTTTTGAGGCAGCTACCCTTATAATAATTCTCCATCTTTATGATCCAGATTACAAGATGATATGATCAAGAGAACTGCTGGACGAGCATTGATAAACCTCTCAGAAGAGAGAGTGACAAATAGACGCACTTAAAGGAGGCCGTTGTTTAATAATGAGCTCAGAATGGCTAGTGAAGAAGCTTAGAAGATGTCAGTGGATTAATCTGTCTCTGTTTACTGAATTTTTGAGGCAGCTACCCTTATAATAATTCTCCATCTTTATGATCCAGATTACAAGATGATATGATCAAGAGAACTGCTGGACGAGCATTGATAAACCTCTCAGAAGAGAGAGTGACAATAGACGCACTTAAGGGAGGCCTTTGTTTAATAATGAGCTCAGAATGGCTAGTGAAGAAGCTTAGAAGATTTCAGTGGATTAATCTGTCTCTGTTTACTTCGTTTTTGAGGAAGCTAGTCTTATATCAATAATTTCTCTATCTTCCTGTTGATCCAAATTACAAGATGATATATGATGATATCAAGAGAACTACCGGACGAGCATTGATGAACCTCTCGGAAGAGAGAGTGACAAATAGACGCACTTAAGGGAGGCCTTTATTCAATAATGAGTTCAGAATGGCTACTGAAGAAGCTTAGAATATGTCAGTGGATTAATCTGTCTCTGTTTACTGAATTTTTGAGGCAGCTACCCTTATAATAATTCTCCATCTTTATGATCCAGATTACAAGATGATATGATCAAGAGAACTGCTGGACGAGCATTGATAAACCTCTCAGAAGAGAGAGTGACAAATAGACGCACTTAAGGGAGGCCGTTGTTTAATAATGAGCCCAGAATGGCTAGTGAAGAAGCTTAGAAGATGTCAGTGGATTAATCTGTCTCTGTTTACTGAATTTTTGAGGCAGCTACCCTTATAATAATTCTCCATCTTTATGATCCAGATTACAAGATGATATGATCAAGAGAACTGCTGGACGAGCATTGATAAACCTCTCAGAAGAGAGAGTGACAAATAGACGCACTTAAGGGAGGCCGTTGTTTAATAATGAGCTCAGAATGGCTAGTGAAGAAGCTTAGAAGATGTCAGTGGATTAATCTGTCTCTGTTTACTGAATTTTTGAGGCAGCTACCCTTATAATAATTCTCCATCTTTATGATCCAGATTACAAGATGATATGATCAAGAGAACTGCTGGACGAGCATTGATAAACCTCTCAGAAGAGAGAGTGACAAATAGACGCACTTAAGGGAGGCCGTTGTTTAATAATGAGCTCAGAATGGCTAGTGAAGAAGCTTAGAAGATGTCAGTGGATTAATCTGTCTCTGTTTACTGAATTTTTGAGGCAGCTACCTTTATAATAATTCTCCATCTTTCTGTTGATCTAGATTACAAGATGATATGATCAAGTGAATTGCTGAACGAGCATTGATGAACCTCTCAGAACAGAGAGTGACAAATAGACACACTTAAGGAAGGCCTTTGTTCAATAATGAGCTCAGAATGGCTAGTGAAGAAGCTTAGAAGATGTCAGTGGATTAATCAGTCTTTGTTTACTGAATTTTTGAGGCAGCTACCTTTATAATAATTCTCCATCTTTCTGTTGATCCAGATTACAAGATGATATGATCAAGAGAACTGCTGGACGAGCATTGATAAACGTCTCAGAAGAGAGAGTGACAAATAGACGCACTTAAGGGAGGCCTTTGTTCAATAATGAGCTCAGAATGGCTAGTGAAGAAGCTTAGAAGATGTCAGTGGATTAATCTGTCTCTGTTTACTGAATTTTTGAGGCAGTTACGATATATGATCAAGAGAATTTAAAATACCACTTCATAAAGAGCATACATTTTAAGTATTGGACTACATTAATGGCGAGATTTGTTGTAGACTTTGAAGCTTCATTTTATTAGCCTTTTGAAAAAGAAAAAATATTGAGTTTTAATAAAAGAAAAACTTTTTATTCGTATATTTTTTAAATAAACATCAGTGGGGAAAGTAGACGTTTTTCGTCAAGGTTCGTAAATTTTATGTTGATGAGAGAAGCACACAACGTACAAAGTTAGGAAATTATTTGCAGTTAACAATAAAAGTGCTAATGTGGATGCCATATAGAACACATTACAGTTACATACAATACACCATACATGCAACTTATTCGTCTTAACAAAAATAAAAGATTGTAACTTTTAGTCTCACCGTTTTTATTTCAAAAACCAAAGTGTACATAGAAATTGCATTTTAAGTACCTATTATAATGTTATTTTAGTAGAGAATAAAATGCAGCTTTTCAGTGTAAACGTAAATTATTATTGGTGCTTTTATATTTACCTACCGTTAAATTCTACAGCGCGCGTCCAATTTAAAGTCTTCTCATATCGTAGAAAGCTCATAACTAGAGAACGGATAATAGGATTTTTAATTGTCAAAAACTATTGTGTAGAGAATTAAAATACCTTTCATATGAGATGTAACATGACCTATTTTGCTATTCAAAAATTTTGACTTGATAGTGCCTCTAGAGCCATTTTTTAATATAGTTTGCAAAAAATAGTTTTATACTATTTTATCCTTCTTTTTATTAATGATGAATGAGAACAATTAGTAGTAAAATAATAATAAAGCTGACTTTCCTATCTTTCAGGTTATGAAAATTGAAAAGTTCTGTGCTAACACATCGTCCCATTTTTATTATAAAATTGTTGAGATTACTTCTAAACTTGCGTGTTTTTTTAATATCAAATAATATGACGTGTAAGCAAGGTCAGTAATGAAAAATTAATAAAGCAATAAAGCAGTTCAATTAATCGATGCTAAAAGAGGTTAAACGACAAGCGTAAAAAAAGTAAGCTCTGGAAATAATATTATTTTAATTTAATTAAATGTAGTACAACTCATAAAGAAAAATTTATGTTAAGATAATCTTTTCTAATTGGATTTTCTTAAATGGTAAAAAATTAAAAAATCTGCAAATGACAGTTAGAGCTATGTGAAATAAACCGTGTGCAATTCTACAAGACATTTTACGGTGAAATTCTCGTGGAAATTCTAGTTGAATTTACAAAAGTCATAACTCGACAATGAAAAGGTTATTTATCTATATAAAGTGGATGACTGAAAGATGAAAATGCAACTTTATAAACTTGAATGTGCATACAAGAAAACACAAAAATTCAACAAAATATATAAAAATGTTAAATTCGATAAAAATAAAATAGAAAAGAAAGAAAACAAGATATGGGCCGTTTCCTTTAAGTAGGCAACTAAAAATAATACTCAAATGGGGATGATAGAGTTAGGAGGTAAAAATACTAATAGTTCCCAGTCGTAGCTAAGGGTAAATGTAGGGAAGGGGCAGAAAGGTTCCGTTTTTGGGGTTTTTGCTTCTATCTCAAAAACGATCAAGGGCAAATTTTTTTTTAAGATTGAAAGAAATGGAAAACGTGAAAAATACAGGTCTCATCGTTTTCAAAACCCAAAAGAGTTTTTGACTATTTTGGTACTAGCACGTCTTCTTCTGGAGCTGCTCCAATAGTGTACAACTACACGGCGACTGTATTAAAGTGATGTACGTAATTTTATCGTTGGATTAATTGAGATAGTAAAACAATTTTAAGTATTGCTTTAATATTACAAGGACTATAATGGATAATGGGTTGTATCCCAAGAGGATTAAAAATAGAAAAAGAAATTCATGTAATACGTGTGTTTACGTACACAATAGAAAATAGAATTCAATGTAGTGAAAGAAATAAATAATTTTTGACAGTAAAAACCGCAGTACAAATAATAAACAATACAAATGAATTCTCTCCTCTATAAAGTAAAAAATAATAATAGTAATGAATAAATTCAAAAGCAACCATTATTTTGCATTCATAAACACATTAAATTTAAATTATTTAAGAAAAACAAATTTGTTTAAATGATCGATAACCTACAATACTGAAATCCATAAAAAGTTATCTTTTTTTATAATATTAAATTGTATGCATTGTAACTTTTGACGTGTCAATCTAAAATTATTTTACATGTCAATGAACATACAGTAGTATTTAGACTTTTAGATTTTTCGTTTCCATTTTTATGCTTATTTAAACACTCACTGTTAGTTTTTCCGCTTTTGTTCAATCGTTAACACTTCAATTTTATTTTATTAAGCATATTTTCTTCAAAAGAATTTTTATTAATTTTTCGCTTCCAATCTATATGGCTAATTCATTTATTTTTATTTTATTATTCTTTCTCACATTTCACCCTTCTCGTTCTACATAAAAATTGTCTTATCTTTTCAATTTTTTTTCTTACAACCCTTGATTGGCTATTATAGAGTTACCTCTATAAGAGAGGGGTCATAAAAGGGTCTCCAAGGCAATGATAAACGTAAGAAAAAAATGACCTATGACTGGACCTATGTATGGCCTACTCAAGAAATTTCATACAGCCTGATCAAGGAGAGACCTAGTATCTCTAATAGTCTCTCGATCTAAACTCACCCTGTATGTTGGATCTTTGTAAAAGAGCTGGAATGGACTTAGAAATAATTTTTTTAATCCAAAGGAATATATTCATAAAAAAATTGTTATTTATATTCCAACTCTAATTTAATTGAAAGTTGTAAAATACGCATTAACATAAATTTTTGCAAAAGAAAAAAGTATTACGCGTTTTAACATAAAAAATATACGTAAGTAGGTACCGTAAGGGTAGGTAAATCTAAATAGCATTAAAAAGCACCCCACTTAAATTTATTTACGTTGTATACATACAATTTGATGCAAAAAGAATAAAATATGTGTTTTCATTAAATTTAATAACTGTAATAATAAATAAATTAAATAAGTGCGAATTAAAATGACTAATGTATGCAATATTCACAAGTAGGTACTGTCATCCGTAAAATGTTTTTAGAAATAATACTGAATATTTATACAGTTTAAATTTACTTATGAATATTCAAGAGATTTTAACTTATGCCGTGTTTACCTGAAGCTGAACATACTTTAACGTAAGTAAATTACAAAAGAACCTTAAGATTTATATAAGTTGCACTTAACATAAATATAAATTCTTATTTTAACTAAAAAGTTAACTTTAATCTAGAGTAAATGAAAACAACCCTCTAACACTCCAAAAACAAATCTCAAAAAAATTCTAATCGACAGCGTTTAATTTAATTAAAAGTACGAAAATTTGTATAAATTATCCACGAGGTTTGAGTTCTTCGGATTTAATACAGTACAGGGTGTTTACACGAGAGGATGGTAAACACCGTTCATTAATTAAATTCCAATGTGCTTGTCCTTGAGAATGGCACAAGCTACAAGTCTGTATGGTTACTAAACGCTCTTCACGAGCTGGGGCACTATATGTAATCTGGTTGCAGACGGTCTCCTGAGGCCTCTTACCCCGTAGGGTATAAATTCACAATATTTTGTTAGCAAAAAGCTTTAAGAATGCCTTCAGTAACATCATTTACTTAACAATCGTGTTTAAAACACCTCTAACATAGAAGAATCTGGAAATGTTACATGAACCAAATGTAATAGGGACTAAAGTACAGAGTATCAGGTTGATAGGATGTCTAGTGAAAATGGGAGAGCAGAGAATACTAGCTCTCATATGGAGGAAAAACAACGCTCAGGAAGACCCAAAAAAAGCTGAAAAATTTGTTGAGAGAAGATCATTCAATTCAACAAGCCTCTTAAGGCTTTTTGAGCTGCCTACTCTCAAAGATATTTGGGAGGACTGTCTTAATATAACATGTATTGTGCTCTTCTAATAGAACTACACTCTTCAACGCTTTCCAACGTGAGCATCGTAGCTTGATTGTACTGTATTCCCATTAGTGTAGTTCTTGAGTATCTGGCTATCAAGCATCTGTTCTTGATTTAGCTGTTCCACAATCAAGTCACAAATTGTTTGAGGCTTCCTGTTTCAAAAAACATATCAGTATCACTAATGTGAGTGTTCTCAGATCTCCACAGCTCGTTGGTATTTTTTAATTAATTTAAAAACGCTGATTACAAGTATTAAAATATTATTTCTAATATTATATTATGTCAAGCATCTGTTCTTGACTCTACTGCTCCATATTCAAGTCAAAAATTGTTTGGGGGTTTGATTTAAACAACATACTAGTAAAACTCATGTGAGTGTTCTCAGATCTCCACTACTGGATATTTATAAATTTTAATTAATTTAAAAATGCTGATTACAAGTATTAAAACTTTATCTGTAAAAGTCAAGGATCTGTTCTTGACTTGGCTGTTCCACATTCAAGTCAAAAGTTGTATGGGGCTTGCTGCTTTAAAAAACACATCAGTAGCACTCATGTGAGTGTTCTGAGATCTCCACTATTTGTGGATATTTGTAAATAAATTTAGAAACGCTGATTACAAGCATCAAAACGTTATCTCTAAAATTTAAGCATCTGTTCTTGACTTTACTGATCCACATTCAAATCACACATTTTTTGGGACTGCCTGCTTTAAAAACACATCAGTGGCACTCATGGGAGTATTCTGAGATATCAACTACTGATGGATATTTTTTAATTAATTTAAAAACGCTGATTACAAGTATTAAAACTTTATCTGTAAAAGTCAAGGATCTGTTCTTGACTTGGCTGTTCCACAATCAAGTCAAAAGTTGTTTGGGGCTCGCTGCTATAAAAAACACATCAGTAGCACTCATGTGAGTGTTCTGAGATCTCCACTATTTGTGGATATTTTTAAATAAATTTAAAAACGCTGATTATAAGCATCAGAACATTATCTCTGAATTTCAAGCATCTGTTCTTGACTTTACTGTTCCACATTCAAGTCACAAATTTTTTGGGGCTACCTGCTTTAAAAGCACATCAGTAGCACTCATATGAGTGTTCTCAGATCTCCACTACTTATGGATATTTTTTAATTAATTTCAAAACGCTGATTACAAGTATTCAAACTATATCTGTAAAAGTCAAGGATCTGTCCTTAACTTGACTGTTCCACATTCAAGTCAAAAGTTGTATGGGGCTCGCTGCTATAAAAAACACATCAGTAGCACTCATGTGAGTGTTCTGAGATCTCCACTATTTGTGGAATATTTTTAAATAAATTTAAAAACGCTGATTATAAGCATCAGAACATTATCTCTGAATTTCAAGCATCTGTTCTCGACTTTACTGTTTCTCATTCAAATCACACATTTTGTGGAGCTCATGTGAGTGTTCTCTGATCTCCACTACTTGTGGTTATTTTTTAATCAATTTAAAAACGCTGATTACAAGTATTAAAACTTTATCTGTAAAAGTCAAGCATCTGTTCTTGACTTGGCTGTTCCACATTCAAGTCAAAAGTTGTTTGGGTTCGGTGCTTTAAAAAACACATCAGTAGCACTCATGTGAGTGTTCTCAGATCTCCACTATTGGTGGATATTTTTAACTAAATTTAAAAACGCTGATTACAAGTATTCAAACTATATCTGTAAAAGTCAAGGATCTGTCCTTAACTTGGCTGTTCCACATTCAAGTCAAAAGTTGTATGGGGCTCGCTGCTATAAAAAAACACATCAGTAGCACTCATGTGAGTGTTCTGAGATCTCCACTATTTGTGGATATTTTTAAATAAATTTAAAAACGCTGATTATAAGCATCAGAACATTATCTCTGAATTTCAAGCATCTGTTCTTGACTTTACTGTTTCTCATTCAAATCACACATTTTGTGGAGCTCATGTGAGTGTTCTCTGATCTCCACTACTTGTGGATATTTTTTAATCAATTTAAAAACGCTGATTACAAGTATTAAAACTTTATCTGTAAAAGTCAAGCATCTGTTCTTGACTTGGCTGTTCCACATTCAAGTCAAAAGTTGTTTGGGTTCGCTGCTTTAAAAAACACATCAGTAGCACTCATGTGAGTGTTCTCAGATCTCCACTATTGGTGGATATTTTTAACTAAATTTAAAAACGCTGATTACAAGTATTCAAACTATATCTGTAAAAGTCAAGGATCTGTCCTTAACTTGGCTGTTCCACATTCAAGTCAAAAGTTGTATGGGGCTCGCTGCTATAAAAAAACACATCAGTAGCACTCATGTGAGTGTTCTGAGATCTCCACTATTTGTGGAATATTTTTAAATAAATTTAAAAACGCTGATTATAAGCATCAGAACATTATCTCTGAATTTCAAGCATCTGTTCTCGACTTTACTGTTTCTCATTCAAATCACACATTTTGTGGAGCTCATGTGAGTGTTCTCTGATCTCCACTACTTGTGGTTATTTTTTAATCAATTTAAAAACGCTGATTACAAGTATTAAAACTTTATCTGTAAAAGTCAAGCATCTGTTCTTGACTTGGCTGTTCCACATTCAAGTCAAAAGTTGTTTGGGTTCGCTGCTTTAAAAAACACATCAGTAGCACTCATGTGAGTGTTCTCAGATCTCCACTATTGGTGGATATTTTTAACTAAATTTAAAAACGCTGATTACAAGTATTCAAACTATATCTGTAAAAGTCAAGGATCTGTCCTTAACTTGGCTGTTCCACATTCAAGTCAAAAGTTGTATGGGGCTCGCTGCTATAAAAAAACACATCAGTAGCACTCATGTGAGTGTTCTGAGATCTCCACTATTTGTGGATATTTTTAAATAAATTTAAAAACGCTGATTATAAGCATCAGAACATTATCTCTGAATTTCAAGCATCTGTTCTTGACTTTACTGTTTCTCATTCAAATCACACATTTTGTGGAGCTCATGTGAGTGTTCTCTGATCTCCACTACTTGTGGATATTTTTTAATCAATTTAAAAACGCTGATTACAAGTATTAAAACTTTATCTGTAAAAGTCAAGCATCTGTTCTTGACTTGGCTGTTCCACATTCAAGTCAAAAGTTGTTTGGGTTCGCTGCTTTAAAAAACACATCAGTAGCACTCATGTGAGTGTTCTCAGATCTCCACTATTGGTGGATATTTTTAACTAAATTTAAAAACGCTGATTACAAGTATTCAAACTATATCTGTAAAAGTCAAGGATCTGTCCTTAACTTGGCTGTTCCACATTCAAGTCAAAAGTTGTATGGGGCTCGCTGCTATAAAAAAACACATCAGTAGCACTCATGTGAGTGTTTTGAGATCTCCACTATTTGTGGATATTTTTAAATAAATTTAAAAACGCTGATTATAAGCATCAGAACATTATCTCTGAATTTCAAGCATCTGTTCTTGACTTTACTGTTTCTCATTCAAATCACACATTTTGTGGAGCTCATGTGAGTGTTCTCTGATCTCCACTACTTGTGGATATTTTTTAATCAATTTAAAAACGCTGATTACAAGTATTAAAACTTTATCTGTAAAAGTCAAGCATCTGTTCTTGACTTGGCTGTTCCACATTCAAGTCAAAAGTTGTTTGGGTTCGGTGCTTTAAAAAACACATCAGTAGCACTCATGTGAGTGTTCTCAGATCTCCACTATTGGTGGATATTTTTAACTAAATTTAAAAACGCTGATTACAAGTATTCAAACTATATCTGTAAAAGTCAAGGATCTGTCCTTAACTTGGCTGTTTCACATTCAAGTCAAAAGTTGTATGGGGCTCGCTGCTATAAAAAAACACATCAGTAGCACTCATGTGAGTGTTCTGAGATCTCCACTATTTGTGGATATTTTTAAATAAATTTAAAAACGCTGATTATAAGCATCAGAACATTATCTCTGAATTTCAAGCATCTGTTCTTGACTTTACTGTTTCTCATTCAAATCACACATTTTGTGGAGCTCATGTGAGTGTTCTCTGATCTCCACTACTTGTGGATATTTTTTAATCAATTTAAAAACGCTGATTACAAGTATTAAAACTTTATCTGTAAAAGTCAAGCATCTGTTCTTGACTTGGCTGTTCCACATTCAAGTCAAAAGTTGTTTGGGTTCGCTGCTTTAAAAAACACATCAGTAGCACTCATGTGAGTGTTCTCAGATCTCCACTATTGGTGGATATTTTTAACTAAATTTAAAAACGCTGATTACAAGTATTCAAACTATATCTGTAAAAGTCAAGGATCTGTCCTTAACTTGGCTGTTCCACATTCAAGTCAAAAGTTGTATGGGGCTCGCTGCTATAAAAAACACATCAGTAGTACTCATGTGAGTTTTCTCAGATCTCCACTACTTGTGGGTATTTTTTAATCAATTTAAAAACGCTGATTACAAGTATTAAAACATTCGCTCTGAAAGTCAAGCATTTGTTTTTTACTTGACTGTTCCTCATCCAAGTGAAAAATTTTCCAGAGTTGCTCGATTTTACCTGTTTTCCCTCTGTAAGGTAAGCGCGATCTCCATAGTGAGAAAGCAATTTGAATCACTCTGTACAGTTGAAAATATTAGTTTATTGAGAAAATGTTTTTTTTCCAATGCTGGTCTATTTGATCGTCCTAATTTTTCTAAAAATACAGTCATCAACATCAAATTTCGTTCGGAACCGAATTAAAAATTAATTGCGTCAATTTTCTATCATTATATTTTTCTCTTTTTTTTAATCAAAGCCAATTAGTTGTTCCGTTGAAAATTAGAAGCAACATCGGAGTTTTTTGTTTCGTTTATTTTTAGAGATAAAAATACTTTTAGCGAATGATAGAGAAGTTAGCGCCAACCTAAAACGTCTAGTGATTTCCTGAAGTAAACAACAACGCAACAACGCACAAAAGGTAAAAGAAAATCTTATTTATGTGGTATAATTTTGAAACGGAATTCATTAAATTTCAAACACTAAATCAATATTAAACTATTATAATATGCTCTTTAATCTTATTAATTAAATGGAATTTTGAATTTTAGAAAGGAAATTATGGATTCTTTTGTGTTTTATGTGACGTTCAGAGTTTTTTTGAAGAATTTCCACCTTTCTCCTGAAATATTTATGTTTATTAACAAACATGATTTATTTGTTTTAATTTTGTGTTGTTTATAGCCTACTCTGCTTGTCGCAAAAATTTCCATTGAAATAACTTCTTCAAAAAGAGAGCTAAGCGATCGTTAGGGCTCATCCAAACTAGGAAACATTTGAGACGATGTCTCCCACTCGCTATTAATTAGCGAACGTCGTGTGAATGCGTGGATTAAAGTCACATGGTGCGTTTCGCACCAATAAGGCTACTAATCAGAATGATTGATAACTTCATTTCTAGGTTAGGTTGTGAAAGGTGTGGATCTGTCGTTTCGAATATTTTAACACTTACGTCTAATACTGGGTCGAGAAATAGTCGAAAAATACAATTATTGTAGAACGTCTGCCATTTTGGATTCGCCATTGTAGTATATCCACCTAAATAGAAGTAAAATTTGATTTTCTGGTCTAGTGAATGAAAAATTAAATATTGATTTAGAAGAAATGCGTTTGTTACCCTTCTTTAATAAGAGATATTTTAAAAATATATATAAAACAAACAATAAGAAGGGTCGTACACAAGATACGATATTATTAATTAATTTATAAAAGTAGGTATAAGAAAAAGTATCAAATTTAAAATGTGCAAAGAAAGAAAAATAATTTACAATGCGATTTATTCCTTTATCATCCTCGAATTCCCCTTTTTTTCTGTTTGACATTTATTTTGTGTGATCACAGTGTTCAGTGTAGTGTAAAGGAGGGTACTTATGTTATATAAACAAAATCTGATACAATTCTTGTAGCCCGCTATTATTTTTCCCTTAAGTCGGAAATCAAGGTTTGTGCTTTGTCCTTTTAAAGCTACCACAGCGGAAATCGGAAATTTGTAGGAAGAACCCTCCACAACGGCGGCGTAAAAATTACCACCGCAAATTTATATGGGAAAATGCCCTAGGAAAGAAAAAAAATTAGATTTATTGTTGATCTACGATAAATAGCATTAACGTTGCTTATCATATAATTTAGTTTCCGCCTTTTACGCCTTTTGTAAAATTTATTATTACATAATTAGCAAAGTTTCTGATTTACAATTTAGTTTCGTTAGAAATCGTTTAGGTTTGAAGAGCTCTCTAAAATTGTGTCAACACGCTTTGAATCGTTGATAGACAGGCATTAAAATTGTAAAGATTAACATTATTAGGGGTACCATTCAAAAACCAGTAATTCACAACTTACCCTCATTTTTGCATGAGCAACCACATTTAATATGTTTAATCGAGGATGTCCTGTTGTAGCGTGCACCAAACTAAACCATTTTAAATAGTTTTTATGTAATGTTACTGTTAATCCGTACACAATAACGAGGTTAACATTCTTTACGAATGGGTATTCGAGTGGAAGAACCATTATTTGTGACATATCCGTGATTCTTCTATTATTCTTTACAGGGTTGGACTTCAAAGGTTTTAGTGAATTTGATGTTTAAATCGATTTGACGCTCTTACAAACGCACAACAAAGGAACTTCAAATATATTGAAAGCCAAAAAAAGAATTTTACAATCAATAAGTATTTTTTATTTTCAATATTACCTTCACCTTTATCAAAAATATTTTTTAGACGTAATTCAAGTTGGATTTTATCAATAAAATAAATTTCAAATGTATAAAAGCATTAAAATACTAAAAATAATTTGGTATGATTACTAAAAATTATATACTTTTATACAGAGTATTTGTATGTAATGACTAATGACAGGAAATAAAATTAGGGACGTTTTAACCTTATAATTTGCAATTAATAGCTGACCCAAAACTCAGAAGTGGGCACGCACTTTTGTAATATTATCACAATTTTTTTTTCAATAAACTTACCGAAAAGACTTTAATCATTAAAGCCGTAATTACAACTTACAAGAAATAAGTTTGACTTTCTCTCCCAAAGGCTGATAGATTGTGTCTACCATCAAACTCTCTGCCCTAAGCCGTCTAACAGTAGTTAGTAATTAGGCTAGGACATTGATTTAATAGTAGAACATACAACAGTGCTGCATGACCTTGAACTGAAGTTCAATCTATCACAGATAAGCACGTAAAAATATTTTTCTTAGAAAAGGCACATCTATGGTAGACAGGACCCTCTAAATTAGGTGTGGTAGCACAGCAAGCAGCTGAGATTATCAATGGTCTAATATCAACTGCTGTTTGGTGCTACACAGATCAATTAGTAGTTGGATGTAGCTTGGTGCATTTCATCTCGACACGAGAATAGTAAATGTAGCAGTATATTTTCGAAGAACCAATATTCCATTATGCAGAAGACCTGGAGTCCAGAACTTAACTTTCAAGACGATCTCAAAAGTTTAAGTTAAAGTAAATCTTCATTTAACAGGAGAAACATGCAAGCCAGACAGAAGAACAAGGAGCTGCAGAATATTGACAGGTTATGTTAGGTTAGGTTAATCTAGGTCACATTAGGTTAGGTTAGGTCATGCTAAATTATGTTACCTAAATACCCAACCTCCAACCATTGGTAGAGAGAGGACCTGGGGAACTCATCTACCATCTCACACAGCTCATCACAGGTCACGGTTGCTTCAACCATTACAAAACTGCATTGGAAAACTTGCCGCCTTAAAATGCGACCGCTGCGAAGACATCGATACGGCAGAACACATGCTCTTCATCCGCCGTCGATGGGAACACAAAAGAATCGCGGCATCTCTCAAGGTAGGACTAACTCTGAGCGTCGACAATATCATCGATAGTATGCTCAGAGTACAGGAAGAATGGACAACTATAGTCGACCTTGCCTGAAGCATAATGGGAGAGAAAGAGGAGCTGGAACGGGAGCAGCAGCGAGCGGGAAGCGGATTCCTGAAACCCTGAGCTCTACGAGCGCAAGATGTAAAGACATCGCCAAACGGATTGCAAAACGCCCTGGCACACGGAAATGGCAAAGAGCAGCAGTGCGTCAAATCTCCGAACACTAAATTCGCTTACATAGCAGCGGGAGAGAGCAGCAAATACAAGAAATCTTTAGAAACCTTCGGCACTAAGTTCTCCGAGTCTAAGGCGCATGGAGAAACTACAAACCTGTTCAAAACAACAACATCTCCAGGAAAACAAGACAAGGTGAATTACGCCAGAATAGACGGCGCTCGGGATGAGACTGGAACGACTACATCGAGGAGAGAATAAAGAGTTCTCTGACGAATTCCCGAGTAGATTGTAGAGAAAAGAGGAAAACAGAGCAACCAGACCAGGGAGAGCAACCCTTTTCAGGGAAGAAAAAAAGTTATGTTAGCTAAATAGAGCGCTTGCAAAGGGTGGAGGAAGTTTCGGCTTTCTTAAGTTTTATTATACATAAGACAGTGAGCGTCTCACATAACCTAGTCATAATTTCGTACGTTTGCTTCACACCTATTTTTATACGCAATCTTGCATTTTTAAACTTACTTCTCTCCAAATTTGAATTTCCCGCCATATCTGACGTCACTTCGATCCTAGAATGGGCTTTGTATATCTTTTCATCCAGGAGTAATTAATAAAGGGCCTGGAGAACTCTCTTGCACTTATTATCTTCCTTATTCGTTCATTCCAAATTTTCTTAAGCATTCAGAGCTTATTTTTATGACTAATAAGGACTGCAACCCCCCAATTTGAAGGGTGTCTCTGTTTATTTGACACCTTTCCTGCCACTTTGTCCGGCAAGGGTTATCTTAACAGTAGCTACTCTGCCTTCTTTGGAGCTCTCTTAATTCCTGCTGTGCACTAACCTTATTATCAGGTCAAGATGAAGATGCATCTTGGAGAATTTTGTACAACCCAAAAAAAATTTTTTTTGCGTAATTATAATACTTCTAATAAATTGTCAAAATTAATCAAGAATTAAAAAATACTTATGCAAGCTGTTTTTACAACTTACGATGTCTCTCCTGGCTCTAGCTTCTTAAATAATGATCTGACGGTAATTTTACTTCCAATAAAAACTAAAGAGCATAAAATTCTCTATTTGAATCAATAAAAATAATTGTCCTAATTATCATAATTGATCTGTTAAAATTAATAAAAAATTAAGAAATACTTATGCAAGCTGTTTTTACAACTTACGATGTCTCTCCTGACTCTAGCTTCTTAAAGAATGGTAATCTGACGGTAATTTTACCTCCGATCAAAATTAAAGAGCATAAAATTTTCTATTTGAATAAATAAAAATAATTGTTGTCCAGATATTTTTTTAGGTGGGAGTAAACATTGAATTGAATAAACTATGTAAATTAGTGAAATTTGTCTTGTAAAAATAGTAACCCAAAATAATCAACTAACATCATAGTTAAGGTCCTTTTAGTAGGGTTTGTTTATCAAGTAGCTTCATAGTAAGACATGGAAAGTCAAAGTGAATTTACTTAGTAACAACATTTACATTCACTAAAGCGTTCTAAGATTATAATCCTGAAAAAAGTTAATGGATTTTTTGATTATTTTATGTTCGTCTTAAGTTATTACAAAATTTTTTATTCGAAAAAAATTTTCCTCTTCAAAATATAAAGATAATGACATTAATGCGCATTGTTTGGTTCTTAATTTTTTAAATTAATTAATTACAACCCTTGACAAGACATATAAAGTAAATATTTAAAAATTTAAAACTTTATTGATAGGTCAAGTAATATATATGTTTACGGTCCAAGCTTTTATTTTATTTAAAAAGTAAACTTTTAAATAATTTAATTAACTTGATTAATTAATTTAATTATTGATTATTAAATTAAATACCTTTAAAAGCTTCTTAAAAAACTAATTTTACAGTAATCAACTTGTTTTCAATCAAAGAGCTTTTAATTGAAGTTTAAATTGAATCACCATGACGCTATTAATAAATGTGGAAAAAAGAAATTTTTTAACTCTTCCACTGTAGACGACCCAGGTCATTTTCTTTAGGTGGAGTCTTTTACCTTAATTAAACTTTCTTCAGAGGTTTTTTTTTAATAATCGTCATCTACTCACCAAACACCCTATCGAGTCAAATTTCGACCTGACACTTGACCTCTGTGTGTCAAGGAGGGTAAGTCTGAAAAAATCCACACTTTTAACTTAAAAATTGAAATCTTCGAAACCTCCAAAATGCAACAGCTCAAATTTTATAGTTACCTAAGACACGCCTCTGGGTATCCCCTCCTAAAATTTCGTACCGATCGAAGCGATAAAAATCTTTTTATAGCTTTTTATTGGCCAAAAAATAAAAATGGGCAAATCGACGCCAAAATTTGGTTTCGGGTACTCTGAGGTAGGCCCATAAACGCCTGGTCTTAGTTTTAAAAAATGAATCCGTTTCTGTTTCTGTTTCTGAACCCTTGGACTTTTGACAGTCGTTTTGCGCGAAATTTGGAAGGATTACTTTGGTAGTTTTAGGATCGGGCGACTCTAGGGGGTCTAGATAGTCATTCCAGTATTGCTTCCTCTAAACCTCTTCTACTCTCCTCCACGGAGGGGGGATAAAAAAATTACTCTTGAGGCAAAACGCCTAGTATCTTTGCCATGGTACGGCTTTCAGACCGGATTCGAAAGTTACCTCGCACCTTCCTCTACGATCGATCACGATAGAATTTCTATGACTTCCATACAGAGGGCGCTGCGATTTTTAAAAAAGTGTCTTATTTAATAATAGTATAGGAGAGCTTGTCTTGGGTCTCGTCGACCCAGGACTTGGTTTGTGGTCTTCTTTCAATTCTTTTTGTTTCTTGCCACTTTATTTCTTTATTCTAAGATTATTAAGCCATCCTTAAGGTCTTTGTTTGTGACCTTTTAATTACTTATGCTTTTTGTCATTAATTTTGTCAAATTTTTCAAGATTTTGCTGATTTTCTCAGGCTCAGCAATCCTCACTGATCAAGCTTGAGCGTTGCACAACATGAAGGTTTCGGAAATTAATATTTCATGTCAAATAATCTAGAAAGGAGGGGAGAGACATGGCCACTAGTGAAAGTGCTTTAAAGGTCATAAAATTGTCATACTGATGATCTTGTATTGTCTTGGATGTTTTCGACCTAGGGCTTAGCTTGTGGTATTTTTTAAATTTTTTTGTTTCTTGCCGCTTCTGTTCTCTATTCTAAGTTTATTAAGCCATCCTTAAGGTCTTTGTTTGTGGTCTTTTAATTACTTATGCTTTTTGTAATTAAATTTTTAAAATCTTTCAAGTTTCTGCTGATTTTCTCAGGCTCAGCAATGCTCACGGATCAAGCTCGAGCGTTTCACAACATGAAGGTTTCGGAAATTAATATTTCATATCAAATAATCTAGCAAGAGGGGGGGGGGGACATGGCCACCAGAGAACCTGCTTTAAAGGTTATAAAACTGTCATACTGATGATCTTGTATTGTGTTGGGTCTTATCGACCCAGAGCTTAGCTTGTGGTCTTCTTTAAATTTTTTTGTTTCTTGCCACTTTTGTTCTCTATTCTAAGTTTATTAAGCCATCCTTAAGGTCTTTGTTTGTGGTCTTTTAAATACTTAAGCTTTTTGTCATTAATTTTGTCAAATTTTTCAAGTTTCTGCTGATTTTCTCAGGCTCAGCAATGCTTACTGCTCAAGTTTGAGCGTTGCACAACTTGAAAGTTTTGGAAATTAATATTTTATAAAAATTATCCAGAAGGGGGTGGGGACACATGGCAACTAGTGAAACTTCCCTAAAGGTCCTTAAATGTGTATATTGATGCTCTTGTATTGACCCTGTATATTTAAATTTCTGTGATAAAGAATAAAAATTTTATTTATGGAAAAAAATGATAAAAAGTGAAATAAAGAAAATTTGAGACCATTATTGAAAAGCATTGATGCCCAAAATATTTCATACGAAATGCGCTTAAGTAGTCCATAACAATGAAATCTATCTTCTCGTAATGGAAACAAAATAATCAAACCATCTAAAATTGTATTTTGATACATTCTACAAATTTTTTCTGTGTGTTTTATGCAATTTCAATTTTATACATACTTATTCTGAAAAAGTTTTAACGAAATTGTTGTTTTATATGTAAATTGTTGATTTGAATATGGTTTTACATTATTTCCATATTTTAACAGTAACAAACTAAAATAACAAATTAAATAACAATAAATCCACTTGACGCTTTGGAAGAAAAAAAATATTTTATATCGAGAAAAATGAAGAAAATGGAAAAAACGATACTTTTATTATAAGGAAATGAATGTATGATGATCCAAGACAAGAAATTTTAAGGAAAACAATGGTTTTGATTAATTATCTTGCCGCCAATGTACTACACAACATAACTGATTAATGATTTTTAGTTGTACATGTTTCATAAAAGATTCTTTTGCCAAAATAATGGAAGAAAAACGAGCCTACTCTTTAAAGCAACAATACGAATTTAGATAAGTTATTTGCTAAAGAGACAAAAATTTGTGAGTTTCTAGGCAAAAAAAAATTTGATGTGGCCATTATAGGACTCTTTTGTATTATTAACGCTTCAAAATATTCAAAAATACAGAATGTCGGTGCCCTGTCCTACGGAGGAGGCTTAGCATCTTTCTTATGGTACCTACGGCTTTTAGACCGGTTTCGCTAGTTACCTCGCTTTTTCCCCTACGACCGGTGGCGAGATAATTTCTACGAATTCCATACAGAGGGCGCTACGATTTTTCAAGAAAGTGTCAAAATGTCAAGATAGATGTTTTTTGGAGAGCACCTGAACGGAGTTCCTCACTCTCTCTTTCTGTCTCTACGCCACTAAAATTAATGTGACCTTATATACAATCGGTCGCGTATTCGTTGAAGCGCATTGGCTCCGCCCAGACAATCTCGTAACCGTAAATACATTCACGATGTTTGTGGGCAGATATCTCCAAAACTATAAGGATAGGGAACAAATAAATTAAAGAAATCTTGTAGGAAACTTCATAAGCTTTCATTTTGTTCGGAATATTTTTTTTCTCGAACCCACCGTTTTGGCAATATAGGCGAAAACCTCAAAAACGGGACCTATCCACCCCCTACCTCCATTAGTCGTATAGCTAGGAGTCCAGGTCTTAATATTTTAAAATTCTTGTGGTTAATCAAAGAGTACAAAACTAAATAAAACTTGTTATATTTTAAACAAGCTTTTATGTTTTTATTTTTTGTTAATATTTAACTAAAACAAACTTTATTTTCCTCTAGAGCCTCAATTTTGACGTAAATTGTAAATGATGTATCATTTGCGAACATTGCAATTTTCGTTTTTCCCATCCTCTTTATAATAGTTCTCAAACTACAACCTTACAAGCTCCTTTAGGTATGTGTAGATACATTTCTATATTTATATAATTTTTCCAGAAGCTTGAAGACGTGAAAAATGTTACAATTAGAACTCTTTCGCCTTGTTGACAGGAAGTTACTAACAAGCAGTCATTTTCAAAACTTTTTAAATTATATAAAAAGGTAATAAAGTTAAGAAAAACACAAGTTGATAATGATAACTGGAATATGAGTGAGTTTTTGAAGCACTTTTTTACTTTAGTTCTGAAACATTGCCTAACTTGACGATTATTTTTAAACTTATTTTAACCTTTTAAGGGTGCGTCCACACAAAAGTACGTTAAAATAATTACTTTGAGAGCCAACTTGCAGTAGAAAGAGGCTTAAGGCGACGTCTTTCACTTTTTTATTATTAATTAGTCAGCTTCAAGGATGTTTAGCGTTTGTGTGTCCGTAAGTAGCGAGATAATAACGTCACAGATGCTTCTAGCACAAAAGTTAGTTGATTTTTATTTTTGAGAAGGGCTAGTAAATTTTCTTTTTAATACGTGTTGTAAATAAAAAAAATAATAAAAGGAAAATTCGGAGCAGTAACGTTTGATTGGATTGTTATATAATAATAGGTTTTGTTTGTGTGCATAACTCATAAATTGTAACTTGAAGTTACTACTTTGTAATAACAAAGTAATAATAGTAAAACTAATAGAAATATAAAAGAAGGCAATATTACGAACATTATTGGCCGGCTCAATCTAAACTCGAGAACCTAATATAAAGTTAACGTTAGTACTGTAACAAAACTTTAACTAATTTAATAAAATATAAGAAAAGAAGAAAAAAAAGAGCTAAAACAAAGTAATTTTAGTGTATCGATAAAGTTGCAAAATTTATTTTCTAACTTTCATATCGAACCAATTATTGGTAAATAATTGAAGTGGCTTTAAAGCTTCAATTACCAATAACGCTAGCTTTCAAAGTAGTAAACTGGGTATACAAGTTAGTAACCTTCATGTTGTGGTTTTAGATTTCGACAAGTGGAAGTTATTGTCTACTAGCTCAAAACTTTCCCAACAAATATACGTTACTACTACTACAACAAGAAGCTCAAACTTAAATAAGAAATTTTGCTTTAAACTTTATCATTTTTATAAAATATCTTATGTGTGTGTGAGTTTTATCACATGACGTAAACATACAAGGCTCACTTCAATAAACAATAAATTATAATAAGAACTATCCCATTTTTAATGTCTCTGTTATCATCTCTTCTCGTGTCTTGTCTACAAACATACATAACTTCATTTTATTGTGTCTACTAGACATTCAATTTTATGCTCAAATAAACAGCACCTTCTTGGGTCAAAAAAGTACAAATTGTGACAATTCTTCCACATTTTTTATTTCTTAAGTTTCTTAACTCAATTTGTCATTTTCCACAATGGCCTTGAAGACCAAACACTTCTATTCAATTGCAATAAATTTCAATTTTTTTTTCATATATTAACGATTTTTGCGAGCGGTTATCTCGAAAATTAGAAGGAATAGAGAAAAATGAATCTAAACAATTTTGTAGAGAATTTGATAAGCTTTCATTTTTCTAAGTAGTATGTTTTCGTTCGGACCCACCGTTTTCGAGATATAAACCAAAACATAGAAAATGGGACCTTTCTACCCATAACCACAGCTAGGACTGGAGACTTTTAGGATTGTTACCTCCTAACTCCATTCTCTTGTTTTTTATAAACACTTCGTTGACTAGACTAGAATGACAATTCATATAGTACGGCCAATGCAACAAAATAGAGACCATGGGCTGCCCAAGACAGTTAAAATTGAATACCTCTCAGAAAAAGAAATAGTGAAAGATTCCAAAAACATAAAGAAAAAAGTCAAAGGGGCAATGGATGAAAGGAAGCTGGAAGATCAACACTGGATAGACAGAATGACTTAGAGAGAACGTCAAGAGGGTAATTTATTAAAGGAAACTGGACGACCAACACTGCCTAGACAGAATGAACTAGAAAGAACGTCATGAGAGCAATAGATGGAAATAAACTGGAAGACCAACACTGCCTAGACAGATTGACCTAGAAAGAACGTCAGGAGGGCAATGGATGAAAGTAAGCTAACACTATCTAGACAGAATGACTTATATGGAACGTCAGGAGGGCAATGGATAAAAAGAAGCTGAAAGACCGACATTGCCTAGACAGAATGACCTAGAAAAAACGTTAGAAGGACAATGGAAGCTGGAAGACCGACACTACTTAAACAGAATGATCTAGAAAGAACGTCAGGAGGGCAATGGATGAAAGGAAGTTAACAGACCAAACTGCCTAGATAGAATGACTTATATGGAACGTCAGGAGGGCAATGGATGAAAAGAAGCTGAAAGACCGACATTGCCTAGACAGAATGACCTAGAAAAAACGTCAGAAGGACAATGGAAGCTGGAAGACCAACACTATTTAAAGAGAATGACCTAGAAAGAACGTCAGGAGGGCAAAGGATGAAAGAAAGCTAACAGACCAAACTGCCTAGATAGAATGACTTATATGGAACGTCAGGAGGGCAATGGATGAAAAGAAGCTGAAAGACCAACACTGCCTAAACAGAATGACTTTTAAGGAACGTCAGGAGGGCAATGGATGAAAAGAAGCTGAAAGACCGACATATGCCTAGGCACAATGATCTTCAAAAAGCGTCAGGAGGGCAATGAACTCTGGAAGACCAACACTACCTAGACAGAATGACCTAGAAAGAACGTCAGGAGGGCAATGGATGAAAGGAAGCTAACAGACCAACCTGCCTAGACAGAATGACTTATATGGAACGTCAGGAGGGCAATGGATGAAAAGAAGCTGAAAGACCAATACTGCCTAGACAGAATAGCCTAGAAAGAACGTCAAGAGGGCAATGGATGAAAGGAAGCTAAGAGACCAGTACTGCCTAAAGAGAATGGCCTAGAAAGAGCGTCAGGAGGTCAGTGGATGAAAGTAAACTGACAAACCAGCACTGCCTAGGCAAAATGACTTTAGGAAAAAGTTTGGAAAACTGATTTCCCTGACAGACGTTTTAGAACTCTCGAATGATGGGGAATGATCTTTTGGGCGTATGGTTATGATTCCGAAGCTCTAAAACAATTGCCAATTTATTACAAATTGCCACTGTAAGAAACTTTGTTATTTAATAAAAATGTTTAAACGATGATAGGTATCTACATTTAAAAACTTTTCACGAAATGGAAGTTTTTCATTTTTAATACATTTTCCCAATTTATGATTAGTTGTAAGTTGTAACGCTATATTTAAAAAATGCTCTTTTTACATTTCTAGTGTTAAAAGCTTTTTAATGTAATCCACTACAATAGTTTCGTGCATTTTATTTCATAATAGGGAGAATTGTGCGCTACAAAATGTTATACCTACGAACGTATCTATAGGTATTTTTAAAATAAATTTTAAATACAAAAGATAATAACACATTGATATTTATACAAAAATTAGAACGACGATAAACTCCCAACAGTTTTCATTTTATTTCTATTTAATGGAAAAATAATCAGACTTCATACTAATGAGTAATGAGTATAATTTTTCACTTTTCATAACAGGGTCGAGAATATACATATGTAATTATTTCTTCAGGAATGTGTTTGGAGTTGTTAACCCGGCATCCGACACGTGGGGTGTGACAAACCCCAGCGCTCGAAAACTGCATAGCAAACATTCAAATATCGCTCCAATCGACTACAGGGTCTCAATAGCTTTTAAAAACATATTATTCTACATATTAAAGCAAACACCGCAGTCAAAAAATTAAGATTGTGGCAGCAGTACTGTTTCAAAACCGAGTTGGGTTTGTCACACCCCACCTGTCGGAACTCGTGAGTTTTTTTTTCTTTATGTTTTGGGTGAAAATCCCAAACCACTCCTCAAAAAGAGAAGGTCTAATCAACACGAGAAGATTTCATAATGTCCTTGGACTCAAAATTGAAAAATTAAGTGCGTGTGTGAAGTTTTTGACGCATTTTTATATATCTGTCACTCTCACACACATGGCAAAATTGTATTAACTTTAACAACTAATAACTTTTTTGCTATTGGATTAAATTACATGTGGGTTTTTTTATTGAAAAATATAGAATTGCCTTTTTAATTTTGTGTTTTTTTAAATTATTTGTATGTTTCAAACATTTTATATAAAATAAATAGGTAACTGCTTTGTTTCTTAGCGAAAAAATCACATTGTAATTTGGAATTTGTGTTATGAAGCCAAAGTAAAGTCTTTTTTGCAAAAATTTTTATTTTACTGATTAATATAATGTACCTGACGATATAAAATACTTAGAATTTCCAAAAAAATTGACTATAAATACAGTGTGTCCCCGGATTGAGTTCACTATAGGTGTAATTGACAAAAAATTTCGGAATTTCGTTTTGATGTTTTGGAATTCAGCCCTGCTTGGTCTGAAATGAATTTTAAGCACATTTTTAATTTTTTAAAATGAAGGCCCCCGTGACAATTAAGAGAAATCTATTTTCTGTTCAGGTAAAGTGTCGTTTTGGTCAACAATATAGCAAAATCTCATTAACAAAAGTTGTTCAGAATATGAAATTATGGCTCTATACAAAATTTCAAAATCATCGGCACACTTTGATTAAATCGGTTTTGATTGTATGTATCAAGGAAAAATCGTATCGTACGTATAGACTATGGGCCCATAACAGAAAACTGGTGGTAATATTATGTTATTGGGTGTCACCGAACAAGAAATGGATCATAATTGCTTTGTAAATTGAGATAAAATTTTATTCAAAATGTTAAAATAAAATTAATAATGAATTGATAGATCGGGCGTGGTTTGCTCTTATTATTTTGAGCGATATTGATATTTAGAGTGAAAATAAATAAGAAATAAGTAACTGCATGGCATTTTTGTATGTTTCAAAAATTATTTCCTAGAATGTTGACTGTAGAACAACGTGTTAATCAAAGTGTGCCGATCATTTTTTAATTTTTCATAGAGTCATAATTTCGTATTCTGAACAACTTTTATTAATGACATTTTGCTGTATTGTTGCCAAAAAAGACACTTTACCTAAACAGAAAATAGATTTCTCTCAATTGTCACGAGGGCCTTCATTTTTAAAAATTGAAAATATGCTTGAAATTTATTTCAGACCAAGCAGGGCTGAATTCCAAAACATCAAAATGAAATTCCGAAAATTTTTATCAATTACACCTATAGTGAACTCAATCCGGGGACACACTGTATACGAAACGGTTATTTTAAGTTTTGGGTTTGTCACACCCCACCTGTCGGAACTCGTGAAAAATGTTCACCTGTCGGATGCCGGGTTAAAGGTAGTTAGATCTTAGCTACATAGCTAAGGTAGGAGTGGAATGGTCTCGTTATTGGGATTTTCTCTTTTATCTTAAAAACAGTAGGTACTAGAGAAAAAATTATTCTTAGTAAAATGAAAGCCTATTAAATTTTCTACAAGATTGTTTTCATCTATGTTTTTCCTAGTCTTAATAATTTTCGAGATATCTGCCCGCAAATATCGCTAATCCACGCACTGCTTCAGTCTTTCATTTTCGTCTGTTTATCACCTCCCTTAGAAACGCGGGCGGGTATCTCGAAAACTAGAAAGAATAGAAAAAATAGATAAAACAATCTTGTAGGGAATTTCATAAGCTTTCATTTTGCTAAGTATCATTTTTTTCGTAGGACCCACTGTTTTTTAAATATAAGCGAAAATCACAAAAATGGGGCCTACAGAGAAAATAAGAAAAACATGTTAAAAAATCAAAAATTATCAAAAAAGATAGTAGAAATTTAATTTAGAAAAGAATATGCGTAAAAATAACTTGTATTTTTTGCTTAAATAGCTGAATTACAATTGAATCGGTTATTCGTAACCAATAGCTGGCGCAATCTAAAATGATTGACAACTTTAATTATTCATTATTTTCATGTTATCAAACACTTGTTAGTTCCCATCAATAATTGAAACTTTGTGTAATCGTAATATGATATGGTGATGGTGTTACAACTTAATTATCTAGAAACGTAACTACTGCAATGAAGGGGGAAGGGGAGAGATAGAAATTAAATGTCTATTGCGAAAACCGCATCGTAGTTTACTATGTCAAACATAAATACATTATAACGTACGATGTGTCGGGCTTTATAATTTTTTGTGAAAGCGCAAAAATATACAGAGTGTTCATATAAGCATGATGCTTTCGATAGCTCCTCCTATCTCGATGTAAAAGGTGCTTAAGAAGCCCCAGACAGAATGATTTTAAATTGCAAAAGTTCTATCTAAAGGATCTACTGAAGGTCTAAAACCTGATGGATTTTATTTAATGATTAATAAAAATTATTGGCCATCAATAAAGAGATGGAAGATCACGTAAATATGGCATTTCTTTAAAAAAATCGTAAAGTTGAATAAAAACACAAAAGAAAAAAAAGGATAAAACAAATAAAAATAAAGAGAAAGGAAACAGTATGTAATTAAAAAGAACATTTATTCCTCTTAAACCTATTACTAACAGTGTATTGTATGAAATTTAAATAAAATTTTTCCACTTGGAATATTATTACAGTAAGATAGAAAAAGCACGAGTTGAATTTTGATCGAATAAACAAAAAAAACGTAAAATCAACTATAGATCATGACATCCTTATTCGTTTTTTATTGGTGTTCAACTCAATAGACTTGAATTTTCACGCGTGTGTCAATGTAAAGTTAGCCTTTTCCTACTTATTGTATTTGTTCATTCTTTTTTTTCTTTTACATTTCCGTTTTCAGGACATGCTTAGTATAACAACTCACGTTTTGCTTTGTCAGTAAAATGTTATTCTTTATTTTAACTTACGCACAGATATTTACTTTTTACTAACTGTCAAATATTTTGTAATATTTTAAATATTTGCTTTTTTCTTTTGTTAGCATTTACAAATTTTTTCTTTTTTGTTTTGCTATTTTTGCCCGTTTTATGTGCATTTTTGCAATGACCAACAATAAAATAATATTGATGTAGGAACGTATATTAAATAACAAAAATATAACCAGCGTATTCAAACTGTTGTAACATCTATTCTCTTTTATTATTAAATATTAAATTTCGGGTATTGAATACAACATGAGCATCCGTTCGTAAAATCAACAAACACGATCAGAATTTTTTGTGATACTTCCCAAAATAAAGTGTACTATGAAAGCATTTACCCGGAAAATTTTTCATGTTAAACTACCCTTACTGAAAACGTCTGTGTATACAGGGTGTCCAGATATAATACCACAAGATCTTGAGTTTTAAATAGCTCTTACCCAAGCAGATATAGTTTAAATATTCATAAATAGAGTTGGTTTTGATCTTTAAGTTTCCCATTTTCTAAGGACATGTACAGCATTTAGTCCGATACAGTTCCTCCATGAATATCGTCTTCTTAGTGAGTACGCGGTCATCGAGTCTTTTTGGTAAATTGATTGTCTGCTCATACTACTTTATTGAGACCAAGAGGTTCCATCGATCTCATATACACGTCCACATCCAGTCCGAGAGAGTTCATCCATTAATATTGCCCTTCTAGTGCGTTTATGGTCTTTTAGAGGCCTAATAATTGGAGGTTTCCATTTTTAAGATCTTTGAGTAAATTAGTTGTCTGTCAATGCTATTTTATTGAGACCTAGGGGTTCCATAGATCTTTTTAAACGTCCACAACCAGTCCTATCCAGTTTTTCCACTAAAATTGCTCTTCTAGGGCGTTGGTCATCGTCCAAGGGACTTGGTGTTTCATGATTTCCATTAACAGAATTATGGTGCACTTCGACTGCCTGATAATGTTTTCTTATTGGAACCAAAGGGTTCCATCGATCTCATGTACACGTCCACATCCAGTCCGATCGAGTTCATCCATTAATATCGTCCTTCTAGTGCGTTGATGGTCTTCTAGAGGCCTAATAATTGGAGGTTTCCATTTTTAAGATCTTTGAGTAAATTAGTTGTCTGTCAATGCTATTTTATTGAGACCTAGGGGTTCCATAGATCTTTTTAAACGTCCACAACTAGTCCTATCCAGTTTCTTCACTAAAATTGCTCTTCTAGGGCGTAGGTGATCGTCCAAGGGACTTGGTGTTTCATGATTTCCATTAACAGAATTATGGTGTACTTCGACTGCCTGATAATGTTTTTTATTGGAACCAAAGGGTTCAATCGATCTCATATACAGGTCCACATCCAGTCCGATAGAGTTCATCCATTAATATCGCCCTTCTAGTGCGCTGATGGTCTTTTAGAGGCCTAATAATTGGAGGTTTCCATTTTTAAGATCTTTGAGTAAATTAGTTGTCTGGCAATGCTATTTTATTGAGACCTAGGGGTTCCAGAGATCTTTTTAAACGTCCACAACCAGTCCTATCCAGTTCCTCTACTAATATTGCTCTTCTAGGGCGTTGGTCATCGTCCAAGGGACTTAATATTTGATGATTTTTACTTACAGAACTTTTATGTAGGTCGACTGCCTGCTAATGTTTTTTTTTATTGAAACCAAAGGGTTCGATCGATCTCATATACACGTCCACATCCAGTTCGATCGAGTTTATCCATTAATATCGCCCTTCTAGTGCGTAGATGGTCTTCTAGAGGCCTAATAATTGGAGGTTTCCATTTTTATGATCTTTGAGTAAATTGGTTGTCTGTCGATGCTATTGTATTGACACCTAGGGTTTCCATAGTTCTTTTATACACGTCCGCATCCAGTCCTATCCAGTTTCTCTACTAATATCTCTCTTCTAGTGAGTAGGTAATCTTCCAAGGGACTTAGTGTTTGATGATTTCCACTTACAGATTTTTTGTTTACGTCGAGTGCCCGCTAATGTTTTTTATTGGAACCAGGGATGTTTGATTAATTTTCCATGCATGTCTTCTCTCTGAGCCTATCGTTGCGTCACTAACGCTAGAGTTAACTTAATTAAATAATTGTATGTGTGGACGCAGTGTTACTACTAGCTGAAAAAAAGTAAGCGCATTGAACTTTTCTAATTAACGACTTATATAAATGTTTATTTTATAAACGTAGATAAAGCTTTAGAAATTGTGTAAGTTTGTAAAGTAAGTATGATGTTAGGCGTAGTAAGCCGTGTGGAAACTTAAGACATTGATTTGAAATTTTAGATATGAGAAATTATTAATAGTTTATAAACTTTGAAAGTAACAACTTTGTACATTGTACGATTCTGTGTTGGTTTGTTTGTTAATTTGTTTTTGTTGTTGTTGCTTTGTTTTAAATTTAAAGCATTATTAAACGTCGGTTTTAAAACAAGTTATTGGGAGAAGGATTAAATGACATGTCGATACTTTAGTAACATCTTTTAAAATCATCCATTAGTAACAAAATAGATAACATTACTAATTTCACGTTTTTGCTATGGTTAATGACGTATTGATTATCCATCTAGACATCAAGAGACTTAGAAGAGCACTAGGTTGTTACATTTTAATTTCCTTCATTTTTTTCCGAAACAAATTGACGGAAAACTCATTCGCTTTCCTTTTTAACTTTTTTTAATTTTAAGTTCATTAATGAAAAATAGTTTTTAATTTTAATTGTAAGGCAATTTTGAGTTTTTAAATATTTTAAAATGTACTTCTCGCTTAAGTTTTCCAAACTCCAATATGCTTTTCTCAAATTTTCTTTTTTAATTTTTATAATTTTAATATTCTAAATATAAGTTTCAATTAAGTTTAGTTTTGCAACCGCAGTTTCTTGCAGTTTGAGAAACTTGTAGCAAGTTCCATACAATTTTTTTTTACTTTTTAAAGTAAACTTTATAGTTTATTAAAATATACCAGGGGTGACAAAATAAATACAGCGAATGTAGCCACTGTAGTTATGGGAATTTTATTCAAAACTACGATCAAAATTTGAGACCTGCTACTCTGGTGGCCATAACTGGACTGCTTCCTAGGTATTGAAGCTAATTTTTTGTTTTTAGCTAGTTTTGAAATAATAAAAAATATACAGGGTGTCCCTTTAGACTTTTTTTCTATTAAAAGTAAAATCGTGGTAATTATAAAAAATTATACCGTATTTAGACGATATAGTTGCACGTTAGTTGTACTGGGAGCCACAATTTCACTGTTGGTGTAAACGAACCTTTATAAAATAATCAAATACACATTTAAAAGCTCAAGTAAAAAAAATGGGCGATACAAAATTAAATAGAATTGCACATGAGAAATTTGTTTCAGTCACGTAATATTAATATTAAATATGTTAATTTGATCTGTGTTTGAAGATCCATTAAATTTAAAGAGGCAACACGCACATTTTTACGTTAAAGTTTCCAAAAAGTAATATATTAAAAGCTCGCTTCTTTTTTGAAACTTTTTCATCAGCAGCAGAGAGATTCCAAACAGTATCAAGCTCAGACTTCGTTTCAATTGTGAATTTTTCTCAAGTGTTACCTAATTTGAAGCCTGGAGCTAATTCAGTTTACATGCACCTTCGTGCATCAGGAAATTTTTAAATAACAGTATAATAATAAAGTACAATTGAAATGTTTCTATTGTGTGAGTTAGGTACTTCTGAGGACACGTTAAGCCGTTGGTATACAATGTAAAATTTCATATAAAACTATACACTTCGTATTTCATTTTGGACGTAAAAACTATGTCTTGATTGCTAAAAATTGAATTTAAACCAATTTTATTTTATTTAAGGGTAGTAGAGGTGCTTTTATATTTAGGGAGCCCGAAGCGGTGCTCTTTTGCGGAGTACAGTCTCTTACTGTGTTTGAGGTGTTTGATCGCGATTAGTTGCAGTTCTTTAAATTCAATTTAAATAGTGATTTATTAATAAAAAAGACATTCTAAATCTCTCTCCTTCTGCTTCAAAAATTTTAATTAACCACCCCGATCTACATGAGAATTCTTTTTTAATTTTAAAACGGAATATTTGCAAAACTAGCTAATAAAGGCTCTTACAGACAAGTCAAAACAAACTTCCTAAGTCACGATTACTCCTTTTTGCCACTCTTACTACTCCTGAGTTCTCTCCATATTATTATCACTTTATTTCACCTTCTCCTCATCACTCTGTCCTCACATTTTCTTCCTCTTTTTTTTGTGTTTTATGTTTACCTTCAGCAGCTTATGTTTACCTAGAGCTTTATTCAGTATTTTCATGAATGAAGGCATGAACTTTCTAATCATCCTCTTGTCTTGTGTTATCTTCCATGCTCTAAGTATGTTGTGAGTTTACCTTCTCTTTATCACTCTCTCTTTAAGCCCCCTCCTCCTTGAGTGTCTCATTACAGCTTTTCCATTCACGATTTTAATGAAGAAAGGCCTGAACTCTTCAATCATCCTCTTCTCTTGTGTTATCTTCCATACTATAAGTATGTTGTATGTTTACCCTTTCTTGATTAGTCTACCTTTAGACCCCCCCTCCTTCTTCTTGAGTATCTCATTAGAGCTTTGCTATTCTCTATTTTCATGAATGAAGGCATGAACTTTCTAATCATTCTCTGGTCTTGTGTTATCTTCCATGCTTTAAGTATGTTGTAAGTTTACCTTCTCTTTATCACTCTCTTTTTAAGCCCCCTCCTCCTTGAGTGTCTCATTACAGCTCCTCCATTCACGATTTTAATGAAGAAAGGCATGAACTCTTCAATCATCTTCTTCTCTTGTGTTATCTCTCATACTATAAGTATGTTCTATGTTTACCTTTTCTTGATTACTTTATCTTAAGCCTCCCCCTCCTTCTCCTTGAGTATCTCATTAGAGCTTTGCTATTCTCTATTTTCATGAATGAAGGCATGAACTTTCTAATCATCCTCTTGTCTTGTGTTATCTTCCATGCTCTAAGTATGTTGTGAGTTTACCTTCTCTTTATCACTCTCTCTTTAAGCCCCCTCCTCCTTGAGTGTCTCATTACAGCTTTTCCATTCACGATTTTAATGAAGAAAGGCCTGAACTCTTCAATCATCCTCTTCTCTTGTGTTATCTCTCATACTATAAGTATGTTCTATGTTTACCTTTTCTTGATTACTTTATCTTAAGACTTCCCCTCCTTCTCCTTGAGTATCTCATTAGAGCTTTGCTATTCTCTATTTTCATGAATGAAGGCATGAACTTTCTAATCATCCTCTTGTCTTGTGTTATCTTCCATGCTCTAAGTATGTTGTGAGTTTACCTTCTCTTTATCACTCTCTCTTTAAGCCCCCTCCTCCTTGAGTGTCTCATTACAGCTTTTCCATTCACGATTTTAATGAAGAATGGCCTGAACTCTTCAATCATCCTCTTCTCTTGTGTTATCTTCCATACTATAAGTATGTTGTATGTTTACCCTTTCTTGATTAGTCTACCTTTAGACCCCCCCTCCTTCTTCTTGAGTATCTCATTAGAGCTTTGCTATTCTCTATTTTCATGAATGAAGGCATGAACTTTCTAATCATCCTCTTGTCTTGTGTTATCTTCCATGCTCTAAGTATGTTGTGAGTTCACCTTCTCTTTATCACTCTCTCTTTAAGCCCCCTCCTCCTTGAGTGTCTCATTACAGCTCCTCCATTCACGATTTTAATGAAGAAAGGCATGAACTCTTCAATCATCTTCTTCTCTTGTGTTATCTCTCATACTATAAGTATGTTCTATGTTTACCTTTTCTTGATTACTTTATCTTAAGACTCCCCCTCCTTCTCCTTGAGTATCTCATTAGAGCTTTGCTATTCTCTATTTTCATGAATGAAGGCATGAACTTTCTAATCATCCTCTTGTCATGTGTTATCTTCCATACTATAAGTATGTTGTATGTTTACCTTTTCTTGATTACTCTATCTTTAGACTCCCCCTTCTTCTCCTTGGGTATCTCATTACAGTTTTGTCATTCACGATTTTAATGAAGAAGGGCATGAACTCTTCAATCATCCTCTTCTCTTGTGTTATCTTCCATAATATAAGTATGTTTTATGTTTACCTTTTCTTGATTACTCTCTCTTTAAGCCCCCTCCTCCTTGAGTGTCTCATTACAGCTTTTCCATTCACGATTTTAATGAAGAAAGGCATGAACTCTTCAATTATCCTCTTCTCTTGTGTTATCTTCCATACTATAAGTATGTTGTATGTTTATCTTTTCTTGATTATGTTAACCTTCTCTTCATTACTCTCCTTTTGTTCTCCCCCTCACTCTCCCTGAGTGTCCTTGAGTGTCTCCCTGAGCGCTTTGTGATCCTTCATTTAAATGAAGGAAGGTATGAACTCTCCAATTATTTATTGTTTTCTTTTGTCCTCCGTTCTAGTTATATATTTTATTGTTGGTTTATATCTGCGTTTATGTTTTATGTTTCTTTTTTTTGTCACTTTCCTTGGATTCAGCCTCTCTATATCATTGAAGTGTTGATTATATTCTTGATTTCAAGAAATATTAAAGAAACTGCACAATGTTTGTCTTGTCTCCCATATTTTAAAGACCATAACTGGGCTAAACAATCAGATGACGGTAACTGGGTAGAAGACAGCAAAATACTGAGGGTGGGTAGAATAGAGGACCTTAAGGCGGATACAACGTCCAACATATTGGACACTCAATTACTCTCATTGCCCAAGATAGCGAGAATTTGAGCTTAGCCTGTGAATTTAAGGAATTTTAGAATGGTTTTCATGCACAACCGTATTTATTGTAATATTCCAAATATAAATTTGCATTACATTTGAGATGATTATCAATTTGTTGTAGTACAATTTACATAATAAACCAGAAATAAAATCAATTTATTGTAGATTATTTAATTTTTCGCCAACCGAAACGTTTTGAAATAATGAGATATTACAATTTTCATTAATTTTAATGAAGCGTAAAATTTAATATTAAAGCGAGTTAAATAACTGTATCGTGTACTACATGCAATAAATTGACAATAACATACAAGATTGTCTCTCGTACGCTTTGTTTTATCATTACAACACTTACCTTATCAAACTTTGTTGTTGTGGAATTAGTTGGCGGTACCTAACAAGATATTAAGTATAAGCAAGTATAAGATGCATTGTAATTTCCATCACCCAAGTGGTTGAAATATTATGAAATACTTAGCTCAAATATGTTACATCTAAACTCTCAACGTAGAAGATTTAAATTAAAGAAAATTACATCGTCTTGATGTAGTTGGAGTAGAACTATCGGATTAACTAGGAACAAAGTTTACGTTTAATATTAAATCTTCGAATTTCAAAGTAAGATTTTCGTTTCTAGGCTTCGCAGACCCGATAGAATAAGGTTCACTTGTATGTCTAAAATGTACAAATATTCTATCTACTGCAAGGCTGTCGGATAGGCATCGTAGGCTTAAATTAAACTACCTAAAACATTCAAAGTGGAAAAATGTATGCGCTGGCAGTGTAAAACAAACGATCTATCCAACATTCTCTTATCAGTCATTTCTCAGCCCTTATTGTCAGATGCAGTTCGATGACAATGTTAATAGAATTTGAATAAGGAACAAACAACTGATAACATCGCGTTACATCTCTTGTTTTCCAATTCCACCACACGCTAATGATAACAGACTTTTCACAACTACACCACATGCTTTTGATGTTACTGAAGTTATGTAACCATGTTTTGTATCTTTATTTTATTTATTCGACGGCTGTGTGTGTGTATAATGTGCTTACACTCAATATTTAAGCTTTGGAATTACAACTTGAAGAGTCTTGGCGCGAAGAGGTTAATAATTAAGACTCTTAAAGCTTCAATCTTAAAGCTCGTTTGAGAGAACTAGTTAAAACAGTATTTGAAATACGAGGCAACTATTTTGTAAGTTAGTAACGTTATTTATCACAATCCAAATATTACTCATTGCAAGAGTACATAAGTTATAGGGTTGGTTGGAGGGGAGACAACCTCACAATTATTGCTTAAATGGACAAAGTCAAGGAACAGTCGTCATGGAGCAATGGACTGGAGCACAGCGTTTTATAATAGTATGACTTCTGTTAATGTCATAGAAACATCAGTACTATGCAATTTCGAAGAAGCAAAGCTTCTGATCTGAAAAAGGAGCATCCATGCCGAAGAAGAGCAGTTCGGATACGAGAGAACATTAATGCTGTTGGAGTAGCAACAAATAGCGTGTTTCTCAAAACGCATTAAACTATTGATGATTGCTCTGATGTTCCAACTCTTATCGTTCAACCTGTAGCTTTTTTTTTCAGAGCAGTTAAAGTTATTTATTACTTTCTTTATGGCATGAGCAGAAGGCACTTTTTTTGTATGAAATACGTATAAAAACCCTCCTAGAGGCTTCATAACAGCTTCATTAGAAGAAGACACGAGTTCTAGGGTTGCTTTGAGGGAGGCAACTTCAGAATGATTTCATAGATGGACAAAGTCAAGGAATCGCCATAAAGAAACAGTCGTCATGGAGCAATGTACTAGAGCACAGCGTTTTATAATAGTATGACTTCTGTTAATGTCATAGAAACATCAGTACTATGCAATTTCGAAGAAGCAAAGCCTCTGATCTGAAAAAGGAGCATCCGTGCCGAAAAAGAGCAGTTCGGATACGAGAGAATATTTGTCCTGTTGGAGTAGCAACGAATGGCGTGTTTCTCAAAACGCATTAAACTATTGATGATTGATCTGATGTCCCAACTCTTATCGTTCAACCTGGAGCTTTTTTCTTCAGAGAAGGCCTGCTTTCTTTGAACTTACTTATCATTGTCTTTATGGCATGAGCAGAAGGTACTTTTTTTTGTAGTCCAATATTGAAAAACGTACACTCTCCTAGAGGCTTTATAACTGCGTTTTTATGTTCATAAAAAGGTTGGACAGAAAAAGCGAGCTGGGCTCCAACCCGACGCTCCATGGCGACTTCAGAATGGGGTGACTAAATTAATGGCATAGTAGTACAATTACAAATGGCAAAAAATAAGAAAGTCATTAAAATTAATAATTGAGCAAATTAATAAAATGGTAATTAAGCTATTCCATTGACTCCTTCCTCCATGTATTAAAGATGTGATCGCTCGTTTATTTATTTATAGAGTGATATGTAGTTTGCCATTGTAAACGATAAAACAAGTTGAACGACATAATAATAGCAAAATAATTAAACGTTTTACTGCATCAAAATCAATAAACGTTTTCAATTATTATTGACAATAATAAAGCAATTTGTAGTATACCAAGAGCTCGATGGGAAAAAATTTGGGCTGTTAATTTAAAAAGATAACATATTCGTATATTCCGTTAGTTTTTGAAAAAAAAAATTTATTTCAAAAACAAATAACCAATTGTTTTTCCAATAGTTAAGATTTTTTGTGTTTTTTCGGTATTAGTAACGTTATTTCTTTTAATGGAAGAACTAGTGGAACTGAGTGCTTTTAACGTCTTGAAATTATTTGAGCTTGGATGCTTACTTTTGATATATAAAAGAGTAACTTGATTGATATTTATTATTATTACATCTACAAAAACAACACAAAATTTAATATTTTATTATTTGTTTAAGAGATAAAAAATATGTTTCGAAATGTTTCTTTTATAACTTATAAACTCTTATTGTTCTGAAAGTGGCGGGCGTGGTGTATAGTGTAGAATCTAGACGCCTTATCTAGAATCGATTTTTCAAAGAATCGAAAATCTAAATGGGAAAGTAAAAAACACTAGCTCTTTGAAGGCAAACCATCAAGAGTAACATATCTACGTATAAAGCTTCAAAATACAACAGATATATGGAGTCTCTCCCTACTATAACTCTCTAAGCAGTGATCTGACGGTAATTTCACCTCTAATAAAAATTATAGAGCATAAAATTATCTATACATGTCAATAAAAATATTTATGCTAATGGTCATAATTAGCCTAACAACATAAATCAAAAACAAAAAAATATGTATTAAGTGGATTTTTACAACTTCTAGTGTCTCTCCCGACTGTAGCTCTTTAACGTGTGGTCTAACGATAATTTTACATCTAATGAAAATTATAGAGCATGAAATTAGCTATCTAAGTCAATAAAAATATTTATGCTAATGCTCATAATAAGCCTCTAAATAAAAATCAAAAACAAAAATATATGTATTAAGTCGGTTTTACAACTTCCGGTGTCTCTCCCGACTCTAGCTCTTAAAGGAGTGATCTGACGATAATTTTACCTCTAATTAAAATTATAGAGCTTAAAATTATCTATCCAAGCCAATAAAAATAACTGTCTAAGTTACCATTAGTGACTAATCCTGCACACTCTGCATTAATATACCTGTACAAGAGAGCTCATCAATTTAAATAACTTTTGATCTTGAATATTATTATATTTTATCTTATTTCGTTAAAAAGTTGTGTAATGGTATATTAAAGTATAAGATTGTTATCAGAAAACTTGGAAAAAGACAACTGACATGCTTTTAGTATTAAACCAAAGATATATTAGGTTTGCGACAGGACTATTAACGTGGCACTGATAAATATCTCAGCACAATTGGATTTACTCAAGATTTACTTTGTTGAAAATGTAGTTACGATCGCGAAACTCTTATTTATTGCTATTAGCAATTTGTTATTTATAAATATTAGTACTGTTAAAAGTTGCAATTGGCAGAATTAATAAAAGTTAATGACACTTTTACGATTATCTTAATTAAAAATGCGATTTAAGGAACAGAAAAGTCCAATTTATTATTTTTTAAGTTTTAAAATAATCGCCATAAATTGGTAAGTTATCTAAATGTTGTTGACTTCTTTGTCATGGGTTCGGAGACTCTGGATAACGGGTAATTCAAAGTAATAAAAATTCAGAAATACGAGGTCTTAACAAATAAAACCCGGGCTAAAGTCGGACATAGCATAAGACAAGATCTGTAAGAACTTCTGCCATCTCTCTTTGACAGTTACAACTTTTGATAATCTTAAGGTCTTTCTGGTACGAATGCAGGCACGTAACTAGCTTCCTAAAATCAAGTGGGCACTTGGTGGGCACACATTTTTATGGATGGGCCAAATACACAATATATAGCCCATAAAACTTTTTAAAGATGAATTTGTGTGGAATTCAGATTACACTGTAAATATCTGAGTTTTCGCTTATTATCAGGGTGGGCACAAGGGTGGGTCAGCAAAATTGTAGGTGGCCCTGGGACCACCCTGGTCCCCCGTAGTTACGTGCCTGTACGAATGGAACGATTTGAACGACTCATAGAGCTCCTTCGCCAAAGACCAAATACCTATGACGTCGTCGCCGTCATAGTTACTCCCAAAAGCAAAAGAAACCATGTCCAAAAGTGACATTTAGTTACAAATGCTTTTAAATTTCCGGGAGTTAAATTTCGAACGCACTTGTATTAAAAAAGAATTTGAATGCACAACATAAACTGATTGTTTAATAACCATGTTATTCAACCCAATCGTTTGATGTTAATTCAATAAATTGGGTAGATGAAAGAGGGGTCGAGTTCAAAATTATATAGACATTATTGTTAATAATTATTAAACTAACTAACGTTATTATTATTTAGTGTAGCATTCATGAACAATTTGCATGTTATTTTCAATATGAAGAGCCTCACTTGGAATGGAATTGAAAATTAAAATTTGCGTGATCGGTTCGTTTGATATTTTAAACTTTTGAGCTACTACATTTTACATTCTCTAGGTACTATCAAATATACAAAGGAAATAAGTTTAATTATAAATACTACACTGTAAAACGGTAAGTTGATACTAAAATGTAACACGATCGGTTAAATATTAACATTTTTCAACGTTAGCTCAACTATGTATAGTGCATCCAGTATCCGAAGACAGAATTAGCTTCTAAATTCATTTTCTCAAGGCATTTTCTCAAGGCATTTTCTGCAACTTAACCTACAGAATATCGTTAATAGGACAATAATAATTAAGGAGTCGATGCATAGGCTCTAGACGCTTGTGATGCACAAAAAATCGGAACCCCTTCCATTTTTTGTCATTGACCACGCCCCTATTTATAGATAGGGAGATCGGAATTTAAGATACAAATAAACCAGTATTTGAAATACCGTTACCACTATTAAAGCAGTGTTTGAAATACTCCTATCGGTATTTAAAAACTTCCGGTGACTCTCCCGACTCTAGCTCTTTAAGGAGTGATCTAACGATAATTCTACATCTAAAGAAAATTACAGAACATGAAAATATCTATCCAAGTCATCAATAATATTTATGCTAATGGCCATAATTAGCCTCTCAACATAAATCAAAAAGAGAAAAATAAGTATTAAATCGGTCTCTACAACTTTCGGTCCCTCTCTCGACTCTAGCCCTTTAAGGAGTTGTCTAACGATAATTTTATTTCTAATTAAAATTATAGAGCATAAAATTATCTATGCAAGTCAATAAGAATATTTATGCTAGTGGTCTTTATTAGCCTCTCAGCATAAATAAAAAACAAAAAAATATATTTTAAGTCCGTTTTTACAACTTCCGGTGCTTCTCTCTCCTATAACTCTTTAAGAAGCGACCTGGCGGCATTTTTAAGTTCAATGGAAATTATAGAGCTTAAAATGATCTATCCAAGTCATTAAAATAACTGTTTGGTTAGCACAGTTTAATATTGACCACATCCTTATTTATAGAAGAAAACATCGGAATTATACCTAACAAAAGGTATGATGAGTTTTCTCCAACGAAGGAAGTTAAGAGAGGGGGGTAAGCTTGAGAGAAATTGAGAAGAAGGGGAAAAATTGTACACGAGTCCTAAAAGCTTGAAAGTTTTATAAAGGAACCTTTGATCCTTAGCTTAATAATTCTAATATTTGATTTTGTAATAAATAATGCACGCTTACGTAATCGGCGTTAACAAAAAAGTCAAAAACTTTTAGATAATGGGCCAATTATTTATTTATTGTCTTGGATTTAAAGTGTTTGTTTAGCTTCCGAAAGTAAGTTTTTGTTTGAAAGTAATAAAGATTTAAAAAGGGTAAAGTTTTCAGCCCTTAAACGTTTTTATAGTAGATATACTTAAGGTTTATTTTAAACATTTTAAAGAAACTGAGAGGCGACTTGATTAAACCATTTTAACTGTTTTCAAATTTACAACTTTTAACTCCATAAAAGTTTAACAACTTTTTTGCCTCTCATTTAAGTGGCTCCATATTTAAGACGCTGCTTATTTCAACTAGGTTTTTTGCATAATTTGCGTTCCCGCATAAAGTAGGGAAGAGTCTTCTTTATACAGGGTGTTGAATGGTGTTTGTAAAATGAAGAAATTACTTTCCTGATACTACTTTTATGCCATGTTTTAATTTTAAGAAATTTCCAGGACCGGAGTTATGATTTTTTGAATTTCAAATGTTAAAAAACCTCTCACTTCTTTTGTAATAATAATGAAAACTTGAAAGTTGGTATATATATCAATCTCATGAATATCTATTATTTGAGACTAATTTCGATTAACAAAACGTTTCCGGTTAAACCGGAAATAAAAAAAATCCAAATTTTTTAGGAACATTCTGTATATTTTTTAATATTTCGAAAGGTCACAAAATTATCTATCTGATGATACTAAACACTTTATACTTTACTTCCGGTTTAACCGGAAAACGGCCCAATTTCTTTTAATATGCTATACGTGCAAAAAAGTCCTGTTATGGCAACATTAAAATTCATTTTTACATAATATATTGGCGGAAATTCTTCCTTTGCGTTTGTAGTTTTGTAGCCTTATTAAATAAAATGTAAAATTTAACATCATTATTATTGTTTTTAAAAAAATATTTACATTAAAAATGTATGGAAAAAATAAAAGATGAGAGAAAGATAATTGATAAAAGCAAAAATACAGAAGTTTTTTTCAATTTTTATAATGAGATCTTTATTTAATGTTAATTTAATAATGAAATATTTGAAAGTACCTTTGTATTAATGCAACAAAAGCCAAATAAACAGTATTTTGCTATACCTAACACTGTATACCGATAGAATAACAAACAACTTTTATACAATAGAAAGCAGGAAATTGTCGAATCGATACATCATAGTAGAAACAAATATGACGTTGCGATACTTTGGGTTTCTAAATCGTTAATTCATTGTCATAAAGTTGGCAAAAACTTATTCAAATGGTAACTCAATCGATCAACCAGACAGAAAAGGCGCAGCTGTTATTTGCCCTGTATACCAACTGTCGCAAATAACTACATCCCTATAAACTTAACAAAGCTATTAGTTTATTAAAACACAAACGTCATTAATGAAAGCGTACGTATTAAAAAGAAATTGCCATTACAAAGAGTTGTTGTTTTTTTTGTAATAAAAAGGTAAAAGAGGAAAAGACTCTATTAGTTAAAAGTGCTGAAGTAATTTTCTACAGCTACGTTTGTTAAAATTACATTAATTTGGAAAACGAGAAATTTGCACTATATGAAATTAAAATTTTTAATTTTACTACAAAAAACAATTTAAAAATGATTTAATGCCTATTTAACACAGTGTGTTAGAAGAAGGGCAAAAAAATGGGGAAGGGTGATCTAAGACAACTTTCCACAACCGAGTCTCTAAATCCTAGGCACTTTGACGAACTTCTACTTGTTTGATGTGTAGGTAGGGAAGCAATTGATATTCGCCTTTGACCATTGTTTTGAGCAACTCCCCACACGATCTACCACCTTAATAGTTGATTTCTGGCTTCTGTAGCTCCAGTTTCCTGAAAAGTATAGTTGGAAATTGAGTTGGCGATCTTCTTCTTCAATATTGGACCCTACACTGAACCAGCAGGTTCTAAATATTGTTATTTTGTGTGTTCGTTTCCTGATTAGGAATGAAAGTCTAATTTAAACAGTGTTTCTGAAGAAAAGCAAAAAAAATGGAGAAGGGTGCTCTAAGGCAACTTTCCACAACCGAGTCTCTCAAGCCTAGGCACTTTGGCGAACTTCTACTTGTTTGATGTGTAGGTAGGGAAGCAATTGATATTCGCCCTTGATCACTGTTTTGAGCAACTCCCCACACGATCTACCACCTTGATAGTCGATTTCTGGCTTCTGTAGCTCCAGTTTCCTGGAAAGTATAGTTGGAAATTGAGTTGGCGATCTTCTTCTTCAATATTGGACCCTACACTGAACCATCTGGTTCTAAATATTGTTATTTTGTGTGTTCGTTTCCTGATTAGGAATGAAAGTCTAATTTAAACAGTGTTTCTGAAGAAAAGCAAAAAAAATGGAGAAGGGTGCTCTAAGGCAACTTTCCACAACCGAGTCTCTCAAGCCTAGGCACTTTGGCGAACTTCTACTTGTTTGATGTGTAGGTAGGGAAGCAATTGATATTCGCCCTTGATCAGATCACTGTTTTGAGCAACTCCCCACACGATCTACCACCTTGATAGTCGATTTCTGGCTTCTGTAGCTCCAGTTTCCTGGAAAGTATAGTTGGAAATTGAGTTGGCGACCTTCTTCTTCAATATTGGACCCTACAAGGAACCAGCAGGTTCTAAATATTGTTATTTTGTGTGTTCGTTTCCTGATTAGGAATGAAAGTCTAATTTAAACAGTGTTTCTGAAGAAAAGCAAAAAAAATGGAGAAGGGTGCTCTAAGGCAACTTTCCACAACCGAGTCTCTCAAGCCTAGGCACTTTGGCGAACTTCTACTTGTTTGATGTGTAGGTAGGGAAGCAATTGATATTCGCCCTTGATCAGATCACTGTTTTGAGCAACTCCCCACACGATCTACCACCTTGATAGTCGATTTCTGGCTTCTGTAGCTCCAGTTTCCTGGAAAGTATAGTTGGAAATTGAGTTGGCGACCTTCTTCTTCAATATTGGACCCTACAAGGAACCAGCAGGTTCTAAATATTGTTATTTTGTGTGTTCGTTTCCTGATTAGGAATGAAAGTCTAATTTAAACAGTGTTTCTGAAGAAAAGCAAAAAAAATGGAGAAGGGTGCTCTAAGGCAACTTTCCACAACCGAGTCTCTCAAGCCTAGGCACTTTGGCGAACTTCTACTTGTTTGATGTGTAGGTAGGGAAGCAATTGATATTCGCCCTTGATCACTGTTTTGAGCAACTCCCCACACGATCTACCACCTTGATAGTCGATTTCTGGCTTCTGTAGCTCCAGTTTCCTGGAAAGTATAGTTGGAAATTGAGTTGGCGACCTTCTTCTTCAATATTGGACCCTACAAGGAACCAGCAGGTTCTAAATATTGTTATTTTGTGTGTTCGTTTCCTGATTAGGAATGAAAGTCTAATTTAAACAGTGTTTCTGAAGAAAAGCAAAAAAAATGGAGAAGGGTGCTCTAAGGCAACTTTCCACAACCGAGTCTCTCAAGCCTAGGCACTTTGGCGAACTTCTACTTGTTTGATGTGTAGGTAGGGAAGCAATTGATATTCGCCCTTGATCACTGTTTTGAGCAACTCCCCACACGATCTACCACCTTGATAGTCGATTTCTGGCTTCTGTAGCTCCAGTTTCCTGGAAAGTATAGTTGGAAATTGAGTTGGCGATCTTCTTCTTCAATATTGAACCCTACACTGAACCAGCAGGTTCTAAATATTGTTATTTTGTGTGTTCGTTTCCTGATTAGGAATGAAAGTCTAATTTAAGCAGTGTTTCTGAAGAAAAGCAAAAAAAATGGAGAAGGGTACTCTAAGGCAACTTTCCACAACCGAGTCTCTCAAGCCTAGGCACTTTGGCGAACTTCTACTTGTTTGATGTGTAGGTAGGGAAGCAATTGATATTCGCCCTTGATCACTGTTTTGAGCAACTCCCCACATGATCTACCACCTTGATAGTCGATTTCTGGCTTCTGTAGCTCCAGTTTCCTGGAAAGTATAGTTGGAAATTGAGTTGGCGATCTTCTTCCTCTATATTGGATCTTACACTGAACCATCTGGTTCTAAATATTGTCATTTTGTGTGTTCGTTTCCTGATTAGGGATGAAAGTCTGTTTTACACAGTGTTTCCGACGAAAAGCAAAAAAAAATGGAGAAGAGTGCTCTAAGGCAACTTTCCACAACCGAGTCTCTCAAGCCTAGACACTTTGTCGAACTTCTACTTGTTTGATGTGTAGGTAGGGAAGGCAATTAAAATACGCCCTTGATCATTGTTTTGAGCAACTCTCCACATGATCTACCGTCTTGTTAGTCGATTTTTGGCTTCTGTACCTCCAGTTTTCTGGAAAGTATAGTTGGAAATGGAGTTGGCGACCTTCTTCTTCTATAGTGGACCCTACACTGAACCATCAGTTTCTAAATATTGTCACTTCGTGTGTTCGTTTCCTGATTAGGAATGAAAGTCTAATTTACACAGTGTTTCTGAAGAGAAGCAAAAAAAAATGGAGAAGAGTGCTCTAAGGCAACTTTCCACAACCGAGTCTCTCAAGCCTAGACACTTTGTCGAACTTCTACTTGTTTGATGTGTAGGTAGGGAAGGCAATTAAAATACGCCCTTGATCATTGTTTTGAGCAACTCTCCAAATGATCTACCGTCTTGTTAGTCGATTTTTGGCTTCTGTACCTCCAGTTTTCTGGAAAGTATAGTTGGAAATGGAGTTGGCGACCTTCTTCTTCTATAGTGGACCCTACACTGAACCATCTGTTTCTAAATATTGTCACTTCGTGTGTTCGTTTCCTGATTAGGAATGAAAGTCTAATTTACACAGTGTTTCTGAAGAGAAGCAAAAAAATGGCGAAGGGTACTCTAAGACAACTTTCCACAACCGAGTCTCTCAAGCCTAGATACTTTGTTGAACTTCCACTTGTTTGATGTGTAGGTAGGGAAGGCAATTAAAATACGCCCTTGATCATTGTTTTGAGCAACTCTCCACATGATCTACCGTCTTGTTAGTCGATTTTTGGCTTCTGAACCTCCAGTTTTCTGGAAAGTATAGTTGGAAATGGAGTTGGCGACCTTCTTCTTCTATAGTGGACCCTACACTGAACCATCAGTTTCTAAATATTGTCACTTCGTGTGTTCGTTTCCTGATTAGGAATGAAAGTCTAATTTACACAGTGTTTTTGAAGAGAAGCAAAAAAAAATGGAGAAGAGTGCTCTAAGGCAACTTTCCACAACCGAGTCTCTCAAGCCTAGACACTTTGTCGAACTTCTACTTGTTTGATGTGTAGGTAGGGAAGGCAATTAAAATACGCCCTTGATCATTGTTTTGAGCAACTCTCCACATGATCTACCGTCTTGTTAGTCGATTTTGGGCTTCTGTACCTCCAGTTTTCTGGAAAGTATAGTTGGAAATGGAGTTGGCGACCTTCTTCTTCTATAGTGTACCCTACACTGAACCATCAGTTTCTAAATATTGTCACTTCGTGTGTTCGTTTCCTGATTAGGAATGAAAGTCTAATTTACACAGTGTTTCTGAAGAGAAGCAAAAAAAAATGGAGAAGAGTGCTCTAAGGCAACTTTCCACAACCGAGTCTCTCAAGCCTAGACACTTTGTCGAACTTCTACTTGTTTGATGTGTAGGTAGGGAAGGCAATTAAAATACGCCCTTGATCATTGTTTTGAGCAACTCTCCACATGATCTACCGTCTTTTTAGTCGATTTTTGGCTTCTGTACCTCCAGTTTTCTGGAAAGTATAGTTGGAAATGGAGTTGGCGACCTTCTTCTTCTATAGTGGACCCTACACTGAACCATCTGTTTCTAAATATTGTCACTTCGTGTGTTCGTTTCCTGATTAGGAATGAAAGTCTAATTTACACAGTGTTTCTGAAGAGAAGCAAAAAAATGGCGAAGGGTACTCTAAGACAACTTTCCACAACCGAGTCTCTCAAGCCTAGACACTTTGTTGAACTTCCACTTGTTTGATGTGTAGGTAGGGAAGGCAATTAAAATACGTCCTTGATCATTGTTTTGAGCAACCCTCCACATGATCTACCGTCTTGTTTGTCGATTTTTGGCTTCTGTACCTCCAGTTTTCTGGAAAGTATAATTGTAAATGAAGTTGGCGACCTTCTTCTTCTCTAGTGGACCCTACATTGAACCATCAGGTTCTAAATATTGTCATTTTGTGTGTTCGTTTCCTGATTAGGGATGAAAGTCTGTTTTACACAGTGTTTCCGACGAAAAGCAAAAAAAAATGGAGAAGAGTGCTCTAAGGCAACTTTCCACAACCGAATCTCTCAAGCCTAGACACTTTGTCGAACTTCTACTTGTTTGATGTGTAGGTAGGGAAGGCAATTAAAATACGCCCTTGATCATTGTTTTGAGCAACTCTCCACATGATCTACCGTCTTGTTAGTCGATTTTTGGCTTCTGTACCTCCAGTTTTCTGGAAAGTATAGTTGGAAATGGAGTTGGCGACCTTCTTCTTCTATAGTGGACCCTACACTGAACCATCAGTTTCTAAATATTGTCACTTCGTGTGTTCGTTTCCTGATTAGGAATGAAAGTCTAATTTACACAGTGTTTCTGAAGAGAAGCAAAAAAATGGCGAAGGGTACTCTAAGACAACTTTCCACAACCGAGTCTCTCAAGCCTAGATACTTTGTTGAACTTCCACTTGTTTGATGTGTAGGTAGGGAAGGCAATTAAAATACGCCTTTGATCATTGTTTTGAGCAACCCTCCACATGATCTACCGTCTTGTTTGTCGATTTTTGGCTTCTGTACCTCCAGTTTTCTGGAAAGTATAGTTGTAAATGAAGTTGGCGACCTTCTTCTTCTCTAGTGGACCCTACATTGAACCATGAGGTTCTAAATATTGTCATTTTGTGTGTCCGTTTCTTGATTAGGGATGAAAGTCTGTTTTACGCAGTGTTTCCAAAAAAATTGAAGAAAGGTGCTCTAAGACAACTGTCCACAACCGAGTCTCTCAAGCCTAGACACTTTGTCGAACTTCTACTTGTTTGATGTATAGGTAGGGAAGGCAATTAAAATACGCCCTTGACCATGCATTGTTTTGAGCAACTCTCCACACGATCTACCGCCTTGCTAGTCGATTTTTGGTTTCGGTAGCCCCAGTTTCCTGGAAAGTGTAGTTGGAAATGGAGTTGGCGACCTTCTTCTTATTGGAGCCTACACTGGACCATCAGGTTCTAAATATTGTCATTTTGTGCGAAGAAAATAAAAAAAAAATGGAGAAGGGTACTCTAAGACAACTTTCCACAACCATTTCTCTCCAGCCTAGACACTTTTTTGAACTTTTTCTTGTTTGATGTGTAGGTACGGAAGGCAATTGAAATTTACCCTTGATCTTTGTTTTGGAAAAATCCGTTTTGGCTGGGTGTCGTCAAATACTAAGCTGTTTGTGCTTCTTGTCTAAGGTATTTTTAGCATTCTGCGCGCAATTCCAAGTCTCTAATGCATCAATACGGTGTCTGTCCGCAAATTTTAATATCCACAATCTGTGAAACTGCTAATGGGAAGGTGACTTGGGAAGGTCGAAATGCAATGAAGGGGTGCATTGGAGAGCTTCAAGGAACGCAGAAGATCACTCATCGTGTAGCATGACTCCATTGAGCTAGCACTTAACTAACTTTTCATGTAATGGACCATCAACTAGTTGGGTAGTGATTTTAAAGGCACGTTAAGCCGTAGATAGGTACATGCTAATTCGCAATTAAATTAACTTAAAAATAAATCGTGTAATTATTTTAATATCCAGAGTTTGTGAGAATTTTCGAAGAATTTACGCATGTTATCTGCCCGTAGGCATTTCCAACGTTATAAAGTTACCTTTGAAAATACCTAATGAGGAAAACCTTAAAACATAAGAAAAAAATTTCTTATATTAATTCAAATGGATATTTCGAAAACGCTATCTAAACAAAATCAAGCTAAATAAAAATTTAATTTTACATCCTCGAGAGTTATTTTTAACTCGATTTAATTGGGTTTAATCAAGAAACGTCTTTTAAATAATAGTACTTTGGGTACATTCTTATAAATACACTCTCACTTCTCCATTAAAAGCAGTGAACTTTATGATTAAACTTTGTAGACTGTGATTGTTTTGCTGACTTTACTATTTTCAACAATGCTGGAAGAACAATATAAAGGAGAAGATAAAAGTTGGAAAACTAAACACACAATAGTTTTTGTATTTTAAGAGAAAACGCATTCGACGCATATAAAATAAATAAGTGGTCAAATAATAATCGTGGCACGTCTTACAGGGACTGATTTATTGTTTTTCAACTTATTTAGGAAAATAACTCTGATGTAGGCACAGAAAGAGTTTTTGTACATAAAAGCTAATTTTAAGGGGTAGGGTTTAAAAATATACAGAGGGTGTCCCTAAAAAATATTTTTTTTCCCAATTTCCATTTCAACCGGAACCAGAGAATAAAAGGTAGAATGTCTGGTACACCTCTTCTGAATGGGCTTAAATGATAGGTTAGATGGGATGTGGGAAACCAGAGCTGTGGAAAATAATAGGAGAGGTAGATCTCAAAAAACATGGACAGAAAGAGCTCAATATGTTGGGCTTGAAGAGGTGCGGAGGGGGTGATATTAAGGGCCAGACGATAACAGCTAGAATGGCTAGCGCACTTCTTTAGAATGAACTTAAGTGATGGGTTAGATGGGATGTGGGAAACCAGAGCTGTGGAAAATAATAGGATAGGTAGATCTCAAAAAACGTGGGAAGAAAGAGCTCAATATGTTGGGCTTGAAGAGGTGCGGAGTGGGTGATATTAAGGACCAGAGGATAACAGCTAGAATGGCTGGTACACCTCTTCAGCATGGACTTAAGCGATAGACTAAAGGGGATGTGGGAAAGTAGAGCTGTGGAAAATAATAGGAGAGGTAGATCTCAAACAACGTGTACAGAAAGAGCTCAATATGTTAGGCGTGAGAGGATGTGGAGGGTGTGAGATTAAGGATCAGCACAAGGAATATAAAGGAGTGGCGAAAGTTTGTCCAAGAGTTTGTGAAGGCGAGCCTCTACACCTACGTGTAATAGAGGATATGTATGGATACATTTAGAACGGCGTCCTGACTTTAAAAAAGGTGAAAATATACAGGGTGTTCCATTTAAATTTAGAAAATTGGGTGTCAAATTACGACGAGTTCAATTGTGTCAGTAGATGCTGATTTACGAGCTTTACACACAGACAAACGGACTTTTTGTAAGTTTTCTTAGATTTAGAGGCATTCCAAACGTCTAGAAATTAAATTAAATTTTTTTTCGATCATAGGACTTTTCCAAAACGCGTACAAAAGTTATGTGAAGTAGTAAAAATAATTTATCAACAGTGGATTTTCTAAATCAAGTCGTTTAAAATAAAATGGTGTTTAAAATATCCATTAACCTGCAAGGTCGCAGATGGTTAGTAAAAATATAGGGTTCTTTAGCTTTAGAAAATGTTACTCAAGAGACGTTCGCTTTAAACTGCTTTATTACTGAAGTTTTAAAAGGACCAAAACAAACAAACAAAAAAACGTTTTATTGTCCACTCACACAATAATAATGGAAACACTCGAAAATTTAATTCTCTTTTTTTTTAACTTGGCTTGTAGGTGTAGCTTATGATGTTTTAGAAAGCTTTATAGTGAGAATAGTAGAAAAATTAATTTATGATTCATATTATAACGGGACTTTGTAGGCTTTTCATCACTTGACTGTATTATTTAATATTTTTATTTATTTAGTTGAGCAACTCTTGTTTCAGTCTTTGCTAGGAGCTAATTTCTGAGCTTCTGAGGTTCTAAAGTACTTAACTACAGACGATTTGATCGTCAGATGGTCGTACCTAAGTCGTAATATGAGGTTTTATGCATGTGTGATGATGGCACGCCATTTGAGTCAAAAAACAATTTACAAAACCATCTGTTAAAATTTGATGTCTGTGGTCTTGATGAGACGAAGCCGAGACTCTTTGAATATTCTGCAGCTCTACAGGCTCTATATGCTAAAGCCTTCCATTGTTATTTTCTAGTTTCTTCTGATTTTCCAAGTCATTACTACTATGTTTCCTCCACCTACTTCCTCCCCAGTCGACTTCTCTTCTTTTCATACCCATCTCTACGCTTTTGGCAGTCTATCGTTCAATAATCTGCCAAAATGTGTCAGCTAGGGTTTCTAGTGGGAGGGGATACAATTTATTACCTTCAAAATGGTTACTCCTAGTACTGCAAATAGAGTACCCCTACAGGAATACCCTGTATATTATAAAATATTTTAAAACCATGTAGAAGTTCTGCTATGGCCACTTAGAGTCTTTAATTGTTTCTTTGACAGTTCTTAAGAAATGTGAATATCCAGCACGCCACGGTTTGTAATATTTTAAGACAAAAATTTTATTTGTTCACTTGTGCTTGATATATGCACATATTTAGTTAGTACATGTGTGATAAAAAATAAAAAAAAAGCATCATGTAAGCTTATACTTCTAACGGGAGAAAACTTGGGTTTCAACAGGAACAAAAAATATGTTTTCTAAAGTTTACTTAGGCTGAGAATAGCATCATATATTTACGTTTTACATTGTCATTTTATTTTCCTCTATTTATATTTTTGATAAATTTATTCTATTTATTATTCACTATTATTTTTACGTATTTATAGCATTTTCTTTCTCACCTATAAAGTCATCATTTTTAATTATCTTTATCATTACTCCAAGGGATCTGTATGATATATTGCATTTAGTTGCATTTTAAAACACAGTGTCCAAGCACTGGAGACAAATTGAAAAAAAATTCCCCAACAGATGAAAGATTAAGTTGGAAATAGAACGAAAATTATAGGAAGCCATACGTGGCAGTCGAGTACGGTTTTAAGCAGGTTAAGTTAAATGGAATGGGAGTTATTCTAAATGGTCATGGTCTATTAAGGTCTGCTAGGATCTATCAAGGTTTACTAGGGTCTATTGGATTATATTGGTATACTAAGGTCCGCAGAAATAGTGATAAGTCGTCTTTAGAAAAAATGTAATTATCGAAGTATGTTCAATCAAATAGGAAAGAGTGGGGCTTAAACTAATGAGCGGGGTCTATTAGGGTCTTTTAGCGTAAGTAGAATTAGGGGGAGATGTTTGTGACGTCCTAATGTAATAACTGAAGTATATTCTACGAGCTAACTGACCGTGTGTCGGTGGGCACATTAAGCTGTCAATGAAGGCTATCCTATAATTAAGGTTAAGGCCCTAGTGATTACCCTAAAAACCAAATAAACTATGATAAGTGTTAGGTATTATAATTTTAACATTCTAATGTTTTTTTTTATTTCAGAGGTGAGTCATGTTGGTCTTTTTTGCAGAGTATGTGGTAAGTGCTTGTTTCAGTTTTTACTACAAGGTTAACATGTGGGTTAACTTCAATACAGGCGTGTTACGTAGCTTGAGCTATATGCTGAAGTGTCGTGTAGTGCACGACACTGTTTTCAAGTTAGGTTGTTTTTCGTGGTTAGCAGTTACGCCACTGGTAGTTTACAGTGGATATTGCGGCTACACATTGCACATAGAGCTAATGGATTACTTGAGGCGAAAATTTCGAAAGCGTTACTTTTTCAACAGCACGCAGCAAGTGCCAACACTTCTATTAAAATATTTAAACGTAAAAAGGCGTACTTAGGGTTGTTCAAAATTGAAAACACCTGAAAAGCAAATCAGATAAACGCGTTGTTTAAAAAGTTTTAAATTCCCAACAAAGTCGTTAATCCGGATCTGTAAACGCAAAGCTCAATTCGAATTTAAGTGCACATTGTTGTTTTCGCCCTAATAACAGAGTACTAACAAAACGTAAACTTTAAACAATTTTATTAAAATTAGAAAATAGAAAAGAATTAGCGTTAATTCATCAAATCCTTTTAAGTTATATCAAATCAAATATAAACGTGATTACGTACAAAAGGAAAGATTATCTGATTTTAGGAGTTTCGAACTAAAATTTTATGCATGCATTGCGTGGAAATTCATTTATATGAACATAATAGCGATCTAGATAATTTTAATGAAAGGAACCTTTTCCCTATGGTTTTAAGATTATGTGATTTTAATCAAAGTTTTCTCATTTCTCTATTACATGTTTTTCTTGGGAATTTCCCCCTTTTTCCTTAATATTTTAATTTGTCACCTATTAAAATTTTCTTTTAAATTAAGTGTAAAAAATTCTTAAATTGGTGCTTGCTTAGCAATAAAAACGTCTAAATAGTTCTTGATTTGGGTACAGAAAAGCCCAATGCTTGTTGTTCCTAAGAGCAAAATACAAAACAGTTTGTACGACATGCAAGAAACTTGGGTGGAGGTGGAGACACAGTACAAGATCCGTTCCAGGCGACACTATGGGTCTGTATAGGTCCTTGTGTCATTTTAGGCACCTAGGCCGATACTGCTCTGAATTACGTAGCAAAGCTAGCAGAGAAGATCTGTGAAACAACATAAAAGTGTTAACGAGGCCCAATAATTTCAAACACTGATAATAAGAACCCAAGAAAGGTCTCGACCGTTCAAACCATGGACAAAGGAAATTCAGCAAGTCCTATCAATAAAAACTGACCCGTCCTACCTGAAGTGCTAGCAGAAGAGACTTAATCCAATCATCGCTTGGTGTGTTTTGCGTTAAGAAATTATTTTCAAAACTTCAGAGGCCTAGTTCAGTTCGATGACGAGAGGGTTAAGTTTCAAGAAGCGTCTCGACCATTCCAACCACCGACAGAGGAAATTCAGCCAAGTCCTATCAATAAAAACTGAACCGTCCTACCTGAAGGGCTTGAAGAAGCGACTTAATTTGCTGATTTCTTGTTATTTTTTAATTAGGAAATTATTTTTCGAAACTTCAGAGTCCCAGTTCCTCTCGCTGAAGAGAGGGTTAAGTTTCAATTTAAATTAACGCTCGTATAATATTTGAATAATTATTATTTAGTTAGTTTACTCTCGGTTATATTTATTTTAAGAATTAAGCTCGTGATGAGGTTTTACATTGTTGTTAAAACACCTTTGAGGTTAACATAGCATATAACGTAAACCTTAACTAAAACCACAGTAACTAAGTTTGCTTATGTGTCAGACTTATTATAAGCCATACGAAGTCAGATTTATTATAATTACATACTACTAACCACAAATTTAATTTCGTGCAACACTCAAAAAAGTTTTTCCTGTGGAGAAAAAAAAATAGGAAGCGTCGCTTTACTAAAAAGCATACGTATACCCATCCTGTTGTTTATCTTATAATGGAAAAATGTCGCATAGCTACTTTAAGTTCTAAATTTTATTTAGAATACACAAATTCCGTCTCACTCTGTTATCGAATAGATTCAACAAGAGCATCATTGGCATTGTACTTCAAAGTTTAGTAGTTTAGTTCTTGAACCATCACTTTACTACTCTTTTTACAATGAAAACTCTCTCGAGGACTTTTGTTTAGTTATATAGAAAATATGACCCTACTTTGTCAGAGAGAAGAAAAACGTTTTACTCAAAAATACTCGCTTTTTTTTATTTAAAGAATTACCCCGAAAGATTTTTTTTAGTTAAAAAAAAGTTTTTTAATATTTTTTTATTGTTTACGTTTTTTTTTCTAACAAAAGGAATAGAATACGTACCAGCTTTTACATTCGATAAAAATCTAATGCATAATAATGCAAAGAAAAATTGCTTGTTATTGTTGTTATAATAAAATTCAGTTTATGAATTCTTTTTAAAACCAACTTTTTATTTTTCCCTTTTCTATACTTAAACCATACGTCATTTTTGATAGATCTTTTGATTGTAATCGAAATGAAACTCGCAGATTTTTTTCTCATTTCTCCACATTTTACAAAATTTCTTATTCCAAGCATGATGAATTCGTAATAACAGTAAACAATTTTAATAATCCAAACTCGGTTAATCTGCAGATCGAGGGGTTATCCACTCTCGACACTCAATGTACAAAAATTGAGCTGTCAACGGTAGTCATCGGAAGTCAATGGCAGTTATAGCATAGGCAGTCATGGGCAGTCAACTGCAGTCATCAGCAGTCTGTATACAAATTCAGAACAGTGGGTGACCCCTCACTGCAGCTAGAATAATCCGACTTATATTCTTGCAGGAGAAACCTATGGAATGGAATCTGGAATCTGGAATATGGCTGCTGGGGTACCAGGGCATTGCCCTTTACCTCCTTCATCGGTCGAATCTGAAAAAGAAAAAATGTTGATTAATGTTGAAGTGTGAAATGTGACCGAAGTCACTGACGATAAGCGCCAGTCTATTTGATGGCAGAAACGAGCTTATAATTAGGCTCGGTCAAGAACCAACTTTGGTCTTTTCCGAAGCCTAGACTCGTTGATGTTGTATCCCCATAGTCCTCGGATGGTGGGGTTGTCGTGGTCCAGTGTTGTCTCATGGAACTTGGAGGCTGCTTCTCGGATGAACTCCTGGATGCTGATCATCTGTAGGTCCCGTTGAAGGTCCCTGTTGCGGATGAACCATGGTGCGTTGACGATGGTCCTCAGGATCTTGTTTTGGATGACTTGCATCTTCTTGATGTTGTACGGTGCGGCGTAGCCCCAGGCTGGTGCGGCGTACGTCATGATGGGTCGAATGACGGTCTTGTACAGAAGCAGCTTGTTCCTGAGGTCCAGCGTTGTACCTGAAAAAAGCGGATATAATAATGAAAAAGCAGCTCGTGCTCGGACGACAGCTTCATCGATGTGCGGTTTCCAGGTCAGTCCTTTGTCGATGGTTAGTCCTAGGTATCGGGTTTCCTCTTTCCAGGGAATGGCTTCGCCGAAGATCTCGATGTTTGGCGGACGACGAAGACTTGGTCGCTTGGAGAAGTAAATGGACGAACTCTTCTGTGCGTTGACGGAGATTCGCCATTTCTTGAACCAGAGCTCCAGGCTGTCGGCTGCTCGTTGAAGTCGGTATCGTACTAGGCGCGGGTCCCTGTTGCTGGCCATGAAACAGGTGTCATCTGCAAAAATGTAAAGATTAGTAGCTTCGGTTACTGGCATATCGCTTGTGAAGATGGTGAAGAGGTGCGGAGATAGGGTAGCACCCTGAGGGACACCGGCTAGGATAGGTCTGGAGGTGGATAGGACGTCGTCGATCTTGACCCTGAATGATCGACGGGAAAGGAAGGAGGCGATGAGCTTCGTTATCGATAGTGGGTATCGAGCGGTGATCATCTTGTAGAGTAGACCTTGGTGCCAGACCTTGTCGAAGGCCTTGGAGACGTCCAGGAAGACGGCAGCGGCGCAGTCCTTGTGATCGAATGCATCGGCGATGAACTCGACTACGCGAACTGTTTGGTGGACGGTGGAGTGTGCTGGTCGGAATCCATATTGTTCGTCTTGGATGACGTGTCCGTCTTCTGTATGTTCTCTCAGGCGGGATAGGATGACCCTTTCGGCGATCTTGCTCATGGTGGTGAGAAGACTGATCGGGCGGTAGTCTTGGGGAAAGGTGCGGTTTCCTCCGGGTTTGGGGATTACGATGACATCGGCGGCTTTCCATTTCTTCGGGAAGTGCTGAAAACGGAGAATAGCGTTAATAATCGTACACAACCAGACAAGAGCTAAGGGAGGAAGGTTACGTAAAGCTTGGTTAGAGATGCCGTCGTGACCAGGAGCTGTCTTGGGTTTCGTCTTCTTGATGAGAGTTCTGATTTCGAGCGGACTGGCTGGCGCGATGGCTACGTCGTCTTCGTCTCGAAGCCGTCTGCGGACGTGGGCCTCAACTTCGTCGATGTGATCGTCGTCGTTGTCGTCGTTTTCCAGTGGAGTACATTGGCGCTCAAGGTTGTCCGCAAATGCTTCGGCTTTGTCTCGGTTGGAGTAGACCATGCCTTGGGTACCGTGGATCGGAGGGATGGATGCTCGCTTCTTCCTGAGTGCCTTCTGGGTTTTCCAAAGGGAGTTGTCCTGTGTGTTAAGCGAGGCGAGGTGGAGTTGCCAATCCTCGTTTCGTTTTTCACGCAGGGCGCTCTTCACTTCGGAGGTCAGGCGATTCCATTCCCTCTTGTCGTCTGGGTGTTGGGTACGTTGCCATCTGCGCCGCGCCCGGTTTTTCTCGGCGATGAGGTCGCGGATTAGTCGTGGAGTGGAATTGGAGTCCTTGATGGAGTGGGTGGTGGTCGCTCGGCGGATGTTGTCTTGGATGGAGGACGTCAACCTGTCAACATAAGAATCTACTTCCCTGACGGTGCGGATAACCGGCACCGGACCGACGGTTTGTTGCAAGTTCCAGTTGTACGCTGACCAGTTGGTTTTGGTGTACGTTGCTGGTTCCTGGGTGATGTCATCGCCGATGAGCATCAGTACGGGGTTGTGGTCGGAGTGAAGTTCGTCCAATACTTCTAGTTCGATGTGTTGGCGGATGTCCTTAACAATCGAGATGTCCAGGACGTCTGGCCTTCCGACGGCTCCGTAGTGGGTAGGTCGGTCGGGTCCGATGACTTGTACGTTGTTGGCGATGGCGTATCCGTCCAAGGCGTTTCCGTTGGCGTTCGCTCTCCAGCTGTTCCAAGCGCGATGCTTGGCGTTCAGGTCTCCAGCGACGACGAGGTGCGGATGGCGGCCGAAGAAGGCGTCGAGGTCTTGCGGGAGTAGTCGTTTGGCCGGTGGGCAGTAAACTGAAACAAATTCGTAAGGTGTGTTATCTACCATGACGATTCTCACGGCTGTTGCTTCCAGGTTGATCAGTGGCGGTGTGTCCATTTCGTGGTGGTCGATCGACGACTTGACGAAGATGGCGGTTCCTCCTCCTCGGTTGTGGTCTCGGTCGTTCCTGTAACAACGAAAGTTTCTAATTTTAGGAGTATCGCAAGCTCTGAGATGAGTCTCGTTCACCATAAATACGTCGAGTTGGTGCGATGCCACGAAGTTGCGAGCTTCGAGGATCTTGTCCATGAGTCCGTTGGCGTTCCAGAATGCCAGTCGAAGGGATGTTGGCTTCGTTCTTCTTGCGATGGTCGTGTCAGCCATTAAGGATTGGTGATGGATGGTTTGGCTTGGGAAAGGGCGAGAACCACTTGCGTCATGATGTCACGATCTTCACTGCTCATCCCGAGGAACAAGGCAGCGATGTTCTGGATGGTGGATGAGGATTGGGTAGGAACGGGAACCGTAGGAGCTGCTGTGGCCGGAATGGGCCTGGTGTTGGAAGCGGCAGCGGCGTACGAGATTCCGGAGCTTCGTTGGAGTGGAGGTCTTGGCGGTTGTTGGGATGGTCCCTGAGGCTTCGATGACCCTTGAGGCTTCGATGATCCTTGGGGCTTGGAACGGGAGACCTGTGAAAAAGAACGGGTGACCTGTGGAAAGGAGATACAACCTCGGTAGCTGGCCGGATGGGCTCCTCCACAGTTGCTGCACGTCGCTGGGCTGTCCTTCTTCTTCTTGCACTCGTGAGTAAAGTGAGACTGGGCACACTTTACGCAGCGAGGTGCGGCTCTGCATCCTCGTTGGCTGTGACCAAATCGTTGGCAACGATGGCACTGATTGTTGATGGGCTTCCTGTGGAGGGTTTCCATCCGGACGATGATGTTGAAGATCTTCGTCACGTTGAAGATCTTCTTGGCGGCGTCGGTCCGTTCTACATGTAGCAGGACAAGCGGTAGTGGCTTCTTTTGTCGGGTCTTCATTCTGGAAGCAGAAATAATATTATGTCCCAATTTTACCAATTCGGTTTTAATATCGTCGTCTGAGATGGTCTCGGGAAGACCACGGATTACCGCCTTGATAGTTTTCTCGGCGTTGAGCTGGTAGGTGTGGAATTCTACACTTTGGGCTTCGAGGATCTTGGTGATCCCACGATGGTCGTCTGGGGTGGCGGGGTAGAGGTGTATGCCCTCGGCGGTGTTACGGGCTTTGGTGACCGTCAGGGACTTCTTGGCGAAGGTGCCTGTAAGAAAAGAATACTTTTCTTTATTACGCAAGACGATCGGTGGTACATGCTCGCGGCGGGTGTCTTCTTCCACGGCGGCAGGAGGGTCGTCAATGGTCGATGGGTCGTCGATGTTTGAGGCGTCGGTAGTCTGTTGAGTGGCCTGAGCGATGAGCTTCTTCCGCTTGTTTCGTCGAGAGGAAACTTCTACGAACTCGCTGGAAGAGTCGTCGCTGGAGATGTCGTCTTTGTTGCTGTCGGAGTCGGAGCTGCTGGTATCGGCAGCTGGTCTCTTTGTCGTGGTGGCTGGTGCTGGGTCGGTTTTGGACGACTTGTCGGAGAGAATGGCGGTGAGTTGCTCTTGTAGACCGGCAACTTGTCGTTGGAGGAGGGCGATCGTGGCGTGAGCGTTTTCTAGCTCCTTGGCGTAGTCCATCCTAAATATAAATGAACAGAAGGGACAGGCCCTTCTGTGATTGGTTAAATAAAATACAGATTGATGGTTTTTATAAGTTTATTTATTATTGATGCTGTGGTGAAAAAACTCTAAAAGCTCTAAAAAGAACTTAAACTTAAATAATGACGTTTGTATTAGTTGTGAAAACAACTATTTGATTTTTACTCGATTTAGCAGAAGCAGTAGGATAGACGTTCACGTTGCAAGAGCTCGTGTCGGACTGCGAATAATCTCTCTGAAACCTATGGAAGATATGCACACGAAGAAATTGGTCAAAATCAAAAGTGGGGAAGGGTGGAGCCGAACGAGTGAACGAGCGCTTATAGAAGAAGCATGGAAAACTAAGCGATTACTTATCTAGTAAGAAGAGAAGCTAGAAGCTAGTAGAAGACGTATGAAGTCTTGGGTGGACTACTTTACAAACAGAGACTAACTGAGAGAGAAACTTGACTAATCGAAGACACTAAAACAACTAGTGCAAATAAAAATGAGCCTGAAGCTCTTGTAGATAATCTACAAGATGGAGCTTCAGCAGAAAAACAACAGGGCGCCCAGAGAAGACATGGTGATGGCTGAAATGACCAAAACAGAGATCAGGAACTAAAAGCCGAGTGGAATAGTGCTTATGATAATTGTAAAAATATCCCTGGATGGTCTGGATTGATAGGCAGTTAAAATACAGCAGATTGAAGACGTATAAAGACATGGGAGGACTATTTTAGAAACAGGGTAACCCTAGCTGGATTAGACGAAGACCCGAGAACCACCAGTGAAGAGAAAAATGAGTTTGAAGCTCTCATAGATAGGAGTATAGACATCTGGATTTACTGATCGAAATCAAAATAAGAAGACTGCTATGGCCGAGTCTCGTAGACAGAATATCAGAAGATTAAATTACCAAATGTTATAAAGTAAAAGCATGGAGGAAAATGAAGCTAGAAGTCTTAGAAAAAGATAACTGGATGAGTGCCATGATTTGAAACTTAAGAGTGAAAATATTCTAAATAATACTAATTTATAATACTAATATATCACTTAATCCGGATCACCTACAGCCACTTGATCCGAACCAACAAAATTATCGATTCTATTCATATATTGCAGTAAATGACGTCACACCACTATTATAAATGAAGTACAATTCTAATTTTATTACAACAAAAAGTTTTACTTCTGCATAATAATTAAGATAATTATATTATTTATTGTTTACTTCAATTTTAAAACGAGTGGTAAAACAATTAAACTAATTAAAATTAATTTCCAAATACTAAATTAAACTAAAATGTAAGAAGAAAAGTTGTTAACAAATATCAATTAATTTATTTAATTGAATATGATTTTAGAATGTAATTATAAAACCAATCCGTGTTTGTTAAGTTTAAGTAATTAAGTTAATGCACCATCTGTATCATACCTCTTCCTCCCTATCCCCCTTCTGTTTGTGTATAAATTCCAAAAGTTTCAATTAAATGGAATAATGAACAAAAACATATCCTTTATTTGCAATGGTGCAAAAAAAATTGTGTTTCTACATACCGAGTGATTCGAAAGTGTCCGAAATTGGAACGGAATTTTTGGCAGTTGATAGCTTGGATCAGCAATAACTATTTATAAATGTCTAATGGAGTAGATGTCATTGGGAAGTGTATCATATAATATCTTCGATCTGAGGAACATACTAGACAAATCAATGTCGGTGGGTTACCATTGCTTGCTCAGTGTAACAACACAAGCACTTACATATCTACACGAACTGTTTTTATCAAAATGGCTTTAAAACATGCACCTTTTACTTTAACACACCCTGTGTATATTTTCTATTGTAGTCAGGTAATTACTTAGGTACAAATCTCATTCATAATAGAAAACAAACATTAAACTAAGTTAATTTTGTTATTAATTAAACGCAATTTAGTTGCGTTCGAGATTTAATTTAAAGTTTCCTTCATCAGAACTAATTGCAAGGCGTAGAGGGGCAAGACAATGGCAAGTTTAAAGTAATTTAAAGTGACAATATTTTGAATATAGGCATACGGACAGAAAAACCAAAGTGGACAAGTACATTACCTTTTTTAGACGCTTTGTTAAATCGTATTTACTAAAGCGCTTTACGTTGACGTTTTACGTTAAAGCGATTTAGTTAAATCCGGTTTAGAGAACGCATGTAAACTTAGTATGTGAGGTTTTTCACGAGTTTGACATTGTCCCGCAAGAGCGATTTCCAAAAAATGTATAAGTACTTCAAAGCAAACTACCGTTTCGTTCTTTTGAAAGATTGAACCTTTTGCACCACATACGGATTAGCGAGGGTTTAAACTTAAAAACATCAGCCCATCATAAACACTTAATTGTCTATATGATACAGCTCTGACGCTGTCACAGTCTCTAAAATATTCCAAGGGTACCTGCGTAATGAGTATGTCACGTCTAATTTTTTACAAAACAATTCGCCATATTGGAGCCGCCATTTTTTAATTTTTTAATTTTAATTTTCAATCACCGATAATTTCTACATTTATTTTTTTAAATTGATTTAAAATGGGGAATTCTAAAGAAGTGACTCTAGATCTTTGACACCCTCTAAAGGTCAAATGATGCCATTTTTAAAATCCGGTCTATGAGAAATTGTAATCAGCAACCCTTAAACGACCTGATTTAAAAAGTTGTACTTAGAAAACACTTTTGCATAAGAAATGTGAGTCTTTTTGGATTGCAATTGCTCTAACGATTGTTTGCTAGCCCCTCATGTGAATTAATGAGTTTATTGTAAAAAAACAAAAATTGTTTAATTAATATTTTAATTAAGTAATAAATTATAAATTTAAATTATGATAAATTTCCATTATTTCATTATTAAAATAGCCTAAAGGGTATTATTGTTTATAATTTATTGTTTTACATTTTAATTAGGATGAGAATAAATAAATAAAAGTTAAGCGCTAATTTAAAAAAAAATAATATTGTTCGTATAATACTATAATCCGAACTAAAGAAGAGTTTTAAACAATATTTGTAAAGTAAATAAAATCGGGGCATCATTTCTAATTATTTCGTTTAAATAGTGAGTAAATTAAATCATGAAACCATTACACAATTTCAACCTTTACATCCGCTTTGCTTGAGCGGAAATTCTATTTAGTTATATCTTGTGGGCCCTCGAGTGGACTATACGAGAGACAAGATACAATTTATGTACAACGCAAACCAAAGACCGATTGCACATTACGCCACATTGTATACTAAAAGCCTCTTCAATCGAATCAATTTTCAAACAATAAATTATCTTTTTCTTTTTTGGGTTTAATAAAGGATCAAAAAAGTGTATGAAAATGAGAAAAAGGGTCAGTAGCTGCTGCATTTGAAATTTTATTCTTAAAAAATAAATGGAAGTTTTTCTATTGTTCGTGAAATACAATACGGAACCACCACATCAATTTATTGTGTTTTCTCTCCTCAATACATTTCGTGAACACAAATTTACAAGAATAGCGTTAATTTCAACACAGTAGGTGTCCGTAACCGAAAGCGTTCCTTACCTATTTACTAAAAAAAAATATTTTTTTATTAAACTAATAATTAATCATCGTGAAGAAAAGGGCCATGTGCCGATGTTTCAGCACAGAACTTTTCAATTTACTTCAAATATATTAATGTCAGAATAATTATACTGGTAGGAAAGCGGATGGACAAGTAAACAGACAAGCATGAGACGTGTGTTGGTATATTAACGATATCGAGGTGTGCACTGACTTTCGTCGAAGGCCAGCTCCCTTCAAGGTTTTGTTATCCTTTCTTCGAAGCCTCCTCAACTCTAGAAACTGCCAAAAGAGCGACTAGGAGCTAGAAGCTCACACGAGTCGCTCGGTCTGTGTTGGCATATTAACGATTTGAGGGTCGGGTCCTATTTTCAACGAAGCCCTGTTTCTGTCATCCTTTTGCCAAGCTTCTAAACTTTAGAAACTCCCAAAACAAGCTCGGGTTTTAGGTCACATTATTTCTTACAAATCTATGAACTAGAAGCTCACACAGATCATTCGACTTGAGTTTGCATATTAACGATACGTAAGTCTGCTCCGATTTTCGATTTTCGAACCCTAGCTCTCTTTAAGGTTCTGTTTTCCTTTCTTCGAAGCCTCCTGCACTCTAGAAACTGCTATAATAGGGACTAGGCGCTAGAAGCTCACACAAGTCGTTCGGTCTGTGTTGGCATATTCACGATTTGAGGGTCTGGTGCGATTTACATCGAAGCCCAGTTTCTGTCATCCTTTCTGCCAAGTTTCTAAACTTTAGAAACTCCCAAAACAAGCTCGGGTTTTAGGTCACATTATTTCTTACAAAAATATTTGAACTAGACGCTGACACAGATCATTCAACTTGAGTTTGTATATTAACGATACATAAATCTGCTCCGATTTTCGATTTTCGGAGCCCAGCTCTCCTCAAGATTCTGTCATTCTTCCTTCGAAGCCTCTTGAACTTTAAAAACTGCCAAAATAGGGACTAGGAGCTAGAAGCTCACACAGGTCGTTTGATATGTGTTGGCATATTAACGATATGGGGGTGTGGTTCGACTTTCGTCGGAGCCCAGTTTCTGTCATCTCTTCTGCCAACCTTTTCAACTCGAAAAACTCGCAAAACACGCTCTGGTTTGAGGTCACTTTCTTTCTTCTAAATCTATAGACTGTAAAAATTCGCACAGGTCATCGAGTTGTGTCAGCAATTTAATAATAATATTAAAGTAAAGTCTATATTCTGATTTTTGTTTTTCGGAGCCTAGCTCTTTTAAAGGTTTTCTCATCCTTTTTTCGAAGCCTCCTCAACTCTACATACTGCCAAAATATGAACTAGGGGCTAGAGGCTCACACAGGTCGTTCGATCTACGATGGCATATTAACTATATGAGGGTCGGGTCCGATTTTTGTAAAAGCAAAGTTTCTGTCATCCTTTCTGCCAAGCTTCTGAACTCTAGAAAGTCCCAAAATAAGCTCAGCTTTTAGGTCACATTATTTCTTACAAATCTATGGACTAGAAGCTCACACAGGTCTTTTGAATTTTGTTAGCATATTAACGATACGGAGGTCTGCTCCGATTTTTGTCTTTAGGACCTCAGCCTCTTCAAGCTTCTGTTATCCTTTCTTCGAAGCCTCCTCATCTCTAAAAATTGGCAAAATAGGGACTAGGGGCTAGAAGTTCACAGAGGTCGTTCGATCTGTCTTAGCATATTAGCGTTATGGGGTTCTGATCCAATTTTCGTCAGAGTTTAGTTCCTATTATCTTTTCTGCCAAGCTTCGCAACTCTAAAAACTCCCAAAGCAAGCTCTAGCTTGAGTCATATTATTTTTCTCAAATTTATGGACTAGACGCTCACACAGATCATTCGACTTGTGTCAACATATTAACCTTACGGAGGTCTGCTCCGACCTTCGTCTTTCGGAGCTCTCTTCAAGGTTCTGTCATCTTTTTTCGAAGCCTCCTCAATTCTAGCAACTTCCAAAATAGCGACTAGGTGCTAGAAACTTATACAGGTCGTTCGACCTGTGTTGGCATATTAACGAGATCTGGTCTGATTTTAGTTGGAGCCTAATTTCTGATATTCTTTCTGGCAAGCTTCTCACCTCTAAAAACTCTCAAAACAAGCTCTGATTTGCAGGCACGTTATTTCTTCCAAATCTATGGACTAGAAGCTCTCACAGGTTTATCGACTTGTGTCAACATATTAACCTTACGGAGGTCTGCTCCGACCGTCGTCTTTCGGAGCTCAGCTCTCTTCAAGGTTCTGTCATCTTTTTTCGAAGCCTCCTCAACTCTAGAAACTGCCAAAATAGCGACTAGGTGCTAGAAACTTACACAGGTCGTTCGATCTGTGTTGGCATATTAACGATATGGAGGTCTGGTCCAATTTTAGTTCAAGCCTAGTTTCTGTTATTCTTTCTGCCAAGCTTCTCACATCTAGAAACTTCTAAAACGAGCTCTGGTTTGTAGGCATATTATTTCTCCCAAATCTATGGACTAGAAGCCCACACAGGTCATTTGACTTGTGTCAACATATTTACCTTACGGAGGTCTGCTCCGACCTTCGTCTTTCAGAGCTCAGCTCTCTTCAAGGTTCTGTCATTTTTTTTCGAAGCCTCCTCAACTCTACAAATTTCCAAAATAGCGACTAGGTGCTAGAAACTTACACCAGGTCGTTCGATCTGTGTTGGCATATTAACGATATTGAGGTCTGGTTCGATTTTAGTTGGAGCCTAGTTTCTGTTATTCTTTCTGCCAAGCTTCTCACCTCTAGAAACTTCTAAAACGAGCTCTGGTTTGCAGGAACATTATTTCTCCCAAATCTATGGACTAAAAGCTCATACAGGTCATTCGCCTTGTGTTAGCATATTAAGGATACGAAGGTCTGCTCCGACTTTCGTCTTTCGGAGCCTAGCTCTCTTCAAGGGCCTGTCATTCTTTCTTTAGAGCATTTCAACTTTAAAAACTCATAAAAACTCATTTAAAAATAAGGTCATGGAAAGACGATTAGCCCCTTTTCCTATTAATCACCTTGGGCTTTGACTCAGTAGTTAAAGTCTTCTTTGAGTGAACTTCGTAACAGATGGGCAGGCAGATAGACAGACAGAGAGTCAAAATGACAACCGGATAGGCAAATAGACGGGGAATAATTTCATTTACCTTAGGAGGAATAATTATGTGAAAGTGGGGAAGGAAATATTTTATGTTTTATGAACAAAAAAATTGTTCTTATCTTAAAAAACAGGGTTAAAAGCATCTAAAGAAATTACATCAAAAAGCTTTATATTGCGTGTTATGCCATATTGCGAAAAAGTTTAATAAGCCAACTTCCCCATCTAAAAAGCTTTAAGAAAATTTCGATAGCAAAAATGGTAATATATCACTTCGTTAAGATTAAATTACATTTCGAAATCAATATTTTATTACAAAAATATATATTTTCCGTTCTACATTTTTTTTTGATATGAGGAAAAAAATATATCCTTTCTCGCAGTGTTTTAATAATAATTTTTAGTTCACCTCGAGAGCTTTAAATCAACCTCCTATTAAATGTAGCGTAAAAGTGTATTAGACAGAACATTAAAAGCAATAGAGAGAATTGGAATTAGGTAAGATGATGTTTGAATTCTCTTTGTGCTTGTTAAGGAAGCATAAAGAATTAATTTTGCCTTAGGTCAGTAGCGTAACAATAAGCAATTGGGGGAAATTTTTCTAATAAAATTTCTTTAAAAATTACCCATACAATCTTAAACCTTTTTGCACTCTTTAAAGACTTTTTTAGTTGCTCCAATGCTCATCTATAGTTTTTTTTACCGGTGAGGAAGCTTTGATGTCTAAAGTTCCAGTTCTTTCTTCTCTCGGAGTAGGAACCTCTAAAATTACACTTTTTGTCATATTTTTACGATTATCTCGAAAACTATGCAGTAAATGAAAAATTATAAAGAGTCAAAAATTGAAGAGGGGGAAATTCTACGAAAGGAATTTTAAAGCGATTTTTCAAACAATTGAATAATTGTTGAAAAAAATGCTATTGAAATTTAAACTGTTTTGTGCGTAGTGCAGTACGTGTGGGTGGCGCATGAAAGTGACACTGACATTATTGGAAATTACTCATTACTTATCAGATTTAGAGAAAAATAAAAATTACGTGGTTGAAGAGAACAGTTTTAGCTTTAAATTACATATGGAAATATTTTTATTTTCAGTAATGTATCGTAGAGAAAAAAATTAATTTATGTAACAGAGTTTTATTTTGAAAAAAATAAAAATTTCACAATTTTGAAGATATTTTTATTCCCAATTTCTTAAAGTACTGTCATTTAATGAAGAGATAGATTTTTTTTTGTGTAGAAAGAGAGCAAAACAGAAGAACTAAAAGATTTAATTGAAAAATAAAATTTTAAATAAAACGAAATAGTGATCCGGAGATCTAGAATTTAAAATTAGAACTGAAATGTTAATTAAAAAGCTTTCCATTTGCTCCCTTTGAACATCTATATTTTGTAATAATTTCTCTTAATAGCTTTGAAAGTATAAGGTAAATTGAAATACTTACTTAATTATTAAAATGTTTTAAATGAAATTTTCAATACTGCCTTTCAATTACCAGTAACCAAAATTATAAATTTAAACTTCAAAGAAACTTGGCCATTTTACATAAATGTACAAATTATAATTTTATGATTCATTTATTAAATTACTTAGTAATTAGCCAACACCCCAATAAAAAAAGAAGTGCCTTTTCAATTTCAAACAAAATTGAAAATTGCCTCTCCTTTTGTGTGGTTTTATCGGAAAAACTTTTTTTCAACAAATTTTTATGTTATCAACAAGAATATTTAATCACTTAAAGTTTTTGATTTTATTATCTCTTACGCATTATTTAAGAATTTCCGCAACGGTCCTTTTAATTTTAAAAGTTTTAAATTAGTTTGGATATTGAAATTTAATTTTTGAATCCAGCCACATAGCGACACAGATACCCGCTAACAAAATAAATAAATTGATAATTAACTTTTCTGTAACATTATGGATGCCCCAAAATATTCCATGCAGCTCATTGTACGAAATCGACCCCTCCCCATCTGAGAATAGGACAGACGTCGTGAGCCTGGGCGTTCTCCCGCTATCCCCAAATTCTGGGTATAATTGGACACTTTTTTGAAAAATCGCAGCGCTCTCTGTATGGAAGTTGTAGAAATTATCTTTCAGTCGATCGTACGGAAAGGTGCGAGGTAATTTTTGAGCCCAGTCCGAAAGCCGTCGGTATCATAGGAAACGTAGTAACCGTCTCGCTGTCAAGATTATTTTTTGTCTCTCATCCGTGGAGCGTCTATGATAGGTATCGAAGAACCGATACCGAAATGGCGACCTAGCCCCCCTAGAGACACCCGATCCGAAATTTGAATTTAATCTGAAAAAATTTTTTTTTGTGTTAGTCGAAATTCCTGTGGAAGCTACGCCGGCAGGACGACCAAAAGGATCGGTTCAAATTTTGCGTGAGACGATAGTCAAATGACGTCTGACATACGACTAGGACAAAAAATCCCAACTCTTTGCTTACTGTTTGCCGTGCGATTTTTTAAAGTCCGAGGACGATTTTTGGAAATTTTGCTTTGGCCGCCGTTCCGCCATCTTTCGGAATTATTCAAAACTAAAACTTAAGCGTTTATGGAGCTATCCTAGCGTACTCGAATCCAAATTTTTGGCGTCGATTTGCTAATTTCTGTTTTTTGGCCAATCGAAAGCTATAAAAAAATTACAGCGCTGCAATCGGTTTGAAATTTTAGGAGGGGATACCCAGGGGCGTGTCTTAGATAACTGTAAAATTTGAGCTCTTGCATATCAGAGGTTAGGAAGATTTCAATTTTTAAACGAAAAGTGTCGATGTTTTCACATTTAAAGTACTCCCTCACCGCTCCCGTGTGTTCTGTTCGAAAATTCGCCTTTGTAAGTGTTTGGTTAGTAGATGACGATTATTTTAAAAACGAAACCCTATGAATTTTTTTAAACTACGGCCGGGGCGTTTATAGAGCTGCCCTAAACAAACATATCCAAATTTTAGCTTCGATTTGCCTATTTCTAATTTGTGGCCAATCGAAACCTCTAAAAAAAATTTGAGCGCTGCGATTGGTTTGAAATTTTAGGTGAAGATACCCCGAGGTGTGTTTTAGGTAGCTGTAAAATTTGAGCTCTTGAATGTCAGAGGTTACTAAGATTTCAATTTTTAAACGAAAAGTGCCGATATTTTCACATTTAAGACACACTCTCGCCGCTCCCGTGTTTTCTATTCGAAAATTGACTTTTGTAAGTGGTAGATTAGTAAATGACAATTATTTAAAAAATAAATCTTCTGAATTTTCTAAAATTACGACCGGGGCCTTTATGGTTCTAACCTAAAGTACCCGAATCCAAATTATGGCGTCGATTTGCCGATTTATATTTTTTGCCCAATCGAAACCTATAAAAAAAATTAGAGCGCTGCGATCGGTTCGAAATTTTAGGAGGGGATACCCAGGGGTATGTCTTAGGTAACAGTAAAATTTGAGCTCTTGCATATCAGAGGTTACGAAGATTTTAATTTTTAAACAAAAAGTGTTGATTTTTTCACATTTAAAACACCCCCTCGACGCCCCCGTGTGTTAGTTTCAAAAATAGACTTTTGCAAGTGGTAGGTTAATAGATAACGATTATTTAAAAAAAATCCTCTAAATTTTTTGAAAAAACGACCGGAGCTGGCGTTTATGGGACTACCCAAAAGTACCCGAATCTAAGTTTTGGTATCGATTTGCCTATTTCTATTTTTTGCCCATTCGAAACCTATAAAAAAAATTTGAGCGTTGCAATCGGTTTGAAATTTTAGGAGGGGATACCCAGGGGCGTGTCTTAGATAACTGTAAAATTTGAGCTCTTGCATATCAGAGGTTAGGAAGATTTCAATTTTTAAACGAAAAGTGTCGATGTTTTCACATTTAAAGTACTCCCTCACCGCTCCCGTGTGTTCTGTTCGAAAATTCGCCTTTGTAAGTGTTTGGTTAGTAGATGACGATTATTTTAAAAACGAAACCCTATGAATTTTTTTAAACTACGGCCGGGGCGTTTATAGAGCTGCCCTAAACAAACATATCCAAATTTTAGCTTCGATTTGCCTATTTCTAATTTGTGGCCAATCGAAACCTCTAAAAAAAATTTGAGCGCTGCGATTGGTTTGAAATTTTAGGTGAAGATACCCCGAGGTGTGTTTTAGGTAGCTGTAAAATTTGAGCTCTTGAATGTCAGAGGTTACTAAGATTTCAATTTTTAAACGAAAAGTGCCGATATTTTCACATTTAAGACACACTCTCGCCGCTCCCGTGTTTTCTATTCGAAAATTGACTTTTGTAAGTGGTAGATTAGTAAATGACAATTATTTAAAAAATAAATCTTCTGAATTTTCTAAAATTACGACCGGGGCCTTTATGGTTCTAACCTAAAGTACCCGAATCCAAATTATGGCGTCGATTTGCCGATTTATATTTTTTGCCCAATCGAAACCTATAAAAAAAATTAGAGCGCTGCGATCGGTTCGAAATTTTAGGAGGGGATACCCAGGGGTATGTCTTAGGTAACAGTAAAATTTGAGCTCTTGCATATCAGAGGTTACGAAGATTTTAATTTTTAAACAAAAAGTGTTGATTTTTTCACATTTAAAACACCCCCTCGACGCCCCCGTGTGTTAGTTTCAAAAATAGACTTTTGCAAGTGGTAGGTTAATAGATAACGATTATTTAAAAAAAATCCTCTAAATTTTTTGAAAAAACGACCGGAGCTGGCGTTTATGGGACTACCCAAAAGTACCCGAATCTAAGTTTTGGTATCGATTTGCCTATTTCTATTTTTTGCCCATTCGAAACCTATAAAAAAAATTTGAGCGTTGCAATCGGTTTGAAATTTTAGGAGGGGATACCCAGGGGCGTGTCTTAGATAACTGTAAAATTTGAGCTCTTGCATATCAGAGGTTAGGAAGATTTCAATTTTTAAACGAAAAGTGTCGATGTTTTCACATTTAAAGTACTCCCTCACCGCTCCCGTGTGTTCTGTTCGAAAATTCGCCTTTGTAAGTGTTTGGTTAGTAGATGACGATTATTTTAAAAACGAAACCCTATGAATTTTTTTAAACTACGGCCGGGGCGTTTATAGAGCTGCCCTAAACAAACATATCCAAATTTTAGCTTCGATTTGCCTATTTCTAATTTGTGGCCAATCGAAACCTCTAAAAAAAATTTGAGCGCTGCGATTGGTTTGAAATTTTAGGTGAAGATACCCCGAGGTGTGTTTTAGGTAGCTGTAAAATTTGAGCTCTTGAATGTCAGAGGTTACTAAGATTTCAATTTTTAAACGAAAAGTGCCGATATTTTCACATTTAAGACACACTCTCGCCGCTCCCGTGTTTTCTATTCGAAAATTGACTTTTGTAAGTGGTAGATTAGTAAATGACAATTATTTAAAAAATAAATCTTCTGAATTTTCTAAAATTACGACCGGGGCCTTTATGGTTCTAACCTAAAGTACCCGAATCCAAATTATGGCGTCGATTTGCCGATTTATATTTTTTGCCCAATCGAAACCTATAAAAAAAATTAGAGCGCTGCGATCGGTTCGAAATTTTAGGAGGGGATACCCAGGGGTATGTCTTAGGTAACAGTAAAATTTGAGCTCTTGCATATCAGAGGTTACGAAGATTTTAATTTTTAAACAAAAAGTGTTGATTTTTTCACATTTAAAACACCCCCTCGACGCCCCCGTGTGTTAGTTTCAAAAATAGACTTTTGCAAGTGGTAGGTTAATAGATAACGATTATTTAAAAAAAATCCTCTAAATTTTTTGAAAAAACGACCGGAGCTGGCGTTTATGGGACTACCCAAAAGTACCCGAATCTAAGTTTTGGTATCGATTTGCCTATTTCTATTTTTTGCCCATTCGAAACCTATAAAAAAAATTTGAGCGTTGCAATCGGTTTGAAATTTTAGGAGAAAATAGCCAGGGGTGTGTCTTAGGTAACTGTAAAATTTAGGCTCTTGCATAGCAGAGGTTACGAAGATTTAAATTTTTTAACGAAAATAGTCCATTTTTTCATATTTAGAGTCCTCCTCACCACCCCCATGTGTTTTATTCGAAAATTGACTTTTGTAGGTGGTAGGTTAGTAGATGATGATTATTTAAAAATGGAAAACCTCTGAAGAAAGTTGCACTTGACTATTAGATTGAAAAGCATCCTCATTTTCTAAAACAGCCAATTCAAAAAAATTTGTTAAAATTTTCTAAACTAAAATTTTATGATTGAATTACCCTGTAGAATATTAATGTATTAATTTTGCATACCTACCTATCTAATATTTTATAATTTTAAATAATTTCATTTAAAAATGATAAATTAAAATAAACGAATTTGGTTTAATGCGATAAGAAAATTTTGCACATTTGGTTGTTTTGTTGTGATCAAAATTACAATTAGTCGTCTCAATATGTTTTCTGAGGCGTTGTGAGCGGGTGTGTTTGTTATTTTTGTAAAAGTTAAGGCCTTTTGTGTTTATTGAATTTTTGAAATAGTGTTTTACCTTCCTAATTTGGCTGTTTTAAGGTGAGTTCAAAATTTTTGATAAGATCGTTTTAATTAACCTAAAAAAATGTGTTTGGGCTTAAATTCTTCCTACAGCCCTATGGAACAAAAACCGACCATAATATTACCGAATAATATCAAAAGATAGATGGGGTCTATTTGGACCCCAGACATCCTAACAATTCAACTCGGTTTTACGAAGGTTAACAAGCGTAGAAAATACAGAAATGCCACACAAAGAGAAGCAGAAGCTCTTTTGATCTCAAATTTTTTAAATCAACCCTTCACCTACTGTCAATAATTATTTTATAATTAATTAATATGGTGAGGGGAGAGATTTCTTTTTATAAATTTTATTTTCAGTAGTTGGAAAACTATAGTTAGAAAATAAGAAATAATATTGTGACAGATTTTCTTACAAAATAGAAGCAATTTAAAAATAAGTTAAAAGGAAATCGAAAGCTTTGGAAGAATGTCAAAAAATGAGAAAAAGGGGAAGCATATGCCATAAGCAAACAAAATTGTGTACTAGGGATTACTGAAAGCAGGTCGGAAAATTAGTCGCCTGGAAGGTATACGAAATTCGTCTCGCTCAATTACGAAATTTAACAAATTCTTTTTAAAACTCGAAATTATATCTCGCTCAATTTTTTTTAATAAAAATTTAATTAAATAAATATTATAAAGGTGGTGGTTATTTTCAATTATTAATTCATTAAAGTTTGCGAAAAGTTAATGGTGTGGTTTTCCTTTAGTGTGACTAAAATTTATGAACGATTTTGTTGTAGCATGTTGGTGTTCGGTTTCTTGTTAACAAAGTTTATTTCAAAATGACACAATAAACAGGGTGTGGTGTGAAAATTGAGAAGATACGAATGTTTACTCTATACGTAACTGTAATAAGTTCATTCGTTATTGCCCACTTCAAGTCCTGTCACTTTCCACTTCATTTTCACTTCTTACTTCTTCACGCCCTACCACCTTTTATGATTAAGTTAACAAAAATTTTATATTTAAGATTTTAACCAAAGCTTTTTTTTTCTCTAAAGCGATGATCTCTCTTTTATACTCCTACTAAATTAAACTACTTTACAAACATTTTTTAAATCGTTACACAAAGGGTAGTTTAGGGTGGAACAAAATGGAAAAAAATTTAAATAAGAGATATCTTTACTCTACTATTGCATTTAAATTTACCAACCCTCCAACTAATAAAACTCTCTTCAAATCATTGTTCGCTATATATAACAAAAGATAAAATGATGGTAATTGTTTACCACCCAACAATAATAAGGAAATTTATTTAAGTGGAAATTATGGAAAATTAAAGTTTTACTTTGTTTTTGAAGGGTGGTCTTTGAATTGAAGTGAGATTCTTTGGCTAGTAGACTGACGAATTACGTCTCTAGGTAACAAAAGATAAAGTGATGGTAATTGATTACCACCCAACAATAATAGGGAAAATGTTTTAAGCAAAAATTGTGGAAAATTAAAATTTTACTTTGTTTTTGAAGGGTGGTCTTTGAATTGAAGTGAGATTCTTTGGCTAGTAGACTGACGAATTACGTCTCTAGGTAACAAAAGATAAAGTGATGGTAATTGTTTACCACCCAACAATAATAGGGAAAATTTTTTAAGTAAAAATTGTGGAAAATTAAAATTTTACTTTGTTTTTGAAGGGTGGTCTTTGAATTGAAGTGAGATTCTTTGGCTAGTAGACTGACGAATTACGTCTCTAGGTAACAAAAGATAAAGTGATGGTAATTGTTTACCACCCAACAATAATAGGGAAAATGTTTTAAGCAAAAATTGTGGAAAATTAAAATTTCACTTTGTTTTTGAAGGGTGGTCTTTGAATAAAGCGGTGAGATTCTTTGACTGGTAGACTGACAAATTAAGTGTCTAGGTAACAAAAGATAAAGTGATGGTAATTGATTACCACCCAACAATAATAGGGAAAATTTTTTAAGTAAAAATTGTGGAAAATTAAAATTTTACTTTGTTTTTGAAGGGTGGTCTTTGAATTGAAGTGAGATTCTTTGGCTAGTAGACTGACGAATTACGTCTCTAGGTAACAAAAGATAAAGTGATGGTAATTGATTACCACCCAACAATAATAGGGAAAATGTTTTAAGCAAAAATTGTGGAAAATTAAAATTTTACTTTGTTTTTGAAGGGTGGTCTTTGAATTGAAGTGAGATTCTTTGGCTAGTAGACTGACAAATTACGTCTCTAGGTAACAAAAGATAAAGTGATGGTAATTGTTTACCACCCAACAATAATAGGGAAAATTTTTTAAGTAAAAATTGTGGAAAATTAAAATTTTACTTTGTTTTTGAAGGGTGGTCTTTGAATTGAAGTGAGATTCTTTGGCTAGTAGACTGACGAATTACGTCTCTAGGTAACAAAAGATAAAGTGATGGTAATTGATTACCACCCAACAATAATAGGGAAAATGTTTTAAGCAAAAATTGTGGAAAATTAAAATTTTACTTTGTTTTTGAAGGGTGGTCTTTGAATTGAAGTGAGATTCTTTGGCTAGTAGACTGACGAATTACGTCTCTAGGTAACAAAAGATAAAGTGATGGTAATTGTTTACCACCCAACAATAATAGGGAAAATTTTTTAAGTAAAAATTGTGGAAAATTAAAATTTTACTTTGTTTTTGAAGGGTGGTCTTTGAATTGAAGTGAGATTCTTTGGCTAGTAGACTGACGAATTACGTCTCTAGGTAACAAAAGATAAAGTGATGGTAATTGTTTACCACCCAACAATAATAGGGAAAATGTTTTAAGCAAAAATTGTGGAAAATTAAAATTTCACTTTGTTTTTGAAGGGTGGTCTTTGAATAAAGCGGTGAGATTCTTTGACTGGTAGACTGACAAATTAAGTGTCTAGGTAACAAAAGATAAAGTGATGGTAATTGATTACCACCCAACAATAATAGGGAAAATTTTTTAAGTAAAAATTGTGGAAAATTAAAATTTTACTTTGTTTTTGAAGGGTGGTCTTTGAATAAAGAGGTGAGATTCTTTGGCTAGTAGACTGACGAATTAGTCTCTAGGTAACAAAAGATAAAGTGATGGTAATTGATTACCACCCAACAATAATAGGGAAAATTTTTTAAGCAAAATTTGTGGAAAAATAAAATTTTACTTTGTTTTTGAAGGGTGGTCTTTGAATAAAGCGGTGAGGTTCTTGGGCTGGAGACTGTCGAATTACATCCCTAGGTAACAAAACATAAAGTGGTGGTAATTGTTTACCACCCGACAATAGTAGGGAAAATTTTATAAATGAAAATTATTTAAAATTATAGATTTACTTTATTTTTGAAAGGTGGTCTTTGAATAAAGCGATGAGATTCTTGGGCTGATAGGCTGACGAATTACGTTCCTAAGTAACACAAGGTAAAATGATGGACATTGTTTACGGACCACCAATAATAGGGAAAATTTTATAAGTGAAAATTATGCAAAAGCGGTCTTTGCTTTGGAGGGTGTTTTGCCTCACAAAGCAACATGGTCAATCAATAAGGGTTTTGGGGTTTTGGCGAGAGATAAAATCTTTTAATGCGTTTTTAGAATATCCTCCAGTCATGAAGCAGTCACCAGTCACCATGCTGTAAAAGTTGATTTCAATCAATTTTTGGGTCTTTTTGGGTGCTGAATCCAGCTTCATTAGTGAAACTTATTATTTGACAATTTTATGGTGGCTCCTGGTTCCCTGGAGCTTTAAAAAGAATTTTTAAGCCCATCCATGTTTTAGTACGTTACTCAAGATTACTCATAACTGCCGCAATCAAATTTTAACTGCTTTTAAACAAAATTGAGCATTTTGAGGACATTTTCACTGCTTGGGTCCCCGCAAGTAGTGAGTTTTTTAGGATAAAGCTTCCCGTTCGCGCGGATGCTCTATTTTTTATATTGTTAATTCCTAAAAACAGCCATCGCATCAATGATTCTCAATTAAAAAAGTTTTTGATGACTTTTCCAGCTCAAGGCGCTCTAAGCAGTCGTTTGCACCTTCCGCCGGGCCTGAGTGTCTTTTTAAAAGTTTAGGTGAAGCCAGCAGCATGCTCCCTTTTGAATCTCAACCTCTTAGGTTTATTAATAAAGTTAGATCTGATCGGTGACTTCTTGCAATTGTTATCTTCAGCATAAGCTGCAGTAGTTGGTATTTAGAGGCCTTCTCTTGATGTAGCCTAGACTCACGAGTCTAACTTGCGGGTTTTCATAGTTTTGGAGCAAATCCTTGTACATTCGTTCCAAATCCTTACAAAGGGATTCGACATTACTTACATTACATTTCATTACTTAGGCTCTTCTCAATGGACGAATTCAACCCACAGTTGAGTAATCATCTGATCATGGGCTCCATGGAGTACTGTTCTAATCGCTTCGCCCATCCTAGCCATCAAACGTTTGAGCGATCCCTCAACTATTGCGCTGCCCAGCTATAATGCCCTCAGATAAACGTATGGACATGGACCACTCCTGAAGGTTCTTTCAAAGTCTATTAGCAGCAATCGCTAATTATTAATTATTAGCGACACCCATGGTTTTACGTGCTTTTCAAAGGGCAAGATTTGCCTACAAATTTTAAATGACATGATCTGTTACTGCATGGAGCTGAACTTGCGATATCTTGATTTTTTAGAAAATTAACCCCTTAACTAGAAAACCATCTGTTTTTGCATATTTTCAAAGATTTTTACAAAAAAAGAATTAATTTTCCCATTATTTTCCATCCCTCTTTTAAAAAAAAAACAAAAGACCCTAAATTGTATTTATAATAATGGCCATTTGGGTCTGTCTTAATCGTAAATTGTAGTTTCATAAATTACAAGTTGCTATCACCTTGTTAAAGACCCACAGAATCTAAAACATCAACATCAAGAAGATGTATCGATCCGCACGTAAACATTATGAGCTTCATCGGAGTCGGGAATCTTAACTACCGATCTTTTTGAAAATTTATTTAGGTTAAACTTTTTTTCTCTTCTTCAAGAGAGGAGAACCAACGACTTTCTTTAATTTTATTTTCAAACTTTTTCTATTTCAATTTCCGCTTGTTTTAACACTTTCTTATAACGAAATAGTTATATAGATTGGTGATTAAGTGTTTTAGATAATAAATTAGCTTTTCCAGCTTGTTTCAGTTCAACAGTTTAGACTTTTAAAGACGTAAAAAAATCATCAATCTTAACAAAAAAATGTTTCATTTAAACTCAATTTACCTAATGCTCTCGCTGTGTTTTAGAATAATAGCACTTTAAAAAATTTCTTTTCTAATAAACGATAATGGTTTACAGCTAAGACAGTTAATACCACTAACGTATAGTGTGCTGTTGGACTATTAATAACTTCAAATGTTAGTTTTTGGCTTTTTCGTGAAGTTTATGGCTCTAGTCGCGTAGGAGCCTCCGTTTCAAATTCTCGAATCCTCGAGTCTGCGTAAAATTTGTTCACTTTAACGTGTTAAAGCCTTTGAAATTGAAACGGTAATTCGTGACGATAAAGGACTATTCGTAGGGTCTCGAAGGGCAAGTTAAGGCGTCTATGCAATCTAACCTATAATTAGTTAGGTTAGGCTTGATTAGCTTAGCTTTATATTAGGTTAGATTAGGTTCTATCACAGTTTTAAAAGGTAAAGGCTGCGTCACACATACAGGCTTGAGCCTGCACAGACTCATGCTAAATTAGAAGGCAAGACCGGTGTCTGTGACGCAGCCATAATGGTCTGTCCACACATAAAGGCTTGCCTTCCGGTTGTACCTATGCAGGCGGCCAACACAGGCCAAACCGGAGCGCCTGGACAGCGTTCAGGTGATCGCCTGCACAGGCAAACCAGAAGACAAGCCTGTGTGTGTGTGGATGGACCTTAAATCTAATCAAATTTATTACTGTTTTACAACTTTAATACTTGATTCGTATTTTATCAGTGGAGTAGCAAAAATATTCTACCCTCACCACCTTCTCTCGCCTCTGCCATGTAGATGTAGGTAAGGCCTGACCACTGACCATGGACTTGTAGTTCCCAACTTTCGTAATTATATGTAGATATTTTTTGTGCTCTATTAGATCATAGAGAGACTCGGATTTGTTCTATTGTTTGGTTTGGTACCTCGTATAGTTGATCCTTCAAAATACCTCAGCTGGCAAATGAGCTATTACTCATGACATTTCTGTAAAAGAAAATTTCAATTTATAGGTACATAGTTATAAACAAATTCACCAAGAACGTAATTAGGTAAGTATAAAGACGCTCATTTCAAAGTGTTGAAACACAATTTCTTAAAATGAGCTTAAATCAAATTTTACTTTACTTGCAGAGTACTAATAATTTGTTTTTATTACTGTCACTTATGTAGCTACACAATAAATAACCACCTTACTCTAATCCAACAAAGAACGTTTTAATTTCAACCTAATTTTGTTAAACTTGAAGTTTATTTCATTTGTACTTTCTCGTATTTTTTATTTTTTTATAACTTCCAGAGACTTTGTGAGTTCCTTTTCTTCAGTTTTTCTGTTTGTATGGCTGTTGTCTGTATGTAACGCCAGTAAAAAAATTACGGAAGTGATTTTAAAGATACTTGCTTTTGCCCAATTAAATTATTTAAGCCAATAGTGATTGTCCTCTTAAGATAGCCACACACTCTAAAAATCCTCTGAGGAATAACTGCGCAGACCTGGCTTTTAGCATTTCCAGACCCGTCTTCAGGGACCCATTCAAATGCGATTCAGCTTTCACAGGTGCTCGTATGTTCCCTCATCTAGGTTAGGTTAGGTTTGATTACTTTAGGTTAGGTTAACAAGTTTAAAGTATTGGTTACACCAAACATTAAAAATAGACCATTAATGAGCAATAATTTCTGCTTAAGAGAAGCTCGTGAGGATCTTAAGATTTTTGGATTCTCTTGGCCTGCACGGTCTGCCCAGTCTAGCAGTAGTTTCATACATATGCTCAATAGATTCTCAAGTCTTACGCAGTTATTCTACAGAAGATTTCCATTGCATGTGTGCATGTCTTAAACGGTTCTATGTCAGTAGACTTCAGGTTTAACAGATACTTTGTCTATCAAAACCCTAGAGGTCCTTAGTATTTCCAAACTTGTCTTCAGAGAGTCATCTAATTGCGATGCAACTCTCTTAGTTACTCGTATATTCCTTCATCTAGGTTAGGTTAGGTTCGATTACCTTAGGTTAGGTTGGGTCACAGTTTTAACAAGTTTAAATTAAAAAGACTATTAAGCCAGCAACAGTTTTTGCTCACGAGAAGCTCGTGTTGACCTTAAGGTTTTTGGCTTCTATTGGCCTGCACGGTCTGCCCAGTTCAGCAGTATTTTCATGTTATGCCTTCCTCCATACATGTTTAGTAGATCCTTAAGGCGTATTCTCTTAAGGGTTCATTTTTCAGAGGGCTTCCGTAGCATGTGTAACCTTTAACAGTTCTATGTCAGTGGACTTCAGGTTTAATATTGTCTACAAAAACCCTAGAGGTCTTTCTGAGTGTGGGTGGATTTGGTAGTATCAAGAACGAAGCCATAGTTGCTAAGAAAATTCACAATAGGCTCGATTTTCGCGCCCTAAGTGTGTGCAGGTAAATCTCGTCTTCTGCATACTTTTAGACAGGGTAAAATCCAGAAACTAGTACCAAAGCAGGAATTATGAAGCGACAATCGTTTTGGAAGATTATACATAGGCATTAACCAGTATGCACTTACGAAATAGTAACTATATAAAGAGTTTTCAAAGGAAATTATAATAGAATCAGAAACTTATATCGTATGCTCAATCAACTTTTTTGTTCTTGAAGTTCTAGAGCGAGCGTTTTGTTACGAAAACAATTTTCCAAACAAAATGAAGTTTAATAAAATTATTGATAAAGTGCCTCTCGAAGCAAATTACTAGGACACAAAATTCTAAAAAGCTACTTAAATTATACTAGTAATAGATTATTATACAACGAGGGTTATTTATTATTTATAAACAAGAGGGACTTTTTGAGAAAGTTGCAATATTTCTAGCAACCAATAAATATTAGTTTTAATCCCGAAAGGTTGAAACTGAAATAATTTGTATTGAAAACTATAAACTCCCATAGTTTATCGAACTTAATTGGAAGTCCTGTACTTCTAAATAACCCAAATATATTTGTTTTGTGCCAAACTTAGTTAATATATCTCTAGTGGAGAGAAAGAGATTGAATTGTAAATTGCACACTTCATTTTAAAGAACAAACCGCTCTACTCGTTCGTATGTTACAGAATAAAAAGTTAAAAAAAATAAAATAACAAATTATTTTTTTCTAGATTATTACACTCAACTTGAGGTACACGAACGGGTTTTTGAGGCCTTGCACATTTTTATATAAAGCCCTCTCATTTGATTAATGAGGGGAATTAAACGAGCAGGTCTCAGAAGCTCAGAAGTTCTAATTAAGTTGTGGCACATTAACAACAGGGCTTTCAAAGCCCTCTAGGTTTTTGAGTTAATAAAAAATTGACCAAGTCACATAAGGAACGAACATTTGAATACTATTTTGCTTGTGGTAACAATTTAGCTGTCAAGCGAGTAATAACTGCAGTAGCTCATGCTGATGCACTGACGGTTTCAAACTCAGCCTTTCAGCCAAACAAAGACCTAGACTTACGTTATCACTGTCACCTAAGAACGAAATAAATTACAAAAAGATTGTCGCCGAGTATTTGTAACTAATCGAATTTTTTGTTTCAGTTTGATTTCACCGGAGGCTCTTTTACACAAAGAAAAATCCAACGGGGTAAGCTTTTTTTTTTAATCCGTAAACTCATTATCGGAATAACCCTCTATTCCTCCACCCCTCATCTCACATGTAGAAAATTTAAGAAAGAAAACTTATTATAAATTCAATTTAATTTTCAAGGGATTTGGGATAAACGTAATTGTAACTTGATGTGTAATGCAAATCGAAAAGAATCATTTATAAAACTCGATTGGATGTGTAAGGTAATGCAGATAAACGAATTGCAATTCTCGTATTTTCACAACAGAGAGATTAGAGTCATGCATTTTTGTTACAAACCTTTTTGTTTTTACAAAACAAATCTCATTTTGTTACACTCTTCTCAACTTTTCGTTTCTTTGAATAAAAATGTAAAGCTTGTACGCGTGTAGGGATGAGCCGGGTTTAGAAAACCCTAACAAAAAGGTTTAATAAATAATTAGAAATGTTATTACTGTTTTATAAGGAGCAAAAGTCAATTAGCGGTTTGGAAGCTGATCTGTGTTATATGATACCAATGTATATTTAGAACTCTTCTTAATCATGAGTCTCGCTCATGACGTCGCCTACCCATAGACTAAGTCAAATCTGAAAAAAATCATTGGTCCCCTTCAAGATACCGAACAGCTCCCAATAGCTGATTGTTTGCTCATCATATTTTAGTGTCTTCGTGCTGAAATAGACAGAGAAAGGGTATATAAGCAGTCGATAAGTTTTTGGGTGCTGTTGATCCTCGCTCACCTACCCATAGACTAAGTCAAATCTGAAAAAATCATTGGTCTCGTTCAAGATACCGAACAGCTCGCAACAGCTGATTGTTTGCTCATCATATTTGAGTGTCTTCGTGCTGAAATAGACAGAGAAAGGGTATATGAGCAGTCGATAAGTTCTTGAGTGCTGTTGATCCTTGATCACCTACCCATAGACTAAGTCAAATCTGAAAAAAACATTGGTCCCGTTCAAGATACCGATCACCTCCCAACAGCTGATTGTTTGCTCATCATATTTGAGTGTCTTCGTGCTGAAATAGACAGAGAAAGGGTATATAAGCAGTCGATAAGTTTTTGGGTGCTGTTGATCCTCGCTCACCTACCCATAGACTAAGTCAAATCTGAAAAAATCATTGGTCTCGTTCAAGATACCGAACAGCTCGCAACAGCTGATTGTTTGCTCATCATATTTGAGTGTCTTCGTGCTGAAATAGACAGAGAAAGGGTATATGAGCAGTCGATAAGTTCTTGAGTGCTGTTGATCCTCGATCACCTACCCATAGACTAAGTCAAATCTGAAAAAAACATTGGTCCCGTTCAAGATACCGATCACCTCCCAACAGCTGATTGTTTGCTCATCATATTTGAGTGTCTTCGTGCTGAAATAGACAGAGAAAGGGTATATGAGCAGTCGATAAGTTCTTGGGTGCTGTTGATCCTCGCTCACCTACCCATAGACTAAGTCAAATCTGAAAAAAACATTGGTCTCGTTCAAGATACCGAACAGCTCGCAACAGCTGATTGTTTGCTCATCATATTTGAGTGTCTTCGTGCTGAAATAGACAGAAAAAAGGTATATAAACAGTCGATAAAGTTCTTGGGTGCTGTTGATCCTCGCTCACCTACCCATAAAATAAGTCAAATCTGAAAACAACATTGGTCCCGTTCAAGATGCCGAACACCTCCCAACAGCTGCTTATTTATCATCATATTTTAGTGTCTTCGTGCTGAAATAGACAGAGAAAGAGTATATGAGCAGTCGATAAGTTTTTGGGTGCTGTTCTGTGTTCTCAACGAGACCAATGTCTTTTTAGAACTCTTTTTATTTATGAGTCTCGCTCGCTAACGCTCGTCTACACATAGACTATGCCAAGGCTAAAAAAGGCATTGATTCTATTCAGGACACAGAACATCTCCCAACAGTTGATCGTTTGCCCATTATTTTTATCTGTCCTCTTGCTGAAATAGAGAGAGAGCGATAGAGAGAGTATATCAGCAATAGATAAGCTGTTGTCGTGTACAACACGACATAAACACAGCAACTGTGTATATTTTATCGTATTTTAATGATCCAACGCTTTGTAGCTTCTATGGTCCCTGACAAATCTTAAAGTATCAACTGAGTGTCTTGGTATTTCTAGCTCCGTTTTTCCTTCAGCATTCTCCCCCTCAATTTTCTTTAGCAATCCCGTCCTAATTTAGGGGATTCACACACATTTTTGATAATGCAATATTAATTTTTGAATCGAGTCAACCTATAAGTAAATAACTTATACCTGGTGCTTCCATTCAAATAATGAGTAAAATTTCCTAAAATATTAATATAATGTTGGTTATCCGATTTGCATAATTTACTGGGGGCTCTACAATGTATTAGAATTAATGATATTGTAATTAAAATGATGTTAGAGTTATCCCAACAGCTTAGATAGTTAACTTTAGTATTGTTGTATGGTAGTAATTTGAGTTTGATAAGTTTTGACTGTAAAGTTGTGTGTCAGCTCAAATAGGTCTCAACAGGACTAAATTAACGACAGGAATTATCTATATTGTAATTAAATAATAGGATTACATAATTCTATTCCAATTTGATTAGTAAAAATTGCTTTATTGGTCTAATGGTCTCGACGACACCATCGATACAACTTAATAATTAAATTTAGGTTTTGTTATCATAACAACAAAGCAATCGTATCGAAATGAATAAAGTTTTGCCTTTATTTTTGAAATAAGGTTTGTAACTTATTTGTTATTTTGTTTTATTTGAATTGGATATCTCACGTAGTATATTAAAGGAAATTGCATAAGACACAAACTTTTATCTATGCATTTTTCAATATTTTGATGTTTTCGTTTCATTTTCATAAATCTAGAAATAGACGTAACTCTGTTTGCGGGTATGTTTCTATTACAAAATAAATTCTAAAAACATATTTTGCTTCTACAAACTACCTAGTTCAATTTGACATTTCCACCCCAATTCCCTCTTATTTTTAACGTAGGTGTAACAGGCTATGATTCAATTCTGTAAGTGTAGGTGAAGACACACGCACAGGCTTTTATTCCGGCTTGCATGCGCAGTTTTAACCTGTACGACAGGATGTACAGTTAGCCTCACAATTAATGGCCACCCTGGCTATACGTTTAGCACGAATTGTGAATGAAACCATCATAACACCCCCTACTTAAATTGAGGGGTAAGTTATTTTGCTAACAAGTAGTATATCAACAACTTCCCCTTCTGTCCTTTCGTTGTATGTTGGCTAATAACCACCCTGGCGTATAGCCATAGTGGCCAATAATTGTAAGACTGACTGTACAGACGCTCCGATTTCTCGACCTGCACCAGCCAATCGCAGCCAAACACTAATCCAATATTGAATTTAAAAATAAATTTCCAAGATTAGTTACAATAACTTCATTTTCGCTATAAACTACTACAGTTGAGCTCAAATAATGTTATAGGACATTAACTTTCTAATTCGACTTCAATTTTGCCCACAGAAGAAGAATTTTTACTAGTAGAAAAATATCAAAATTTTAAGTGTTGAATTAAGAGAAAACTCATTCAAATTGTTTACATAAATGTTGTACATTTTATAGTGTTACAAGCAATAAAGAACTTTATTACCGTCTAGGTATTTTAAGATCTAGGAGAAAAATAAACTTTAAAACTGTTAATTGAAAATAAATAAACGAACCGGAAGTTAGATTTTCACATAAGAGGAAACTGCTACAATATTTTACATCGCTTTAAAAAAATCTAATAAAAATTGATGTTTGTTTGCCCCGTACGCTATGAAACTATACTAAAACATAATTATGGAGTATAAAAGTAAAGGGTTACAGTTTCAGAGCTGTGTTAGTTTTAATTTATTTAAAAAAAAGTTAACTAAAGCCATACACTTGGCATAAGTCATAAACTGAAAAGAGAGTTCGTAATAGCTATTTGTGTAGTAGTGCGAAATAAACAGTACCGTTGAGAACGCATCAGAACAATTTCCAACAGTTGATCGATTGCCCTTGTCTATTTTAAAACTTAGAACTAGGACAGAAAAAAATGATGAGCAAACGATCAGCTGTTGGGAGCTGTTCTGTCTCCTGAACGAAGCTAACACCTTTTTCGGACTTGGCATATGTGCATGTGTAGACAAGCGTTCGCAAGCGGGGCTCATAAATAAAAAATAAAAAACGACGTGACGAATTTAGAGGTAATTCAAATGTAAGAGTTAGATACCTTAACCCGGCATCCGACAGGTGAATATTAATCTACCCATCATAATACGATAAACAATACAGGGTGTTGTCATAAAAATATTCGTGAAAAATCCCATTTTGTGAGAAATGGTGAATTTAGAGATAATATCAAATTTAAGCGTTGATATCTCATGAACAGTTTAGTTTAGAGCTACAAAATATTATGTCATTTTTGTTCTAAATTAATCTACCCATCATAATACGAGAAAGAATACAGAGCGTTGTCTTAAAAATATTCGTGAAAACTAGAATTTTGTGAGAAATGGTGAATTTAGAGTTAATCTCAAGTTTAAGCGTTGACATCTCATGAACAGTTTACTTTAGAGCTACACAATATTATGTCATCTTTGTTCTAAATTAATCTAGCCATCATAATACGAGAAACAATACAGGGTGTTATCATAAAAATATTCGTGAAAAATTGCATTTTGCGAGAAATGGTGAATTTAGAGTTAATATAAAATTTAATCGTTGATATCTCATGAACAGTTTACTTTAGAGCTACAAAATACTATGTCATTTTTGTTCTAAATTAATCTAGCCATCATAATACGAGAACCAATACAGGGTGTTATCGTAAAATTATTTGTGAAAAATCGCATTTTGTGAGAAATGGTGAATTTAGAGTTAATATCCAATTGAAGCGTTGATATCTCATGAACAGTTTACTTTAGAGAAACAAAATATTATGTCATTTTTGTTCTAAATTAATCTAGCCATCATAATACGAGAAACACTACAGGGTGTTATCATAAAAATATTTGTGAAAAATCGCATTTTGTGAGAAATGGTGAATTTAGAGTTAATATACAATTAAAGCGTTGATATCTCTTGAACAGTTTACTTTAGAGCTACAAACTATTATGTCATTTTTGTTCTAAATTAATCTAGCCATCATAATACGAGAAACACTACAGGGTGTTATCATAAAAATATTTGTGAAAAATCGCATTTTGTGAGAAATGGTGAATTTAGAGTTAATATACAATTAAAGCGTTGATATCTCTTGAACAGTTTACTTTAGAGCAACAAAATATTATGTCATTTTTGTTCTAAATTAATCTAGCCATCATAATACGAGAAACAATACAGGGTGTTATCGTAAAATTATTTGTGAAAAATCGCATTTTGTGAGAAATGGTGAATTTAGAGTTAATATCCAATTTAAGCGTTGATATCTGATGAACAGTTTACTTTAGAGCTACAAACTATTATGTCATTTTTGTTCTAAATTAATCTAGCCATCATAATACGAGAAACACTACAGGGTGTTATCATAAAAATATTTGTGAAAAATCGCATTTTGTGAGAAATGGTGAATTTAGAGTTAATATACAATTGAAGCGTTGATATCTCATGAACAGTTTACTTTAGAGCTACAAAATACTATGTCATTTTTGTTCTAAATTAATCTAGCCATCATAATACGAGAACCAATACAGGGTGTTATCGTAAAATTATTTGTGAAAAATCGCATTTTGTGAGAAATGGTGAATTTAGAGTTAATATCCAATTGAAGCGTTGATATCTCATGAACAGTTTACTTTAGAGCAACAAAATATTATGTCATTTTTGTTCTAAATTAATCTAGCCATCATAATACGAGAAACAATACAGGGTGTTATCGTAAAATTATTTGTGAAAAATCGCATTTTGTGAGAAATGGTGAATTTAGAGTTAATATCCAATTTAAGCGTTGATATCTGATGAACAGTTTACTTTAGAGCTACAAACTATTATGTCATTTTTGTTCTAAATTAATCTAGCCATTATAATACGAGAAACACTACAGGGTGTTATCATAAAAATATTTGTGAAAAATCGCATTTTGTGAGAAATGGTGAATTTAGAGTTAATATCCAATTGAAGCGTTGATATCTCATGAACAGTTTACTTTAGAGCTACAAAATACTATGTCATTTTTGTTCTAAATACATCTAGCCATCATAATACGAGAAACAATACAGGGTGTTGTCTTAAAAATATTCGTGAAAACTAGCATTTTGTGAGAAATGATAAATTTAGAGTTAATATCAAATTTAAGCGTTGACATCTCATGAACAGTTTACTTTAAAGCTACACAATATTATGTCATTTTTGTTCTAAATTAATCTAGCCATCATAATACAAGAAACAATACAGGGTGATGTCTTAAAAATATTCGTGAAAACTAGCATTTTGTGAGAAATGGTGAATTTAGAGTTAATATCAAATTTAAGCGTTGATATCTTATGAACAGTTTACTTTAGAGCTACACAATATTATGTAATTTTTGTTCTAAATTAATCTAGCCATCATAATACGAGAAACAATACAGGGTGTTGTCTTAAAAATATTCGTGAAAACTAGCATTTTGTGAGAAATGATAAATTTAGAGTTAATATCAAATTTAAGCGTTGACATCTCATGAACAGTTTACTTTAAAGCTACACAATATTATGTCATTTTTGTTCTAAATTAATCTAGCCATCATAATACAAGAAACAATACAGGGTGATGTCTTAAAAATATTCGTGAAAACTAGCATTTTGTGAGAAATGGTGAATTTAGAGTTAATATCCAATTTAAGCGTTGACATCTCATGAGCAGTTTACTTTAGAGCTACACAATATTATGTCATGTTTGTTCTAAATTAATCTAGCCATTATAATACGAGAAACAATACAGGGTGTTGTCTTAAAAATATTCGTGAAAAATCGCATTTTGTGAGAAATGGTGAATTTAGAGTTAAAATCAAATTTAAGCGTTGATATCTCATGAACTATAACACATTCGATCATTGTCATTCTAAATTAAGTTGCCTATCCGAGTACGGTATAATATACAGGGTGTTGCATTAAAAATCATTTTTTAAATGTTCAACCCAATCACACTTTCCACAGGGGTCAGGAAATACCTTTTTCTTTATCTTTAGACAATTAAATTAAAAAGTAATTTTTTATTTGTGTTTGAATGTAATTTGATGTAGAAACAAATATTGCAAATAAGATTAAATTTAATATTGATGGAAAAGAATATGGAAAGTCATCTAATCATGCAGTCATACAAATTCGATTTATCCCAAAGATGAATTTAGAAATGTACAAATAATTTCCAACTTTTATTTTGTATCTAAACTTATTGGGATTACAATCCCATTTATTACTTTTTGTTTCTCGTTTCGTTTAATCTGAACAGCAATTACAAACCTAAATTCGTTATAATTAAAATGGGAGTTTGTGGCAGATGCGTTTGTATCTTTTTTTATATTATTATTTTTATAAAGAGATTTGATTTTCTAAATATTATTAAAAATAATGTTTATATTGAATATTTGAAGATGGAAGGAAAATTTGTACCAAAAAAAGGGAGAATAGATGCCAATACGTATAGACTCTTAAATGATATTGATCTGAAAATTTGTGCAATGCGGAATTTTATTTTTCCGTATATTTTTCGAATTTGTAAATTAACGTTTTTATTTTTATAGTTTTTCTAAAGGAAAACCTCTATTTCATTTTAATCAAATTGTATAAAATTTTACATTTTTATCCCTAATTTTCTTCTTTTATGCAAGTATGTTCGTGTCTTTGTGTGTCTGGATGAATGCGTGCATTTCTCCCCCATGACGCCTTTATTTATTTTTGAATACTGGCTTATTAAAGGCATACTTGATTTTCCTATTCACTTTCCTTAAATGCAGTCTACAGACTCACTCTTTTCACCGAAGTCTCCATTGTCACTGATGAATCGTGAACAAGTCGACGCACCGCACTTAGCACTGCTCGTACCAGCGCACCGATATCCTTCCGTTTACGATTTACAAATTTGTGTACTCACTTAGAAAGTAACCTGTACATTGGCATTTCTAATTCGTGTCATTGCATCGTGGAGTTTGTATTAAATATGAGGATGCGTGGTAACGAATAGCGACCCGATTTAATCTTGAATTTATTATTTATTTATAAGAAAATGTTGGAAATGAGGCAACGTCGAGGTAGTAGGTGAAATTCGTAAGTGACATAACGTAAGTCCATAAAATAATAAGTCTTCTAAATCCATTGTGGTTGTGAATCATAAGATTCGTTATGGAAGCAGAGCATTTGAATTTAAACACAATTTATGTCATACCTCAGACTGCATACTAATAAAATAATTCTACTTGATTTATTCAAACGTAAAACTTATTGAACTAATTTAGAGCTGTTTATTAATTTTGAGTTGTACGTTAATTAATATTTGTGCGAATTATTAATTTAACCAAAAATACCAAGCAAGTAATTTTATAAGTTTCTTATTACATATCTCTACTAAAATTTCACCGCGAGCGTACTATACGTAACTACAATTATTATAATTTTTAATTAAAAAACATCAATTTTAATTAAATTTTTGATTAAAGATAGTTTAAATAAAAATTTGTTGAAAAAGTTAAATCCAAAACTAATCTATACAAGTCATCATGTGCTATGAAAACATGTTACTTTTCAGTTACCCCTAATATTTAAATTGATAGTCAAACTTTTCATATTACAGTTTTTGGAGAAAGTTTTATATAGGATTTTAAGAGTATTACTAAAATTTAACGTTAAAGCGTTATTTATGATCAATCGTAAAATATCTTTAAATTATAAACAAATTATGCTTTCATACAAAATATGTATGGATTTCTACGATAAACTAACAATTTTTAAATACAACACTGATGGCTTACTTTTCAAATAACTATTCAGGTAGCTGAACGTGCACTTGTGGGCACGTAAAGCCGTCAAAACTAGCATTTAATCCGCTAACCTAACAGAAAATAAATTTAAAAGTCACCCTGTTCATAATAAGAATAAAATGTACTAACCAAAATGAAAGCAACTTACGTTCACAACGAGACAATTTCCATCACAATCTCTAATGCTCAGTTGCATAAAAGAGAATTATATTTTAATCCGAGAATTAGATTTATAATCCTTTGATGTAATGTCAAAGTTTGACGTTTGTAAATAAATATTAAGATCTGAGGTTAAGTTCTTTTTGTATTAAGGAATCCAGACACCTGTCAAAACAAATATAATGTGGCCGTAAATATTGTAGTGGTTTTATGTTCCCACCGTTCCTACTTAGGTCGCACCAACTGCCATGTTTTGTCACATGGTTTGGATTCCCTAATATATGAAAACAAACGTCAAACTTAGACATTTGTATTTATTTTTCTGTATCGTTGTCATATCTAAGGATTATAAATTTAATTCTCGGATTGAAACATAGGTAATTCTCTTTTATGCAACCGCACATTAAAGTCTCGATAAAGTTTTCAAGCCCATACTGTTTCAACATTTTAAAAAGGTATTCGCTTCTCTTCTTAAGACTCGTTAGAGTCTTCTTGATTGTTTTTGAGCTCCCATGTGTTCTCTTGAATTGGTGAAACATGACATTTTATGAGAAGTGGTGAATTTAGAGTTACTATCAAATGTAAGCGTTGATATCTCATGAACAGTTCACTTTAGAAGTACAAAACATTAAATCATTTTTATTCCAAATTAACCTAGCCATCATAATACAATGAAACATCCAGGGTGTTGTCTTAATAAAATTCGTAAACGTTGCTATATCTTATAAATCTAATTCTCGGATTAAAATATAGGTAATTCTATTTTATGCAACCGGACATTAAACTCTCGCTAAAGTTTTCAAGCTCGTTCTGTTTCGTCATTTTAAATAGGTAATCGTCCCTCGGAATACTCTTGAGAGTTCCCTTGAGTGTTTTTGAGCTCCACTGTGTCCTCTTGAATTCCCCCAAGTCATCTCTAGTCGCTCTGAATACTTATGAGTTCCCATAAGTCTTCCTGAGTCTCTCTTATTTCTGTGGAATCTCGCAGAGTCCAATTATGTGCAAATGTGCAGTTCTTAGTGGAAGTATTCCTCGGAATACTCGTGAGAGTTCCCTTGAGTGTTTTTGAGCTCCACTGTGTCCTCTTGAATTCCCCCAAGTCATCTGTAGTCGCTCTGAATACTTATGAGTTCCCATAAGTCTTCCTGAGTCTCTCTTATTTCTGTGGAATCTCGCAGAGTCCGATTATGTGCAAATGTGCAGTTCTTAGTGGAAGTATACTTCGGAATACTCGTGAGAGTTCCCTTGAGTGTTTTTGAGCTCCACTGTGTTCTCTTGAATTCCCCCAAGTCATCTCTAGTCGCTCTGAATACTTATGAGTTCCCATAAGTCTTCCCGAGTCTCTCTTATTTCTGTGGAATCTCGCAGAGTCCAATTATGTGCAAATGTGCAGTTCTTAGTGGAAGTATTCCTCGGAATACTCGTGAGAGTTCCCTTGAGTGTTTTTGAGCTCCACTGTGTCCTCTTGAATTCCCCCAAGTCATCTCTAGTCGCTCTGAATACTTATGAGTTCCCATAAGTCTTCCTGAGTCTCTCTTATTTCTGTGGAATCTCGCAGAGTCCAATTAGGTGCAAATGTGCAGTTCTTAGTGGAAGATCAAGTTTTCATCTGTAGATTTTGTAGAATGGATGCGTTAGTGTGGTGCCTCGTCTAAGCTATCCTCAGTATGCTCACTTTTCGATTGTTTAAAATTTTTGACTGTCCAGGCTTCAGCAGCATATATGTTCCAATAGAGAAAACTAGGGAAAGCGCGAGTCGAAGTTTTTTTTAGCAACGGATTTTGCACTACGATGCAAGCACATTTTGCTGTCGAAATCCTGGTCTTTTTGTTATTATCTAATCTCCTCCTAGCTTTCGGTTGATGAGAGAGAGACACGATAGCCTACGTTCTTCATTATTCTCTAGCGTACCACCCACTTAACCAAGTCAAAAGCTTTTAGGAAATCTTGCGTTTTCCAGATGATTTTTTCTCAGATCCTTTGTCTATCAGGAGCAAACCCAATTTGTTCGTCACATTAAATATTGGTGAATCGCAAATGGTGTTGTAAGGTAAATTAATTCCCTTATGGGTTGATTAGTTATAAATCGTGCAACTATAGCTTTAGGTGGATGTTAGATAAATTTATAACGATACCCAAGAGACGTCACTGGTAGAATAATAAATAATCAACCACTTACAACTCACATGTTAATTATTTGAACTTGTAAGTCAAGAGGAAATTATTGTCAACGTCACGACTTAGTTTTAGCTAGGGAAAATTTTAAATTCAATGCATATTTGATTTTCAATGAACCGAATTTAAAATGACCCGACTTACTTTTCAGGAAACCCTTTAGGCAGTATGTTAATAGTACGTATAGTAATTTTAGTCCTCGTGTGTAAATTATTTTGAAAACGAGTCCTTTAAATAAATTAACTGTTTTAAATGTAAAGTAAACAAACAATAAATAAACAAGAGTGGTCGTTGAAAATTTAACAAATTAATTTTTTAGAGAATGTGAGTGAGGGAGGGGTTGTAATGTTCAGAAAAATTTAAAGCAACTTTTGGTCACTTTCAAGCAACTTTGACGCAATGATTATGATGTGGTTGGTTTATAGCCCATTCAGTCAGAGAATAACTCACTAGTCTACGTCATAATGCTCGTCGAAAGTAGACGAGTTTCCATTAGAGAAGAACCCACCAAGTCATTGTGCGAGAGACTTAAATTAGTCGGGGTCTGACTACTTAAGTAAGGCACTCCTAAATGATCGTCCCACCATTTTCTGAGCACAATGACGTAAGCCGGTGGGTTCTTCTCTACTGACTCAAAGTTTAATATAATGGTCATTCTGTAGCGTGGTCAAATTGATTTATTTACAGGACTACACATAGCCTCTGTAACTTATCAATATAACTTCTACAGACAGAGATATAGAGTATGTCTCTGTTGACTACCAGTGGCACCTTTAACATTCATTCGTACCAAGCCGATCAAACTACCACCCTCAGTTGCTCACCCTTGTTGGCTCGCCTATTAACGTTGTCACTATAATACACCCTGTATATTTTTTTACTATGTGGAAACGTCGTAAAAAGTCTTATAACATGGCCACATAAGAGTTGTTGTTAGCGAAATAAATTTTCAAGTTATTAAAGCACTTTCACGACAAGTCCTACAGCTTACTATTTGTCAAATTGTGTTAGTATGTGAAGGCTTTTGAAGTAATTTTTTGAAAATTTTTAAAAAAGTAATTGTTAATTAACTGCTTTTGAAATATTTTCAGCTTTTATGTTGCCACAAGGCTTAGTAGTATTTGGTTTGGAGCTAAATAAGAGAGAATTCGATTTTTCAATCTATTTAGATGAAAGTTCTTGAACAAGCGTACACTTGGAGGCACAAAGAATAAATGAAGCACTAAAACTATAGCTTTTACTTTACAAAATTCAACCTACAAAACCGTCTAATTTAGAAATTGCCCAATAATTCAATTTTCTTCTTTTTTTCCTTTTCCTTTTGTTTATTTTTCCAACATTTTTTTTTGATTTTGATGGATTTTGTTCTTTTTGTTTTTCACGAGCAAAATATAATGTTGGGAGTTTCTTCTTTAATTTACAACAGTTTAAGTTAAATTGCGTCAAATTTGATGCAGTCGGTTCGTGTTTAACTGCTATCATTACTAAGGTGTGGTTTACACGGTATTAAAAGCTTGTAATTGACTTATTTATGCATAGACCGTTAAAACACTCATTATGCAAATTTACTTTTTAAAATATAAAAAATTTTTAACTTCAATTTTAAAAGTCATTACTTAGGCACTCGAGTAAAAGCAAAAAAGTAGCACGCGAGATCTTAAAAGTAGCAATTCGGCTTTGTATACAGGATGGGACATATACAAGAGTACATTTCTATTATTTTTAAAACTGAAACAAGCCTCTTTTAGCGCTTTTGAAAAGTTGTAATTCAAACGTACAAGCTCAGCTCCCTTCGGATATCCAGAGCTTGAAAGACAAAGTACTTTAGTACATCAAGACGTTACATATTGCTCTCATCGGAGCTATGAAAAGAGTTAGTCCACAATAATCGATCGTCGTGGCAATTCCACACAGAAAAATAGACCTGGTGACGTGTCTCGTCTATTGCAGCGACTTTTATTACTTAATTAAGGTGATTGAAGGGGTTGCTATCGAATCTTTGAGGCTAAAGTAGGCATTTCGAGTCCTAGAGACTTGTTTAGCTGCACAATAATCTAATTGACCCTCCCTGAGGTGATTTAAGCAGGGGCTATCGCATCTTGCAGGCTAAAGTAGGGATAGCGAGTCCTAGAGACTTTTTTAGATTCACAATAATTTAACTGACCCTCCTTGAGGTGATTTAAGCGGTTGCTATCGCATCTTGGAGACTAAAGTAGAGATAGCGAGTCCTAGATACTTCTTTAGATTCACAATAATTTAACTGACCCTCTTTGAGGTGATTTAAGCGGTTGCCATCTCATCTTGGAGGCTAAAGTAGAGATAGCGAGTTCTAGAGACTTTTTTAGGATCACAATAATCTAACTGACCCTCCTTGAGGTGATTTAAGCGGTTTCTATCGCATCTTGGAGACTAAAGTAGAGATAGCGAGTCCTAGATACTTCTTTAGATTCACAATAATTTAACTGACCCTCTTTGAGGTGATTTAAGCGGTTGCTATCTCATCTTGGAGGCTAAAGTAGAGATAGCGAGTTCTAGAGACTTTTTTAGGATCACAATAATCTAACTGACCCTCCTTGAGGTGATTTAAGCGGTTTCTATCGCATCTTGGAGACTAAAGTAGAGATAGCGAGTCCTAGATACTTCTTTAGATTCACAATAATTTAACTGACCCTCTTTGAGGTGATTTAAGCGGTTGCTATCTCATCTTGCAGGCTAAAGTAGAGATAGCGAGTTCTAGAGACTTTTTTAGGATCACAATAATCTAACTGACCCTCCTTGAGGTGATTTAAGCGGTTTCTATCGCATCTTGGAGACTAAAGTAGAGATAGCGAGTCCTAGATACTTTTTTAGATTCACAATAATTTAACTGACCCTCTTTGAGGTGATTTAAGCGTTTGATATCTCATCTTGGAGGCTAAAGTAGAGATAGCGAGTTCTAGAGACTTTTTTAGGATCACAATAATCTAACTGACCCTCCTTGAGGTGATTTAAGCGGTTTCTATCGCATCTTGGAGACTAAAGTAGAGATAGCGAGTCCTAGATACTTCTTTAGATTCACAATAATTTAACTGACCCTCTTTGAGGTGATTTAAGCGTTTGCTATCTCATCTTGGAGGCTAAAGTAGAGATAGCGAGTTCTAGAGACTTTTTTAGGATCACAATAATCTAACTGACCCTCCTTGAGGTGATTTAAGCGGTTTCTATCGCATCTTGGAGACTAAAGTAGAGATAGCGAGTCCTAGATACTTCTTTAGATTCACAATAATTTAACTGACCCTCTTTGAGATGATTTAAGCGGTTGCTATCTCATCTTGGAGGCTAAAGTAGAGATAGCGAGTTCTAGAGACTTTTTTAGGATCACAATAATCTAACTGACCCTCCTTGAGGTGATTTAAGCGGTTTCTATCGCATCTTGGAGACTAAAGTAGAGATAGCGAGTCCTAGATACTTTTCTAGATTCACAATAATTTAACTGACCCTCCTTGAGGTGATTTAAGCGGTTGCTATCTCATCTTGGAAGCTAAAGTAGAGATAGCGAGTTCTAGAGACCTTTTTAGATTCACAATAATCTAACTGACCCTCTTTGAGGTGATTTAAGCGGTTGCTATCGCATCTCGGAGGCTAAAGTAGAGATAGCGAGTCCTAGAGACTTGTTTAGCTGCACAATAATCTAATTGAACCTTCCTAAGGTGATTTAAACGGTTGCTATCGCATGTTGAAGGCTAAAGTAGGGATAGCGAGTCCGAGAGACTTTTTAGATTCATAATAATCTAACCGACTTTGCTTGAGGTGATTTAAGCGGTTGCTATCGGATCTTGGAGGCTAAAGTAGAGATAGCGAGTCCTAGAGACTTTTTTAGATTCACAATAATCTAATTGAACCTACCTAAGGTGATTTAAGCGGTTGCTATCGCATGTTGAAGGCTAAAGTAGGGATAGCGAATCCGAGAGACTTTTTAGTTTCATAATAATCTAACCGACTTTGCTTGAGGTGATTTAAGCAGTTGCTATCGCATCTCGGAGGCTAAAGTGGAAACAGGGAATCCTAGAGATTTTTTATAGCGACACAATAATCTAACCGACACACCCTGTATATTATTGCCCTCTCGATATGAGTTGATGAATCTGGACTGTACATATTAATATGTGAAGATGTAGATGACTAATTGAAGTGACTTAAGGGGTTGCTATCGCATCTTGGAGGCTAAAGTGGAAACAGCGAGTCTTAGAAACTTTTTTAGCTTCACAAAAATCTATCTGACCCACTCTGTATATTATTGCCCTTTTCATACGAGTTGATGAATCTGGACTTTGTGTTTAAAATAATTTTAATCGACTTCAAACAAGTTTTACGTGTGTTTAAATGTAACTACAAAACTACATAAATATACATAGAGGATGTAATGTTGATGGTAGTGGTCGATACTTTACTTAAACTTCTTCTTTTGAAAGGTTTATAAAGTTTTCCTTTGTCTTGATGTTCATTGTTTTTGATATAATGTAACCCTTAGGAAACCTACTAAAATTGTAATTTAGAATTTGAGTTGATGATCCTCTTACATGTTGTATCTCTTTAAATTATTTTATCTACATTCTAAATTAATAGGGTAGGGAAATGTTAAATTTGCTAGCTCCAAATAAACTACCAGGCGGTTTCCTTAAACAACAAACCGAATCTGAACTTTCTACAACGTTGTTGTAATTTAAAAAAAAATTTATTTGGATTATTTCGTACTTTGTGGCGAGACCTGTTAATTCATCTGTTCGTATGCCTACCAGTCTACTTGCAGGTCTTCCTGCATTTTTCTCTGTCTGCCTATTCGTTCTTCTTCCAAAAAACAAGGACTTAAAAGTGTTATAACTTTCACTTTAATTAAAAAACCAAATCACTAAATTATTCTGTGAAGTTAAAATTAATTTTCCAAGTTGACACCGTATCAGAAGGGGGATAGATCTATTTTATCTTTAAAATTTACAATATATTCTTTGGAAAATGGTTTAAATAAATGAAGAAAATAATGAAACAGAGCTAATAGCTTTCTCAACTCAATAAAAATATCTGAGGGGTACAAGGGGTACATTAGTAAATGAAGCTAAAAGTTAGCTATTTGTGGCTCAAACAATAAGGTAACCATTAAATACAATAATAGCGAATCATTCTGGAGAATGAATCGATGAGCAACTGTTGAGAAAATTAAATTTTTGCATTGAACCTTTAAATAAAATTCCATAATTGAACTAAATGTGGGAAATTAATCTAGGATTTTGATTTATTTACGGTCTGCTAAACTAAATTTTGCTCATTGATTTTTAATGCTAAATAATTCAAGCTTTCCACTTGATGAATCGTTGAAAAATAATTACAGTGATAATGGAATGAAACTACATGTAACTGATATTTTATAAATGAATTGTTGAACAAAATAAAGTTATAATTTTGTAAGCTAAAATCGATAAAAAAAATTTTGGATTTATTTGTTTTCAATTTAAAGGGAAAAAAACGAGCAGTTTTCAATAAATGGAGATTAAGTTGACGTTTCTCGGAAACTTGTTAATAATAAGCTTTGTGTGGAAAGTTTTACATGTTAAGCTTATTCATTTTGAAGATATATGTGACTTTCGTGCAGATTTGCATTGTACGTTATCACCAAATATCCTTCAGGATGAGCAAAATAATTCGTACAATAGCAGTTTATGCAGTACGTTCTAACAATAGCAAAACTCTCGTCATTCAAGTCCACTAATAGTCCTCTTTGTGTAAGGAAATTGGTGTTGTTCGCTATGATCAATGCTCAAGTTATCTGTCAAGTTACCCACTTATATTATATAATTTTACATAACAGAGGGTCTTATGTTTTCCTCCTCAATTATTTACTTACACATTCGTTTAGGAAGATACTCATTTTTTATTTCGATGAGACGTTTCAAGGCATTCATTTCTTAAGAAAGTGTATACTGGGTGACAGCAAAGAAAGGGTTTACAATACTTGTAATGAAAACTACCCTTCGGAGTTGTGTATTCGCTGGAATTTTTTTATAGTGGCAATATCTCAAGAACTGGACCTACTTAGTGGTGAAAAGTGATCCAAATTTAACAAGTAGGTTAAAGTGAGCCGAAAATTGCCTAAAAACAATACCCTTACAAGTTGTGTAGTGGCTGGAATTCTTTTAAATAAAAAAAATATATTTAGCCTCTTTAACAGCTAAAGTGGCAATATCTCAAGAACCGGCCCTATATCGTAGTGAACGGTGGTTCAAATTGAACATGTAGGTTAGGGTGAACAGAAAATGGTCTAAAAACACTGCCCTTTGGAGTTGTGTAGTCGCTGGGATTTTTTTTAATAAAAAAATGTCTTCAGGCCATTAATAGCCTCTTTAACAGCTAAAGTGGCAATACCTCAAGAACCGGACCTATATCGTAGTGAACGGTGGTTAAAATTGAACATGTATAGGTTAGGGTGAACAGAAAATGGCCTAAAAACACTACCCTTTGGAGTTGTGTAGTCGCTGGGATTTTTTTTAATAAAAAAATGTCTTCAGGCCATTAATAGCCTCTTTAACAGCTAAAGTGGTAATATTTCAAGAACTGGACCTGTTTAGTGGTGAACGGTGATCCAGATTTAACATGTAGGTTGGGGGCAACCGAAAATGGCCTAAAAGGATTTTAAAACGACAATAAAAATTCAAAATAGGGGTGGTAGAGGACTAAATATGATTTTACATTAGAGGGAAATGTCTGGAGCATTGTATGAGTTTTATAACTATTTTTCTTATTTATTTGCACTTGAGAAAAATTTAAAATTTTTTTGCTAATGGCCCAAAGCTGATACTCCTACTCGAACCTACAGCCTACATCCTCTAGTCTTTAAAATTAAAATCTTATGTAACTTTTCCGAAAGTTACCAACGTTTGTCTTTGACATATCCATCACTTTTCGCTCTGAGATATTTCATTAACTTTGGGCAACAAATTGAGCACTGATGGCAAATTAATTAGTAAATAGACTACTCTCTATAATACGTAATACTTTTCACCAAAAGGCTATGATGAGGTTGGTTGATTTAAGCTTTTAAATTAATTGTCATTGTTTATTTGTGTTGGCTACTCCAACTGTTCCGTTTATTTTACCTTTGCATATTTATACCCGTATATTTGTTGTTAAAGCTGTGCGTGTGGGTATTTCTGCTCACCTATACTCTTAGGGGATTTAAAAATAAACAGTATTGCTTAACTTAGCTGTGTAGGTGTATTCTATCCTTTAAAGCTCCTACGTATAGTATACGAATCGATTAACACTATAATAGTGGTCAAATACACGGCAATAGAGCCTAGTGTGGTACCTAGACGAATGCGCCATCAATTTTTATTATTTAAAATTATTTTTTGAATGAAAATAGTAACTACTACCCTAATAGGGCTGCCACCCCATACAATATCGACAAGGCTTTTCTTTAACGCACCCAAACCAACCTAATTTTCTTGCCTTTCTCTAACTCGACGGCAATGAAGCTAGAGACGTTTTAGAGGTGGCTTCTACCTCTAACAAGGCTTGAGCTGGCTGATGATTGTACTGCTTTTTCAGTTTAACGTTTGTTTGACCTACTGCCCAATATTTGCACAGTTAGCTTAGTTTTAAAGCTTTTGAACTCAAGAGAAAAGGTTGTGTTAAAAGCTCACGCAATTTTGGCTTAGTGGAATATTGAAGTTTTATCCAATGATTAATGATGTCTGTGGTTATTGCCAATAAATGGTGTTCCTGACAGAATTTAAAGAGGCGTAGTGTCACGAAGGTACTTATAGCTACTACAATCAACCCAGGTGACCAATTCGTCTATAGAAAACTAGTCACGTGGGTCAAGTGTATTTCTGAACACATTGTGCTGACTTATCGGCCATCTTGGGTCTCAAAGTGATATTTGCATAAGGCCAATAAAACAGTTCGCTAAATCGATCACTCTATGTGTATATTTATTACATTAAACGTCACTTTGACGTAGGACCCAAGATGGCTGACGAGTCAGCTAAGAGCTACTTGCTCTCTTAGGCTAATTTCTCGGATAAAATCAATATGATGGTGATGTGAACGTGTCATGGGAATTGTGGATTTTTGAAGGCGTGAAGGAATCTGTGGATATGAAAAAATATTTTGTAGAGTTTTATATTGGTTTGATCGTTCGAAAAAATATTTTAATTCAACGTCGATTTCTTTTTCAGTAAATTGAAAAGCAAAATCGCTGAAAATTTGCGAGTTAATTTAGATAAATTAACAAATAAATAAATAATTTATTAACAAAATACAAAATTTTGATGGCGTTTATGTTACTGACAGATGTTTAATTACATTTCAATTTTTCTTTGTTAGGTTAAATAACCAAAAACCGCATATTTTAGGCAATTAACCTTTACTTTTATCATTTACTGTAACGTAAAGAAGTTATTCTGGCTGAAAAAAAAATTTTTTACAGTAACACAGCTATGTGGAGTCGATTGAATCCATCTATACATCATTTTTTAAAACCAAGCACGCTGGTCTATTTGTATGGCTGCTTTTCTGCTCGCCTGACTATCTGTAAGCCTATCTGCCCGCCCTAACAACCCTAGTTAACGACTGATCGTAAGGGAGGCGCGATTAAACTCGTTCTTAAGTATTAAGTGTAACAACAGCATTATGAGAAAGAATTTATTATTGTAATAACCATATATTTAATTGGAACTTCTGGCGAATAATTCTAAACCCCTAATATCCTGGTACGACCTGTGGCACCCTCAGGAGCCATGAGAGTAGTCGTGACATATGGTGGAGGCGCCGGATATGGAACTTCTGGCGTATAATTATAAACCCCCAATTGGATAGGAGTAGTCGTGACAATATCTGTTTTCTTCTCACATTTATCTGTTTCGCAGAAATACTTGCAATAGAACTACATTTCCAAGAGTTTATAGGAAGGCTCTAAAATCATATTTGGATTAATAACTCAATTGTCAGCCCTTGATCTTCGTATTCCTTTCACATCTGACATACATGGTCACTTACATCCCCTGATAGTCTTGTGGTGATGTCGTCTTTCCACCTCATTAAAGTCTTGACTGGATCTGTCTTCCAGAATCACCCTTGTCTGTAAGTTCTGAGAAGCTTAAATGTTGTAGGCAATTTCTAAAATCTTAGCGTAAAGAGTAAGATCTATTGAAAAGTCATCTTGTATGCGGACATGTGTTAAATAATTCTGCAGCTTGTGAAATTACTTGAACAGGATTTATAAACTTAGATAAAAATCGATAAATAACTGTTAGATAAATTTATTTCAAGAAGCTGGAGCTTCATTCTTTTAAATTTGTTAGAATAATTTATCTGGTACATTTCCCTTCGTTTAAGGTTAGGAGAGGAGAGAGTATCTAAAGGTATTTTTTCCTTTAAAATCAGCCTTTTTTTATAAATAAATAAAACCGCCACTTTTAGTGGGTTGTTGACTTAAAAAACTCTTGTTCTTTTTTTTTCTCGTCTTTAAGTTTTCAAGAGTTTTGTAAACTTTAATCATAGCGGTAAAACTAATTACAATAGATGTATGTTTTGGTCACAACACTGATGAATTTCTCCTACAATTATACACAATTCTAAGCAGCTACCAAAAACTTAGACAAGTTGTTTAATTTTAACACAAATATTTGTTACCAGAGTCCTTTAACGGTGCACTATTTATAAAATAAATTTGGTCGATGTGACATCACAGGATTGTCCCTATTACTTGCGTCTTAAAGATACTCCATCACAGATCCCCGATGGCCAGTGGTAGGGATAAGTTCGCGCAGATTTGGCCACGCCTTTTTAATAACTTAAATACGTTTACTGCTGCGTTGGTGGGGATAAATATCAATTTAGGTATCTGCGCATTTCCACCGCTGGCCAAAGTAAATCTATCTTGCAGTATTGAATTTCCTTTATTTATACAAACAGATTTCGTCCAAATATTGGTTGTGGTGACTGTAGATCGATACACAGACACAAGTAGTAATGTTATGGGAGTCCTAAAGCAGAAGTGACGTCACAGCTGATAAATATAGCGCGGTATTTAAAATTGGCGGTAATGGGGAGTGTTAATTTAAAAATTTAAGATGGCGTTCAAAACTGTTGGTTCAAATTTGAATAGGGGGAAATCAAAATCAACATGTTCATATTTTGACTCAAATATTATTACCAGAATCGTTTAACAGAGCACTATTTATAAAATAAATTGGCTCGATGTGACATAACAGGACTTTTCCTTTTACTTGCGTCTTAAAGATACTGAATTTGCTTTATTTATACAAACGGATTTTGTCCAAATGTTGGTTGTGGTGACTGTAGATCGATACACAGACACAAGTAGTAATGTTATGGGGGTTTTAAAGCAGAAGTGACGTCACAGCTGATAAATATAGCGCGATATTTATAATTGGCGGTAATAGGGAGTGTTAATTTAAAAGTTTAAAATTGCGCTTAAAAATAAGCGGGAAATTTAAATTTTATCTGCTTATTGTCTGATTATTCGACTGTTTATCTATATGTTTATTGCTCTGCCCAGTCTGTCAGTCTTTCTGTTCTTTGCGAATTTGTTGGTGCAGAAGTCTATGTCTATACATTTAACTTCTGTCTATCCTCTATCGACGTCTTCATCTGTTTGTCAGCCCATCTGTTTATTTTTCTTTTTATCTTTTCGTTTTATTACTCTGCCAATCTGTGAGTTCTTCTCTTGTTTATGTTCATTTACCATTTCTGTTCACCTGTGCTTCTGCCTCTCTGTAAGTATTAGCGTCTGTTTTTTTGTAACTCCATACACGATGTTGGGGAGTAAGGGAACTATTTTTTAGGTGTAGTAAATAATTTTGAGTTTTTGGATCACATTAGACACTTTCTCGTAACCTGTTTAAGATGGATATTCCATGTGAGTTTTTAATCTAGGATTAGTGGTACTCTTGGGATTGCTCCATATGTGTATCTCTTCGCTCCCAGGGAGATAATCAAAAACCATACGCGTGTATAGTATATTCCCATTAGTAATAAAAGTTTACACCTGAAAACTCCATGATTAACATTAATTTACTTTAGTTGTTGTAGTGAAACATTTTTAACAAAAGAAACTTTAGTACCAAAAGCTTGGTGAAACAATAAATAAAACTTAAAATTCGACTTAAAACAAACTGTTTATCTTACGTATAAAGATTTATTTTTAGGAAAGAAAATTTTATAAGCAACTTTATGTTTGTGAGATAACTTTAAATGATGCACGATAGATTAAAATTGTATACTTTAAGATTTTAAAGTTAATTCAAGTTGAAAGAGGGAAAATATACCCAGCTAGGTATAAAGAGAAAAGTTAAATTTTTTTTCGAGATAGTTGAGGATTTTGGGAAGGCGTATCTTTAACACATGAATAAGAACTAAACATTAAATGAAGTTTATTTTCAATAAATTTTCGCGTAAGAAAATTGTTTGTGTAAAAGTTTTCTTTTTTGGTAGATTTGCTTTTGACTTGATTTACTAGTTTTTCGAGTTGTTTATAAAAATTTGTATCGATAAAAGCGTAATTTATATAATATTTCAAAGGCATTTAGTTTTGATGTTTTAACAAATATTTCCAACCCAAAACGTCATCTACAGAGGCACTGGATTTATAAAATGTCAACCAACATTTTATAAGTATATCGAACTTAAAATTAAATTTCTCCTTTTATAACCAACTCCACCGTACAGAAGCATTAAAAGATTATTTTATTTTTACTATACTGTATGTCTTATTTTTTGTATGCACGTAGGGTCTTCGAAATACTCAATGAAGCTACCAATTAGACAACACTCGAATTGAAATTGAATTACAAACTAGTTCGGTTTATGGCTTTATTGGTCACTTACTTAGGACCACCTATTCTAATAGCAATGACTTTAAAAGCAATTATATGCAATCTCATTCTTGTTTGGTGATCTCTTAAATTGAAGTTTAAGTGGCCTGTTCACTATTAGTTTCAGTTTAATTTAACAATCGTGGTGTATTTAATGACAAAATGACGTCACACAGTCACGTAGTAGTTTTCTAGTCTCGTAATTAGGGACTTCATCACGTAGATAATGTTTTTTTCAATTATACAACTAATAAGTAGCCTCTCCAGACGCATCAGTTCTCAAATCATTCTAATTGGAGGAAAAACTCCAGAATTATAGCAGAAGCAGTAGTGACCATGTGGAGCCACTTCACAACGCAGATATTAGATCTGGACAGTTGCAGAGCACGTGTTTAGTTATGTCGTTTTATAAAAGTTGCAGGCACGACATGTAGATGGAGAGGGTTGTCCACTATTACCAATAAGAGGTTATTTTAGTAAACAGCGTTCTCTACGTATACCTGCTACTGCAGGGACTAGTTCCAGGTAGATTTAAACGCTATTTTACAAAATTTTTAGAAGCGGTTTGCTTTTGTTCCTCCATGGGATTTCTGTCGTACCGACAGATCGTTAAATTCTGGCTTCGTTTATCTTCTTGGTTCTGCTACGCTTCTGTGATCTGATGGTGGCTTCTTTCTATCTATTCTAACCAGTCATTGGCTTGAAATTCCTCCATGGGATTTTTCTCGTACCGCCAGATCGTTAAATTCTGGCTTCTATTATCTTCTTGGTTCTGCTACGCTTCTATGATCTGATGATGGCTTGTCTTTAGCGATCCTAACTAGTCATTTGCTTAACATTTTGCTAATATGGCCATTTGTCGCTCCACCTACTCTTTGTGATTTTCAACATTACACAGCTGTCTTAGACTCGTGATGGAGGACTTTTTAAACCTCTCTGCTGTTCCATTAGACACCATCATTTCTGAAATGTTTTATAATCCATCGGTGTAAATTTTAGAAATAGATTAATGGTATTTAGTTTTGTTCTTATTAGCCAAAGAGATGTCTTTGAGGAAATACAACGCAGTAGTGTCTAAGAAGTTCAAACGAACTGCTTAAAATTGAGACTTGGAAATAACCTTTTAAAAATAAACTTTTTATCATTGTAAAATTATACAAATTAGAAAATTGTAAAGGTTTTTCTGCAACAGACAAGCAACAAGAAAAATAAAACAATAACGCAATTTGAAAGGTATGGTAATTGCACAACGGTTTATTTCTCAACCAATCGTAGAATGAATAAAATAAATTAGTTTATTTCATACATCCCACATAAATATTATTTTAAAAACTAAGAAAATCAATATTTTAACATTGTAAGAGGCTTAAAGTGTTGGTATCAAAATTCTCCACTTGCGATGGAAATGGAAAATAATCTTTTTAGAGGTAGGAAAGGGTGGGAGCAAATATACAGATGGACATTTTAAAAAATATAAAAATAGGTAGAAATGATGTGTCATTAGAGGACTTAAGCTTGGAGAGGAGTCAAATAGACTGGTCTAGACGGAGGAGTTGGAGGAAGTGAAACGGTCCCATTTTTGGGGATTTCGCCTATATCTAGATAACGGTGGGTCCTAGGGAAAAAATTATTCTTATCAAAATGAAGGGCCATTAAATTTTCTACAAGATTGTTGCTATTTATTTATTTTCTATTCTTTATATTTTCTGAGATATCTACACGCAAAATCAATAAGAAATGCGTCGATTAACAATTTTTGCGGGCGGGTATCTCCAAAAGTATGCGGAATAAAAAAAATATTAATGAAAACAATCTTGTAGGAAATTTATTAAGTTTTTATTTTCCTCAAAATCCTCAAAAACGGGACATTTCGACCCCTCTTCTTTAACTGTATAGCTAGAACCGGACACTTTTAGTAATAAAAAATGAGATTTAAAGAAAGGGAAATAACGGCCATCTACAAGTGTCTCTGGGAAGGTTAAAAAATCAGTAACAAAACTTAACTGTCAATTATTTTTTTATCGCCATCATGTCACATACCCCAATACAATAAACCCTGTATCTGCATCAATACAATTCTCTCTAAATTGTCAAAAAAGACCAACTTTCAATTACCAGCATCTTAAACGTCTAGTTTTCTACCTCCGATCTAACCGAAATTAAACGCCAAAAAAATACAAATCGTCTTCAACGACGTTAAGAGAAAAACTAAAAGATAATACTCGAATTCGACCCCACGTATTTAATAGAGTCCTAATAATAAGCTCGTGTGAACATCGACCACAAGTACGCTGTTTGCGAACAAAAAAAAATTTTTAATTAAACCTTAACAAAAATGTTTTAGCCAGATAAAGAAGGGTTGAAACACCAATTAAGTATATTCTCAAAACCAAGATAATATCACCTATATCATTTATTTAACTTAAAAACATTTTCCCTTCCAACATCAAGATAAAAGCTTGCCAAGAAACCTACCACGTCATGTCTAAACACAAACAGATTAGCATGAAGCTTTTGCTATTATTAAACGTCTTAACTAATTTGAAATGACTTGTATTTATAATACGTAAATGCAATCTGGTTAAATAAATTGCTCTTCTAACATAAACAATTAACATATTATTAATACCAGTTCTGTAATGTTTATAACAAATCAGTCTCATCGTGCGGTTTAAGTAATTGAAATAAGTGATTAAAATAACAATGAAAATGCAAAATAGTGTGGCTCTTTTTTAAGTTTAATTAAAAAGGGGTTGATTTATAATATCACTTACTATGATCATCCTCTCACTATCTCTCTGTAACTATGCTCTAACGCACATTAGTACACGCTCTTTGTAACGAGAGGCTGAGCATATTTTAAATGACGGGTATTTTTCATTTCTTCCCAATTTACAACTACGTTGGAACACCTCCAAACGAGCACCAATCGAGGCTCAGTCAGATAAGCGATGCTTCAGCTGCTACACGATGAGATTTTGGTACAAAACTTTCTAAGTGCATTATCAAACGACAAATGGATCAAGTACTCTAAAAAACTACCCCATGATGCAGTGATATGGACACTGACGAATCAAACACAAGTGAAGGAGCTGGAACAGGCCTAATGGGATGAAACCAATGTAGAAATGCTCGCAATTATGCGAATCTCCATTATCTTTGACAGCAAGCCCAGTATGGTTTGAAATTCCGCCCGATTATTCAATCGCGACCTAACCTAACCCAATCGAACCTAATCTAATCTTAAGGTCTCCATTAAAGCTCTCAGTATGGCCCAGCAGCCATAAGTGAAGTTCAACCTATATTGTTCTCGAGTTACTGTGGTACCGGAAGGCAAGATGAATCTATATTATCTTTGTCAGCAGGCCCTGTAGGGTTTAAAATGCCTCCCGATTATTCAATCGCGACCTAACCTAACCCAATCGAACCAAGCCTAACCTAAAGGCCTCCATCAAAGCTCTCAATGTGGCCCAGCATCCAGCAGTAAAGTTCAACCGATATGGTTCTCGACTAACTGTGGTATCGAAGGCAATAAAGAAGATGAATCTATATTATATTTGTCAGCAAGCCCTGTAGGGTTTAAAATGCCTCCCGATTATTCAATCGCGACCTAACCTAACCCAATCGAACCTAGCCTAACCTAAAGGCCTCCATCAAAGCTCTCAGTATGGTTCAGCAGCCAGCAGTAAAGTTCAGCCGATATGGTTCTCGAGTCATCAAAGAAGATGATGGCCTTGCAGGAAAGGATCTATGAACACCATATTTTGGCCCAGGGCCTGCTCTTAGAAGAGTATCTAAGAAAAGCATAAGAGAAGTTGTGAAAACATGGGTCGTACGAAAAGAAGGTATTTCATAGAATAACAGTTCATCGCAAACTCTTCATTGAGATACACTCAGAAAACAAAACTAATGAGCTGCAGTAAGAGGACTTCTTACTGGACCTGGACACATCTAAACCATTCGTCTGTACAGCGGAGGCTTAGGCTACAGACTGTGCGGATAAGAGATCGAGATAGCTCAACACATGACATTCTATCACTGCCACTAATAGGTACTGCTGAGCTTTGATTTACGTAAGAACTTGCACCGTCTAGTACAGGGCTTCTGGGATGCTGGGCCTGAAATAACTAGAAGGCTAGCCCAGTAAGGCCTAGGCTGCAGTGCTCTTGGACAGAAAGGCCATCCCACCAAATTTATACTGCAACAGTAACATTTGACATTCAAATTCGAGTAGTGGATCACTATCATTTCTTAGCATGCTCTGGCAGGGCTTTCTGAGTTGCATTACAGATTTACACAAAAACCCACTCTAAGTATTTGCTTTGAGCTTATAAAATGTGAGTAACAAATCTCATCGTGTCGAAGGTGTAGAACAGACCTCGAAGGTCCTGTGCTAACACATCTCCCGTTTTAATATTTCTACTGGTTGTGGTTGTAAGCAAGTGCATTTTAGCACTTTTAAAAAATTTCATAACTTGCTTTACTTTTATTTATTGGCAATAACCCAATAACTCACACCCATCATGAGCTTTAAAATTGAAGCTTTGTAATAATTATAAATCGTGTATTTAATTAAAGCTTTGTTAAAGGGTTGAAAAAATTACTTAAAATTGAAATTCTGGAAACGTATAAGGAACATTGTTTAAGAATCTATTGCTAGTTTTGTATGTGGAATTTACTTAATTTTATAAACAAAAGCTTTTTGTCGAGTGTGTAATACTTTGCATACAAATACAAACCGCGACGCCATATGAGATATTGTGCACTGTAAATAGAGAACAATCCGCTGATAAAAAAAGAAAATGGAATAAAAACTTAAAACTTTTAAAAAGTGGTTTTTGTTAAAAAAAATCTACAACTAACGTTTGTGAGCGTCCGAGAAGTGTATAAAAACGCCACTGATGGTCATCACTTTTCTCTACTTTCACGGATTGTATTATTTTTCATTTATAGTAGGTGATAATATTGTGGTTTGATGATTAATGGAAGGTCGTTCAACTCAATAAACTCGAACAAACCAACCATCAGTTGTAGAAAGACAAAGGTTAGTACTGAAATATTAATTGAAAAGGAAGGCAGCTATGGCAAGAGAAAGTGCGAGATAGTAGAACTATCTTTGGACGTGATATACTCATCGTCATCGTCAATCCTGAAGCCCAGGCGTCTTTGCAGTAGCTAGGAATGGCCTTACATTTGGAATCTGAAGAGTAATCATTTCATCATCACCATCACCCAGCTCTTGGTTTGTCCACTGGTGAACAGAGACTTTCAGTAAACCGAGTTTGGAGCCTCATAGAAATTTCAGATCACCTCGTGGAGGACGTCTTCTATGCTTCAGATCTACAGATTAGTTCTAATGCGTTTGATCCATCCATTATCCTCTGTTCTGCCGATGAGACTGACCCAGTGCTCTATTACATCTATAACGCAACTCTTTGGCGTATTATTTTATCATTTACTTTGTCCAACAACGAAAGGCTCAGCAGCGATCTTCTATGGCTCTTTGGACGACCCCTAGCTCATTGAAGAGTAATTTCCAAAGTAATGCACTAGCAGAGTTTTTTACGAGTTGCCTATCTTGCAGTTTGTCTTCCAGGAAGTTTTTTTTAATTACTAGTGCGGATCTTATAAACTTCCTGAACAGGATCGATTGAATGACCATTTTATTCAAACTCAAAATTGTTTCTCAAAGTCAAATATTGTTGGAGTCAGCTCAAATTAACAAATTTTAAAGTTTTATGGGTAATTTGCTCTTGGAAAAAATTGAAAACTTGAAAATTCTCCAAGTTTACTTTATCAATTAAAATTTTAATCGCTTCTGGTATTTAATGGCCTTGAGCAAACATCAAAACATATCTGTTTCGGCGGTTTGTGTTAAAATCAGGAGGAGCGCCTGAGGGAAATAAAGTTTATCTGTTAAGGAGAGCTAATTAGTAAAACGCGGAAATGCAACATCTCGATATCAAAATTCAAGAACATTAATCACCATCTTGTATACGTATAACGTCTACAATTTAAATTTTTGTTCCGTATTTTTGTCATTTTGTCGGATGGTAAAAGTAAAAATTTTTGTCAATATAAATATAAGATTCATCAATCAAAGAGAAAACAATTTTAGAAAAAAACTGACTAAAAAGTGACGTCTTACTGATTTATTATCACTCCTGTAATTTGAACTTTCTTTTTACGAATTTAACTCCATTTTGTTGTTTATTATTGTTAAATTTATAAAAAAGGTCTACTTTATCGACGCTCAATGGTCAACAGAGGCTCTGGAGGCTAGCCAACAGAGCGGTCAGCTGGACGAGCTACATGCTGGCTCTACTGCAAAAGCAGCTTGCTGCATACCTTTTTTATAACCAAGGTTTTCACAACAAAAGAGGCGATGTGTTATCACTTATCACTATACTTTTCAAATAACTTAACCTCAATTATAATATCCATATATTTAAAACGCGAAAGGTTATTTTGTTTCGGGTCAGATGCTAAATGGGCTCTCTCATGAGACTATAACATGGTTGATCCTTCAGTGTGAGTGTTGTAAACCGGATTTTCAAAATTCAACGAATAGAAAACTTCTATTCGAATATTGCGCGCTTTTTTGGGAGTGGCTTAGCTGCATTTTCTCGGTGAATAGTGTATAGCCGCTGGGAAAGCCAAGAGCTCTTTGGAGCTCCCTGGCTAGAACAGTCTTAGTGGTAGCCTCACTGAGGAAGATTTAAAGCAAAATTCATCTTTCAACATAGGGATGAACCTATGTCTGGTGGAGTGTCTTGCTTGCTGTAATATGCTCGGCAATGGTGCTCGTATATTTGCTTTACTTGTCGGAAAACGGAATTATTTTCTTCTAGATAATCGATAATTTCTTCACTGATATTTGGATAACAATGGAGGTTGCTGTTTCTTTAGTGTGGTTTCAGAGAAATGGTGACATTCCTTTGTAACAGTGCCTTACTACGAGGTTAAAAAAACAATTATTAATGTAGAAATTTGATTAAACGAACCATCAACTTCCTAATTAGTAAAAGTCAAGATTTTCAATTTATAGTAATACTCAATTAGTTATTCTAAAGCACACTCTCTTGTAGTGATTATTTCAAGAGTACTAGTAAAATTAGTATTTTATATGCTAATTGTATTTAACTAATTTTATGTAGGAAGTTAATTAAGTTTATTTGTGGAGTAGGTATTCCTCTTTAAATTATATTTGCATTTTAAAGCTGTCATAAGAAAGTGATTAACAACTTGTTTACTTATAACAATATTTATACAGTGTGTCCTTCTCAACTGTTAAAGAGGTGCAAGTCGATAGGCAAAATTACGTAGCAATAAATCTCTAATGACCTCAGTTTCTTCCATTGGCACTAGCCAGGTAAAGCACAATCGAGGTGGACTTTTAAGAGTGACAGGACTTAGTGCTCTGGAACGATTATCTGGTTCTTGTGTCCTTCTCAACCCTGAAAGAGTGCAAGTCGATAGTCAATATTACGTAACAATTAATCTCTAATGACCTCAGTTTATTCCATTAGCACTAGTCTGGGAACGCACAACAGAGGTGGACTTTTAAGAGTGACAGGACTTAGTGCTCTGGAACGATTAGCTGGTTCTTGTGTCCTTCTCATCTCTGAAAGAGTGCAAGTCGATGATCAATATTACGTAACAATTAATCTCTAATGACCTCAGTTTATTCCATTAGCACTAGCCTGGAAACGCACAACAGAGTTGGACTTTTAAGAGTGACAGGACTTAGTGCTCTTGAACGATTAGCTGGTTCTTGTGTCCTTCTCAACTCTGAAAGAGTGCAAGTCGATGGTCAATATTACGTAAGAGTGACAGGACTTAGTGCTCTGGAACGATTAGTCGGTTCTTGTGTCCTTCTCAACTCTGAAAGAGTGCAAGTCGATTGTCAATATTACGTAACAATTAATCTCTAATGAACTCAGTTTCTTCCATTAGCACTAGTCTGGGAACGCACAACAGAGGTGTACTTTTAAGAGTAACAGGACTTAGTGCTCTGGAACGATTAGCTGGTTCTTGTGTCGTTCTCAACTCTGAAAGAGTGCAAGTCGATGGTCAATATTACGTAACAATAAATCTCTAATGAACTCGGTTTCTTCCATTCCACACAACAGAGGTAGACTTTTATGAGTGACAGGATTCAGTGCTCTGGAATGATTAGCTGGACTAGAACCAGAAGACTTAATTCTGTAAACTAGAGCGTAGAGAGACCGTGCACTGCCCTTTTGTCCTTCTCTCTGCCATTGTGACGTTATGCCATTGTGATGATATCCATCGCGATTTTGGAGTTTTGCTATGCAAAATGCCCACAGCGGGACCATATTGGTCAGCTACTTAGATGCCTTCGTGCTATTCAATAAAGTTAATTTTTAAGGCCCGTGGTTCATGATAACCTTCAATTTCAAATCCTATCCTTAAAAAACAAAAAGAGAGATCATAAGAAGAGGAAACGAACTATTTAATAAATCACCAAATCAATAAGCGTTAAATATCCGCTTTAGTACGTAGGGTTCGAATATAAATTTTTGCATATTTCAATTTCAAATTTTGTATTCTATTGATAGAAAGAAACTTAATTAAACTGTTATATGATGTGTATGTTGAAACTGCTTTTGTACAAGTTGTGCTTTGTATACTACATGTATAACAACAAGAGTACGTTTGTACAGTCTCGCTAAAATCAATTAAAAATTCCCTAGATAGGAGCTTGTAATTTAATTAATTATACCTTCAATTTTGAATCGACAAATAACTAAAAATAATCTCTCTGGTATATTTTACAAAAAGTATCAAATAAATTTGGTAATTAGGAAAAAATTGAAGCGGTTGCAAACTAAGAATGCACAGTTTGTAAGGGTTACAGTATAAATTAATTGAAAGGGGTGGGTAACTGTAATAGTCTCTGCCACGAACTATTAGCTCTTGGATCCATAAAGCTCTTAGCGAAGTTTAGAAGTACACGCTTTAAGTTTTTTGGCGGTAACGACAAAGGGAACAGACTGATTATTATACGAAAAGACCGTTGTGAACTCAAACAAAGGTCGTTCATTTACTGCTCTAAAAAGTTAAAATTTTGATGTTTTTCACATTTAACAGTCGTAAGATGTAATAATGAGTCCTTAATTAGTCACTTACGTGAAAATTGACGCTGTTGACGTGAAAATGACGGTTACCGCCACCGTCAACGTCACCGTCAAACTACGAGGTTTGTGGGTTTTAGAACGAAATTTTGTATTATGAACGCTTTAACGTTAAAACCATTAGTTATAAACAAGAAAAAAAATGTTTGAGTTGTTTAAAACGTTAATTAATCGATTTAAGTTTGCGTCAAACGAAAAGTTTTCCAAAGGATGTCTGTCTACATGTTGCTCAAGTTAAAACGTGACGTTGGTTTGGCAAGTATTTCAAAGGACGATTTGTTCTTAAAGGATAAATAAGTTAAGTTTTGTATTGCACCTTACTCACAAGATATTCACTTGATTAAATTTAACTCGATTTAATTTCATCTCGTTAAAGTACGTATAACTACTACACGTCGAATTCCTACTGTTTCTTAATAAAATAAATCGTACAAATTAAATTTTACTTAACAACAATGTACAATTCTTAAGTGGAATAATAATTATTCATGTTTTATAAGGGATTTTTAATTGATGTAATTTTCTCCATTTTAACATAAAATTCTTGAAATTCGAAGCTTTCATTTAATCCTCCCGATTTAAAAACCTTTTAGAGAAAAATTCCACAAATACTTACTTTTAATTGAACACTTTTTCATTAGCTTAAAAAGGAACAGTTTAAAATTGATTTTATTATGCTCTGTTTTTACTTCAAACTAACTCTTTAGTGGTACCCATATGGACGTAGGTAACTTTTGAAACTAATTTTCTACAATATGCACTTTACTGGTGAAATTACAACGTACGTAAAGCAGCTTATTACGGTCCAGTACGGTTAATTAGGCTAAAGATTTACAATTATTACACCAGCTCTTTACCCGACGCTTTTAACTTTTTTTTTTACTTTATGTTTTTTATTAACAACTAAAAAGCTCCAAATTTGTGCTACTAGATAAGCAAGCTAAGTAATTAAAACATAAAACTCCAAGGTATTTTATACAGGGTGTTCGTACACGCTTATTCTTGTTAAATTATTAAAATCTACCGAAAAAACTAGAAATATCTCCAGACTTAGAAGTTATTAGAGGACGACTTTATTACAGGATTACTTAAGCACTGAAATATCACTTGACATACGAATTCGTGGAAGGTGATTTTAGTAGAGGATTGCTTAGGCACTGAAATTTTGCTTGACGTGCAAATTATTAGAGAATCGCTTTTGCAGAAAATTGTTAAACACTGAAATTACACTTGACACAGAAATTCCAGGAGGACGGTTTAGATAGAGGATTGCTGAGGCACTGAAATATCGCTTAACAAAAGAATTCTTGGAGAACGATTATAGAGTATTGCTTATGCACTGAAATATTGCTTGACGTGCAAATTATTGGAGGATCACTTTCGTAGAAGATTGCTTAAACAATGAAACATCACTCGACGCAATAAATCTTGGAGGACGATTCCAGTAGAGTATTACTTAAGCACTAAAATATTACTTGACCTGCAAATTATTAGAGGATCACTTTTGTAGAAAATTGTTAAATACTGAAATTACACTTGACACAGAAATTCCTGGAGGTCGGTTTAGGTAGAGGAATGCAGAAGCACTGAAATATCGCTTAACAAAAGAATTCTTGGAGAACGATTCTAGTAGAGTATTGCTTAAGCACTGAAATATTGCTTGACGTGCAAATTATTGGAGGATCACTTTCGTAGAAGATTGCATAAACAGTGAAAAATCACTCGACTCAATAAATCTTGGAGGACGGTTCCAGTAGAGTATTACTTAAGCACTAAAATATTGCTTGTTGTAAAAATTATTTTGTAGAAGATTGTTTTAGCTCTTAAATATAACTTGAAGCAGGAATTTTTGAAAGGCGATTGTTCAAGATTGCTTAAACACTGAAATATCACTTTACGTAGGAATTCTTGGAGAACAATTTTAGTAGAGGATTGCTTAAGCACTGAAATATTGCTTGATGTGGAAATTATTGGAGTATCTCTTTTGTAAAAAATTGCTTAAGCACTGAAATATTGCTTGACGTGCAATTATTGGAGGATCACTTTTGAAGAAGGTTGAATTTATGAATGATCGCTTTTGTATAAGATTGCTTAAAAACTTAAATATCACTAACTTGACGCAAGAATTCCTGGGGACGATTTTAATGTAGGATTCCTGCAATAGGAGCACTGTAATATCACTTGACACAAGAATTCTTGGAGAACGTTTTTAATAGAGTTTTGCTTGTTGTGGAAATTATTTCAGTATCTCTTCAGTAGAAAATTGTTTAAGCACTGAAATATCACTTGACGTAGGAATTCTCGGAGGACAATTTTAGTAGAGGACCGGTTATGCACTGAAATATTGTTTAATGTGGATATTCTTGGAGGATCACTTTTGTAGAAAATTGATTAAGCACTAAAAAACAACTTAACGCAGGAATTCTTGGAGGATGATTTTAGTAGATATTAGTAGTAGGTTAAGCACTGAAATATACTTGAGGTGGAAATTCTTGACTATGACTTTTGTATAGAATTCCTGAAGCAGTGAAATATCACTTGACGTGGATATTCGTGGTGGATCACTTCTGTAGAAGATAGCACTGTCATAGCACTTGACGTCAAAATTCTTGGAGGACAACTTTAGTAGAGGATTGTAAGCACTGAAAAATCACTTTTAGGAATTATTGAAAGGTGACTGTTGTCGAGAATTCCTGAAGCACTAATAGTTAGTAAACATTGCTAAAGTTATATTTTCATTTTGAGAATTTTCTACAGGCCACAGAACTCAAATAAAAACACACGCCATGACTCACAAACGTTAGCGATGTGCATGGAGGAGGCTTATCGAGGAAGAATTGAACTTTAGGAGCAAATTTTTTTAACGAGCACCCTGTATACGTCTGTAACTAACTATAATGTTAAATGTTATACATTAGCTTTATTTCTTGCATTGCAATAGTATAACTAATAAAGCAATTAAAGAACAACAGCTTGCAGAAGTAGTAGCACATAGAATTGAATAGGTTTTGGTTATATAATCTTTATATTTATTCCCAAACGACAAGTTGAAGTTGAAGAAAATCAAAATAGAGAGCATAAGTTTTATTATCAAAAGTTAAAATAAACCAATAAAAGAGAACAGAAATAGTTGGTTAAAGTTAAAAAAATTATAATTGAATTTCTTCAGATCTATTGGATGACTAAACTTACAAGGATATTTGATGTTGTGTGTGTAAGAAAATTATTTAATTAGTATTATAATGGAAATTAATTAATTAATTATCCTAAAAGGACTTGTAAAATCATGTGTACTGGTGTAGGCTTTATGGTTTTGACAAATATAAGCTTTGTGGATGTGAATATGCTCCAAATACTTAATTACGAGATAAATTAGGCATCTGTTTAAATCTTAAGAGATCCAATACCGAATTAATTAGTTATTTAATATTATGGAATTTGCGTATTACCTATAAATAACCAAACGCTAAAATTAAAAAGAATAGTTGGCACTTTAATTAATTTTTGAGCTTTTTCTCAAACAAAAAGCCTACTTTGAAACAATTGAAACGAATATTAAGTTGGTGAAGTTGTAGAAAAAAATCGTTTTTGAATAAGATTCGATTTATTTGGAAATTCTTGCTCTTTATTTCAGCCATTTCAGCACGATTCGATACGCTACTTGGGATTTGAGTCTTACGTCTTTTATCTTATTTAAGCTCATCTGCTTAAAGTAACGAACAAATGAACAAAGTTATTTAACCTTTAAAAGAAATTACAGTCGTGATTATTTATTGAAAGCTGTAAGATTAACGATAAAGGTCAGAAGAAGGGTTGCTGTTCTTTCAGATGGCGTTAGTTTTTAACTGGTGGTAGATGTGTGATGAAGTGATGAACATCTAAACGTCTTGAATGACTTAGCTCACGGTCACGATTTACGATCCTTGTCTTCGAAGTGTGCAACGAGCTTTAAGAAGCAAATACACGATAATACAAGACTTGATGATATGCGCTTCAGATGTACAAGGTGTTTGGATTGATTTTATGAAACTTTTATGGAATAGTAAAACAATAATCTTTGTCAAAGAGAGAATATCGTCTAAAATATTCCATCTGTCGAGTTAATACCTAATGCACTAACAATCTTGTACAAAGTAAAAAAGCCAAAGAAGTTCAAAAGAGTATATTTTTGAATTTTAATGTGATGTTATAAATAATAAGTGTAGTACAGCTTTTGAGAATTTAAAATTTACTGAAGAGGCTTCAAGGAAAGTTTCGTACTCTTCCTATGCTAGGTGAGGAGCACCCCTTTCATTCCCTTTGATTCATCAGTTCTCTGGTAGCCACATCATGGTTACTTTATTGTTAGTAGCCAGTGATTCAAAGTGAGCAATCTCAAACCAATACAATGAAAGCAACTATTAAGATCAATTGATCATCAGTTCAGCAAGCTGAGGTTTGAGAGTTACACTCCATAAATAATAAAAGAGTTAACAACAGAAGAAAGCATTTAAATGAGGTTATCTCTATAATGGCTGCGCCACACCCACACAGGCTTGCCTTCCTTCCTTGTCATCAAGTGATATTTCAATGTTTAAGCAATCTTCTTCAAAAATGATCCTCCTATAATTTGAACGTCAAGCAATATTTCACTGCATAAGCAATCCTCTACTAAAACTGTTCTCTAAGAATTCCAACGCCAAAGGATATTTCAGTGTCTAAGCAATCTTCTACAAAAGTCATTCTCCAATAATTTGCACGTCAAGCAATATTTCAGTTCTTAAGCAATCCTGTACTAAATTCTTCTCCACGTCAAGTGATATTTGACATGATCCTCCTATAATTTGCACGTCAAGCAATATTTCACTGCTTAAGCAATCCTCTACTAAAACTGTTCTCTAAGAATTCCAACGTCAAAGGATATTTCAGTGTCTAAGCAATCTTCTACAAAAGTGATTCTCCAATAATTTGCACGTCAAGTAATATTTCAGTTCTTAAGCAATCCTGTACTAAATTGTTTTCCAAGAGTTCCTACGTCAAGTGATATTTGATATGATCCTCCTATAATTTGCACGTCAAGCAATATTTCACTGCTTAAGCAATCCTCTACTAAAACTGTTCTCTAAGAATTCCAACGTTAAAGGATATTTCAGTGTCTAAGCAATCTTCTACAAAAGTGATTCTCCAATAATTTGCACGTCAAGCAATATTTCGGTTCTTAAGCAATCCTGTACTAAATATTTCTCCAAGAGTTCCTACGTCAAGTGATATTTGATATGATCCTCCTATAATTTGCACGTCAAGCAATATTTCACTGCATAAGCAATCCTCTACTAAAACTGTTCTCTAAGAATTCCAACGTCAAAGGATATTTCAGTGTCTAAGCAATCTTTTACAAAAGTGATTCTCCAATAATTTGCACGTCAAGCAATATTTCAGTTCTTAAGCAATCCTGTACTAAATTCTTCTCCAAGAGTTCCTACGTCAAGTGATATTTGATATGATCCTCCTATAATTTGCACGTCAAGCAATATTTCACTGCTTAAGCAATCCTCTACTAAAACTGTTCTCTAAGAATTCCAACGTCAAAGGATATTTCAGTGTCTAAGCAATCTTCTACAAAAGTGATTCTCCAATAATTTGCACGTCAAGCAATATTTCAGTTCTTAAGCAATCCTGTACTAAATTCTTCTCCACGTCAAGTGATATTTGACATGATCCTCCTATAATTTGCACGTCAAGCAATATTTCACTGCTTAAGCAATCCTCTACTAAAACTGTTCTCTAAGAATTCCAACGTCAAAGGATATTTCAGTGTCTAAGCAATCTTCTACAAAAGTGATTCTCCAATAATTTGCACGTCAAGTAATATTTCAGTTCTTAAGCAATCCTGTACTAAATTGTTTTCCAAGAGTTCCTACGTCAAGTGATATTTGATATGATCCTCCTATAATTTGCACGTCAAGCAATATTTCACTGCTTAAGCAATCCTCTACTAAAACTGTTCTCTAAGAATTCCAACGTTAAAGGATATTTCAGTGTCTAAGCAATCTTCTACAAAAGTGATTCTCCAATAATTTGCACGTCAAGCAATATTTCGGTTCTTAAGCAATCCTGTACTAAATATTTCTCCAAGAGTTCCTACGTCAAGTGATATTTGATATGATCCTCCTATAATTTGCACGTCAAGCAATATTTCACTGCATAAGCAATCCTCTACTAAAACTGTTCTCTAAGAATTCCAACGTCAAAGGATATTTCAGTGTCTAAGCAATCTTTTACAAAAGTGATTCTCCAATAATTTGCACGTCAAGCAATATTTCAGTTCTTAAGCAATCCTGTACTAAATTCTTCTCCAAGAGTTCCTACGTCAAGTGATATTTGATATGATCCTCCTATAATTTGCACGTCAAGCAATATTTCACTGCTTAAGCAATCCTCTACTAAAACTGTTCTCTAAGAATTCCAACGTCAAAGGATATTTCAGTGTCTAAGCAATCTTCTACAAAAGTGATTCTCCAATAATTTGCACGTCAAGCAATATTTCAGTTCTTAAGCAATCCTGTACTAAATTGTTCTCCAAGAGTTCCTACGTCAAGTGACATTTGATATGATCCTCCTATAATTTGCACGTCAAGCAATATTTCACTGCTTAAGCAATCCTCTACTAAAACTGTTCTCTAAGAATTCCAACGTCAAAGGATATTTCAGTGTCTAAGCAATCTTCTACAAAAGTGATTCTCCAATAATTTGCACGTCAAGCAATATTTCAGTTCTTAAGCAATCCTGTACTAGATTGTTCTCCAAGAGTTCCTACGTCAAGTGACATTTGATATTATCCTCCTATAATTTGCACGTCAAGCAATATTTCACTGCTTAAGCAATCCTCTACTAAAACTGTTCTCTAAGAATTCCAACGTCAAAGGATATTTCAGTGTCTAAGCAATCTTCTACAAAAGTGATCCCTCTATAATTTGCACGTCAAGCAATATTTCACTGCTTAAGCAATCCTCCACTAAAACTTTTCTCCAATAATTCCAACATCTAGTGATATTTCAGTGTTTAAGCAATCTTCTACAAAAGTGATTCTCCAATAATTTGTACGTCAAGCAATATTTCAGTGCTTAAGCAATCCTCCACTAAAACTGTTCTCCAAGAATTCCTACTTCTGGAGATATTTCTAGTTTAATATATCATGCAATCTAAAACCTGCGCCACACACACAGACTTATCTTTCGGCCTGTGCAAACGGCCTGCACAGGAGCGTCTGGACATCGTTTAAGCGGCCTGCAGAGGCCAGACCAGTAGGTAAGCCTGTGTGTGTGGCGTGGCCTTAAAACTTTGTATAAACTTTGGAAAATTGAATAAAAAAAGTTGAACTTAAGAGATTAATTTGTAAAATTGAAAATATAAACTCATAAATATAACATAATGAGGAGCAAGGGTACTCGTAGGACTAATTCAAAATAATGTATACGGTTGTTAAACCGTCATACAATTAAAAATTCCAAATAAATATTATGAAGGAACCTTTTTATGTTTTTTATTCATAGTCGAGGAAAACTTATTAATTTAAATTTCATACTCCTATTAATTAAAAATATATATTTTTTTACTTTTTTATTTTAAAATAAACTAACTTTATAGTCGAAGTAAACATTTTTGGCAAGTTATTGCATTCACAAAGAATTATTCCATGACAATTCAGCAACGCAGCTTTAGTAAAACGTCCTCAAAATGCTAAAATGTTCTTCGACACAGTTTTTTCTCTATAACTAGCTCAATATTAATCTTAGCTAAAAATTAGTAAAATAATAAAACATTTACCATAAAATTCTCTACAATTTTTGTTGAAACAATTTTTTTCTACTCCCATATGTGAAACTAAGCATTTCGTCATCACTTACTCGTTACGAAAATAGCATTTTCGTCTCTAGTGAGAAAAAGTGTTATTACAAGCAGATGTTATTTACAACATGAGGTGAAACCAGTTTTTTTGTGGTCGGTTCACATTTTAGTAAAAAGAATTATTTTTTTAAAATGTACTAATTATCGTCGTAGAAAAAATAGCATTTACGACTCGAGATGAAATCCGTTTTTTTCGTTCGAAAGATTAATTCACTCGCCCCTACGGGGCTTGTGAATTAAATTCTATCTCACGAAAAAAACGTATGTTTCATCTCATGTTGTAAAAAATACTATTTTGTAAGAGCATTAGTTGTTGCGCAACATCGAGATCCATGCAAGGGTACGATTTACATAACTCTCGAGATCGCTGTAGCTCCTGAAAGTTACAAGGCATTTTAGAGAAGGTGAATTTCAGCTTTCGAATACATACGATGACAGGACCAATAACGTTCACTGGCTCTTTGACTATTACGTCTGTTAGTATTACCCAAACAAACAATATGAGAACAATAACAAATAATTAGAAACATGAAATTGCAATGAATAGCTTTTCTATGTTTTCGATTTACACGCGAACGAGCACTTACCTATAATCCCAAAATGTTAAGCCTTAGCATTTCAACAAAACCTTCCTCACATACACACACACACATCAACCCATCATCGTACGTGTAGAAAGAGAAGCTTTAATTCTGTTGGTGTTAATCAGCAACTGATGTTTAAATGAAAACATCTAACTGTTAATGTTTGATATATTTGACATAACTAATGCATTACTTGCGTAAACACTTCACGTCAACATACAAGATGTATTTATTATAAATGTATAATTTGAACAAACATTTTATTACTTGAAATTAGTTTAAGCTTGTTTTGAGGTAAAAGAATTGTGTCAACACCCCATTTACATAACTCAAAGGTTCGTAAATAATGTCAAAGGTTAATTAAACAACAAATGTAAGATATTCTTTGTTGTGGATTTCATGCGTGAACTGGCAAGATGCGTACTGAAATCGATTGAAGGTTGGAGAGAGACAGAGAGAGCTTGTGGTTAAAAGGGTGCAACCTTGTATGTACAACTAGCGTCAGACAAATTGGCGAATAGGCAAACAAATCGATCAGGAAATAGACAGTAAGACACATAAGTAGAGAGACAAACAAGCAGAGAAGACAGGTAGATCGACAGATCGATGGAAAGGCAGGATGTGAAAATACAATCCTTTAACCGTACTTCTTAGCTGTGTAGTCTTCACCAGAGGTCATTGAGACGACTGTACCACAGAGGTAATGGATCTGTACTAGATCTGTATAATGATCTCTACGAGATCTAAGTCACAGAAATCTTTGAGGTCTGAACAACAAGTCTCTCCTAAGTTGTCGATTCTTCACCAGAGGTAATTAATACCACGGAGGTCTTGGATCTGTACTAGATCTGTATCAAGACCTCTAGGAGATCTAGTCACAGAAATCTTTGAGATCAGAACCACTAGTCTCTTCTAAGCTGTGCTTGCGAGGCAAATCGAGGGAAAGGCAGGATGTGGAAATACAATCTTTTAACCGCGCTTCTTAGGTGTCGAGTCTTCACCAGAGGTCATTGAAACGACTGTACCACGGAGGTAATGGATCTGTACTAGATCTGTATCAAGATCTCTAAGAGATAGAAGTCACAGAAATCTTTGAGGTCTGAACAACAAGTCTCTCCTAAGTTGTCGATTCTTCACCAGAGGTCATTAATACCACGTAGGTCTTGGAATTGTACTAGATCTGTATCAAGACCTCTAGGAGATCTAGCCACAGAAATCTTTGAGATCAGAACCACTAGTCTCTTCTAAGCTGTGCTTGCGAGACAGATCGATGGAAAGGCAGGATGTCGAAATACAATCCTTCAACGGTACTTCTTAGGTGTCCAGTCTTCACCTGAGGTCATGGAGGTAATGGATCTGTACTAGATCTGTATCAAGATCTCTACGAGATCTAAGTCACAGAAATCTTTGAGGTCTGAACAACAAGCTTCTTCTAAGCTGTGCTTGCGAGGCAGATCGATGGAAAGGCAGGATGTGGAAATACAATCTTTTAACCGTGCTTCTTAGCTGTCGAGTCTTCACCAGAGGTCATTGATACACCACGGAGATCTTGGATCTGTACTAGATCGGTATCAAGATCTCTACGATTGAGGAACAATCGAACCGTTGTCAAAGACTGGTCCCACCCGCATCGGACAATGTGTGTAAAAATTCAATGTTTTGACTATATTTTTTTCATCAAAAGAAAATGAGCTTCCTGTGAAACCGTAAAATAATTAACGAATTCCTATTGATTTTCCACGAAACAAAAAAACTATTTATTTGAATTCCCTCAGTGGAAACAAACGATGCCTTAAAGCATATCAATTTCCTATTAAAGTTTAATTTTAAAATACCTACCCTAACGAGTTTAATTAAATTTTTTTTGTAATTTTCAAACTAATAGTTACACTTCTCTTTCAAAGTTTAATCTTAAAAAAAATTTAAATAAACGATTAAGTTCATTTTAAACACGAAGTTTAAACGTAAAAAGGATTAAATTGAAAACTTTTAAAAATATAAAAGTTTAAAAGCAATACAATAAATTGAAAACTAAAAAAAATTTAGTGAAAATTTTCATTATTAAATAGAAAAGTAGTATGCAATAATTGAAAAGCGTTTAAGCCCTTTTTGAATTTATTATATGGGTTGTATTAGCTGTTAAGCATCTCATCTGCTTAACTTTAATCTTCGTAAATGCAATTTCATTAAATTTACACGATCGCCTGCTAATGACTAAAGTTGGTAATTATTTAATGTAGCGGCCATTGTGTTCACTGAAAATTTGCTACTTATCGGCTGTTCATCAAAATTGTTTTGGAATATCTTTTAAATCCACCAACAACTCTTTTCTTTTATTAATTCAATGGTGTCATTATTACTACTACCCCTGTACCCCTTAGGGCTGTTAGAGTACGACTTTTAGTTTAAAAATGATTTTGACGTAATGAAGACCTCATAGGAAGCTTTAAAGGTCGATCTTGCAGAGACTTTGCTACAGATACATGGTATAGACTTCACGAAAACTTTCCAACAGCCTTCGCCCATGAGTAGCGGACATAAGGGTAGTGTAATGGATCTTAGAGGTTAAAACATAGGGCACCTAATGCTCCCGTCCTATAGATAACAACAATCATATAAATCAAACTCGTTAATCCTCGTTAATTCGGATATTCCTACTCCGAACGTTGACTAAAAAATAAATGGGCCAGATGGACGTAATGGGCCATTAATTTAATGCACCACACGTGAACTTTTCCCTTTGTTTTGCGATTGTATTGTGAGCTTCCCTTTCTTGTATATTTCCCTTTTGTTTTCTTTTCTTACTTATTTTTTCTAATTGATAACGAGTTTCTTCGCTCAAGTTATGAAAAATCGTTTGATTGAATCTGTGTAACAATCGCTGTCGATAGGTACATTTGCAGCAAAGCTGTTACTTCGTCTCATCAACGATTATTGAATTACCAATTTCAATATAAATTTGACAATTTGAGAAAATATTCTTAAAATGAAATTTATAATAATGAAATTTTTATAAGTGAAAAAGTGTGATAAAATTTTATATAAAAATATTTTTTGCAATAAAGCATATTTCACAGATCAACTGAGATAAATTGGCAAACAGCAGACTATTTCAACGTTATGACATAAATCATATATGCAAGTTTTAAAGTAAATCATATCGACATGTAATATAACATGTCCTAATAATGATTTATGAATATAATCCAATATTTACTATTCAACACAATACATATAGGTAGGTACAAACTACTCCAACATACACGTAACAAAGGTAAAATAATTGGGTTTTTACCCCTTTTGTTTCTCAAGAACACCATCAGCTACATAAATTACAAGGTACATAAAATTTAACACATTTCACTAAGCTATATACTTAATTCTTCATCAAGACCTTAGTTGTAAATAACGTAGAGACCTTAAACGCAGACGTAAAACTATGGTTTAGGAAGTCTTTGATCGTAAACACTGACTTTGATACAGACGTTTTAGATAATTTATTACATATCTCTAAGAAACTTTGTTCGAATCTTCACAGAACCTTTGTTGCAGACCACTCACATACTTTGAACTCAGACGTAAAACTACGGTTTAGAAGGCTTTCAATAGTCAGACCTTTTAGATAAATTAAAACACACCTCTAAGAAACGTTGTTAGAACTGTCAAAGAGACCTTTGTTGCAAACCACTCACATACTTTGAACTCAGACGTAAAACTACAGTTCAGAATGGCCTTTAATAGTAAACCTTGTGGACACTTTAATGCAGACGTTTTAGATAAATTAAAACAGACCTCTAAGAAACTTTGTTAGAACCTTTACAAAGATCTATGTTGCAGACCACTCAGAGACCTTAAACTCAGACGTAAACTACTGTCCAGAAGGCCTTTAATAGTAAAACTCGTGGAGACTTTAATACAGACGGTTTAGATAAATTAAAACATATCTTTAAGAAACTTTGTTAGAACCTTCAGAGAGACTTTTGTTGCAGATCACTCGAGACTTTGAACTCAGCCATGAAACTACTGATTAAAAGACTTTTAATAGTGAACCTCGTGGAGACTTTAATTCAGACGTTTTAAATAATTTATTACAGATCTCTATGAAACTTTGTAAGAAACTTTACAGAGACATTTGTTGCAGACCACTCAGAGAGCTTAAACTCAGACGTGAAACTATTGTTCAGAAGGCCTTGAAGAGTAAAACTCGTGGAGACTTTAATAGAGACACGGTTTAGATAAATTAAAACAGATCTCTAAGAAACTTTGTTAGAACCTTTACAGAGACCTTAGTTGCAGACCACTCAGATACTTTGAACTCAGACGTAAATTTACGGTTCAGAATGGCCTTTAATAGTCAATTTCGTGCAGACTTTAATTCAGACGGATTAAACTTTGTTAGAACCTTTGTTCTAACAGAAGGTTGTTATTTTTATAGTTAAAAAACTATGCATGGCAGCCATAGCAGCAGTCATAGTTACTTTCACAATGGAAGTATAAAGGTATATGACTGAAAGCAACTATGAACAAAAATAACTATGATAAAAAAATTTTAAAGTTTTATTTGTGTGGATAATAGAAATTAAGTGCTGAAATGTATAAATCGTTAAGAAATTTTACTTCGTCAAATGAAATATTAAAGAAAATGAGTGCCTTCTCTAAAGTACTACTTGAAGATGTCCACATTTCAAACTGTCAAGCGTTGAAGACATCCATAAAATATTGAATTGGAATAATGGCTTTTTATATTAACTTTAATTCTGATTAAATGGGGCTCGTGAACTTAGATCAAAAATCGATTCGTTTATAAATAAAATAAAAGCGTGACGAAATAATAAAAATTTAAATAAAAATAAATATTTTGTACGCTATTTCAAAGCCAGCTCTGTTTAGTGTTTATGTTGCAGAACACGATATTGTATCAAATATTGCAAGACTTGCATTATAAGGTGCATCAACTTTAGTGAATTTACAGGATAATTTTGGGTCACTGCTTTTCATGGAAAAATTTGTAGTCGAGCTGCATTCTGCAGATAATGTTTACTCGCTTCTATTATATTCTCTTTTAATATTAACCAATAACACAAAATTTCAAATTCAAAACGAGCCCCAACTTTTAGTCTTTTTTTATCTTAATTAAAAATTCATTACAACAATTAATTATTTACGAGGGAGCAATAATCGATTATTTCCTGTAATAAATTGAATGTGTTACAAAGTATCACAAATTGAAGGTAAATTATAATGTTCAAATTGGGGTGGTTTTGGGTTGGTTATGGGATTTTGACAGGTGTTTAAAATGCGAAAGAAGCGGATGGTCCTAGTTTTATATTGCATTATCCTTAATGACTAATGACTGCCCCATTATTTTACGTTTAACATCGAAAGTTCAATTCTTAGCCCCTAAGGCCTTTAGGAAAATTGATTAATCATTTTATTTCGTTTAAGAAGCAAGCCAATCGGGTGTTTGCTATGGCAGTTATTTTTTAAAAAACAGAATAGGTTTTGGAATATTTTTATGTATGTAAACTTGAATTTTTTATCTTTACCGACACGTGTCTTTTAAGAAACTCAATAAATAATTAATTTAGTAATAGATTTTCTAAACAAATATTTAATAATAATTAACAATAAAGTTATTAACTAAATTAAATAATTTAACTCGATAAATACGTCTTTTCATCTTTATTTATACATTTAGGGCGGTTACGTGTTGGTAAAGAAAAAAAATTCAAGTTTACTTATCTTGAGTCATTACAAAATGCAACGTTGGTCTTCAATCTCTAGTTACCAATTTATTTTACCATAACATGTTTCTTCATCTACTTCGCTGGTTAGCATTGTCTCTTCTACATCATCCCTTAAACTTCTTTGTGGTTATCCCTTTTAGAAGAGTGTACTGTTGAAGATGGCGGCCATTTACAACTCGTCTTTAGTATTAAAATGCTCAAAAAAATACTTATATATTTTTATAAAATCATTGATCAATATATTTTGTAGCACCCTGTATAACAGCAAACTTATAAATTAATTGACATCGATTTAAAAGCTTTTTAAAAACTCTTTTAAAAATTAAAATTCAATTATAAAATCCTTTAATTTTTATTTCACTAGAAAATTAAGAAAATGAAGTCAATTTTACATTTTTTTTCGGAAAAATATTTATTTTAATGTAAACTCTATACATCCAGGTTTAAACCATTAATTTCCTGTTGGAGATGTATTTTAAAGTGCTTTAATGAATTTAATTGATTAATTGTGTTTTTGTAAGGCTGCAACCCTCATGTTTGTTCACGTACAAAAGAAACTTCTTTCAGTATATAAATTGCTAGTTTCAATTACAACTTACAAAGAACTCAATCTTTTTGTCGGTTTTCCTTAAAAAAAAAGATAAAATTTATGGAATTAAATTTGACCCATTTAAGCTTAAAATGTTTATTTTGGAACATCCTGTATAATTTGTTTATCTTTTGGTGCTCCTTTTCAATTTTATTTATTCAGCCCAGACTTTAGCAAAAATTTGTTTCGAAAATGAAAACTAAATAAATTTTCATTTAAATAGGCGCAGCTGCGATTGGCTAATTTATCAATCTACAATTTTTGCGTTTTATGAAGATAAATGATAATGCAATTGTACTATTGCTGTCAACTGTCAGTCAGGATTCATGTATTGTGCGAATACAGCACAACAGCACCGTTAAGACTCTTTTAAGTACAATACCTTACATAAAATTTCAGTTTTTTGGCATGGGGTCCCACAGGGTAGTACCCATGAACCACAATAAACAATCGCTACCTTTCTGATCGCCTTACAGCTCCAGTTATGCCATGCTGTACCAGTTCAATCCAGTTGTTCTTTGTAAGTAGCCACTATACCTCATATGCGGTCTTCCCACGTTACTGTTCTTCTCAGCTGCTCCATCTTACCTTTGTCGGTGACCATATGTCCAGCTCCACATTAAATCTACTCCTGTCATTAAGTTTATTGCAGCTGAACGACTTCAGTCAAATCTCCAGTGTCCATGCATTGATCATTGTAAATGGGTGATCTTCAGTTTAGATCTCTCTGATGAATGACATCAGTTAGATATCAAATAAACGTTCATTGGCCACCCTGTAATTCAAATTTGGAATGAGCAATTAATAATGTTTTTACTGTTTTCATTGGAATTTTCAAGAGGTCAGTACGTTATCGATAATTTCTCAATCCGTACCAGTTGGGCTGTAAAAAAATAATCGGATTTTACCATTTCTTTGGATTTTTATCCTTTCAAGAATTTATGTAATCACTTTAACGGCACAAAGTATCATATTCGTCGAGTTGATATGTAACATTATTTGTTTCTTTTTTCGAGAAATGATTGATGTTTAGCTTCGAGGTTTGAACCTATATAGATATATCAATATTTTTTCTCTAATGAAGGAAAACTACCAAATCGTGTTACATTTTATCAAACAACGAACTTGATAAAATTATAAAAAAATATAAAATATATTCATATGTATGGGTTTTGGAGTATAAATGTAAAAGTATAGTAGAGAATATAAATCTTTACGAGAAAAGTAAAGCACTAATATATTTTACTTTAAATAAATTTTTCGAGCCTAAATTGATATGGATTTCAGAGTTGCGTCTTGTCAATTTATTACTTTGATATTATGAAAAGGGAAAAGGTCTCGTTTTTTAGTATTTTATAAGCTTCGCCTTACGAATTTAATTAAAAACGATTGTGTGCGAAAATATCGGTTAATTTAAACATTTCTTTCTTGTTTGTTAATTACCCATCTTATTAAGAGACGGAAAATACTCGCCAACACTTTTGTTAATATAATTTAAAACTTTTAAATTATGTCAAATTAGATATTTTGTATAAAAGCTAAAATTTCAAGACGACAAAGCTGCTGATGCAGATTCAGATTGTGTCAAATCATCAATTTATTATAAACTAAGTTTTGCCCATAGTTATGATTAATTATTGCAGCTTAATTCATTAAATTGGAGAGATAATTAAGTGTTTTTTAATTTTTATTTTTTCTACAATTAAATAAATAATTTGATAACCCAAAAAACTCCGAAAGCAAAACCCAAGTGAAATGGAAATTTGAGAAGAAAATCAGATCAGATCAAGGAAGATAAAGCAAAAAAAAACTCGAAATTAGCAATGATAGAAGTAAAAACAGAAGAAGAAAAATATAATAGAAAAAAAAAATAAAAAAAAATAATAATAAAAATATAGCTAAACACCCTGTATACGTTTACATTAAATAGATTTTAGTTTTTATTACTTTAAATTACTTATTAGATGTAAAAAGGGCAACTTTCTCGTAAATAATAATGAAACTACCCTTATAAGTCTTGTTGTGACGTAACTTTTACGTTACAAATTTTCATAAAAATTTTAAACGTAATTAATGTAATTAAAAATGATAATAAAGTTAAGGTTTATTAATAAATAATTATGTTATCATGTGATATAGAGGCAAGTCATAATTTAATTAATTAAAAATCCCATTTTTAAATTAACCGACTTTTTTTAAAAGAGAAAATGAATCTATTGCCGTTTAAAACGAATAAAGAAATATAAGAAAGAGAAAATCACACAAATTTTTTGATAAATACGTGTAAATGCGTCGGTTGTCTGACAGTTTATTATTTGAATCAAGTTCACAGAGAATGAAATATTTGAAAGTGCCCAAAGCTACGTTTCATTTTGCGCTGTGAAAACCGACTGCTGTATTTACATTTACACCCTAATTCGAAACCTTAAACATTATTGGCTTAAGGGCATATGCCGCTTTTAAATTTAAATTTTGTTTTTTGTAAGTTTTCTCTTTTTTGTATTTCTTAATGTGAGGAAAATTTTAAGCCTCCATTGTGAGCTTACAATGGTCAACACTTGAGGTGAGAAACGCCATTTAACGACGATAATAATAATAACAATCGTAGAAAGTAGGTTTGAATTAACTAGACGTCATTTACAGAGTAGAGTAAGTAATTGTAAGTAGATAAGAGAAACAATAGAGTACATGAAACAAACTTAATTAACAGTTATTTAAATTTATGTTATTTCATGGCCAAAATTGGCCATAAAAGCCACAATAAATTAAACACATAGGTCAATTTAACCCACAATAAAAGATATTGTTTACTGTTTTATAATTATTTCATGCACATTTTACAAATTAAAAATTTTATTACCTCTAGCAAATAGCCAAAATCCGATATTTAATTGTTAATTTGATGTTTCGTTATGTGGAAGCATTATCGTTAATACACTCCCTAAATTTTTTTTATAGAGCCGTAGATAATTGGTTAATAGACATTCGCTCATAAAAAACTAGCTGCTAGACAGTTGATCATAAACTGTCATTCAGACAGTTAGTTATAGATAAATCTATCAAAGACAGTCGATCGTAGATAGTTGGTCGTAGACCGCCGGTCCTAGACAGTCGTTCATAGACAATCTGTCATACACAGGTGCTCGTAGACAGTCGCTCATAGACAGTTGCTCATAGGCAGTCGTTGATAGACAGTTGCTCATAGAGAGCCGATCATAGACAGTCGCTCATAGAGAGCCGGTCATAGACAGTCGCTCATAGACAGTCGCTTATAGATAGTAGTTCATAGATAGTCGCTCATAGAGAATGGCTCATAGACAGTCGATCATAGAGAGTCGCTCATAGAGAGTCGCTCATAGACAGTCGCTCATAGAGAGCCGGTCATAGACAGTCGTTCATAGACAGTCGCTCATAGACAGTCGCTTATAGATAGTAGTTCATAGACAGTCGCTCATCGTGAGTGGCTCATGGACAGTCGTTCATAGAGAGTAGCTCATAGAGAGTCGCTCATGGAGAGTCGCTAATAGACAGTCGCTCATAGACAGTAACTCACAGACAGTTGATAATTGACAGTCGACCATTCATAGACAGTCGGTTATAAAGAATCGATGGTAGACAATGGGTTATACATAATTCTTGTTTTGGACAATCGATCATACACGGTCATAGACAATCCATCATAGAAACTCCGTCATAGACAGAGACGTACAAATTTGATATTTTGAAAATATAAAATTTTTATACGTAGAAACATAAACATCATTAACCCTCCCCTCTCTCTCTTTGAACAAAATTAAAATATTAATTTTCAACTTGAATATAATATTTTTATTAATTTACAAGAAATAACTAAAAAATTCAATTTTTTATCTCAAAAATGAGAGGTTTTTTTTCATAGGGGATTAACACTTTTAGCCTTTTGTTTGTTCTTTTATACACTTTTTGATTTCTAACAGTAAATCCTGAACAGTCGGCTTCATATCCTCTCTTTTTTTCGAGTTAAAACCCGTATTAAAAATGATGCAAATTTTAATAACTTTTTTATGTTATGGATACGCTTTTTTGGGGGATTATAATAGCAATTGGAAAGGCTTTTATATTAATGTAATGAAATTTAATAAAATGAATAATTGAAAGATTTTAATGTCGTCGTTGTTAAGACAGACAACTTAATGGATTTTCTAATTATTATTTTATTATTAACAGTGTCATTATTTGTACTAATTATTTTACTTTTTTACAGATCAACGGTTCATTTGAAGACAAATTTAAGGGTAAGTTTTAAAATTAAAGATATTGCGCAATATTTTCTCGTATAGACAGCTTTATGCCCCATAATATTTTTTATTCTGTTCAATAATTATCCTCCAATCACTTCCTAAACAGATAGAGTGGGGATAGACACCGTGTGTTGTAAAATCGGGCTTTAAACAAGTTTTTTAATGATTGATTTATTGTGAGAATGTAATTCAAAGAACTCAGGCAAATATTTTGAATAGTTCAGATAGATGATTTTGTGCTTTATAATTTTTATAATAGGTAAATTTGCCATAAGGACACTCCTTAAGGAGCAACAACCGGGATAGATACCGTATGTTGCAAAATCTGGCTAAAAACATTTTTTTTCATGATCGATTTATTGTTACAGTGTAATTCAGACAACTAAGGCAAATATTTTTAATAGTTCGGATAAATCATTTTATACTTTATAATTTTTATTAGAGGTAAATTTGCCATAAGGTCACTTCTTAAGGCGCAACAAACGGGAGAGACACGGCAAGTTGTAATAAAGATTTTAATAAATTTTTTTTCTTTTTGATTTATTTTAATTAAGTAATTAGGGCTCCTAGGATAATTATTTTTGTTGACTTGAGTAGAGAATTTTATACTCTATAATTTTCGTTAAAAGTAAAATTACTCTTAGCGCACTCCTTAAGGAGTTAAAGTCGGGAGAGACTCTGCATGTTGTAAAAACCGTGGTAAAAGTAATACTTTTATATTTTTTACTTATTTGACAAATATCTCCTTATACCTAAAATTTTTTAATGTAACAACAAATGGCCTATAGCTACCCTATATTGACACCAAATTTTACCCACCCTATCGCACACTTAAAATTAAAAATACCGATTTAAAAAATAATACGGTTTTAATATTATTTATATTTAATTAAATTTTTTATTTTTATTTTTTAAATTAAAATCTTGTAATGGTATTTATTTAATTTTAAAAGGGTAGTTTTGTGTATATGTTAGATTAGTTTAAAAATAAATTTAACCACGACATTTTAATCAAACTTTAATTAAAATGTCTGTGTGTAAATTGAATTAAGCTTATACCTATCTGAAAACGAGCTGATCAAAAATTAAGTTACTATATAAATATGTTTTTAGTTTAATTAAGAAATAAATTAAACAAAAATCGTAATTGCAATCTTGTAATGTAAAGCTACAATACTCACGAACTCATTAAATAGGCTAAAATACGTTCTTAAAGTTGGAAATTTATAAGCTCGCCCGTGGGGATTTGGGAATTTTTTACATTTTATTCTGTGGGAGTGAAAAATTGGAAAATGGGAAAACTTAAAGGGTTTATGGGCGAGTTGAAAGTGGAGAGGATTTTATTTCTATGTGCGATTAAAGCTTGATTTTCATTATACGAAGCAATTGACCCCGCTTATTTCTGTCTGCGGTATCTCAGTTGTGGTCTCTTCTGCTGGTTCAGCCGTCTCTTCCACTAGTTCAACGCCACCAAAACCCAGCTCCATCTTATGCAAAAGGTTTGAGTTATACTCTGCACAATTAGGTTAGCCCATGTTCTCACTCCAGATCCAGAACCTACCCCTCGCGACGTGGACGTTAACTCTAAGAGCCTCTGACCTCTGACGTCTTCTGACTTTATGAGCTATATGAGTATTAACCATATACGTATAATCTTTTATATTGTTTTATATTACACCCTGCATAATAAATAATAACGACTTAGCACTAGTATTCAAATAGTAAATTAGAATTCGTAACAAAATTTTAATTAAAAATAGTAAAAAAAGAAATAAAAATGGCATAACTTTAATTAAACTAATAAAATGGTTTACTGTAAATAATCTTTGTGTCTTTGACCTTATTACGGCTAATAATAGTGCAAATTTTAATTGGACATAAAGTTATAGTGTTAACTGTAGTGTATATGGTTTGAATGTAAACACTTACATACACAGAAGAAGTGATTGTACGAAGCGTGATCAAATAAAATACGTTCAAGCTCATTGAAGAAAAAAATTAAGGGAACAGGGGAGTAGAACTAGTAATCGGCAATCTGCATTGACATTCAGACGTAAAAGTACCACTGCCTAGGGAGTTTTTGGACTCCGTCCGCGAAAATTAACTGCGGCTGCGTCTTGAACCACTTCAACGCCGCATCAGTCATGCCGTCGTTAGTTTGAGAGCAAGGGCCCTTAAGGGCTGTATAAATGGAGGTCTGAAAGTCATATGATGACAAATCTAGTCTTTAGGGTTAGTGGTGCAGAATCTTCCAATGTTTCTTAGATAACGCACCTTTCACACTGTTGCATCATTGGATCTTAACCCACTGATGATAACTTGTTTTTCATCAAGGTGCAGCCAAAATAATTAAAAGTATGAAAGCTTCCTAGGCAGTGAGATTTTTAGGCAATGGATAAATCAACTCGAACGGATTTATTGACTGAACCTCGTATAAGCAAGCCAACAGTTGCGAATTATAATTTTAAACAAATACGAGGTATAAATGGGTATACTTTTTAGGTTAGCTTGTTTGCAAATTGAGAGGTTTGTAAATGAATTACACACACGTACATACACACACCTACATAGTTAGTACATTAGTGCATAGCACATACATAAAATTTGTATTAGTAGCTAGCTAGATTAATATAATTTTCTGATTATCATCGAAATTAGAATTAAACTGCTTTTCATTTCGATTACACGGATAACTTGAATTAACTCATAATAATTAACTAGTAATCTATAATTTGTTTTCAAATATTATTTCCGCAAGAATTTTTTTACCACCTCTACATACCTAGGTAGTTGTTACATACAGGCTGATTATTTCAAGTGGTACTACGATTGTCGACTGTAATTTAAAAATGGTTTAGATTGGGTTACATTTGCAGTAACTAGGTCAAATAAGCTATCAAACGATACCAAACTCGACTTTTTATCACATCGACGCTAGGCGTCGCAACGTTCAACTTTGCATTTTCTTATATGGATCTATTGTTTTCTTGCAGAAAATTACTCAGTTGCCTTGTTTAAAATTATTTAAATAAATAATTTAAGTAATTTTCTATAAACAAAAAATAGGTTTTTTATAATTTTTTATAAGAAAATGAAAAGTTAAACGTCGCGACGTTGAAGCTGAAGTTAGCGTCGATGTGATAAAAAGTCGAGTTTAGTATCGTTTGATAGCTCTTTCGACCTCCTGATAATTTTTCTTGAGATTTTTCTTCTAAAGTAAACCATTTTCAAACTACAGCCGAAAAACTAATTGGAAGGCTTAGTCGCCCTAGAGCCATCTGTCTATCACCAACTACCATCACTTTAAAGTCTGGGTATCATAAGACGCTCAACTGTTAGTGATAGAGTAGCTGGTGAGGGACGATGACTCCGGCCTCCGTGTGTACACAACCCCTAAAGCTGTTGCTCTAAACTGCTAACCCACAGTGGACTTTACTCATAAAATGAATAATTAATTATTCCAACAAATTCCCCTAATAATGTTATTTCAATAAAGTAATTTATTTAAAAGTAAAATTTTAACCCTTTTACATTATGGAATTTATAAAAACAACCCTTAAAAAATTACATACACACACGTAAAATAAAAAGTTGTATAAAAGTGAAAGGTTATACAAAGTAAGCTAAATAAAGGCAACTAAAAAGTAAACAGAAAGCTACCCAAATGTGTTTGAGTTAAATAGAAGAAGAGGATCAAAAAGTTAGAATCAACAAAATAGCAGTCACCCAAAAGTTAATTAAGGCAATATCTACATTAATTTCCCGCGGGATTTTATTTTAAATATGTAATAAGGCATCCCTTAACGATACCTTAAACAATTCTTTCAATTTAAATAATATGGAAAGAAAGATTTTCAATCTAATTTCCTTCGGAAAAATTTTATTAAAACAATTTGACAAAAAGGAAATAAGGGTGGAACTGTAAATTTTTAATTAATACAGTAGAAAATATTGAACACCTATCTCCTATTTTTCTCGCTCATGAGTCATGACGTCCCATATTTTTCTTCTCGGTGTTTGCATGTCTCTTCCACATCATCCAACAATAGTTTCTTGGTCTTCCAATTTATCTTTTACCTATTTTTTAACGACGGTCGAAAATTTTCTTTGGAATGAAAGTCTTCAGAGATGATCTTCCCTCGTGCTCATTCCCAATCCATCTCCCATCTCACGTCAGACTCTCATCACAAGCTGACTTGAGAACTGCTAGGCTAGGTGTGGAGCTTCTTAGAGGTTATACAGTAAGTTCAAATAAGTGGCCTATAAGCGTTAAGAGTCACGTTCACCAGTGTACAATCGGTAAAACACATCCAGCCTCCGGCTGTTCCAGGTCCAGGTCATTTTGAATATTGACTTTCGCTACTTGTTTCTCCCTACATGTATCCCGTAGAGCTGATTATTTAGTAGATTTGGTGGGCATGAATTTTTTAAAAGTGCAAGGAACTAGTAGTAGTATAGGCAAGTCATCAGCGATGATCTTTCCACGCGTGCTTAATCCACCTCACGTCATACTCTCATTTATATTCAGTGAGGGTTTATCCTACAGGCTCACTTGAAAACTGCTAGCTTAGGTATTGAGCTTCTTAGAGGTTATACAGTAAGTCCCAATAAGTGGCCTATAAGCGTTAAGAGTCAAATTCACTTCTAGTGTACAATCTGTAAAACACATCCAGCCTCCGGCTGTTCCAGATCCAGGTCATTTTGAATATTGCCTTTCGCTACTTGTTTTTCCTTACACGTACTCCTTAGAGCTCCTCATTTAGTAGATTTGGTTGGCATAAATTTTTTTATAGTGCAAGGAACTAGTAGTAGTATAGGCAAGTCATCAGCGATGATCTTTCCACGCGTGCTCAAACCGCTTCACGCCAGACTCTCATATCACATATTCAGTGAGGGTTTATCTTACAGGCTCACTTGAAAACTGCTAGGCTAGGTATTGAACTTCTTAGAGGTTATACAGTAAGTCCAAATAAGTGGCCTATAAGCGTTAAGAGTCAACTTCACTTCCAGTGTACTATCGGTAAAACACATCCAGCCTCCGGCTGTTCCATGTCCAGGTCATTTTGAATATTGCCTTTCGCTACTTGTTTTTCCCTACATGTACTCCTTAGACCTCCTTATTTAGTAGATTTGGTTGACATAAATTTTTAAAAAGTGCAAAGAACTAGTGGTAGTATTTATAGGCAAGTCGGTAAAAGTCATCAGCGATGATCTTCCCACGTGCTCAATCCACCTCACGTCAGACTCTTATATTACACATTCAGTGAGGGTTTATCCTACAAACTGACTTGAAAACTGCTAGGCTAGGTGTGGAGCTTCTTAGAGGTTAGTAAGTCCAAATAAGTGGCCTATAAGTGTTGAGAGTCAACTCCACTTCCAGTGTACAATCCGTACAATACATCCAGCCTCCAGCTGTTCCAGCTCCAGGTCAATTTAAATATTGCCTTTCGCTACTTATTTCTCCCCCCAATGTACCCCGTAGAGCTCATTATTTATTAAATTTAGTTGGCATATTTTTAAAAGTGCAAGGAGCTAGTGGTAATATATGCATGTCCTTTAAATGACTTGGTGTATAGGAGGTCACGTTCAGCTGAATGTCGATCTTAAGCTGTTATTAAGGCGAATAAGCTACTGATTAGTTTATAAATAAAAAAAAATATTCAGACAGGTTCAAATGACTTGCAGGTCTCGGGTGCGATTCATTACTATACAAACAAAATCGAACGTTTATTTAGAGCGAACATAAAATTTTGTGCGTCTTGTAACGCGAAGTCTAATTTATTTTGAACAGTCGAAAGTCTCAAATTAAGCAGTGATCAAAGGAAATATAATATTACGAGAGGAAAAAGTAAATTTTCGCCTAAAAAATAATTTTACGATGTAAAGTCAACATTTGTTGCATATTTTTCTTACTTACTTTACATCATGAATCTTTTTGGCACGTTTTTAGAATTTCCGATTTTAAAATAAGCTTTCTAAAACATGTTATCTTGATTCTTTTTACATATTCAAAGGAATAAAGAAAACAGTCGTTTTGGAACTAAGTAAAAGAAGCGAGAGAGAGGGAGAGAAAACGTGTAGGAGAAGAAAACTCTAATCCTTGATAAATCAAATATCAGAGGTTTATATCTCATTTAAATATATTCGAGATAAACCTTGTGATTTAATAGTCGCTTTTTGTTATGTTCATCTTCAAATACAGTCAACGGAACAGCTTTGGGCTTTGGTAAAAACAAGACAGCGCTTAAAGTTTTCTCGTTTTTAAATTACAACAATGTTACACATGATTTATTTGTGCATTTCTCAAATAAACAAACTTTTAACAATATTTCATAAAAGTAAATAAATAAAAATCCTAATTCAATGTCCATGAGTATTTTTACAATATTAAATAGCCTCCAGATACCAACTTGATGCTAAAACTTTTTCTTTTATTGTTGCGTCTCTCTCGTAAATAAAATAGAGAGGAAATTAATGATAAAAAGTGCAATTATTTTTCATCATATCAAAAAACTTTTAATTGAAAATATTTCTCCAATTTCCTTTTTTATACTAGAAAAAATATTTCGTTTCAAGTTTAGCCCCAAAACTTCTTTCGTCACCAACTTGTTGAAGATGTTTCTGTGGTAAAAATTCAAACAAGGATTGCTATATTAGTAGTACATTTCTGCTCAATGCTTTAATTAAAAATTTTGCTAAGGGCTGAAGGTATTTCTTGTGGCTTTTGGGTCACCATTTACGTTTAGTCGTACAATTTGCAGCTGTCAGAACTGGTCAGATCACTCCTTAAGGAGATAGAGCCTCGAGAGACACAGTGAGTTGTAAAATTCGACTTTTTGTAATTTTTCAAACTTTAGTAATTTTTATAAATTATAATTATGATAGCTAGGACAAATATTTTTACTGATTTCGATAGAGAATTTTCTGCTTTATAATTTTTAATAGAGGTAAAATTACCTCCAGACTACTCCTTAAGGAGGAGCTTGAGCCTCGAGTGACTGAGTATCATTAAGTTTGATTTTGCAGTGGTTCTCAACTTGTGGGTCATGTCCCCCTCTTATGAGGACAATAAATACCTAATAGGGGGCTAAATTGCAATCTTGCAATGAAAATTAGTTGGTTCGTAATTTTCTCGACTTAAGTAGGTATAATTGTAACGTTTTACGAAAGATGTCGCTACGTATACTTTTTCGCATTTAATTCATTTTAAAATAAATTATTAATTTATTAGAATTGATAAGAGTATAAATATTATTTCTCTTTTATGTGTGTATTTGCAATGTTATGATTAATTGAGTGATGACACCACGTTTTTTGATAATTTTTATCCGCTAGAATAATATTTGATTTATCTTTATTTATTTATTTTGTTCTTTACAATGGCCATAAGATCCATTCGTGGATCAGAAATTGGAAACTTATTCCACAACTTGTAATGTACTAGGTCACGATGATGCACCATAAACTTAAATTAATCCGCTTTCTAGACACGTGAAAAATAAAAATAAATGATCCCTTAATACAAAATAAATTTAATTATTGGATGTAAAAGGTTAGAAATTAATATCATCACCAGGATTCGGCGGATCGTTGTTAATGCCCACAGGAATGTTAAGAGCTAAACTTACTGACATGGAATTGTTCGCAAATGTATTGAATAATTATTTCCATTCTGCTCTGTTTGCTTTATACTAATTATTTTACTTTTGCTCCAATTCAACTTAAAAATTCCATGTTATTCAAAAATAACATTAATCAAAAACATGAGGAGGAAATAAGTTTGCTTTTCGACATTTGTAAATTATTTGGCTTTTAATAAAGCCACAGAATGAATATTTGTTTCATCCTTTAACTTTTAATTGTCTTACAGCTTCAATTCACCCTTTCATAGTTTTTTGTTCCTCATGTGGAAATTAAATGTTTAGTTTTTCAGAGGTTCAGTGGTAAACTAAGCTAGAGTAAGGGCAGTTTTACATGAACTAACTATTTAGTAACTGTTAGTTACTAAGTTGGTTACTAAATGAACTCAAGGAGCAAAAACACGGGAATCTAAGCTTTAACGTCAACGTCAAAATTTATCCGCCCATTTTGACGTTGACGTTAAAGCTTAGATTCCCGTGTTTTTGCTTCTTGAGTTCATTTAGTAACTAACTTAGTAACTAACAGTTACTAAATAGTTAGTTCATGTCAAACTGCCCTAAGGGAGCTAGAGATTGAGGGTTCGAATCCCAACTTCTATACATCCTGTACATGTACATGTACATGTACAGTGTTCATCAGTTATTTATTTTCAGTTCTAATAAACTAAAAATAAACAAAAACTTAGAATTTTAAGATTAAATTTATCGTAACGACAAAGACTCTTCCTTTATAAGAAAATTTGTTAAAGAAGGAAAAATTAACTGTTGCTAAATTTAACGAGAATCAATTTATTAAAATGTTACATTACCTAAATAATGTTGAATAAAGATGTAATTACAATGTAATAAGAGAAATTTCACAAAGTACATTTATAAGAAATTTTATCTCTCGAGGTTTTATAAATAAATGGTAAGAAGATGTATCTAAAAGTAAGACGATAATGTCGGTTTTCGTAAATACGAAAGGGATCCAACGTTCTCTCCAAAACATCAAGTAAGAATAAATTTAAACAAAAGCATTGAAGGGTAGATATATTAAAGAAAATTAAGTTAATGTTGACGCTTGATCCGTCACTTTTTGTACACGAAAAATATTATTAAGAGATGGCACGAGAAAAATTTATTTTAATTGCATTAAAAAATTTTAAATTATAAAGGTCGTAAATACAACCGTTTGAGAATGATGTAATCAAAAATATTTAGGACATTACATACGTAAGTATCCGGGAATTTATAATAATAACGCCACTTTTACGATGGAAGCATAAAACTTTTAATTATTTGATCGACATGATATTAATTTTAAAAACATGTAAAATTATGTTTCTTGTTTTGTAACAGAGCTACAATATTACTTGCAAATACTCGGTATTTGACACGTTTGTTCTCACACTCTCTACAAACTAAAAAGCTCTCTACAGAGTCATAAATTCGCCACAAAGTAATAATCATAGAGTGATACACTCTCCCTAGAGATACAAATTTGCCACAAGGTAATAAGACGTCCATAGAGTGTAAACTCTCCATAGAGTACTAAATTTGCCGCAAAGTGATAAAATGTCCATAGAGTGATAAACTCTTCATAGAGCGATAAAATTGCTAGAAGGAGATAAAATGTCCATAAAGTGATAAACTCTCTATAAAGTACTAAATTTGCCACAAATCTAATAAAACGTTCATAGAGTGACAAAGCTTCTATAGAGTGATAAATTCACCAAAAGGTGATAAAAATTCCAAAAGTGATAAAATCTCCAAAGTGATAATATCAGTGATATGTATACAGCTACAGTGGGCCAACTCAAAGACGCTTGAAACAAAAGCAATTAAAATCTCTCTTCAAAGTGTTAAATCCTCATAGAGTCATAAACTCACTAATTTCGATCACGCTTAGTTATAGGTAAGCGGTAACTTAAAACTTTAAATATATTAAGATAGCACACACATACTTTCCGATAGCCCTTCACAGAAAATAGGAATTTTTAGAATAGTGTTTAAACTCTCTTCTCAAAATGTTAACTCTTCACAGAGTAATAAACTTTCTACATAGTATTAAACTCTCCACAGAGTGATAAACCTTCCACATAGTATTAAACTCTCCACAGAGTGATAAATTCATAAATTCAGTTATAGGTAAGCTCTAAATTTACTAAGATGATTAACACACATACTTTCGATTGCTCTTGACAGAAAAATGGAATTCTTACAAAAGATCGTTTAAACTCTCTTCTTAAAGTGTTAACTCTCTATGTAGTGATAAGCTTACTGATGTCAATCGGGCTTAGTAAAAGTGAAGTGCTAAGGTTAATCTCTAAATAAGATGATAAACAGATACTTTCCAGTTAGATCCGACTCAAAGATTACACTCTAAGAAATGTGCGTAAACCCTCTTCTCCAAGTGTTAACTCTCCACGTAGTGATAAACTTAATGATGTCGATCGCGTAGGTAACTAACAGTTAAGTGATAATGTTAAGCTCTGAGTAAGATGATAAGCACATTCTTTCCGGTTAGATCAGACTCAAAGATGACACTCTAAGAAATGTGCGTAAACTCTCTTCTCCAAGTGTTAACTCTCCACGTAGTGATAAACTTAATGATGTCGATCGCGTAGGTAACTAACAGTTAAGTGATAATGTTAAGCTCTAAGTAAGATGATAAACACATTCTTTCCGGTTAGATCAGACTCAAAGATGACACTCTTAGAAATGTGCGTAACCTCTCTTCTCAAAGTGTTAACTCTCCACGTAGTGATAAACTTACTGATATCGTTCGCGCTTAATAACCGTTAAATGATAGTGTTAATCTCTAAATAAGATGATAAACAGATACTTTCCAGTTAGATCCGACTCAAAGATGACACTCTAAGAAATGTGCGTAAACTCTCTTCTCCAAGTGTTAACTCTCCACGTAGTGATAAACTTAATGATGTCGAACGCGTAGGTAACTAACAGTTAAGTGATAATGTTCAGCTCTAAGTAAGATGATAAGCACATGCTTTTCAGTTAGATCAGACTTAAAGATGACACTCTTAGAAATGTGCGTAAACTCTCTTCTCAAAGTGTTAACTCTCCACGTAGTGATAAACTTACTGATATCGTTCGCGCTTAATAACCGTTAAATTAATGATAGTGTTAATCTCTAAATAAGATGATAAACACATACTTTCCAGTTAGATCCGACTCAAAGATGACACTCTAAGAAATGTGCGTAAACTCTCTTCTCCAAGTGTTAACTCTCCACGTAGTGATAAACTTAATGATGTCGAACGCGTAGGTAACTAACAGTTAAGTGATAATGTTCAGCTCTAAGTAAGATGATAAGCACATGCTTTTCAGTTAGATCAGACTTAAAGATGACACTCTTAGAAATGTGCGTAAACCCTCTTCTCCAAGTGTTAACTCTCCACGTAGTGATAAACTTAATGATGTCGATCGCGTAGGTAACTAACAGTTAAGTGATAATGTTAAGCTCTAAGTAAGATGATAAGCACATGCTTTCCAGTTAGTTCAGACTCAAAGATGACACTCTTAGAAATGTGCGTAAATTCTCTTCTCAAAGTGTTACCTCTCCACGTAGTGATAAACTTACTGATATCGTTCGCGCTTAATAACCGTTAAAAATGATAGTGTTAATATCTAAATAAGATGATAAACACATACTTTCCAGTTAGATCCGACTCAAAGATGACACTCTAAGAAATGTGCGTAAACTCTCTTCTCCAAGTGTTACCTCTCCACGTAGTGATAAACTTAATGATGTCGAACTCGTAGGTAACTAACAGTTAAGTGATAATGTTAAGCTCTAAGTAAGATGATAAGCACATGCTTTCCAGTTATATCAAACTCAAAGATGACACTCTTAGAAATGTGCGTAAACACTCTTCTAAAACTGCTAACTGCTCGTATTGATAAACTTACCGATATCGTTCGCGGTTAGTAATCATTAAGTGATAATGTTAACCTCTAAAAAGGCGATAAACACATACTTTCCAGTTAGACCAGACTCAAAGATGACACTCTTTAAAATTAGGGTAAATTCTCTTCTCAAAGTGTTAACTCTCCACGTAGTGATAAACTTACTTATATCGATCTTGTAGGTAACAGTTAAGTGATAATGTTAAGCTCTAAGTAAGATGATAAATAATTGCTTTCCAGTTAGATCAGAATCAAAGATGACATTCTTACAAATGTTCGTAAGCTCTGTTCGCAAGTGTTAACTCTTTACAGAGTGATAAACTCACTAATGACAATCGCTTTTAGTAACATTGCTAAGGTTAAACTCTTAATACCTAAAAAGATAAACACATTTTTTGCCAGCTAGCTCAGACTCAGAGATGTCATTTTTAAAATTTGCGTAAACTCTCTTCTCAAAGTGTTAACTTTTCACGGATTGATAAACTCACCGACGTCAATCGCGCTTAGTAACAATTAGGCGCGAATATTAAACTCAAAATAAGATGAAATACATACTTTGCAGTTGGTTTGGACTTAGGTATGTTAATTTTTTGAAAAGTATGTAAACTCTCTCTTCAAAGTGTTAAACTACCTGTTGTCGTTGTGCTTATTTACCTATAACTAAAAATAATGTCCTGAACGTGTTGGTAATAGATAGAGCTGGGAATTGTATGGAAGTGCATGTTTTTTTTAAAGATATGCACAAGGATATTTTTTAAAAATGTATACGATTTGTTCAAAAAGGCTTTAAATAACCAAATCTTATTTTGCATATAAATGCATATTTGACACGTTGTTGCATACATTACAAAAATTCTAAAAATGCTGCATAAATGCATAAAATGACGTTGGTGAAAAAAAAATTTTAATGTTTATTTTTAAGAAATGCGAGGTACGAGATAAGACATTCGGAGAATTTAGATTCAGGGTATAAAAGGGCATGTTGACCTTGTCTAGCTTTCTATTTTCTATAAGACTCCTTCATTCAAAATAAATACTAATCCTTTTTCGTTTCTTTGTACCTACCCTAAATTGCATTTTCTAAGAATCTTTACTAATTGCCTTTTTGGACTTTCCTAATAGCTTTTCAAACCCTCCAATTCTAAAACTTCTAACCCTTCTCTCTTAACTTTTTTTCAAATTTTAGAAATGAGTTAGCTTGTTTAAGTTTGGAAGTCAGTACTCGCAAGATTCCAACTTCGTGAAAACGTAAAGTGTAACACTGGGCATATTGTCGACAATTATTGTGTAGTCGTTAGTAAGTGAAGTGGTGCATTTAAGTACCTATATACAATTATTTTATTTTAATTGATCATGCCGAAAATTAAAACTTTTAAAAGTGCTGCACTAAATGCTTGGATAGCGAGAAATCCTACTCTAACAACAAATGGCTCTGTCGTGTTTTGTCAGGCTTGCTGCAAAAGCGTAAGTTTAAATTTTTATAAATAAGGTCCAAATCTGACTTCTGGTTCTTTTTTAACATAGATACCCTGCGATAAGAAGTTCCAGTTAGATCAGCATCTAGCTTCCCAAATGCACAAAAGGAACGCAGAAAGAACTATCAATTCAAGACAAATTTTTATAAATAGCACACCAGCTTCAAATTCAGATGAACAGACTTTTAAGAAAGATTTATGTAAAGCCCTAATTTCTGCTAACATTCCTTTAAACAAACTAGAAAATAAAACATTCTCTAGTTTTTTGGAAACACCAAACGAAAATTTCATAAAATTTTAAATGCATATTTGAGACTTTTTTCAGCATATATTGAGATTTTTATCGTGCATGTATGCAGCATATATCTTACATTTTTAGTGCATATAATTCCCAGCTCTAGTAATAGAGTAGCGGTTAAGTTTCAATAACATGATTAAATTACTCTCTACAGTTGTACTAAAATGCTGATCTTACTCTCATTATTACTCAGTCTTTAAGACGTAGTGATAAACACTGATTTGATGTTTAAAGTTATGTATTGTATAATATCTTTTATAAATGAGATTATGAACCAGAATAAGTATTCTTTAGAACAGTAGTAAAATTCCCATTTTAAACTTTATAATTAACACTTCATAAGAAGATAAGTGATAAACTCCCTGGCGTTGGTTATAAACTCAAAATAAAATTCAAAGAGCTCGATTAAGTAAGAGTTTCAACACTTAAAAAATTCTTTGACAGCAGTTTTTAATTTCTTTTATAAAAAAAGTGGTAAACGATTTAAAAATTATCCCCATTTAAAACCAAATAAATAATAATTTTTGCAGCACTCCTGAAACTTTTCTCCACAACAATATATGAAAACTGAGAACCTTATTGATAAAATCTAATCACTCAATTGCAGCCGGTCTGGAATTGAAAATCATAAATTGTATAAGTAACATATTTTTATTCCATTAAATTATTTTTCTCTGTGTTCTATTTTAAAAGTAAATTTATTACAAATTTTTTATTCCCCCTTAATCTTGAATTTAAGCCAAATTGCCTCACACAGATCCTCCTTTTGTAATTATTTCGACTCGAATTTAAAACAAATTGTTTAAAATTTATTTATCTACGTATAAATTTCATTTGTTGACGCACGGAAAAAATTATGTTGAAATTTTGCAAAATAATTTATTTCTTCTTTTTACAAAAGAAAAGCTTCAGATTTGTCATACACGTTTTGAGTTGACAAGAAAAGCTATTTTTCTTAAATGCTTTTGTACTTACACAGTCCTCATGTCGTTAAAACTCCTACAAAAAAGCAGAAATGGGCTCAACATTCAAAAAAGGATTTTAAAAAAAAATGTGTCTTAGATGTCTCACCCTGTATTTATAAAACTAACCCATGATGGTTATTATAATGTAGATGGCACAATTTCTTTTTATAAATATTCTTAATCTATGATTTTGTTGGAATTTTCAAGATTTCAATGGACACCCTGTATAATGTGAGAAAATTGTTCCTTTCATTTTATTTTCAATTTTTTTTGTGCTTAATTCATAGTTTTCCAAATTAAATTATGGGCTACAAATAGTGGAGGTTGCAAAAAATAAACTTTTCGGGTTCAACAATTTGCATAAATTTTCTAAAAGGGATAGGTTGGCATTTATAGCATGGTAAACGTCCCTAATCATTAAAGTACCTGTCCAGGATTTTAAACCCCAACTTTTTAGATGAAATATTTCTATTTTGTGTACACAAAGATCTTTTTCATATTTTTTATTTGCTGAAATATTTTATATTAAAACTGTCTTTTTCTACAAAGGAAAAGTAAGTGTCTTGAAAGCAATTATACGTTTCAAACTGCTTAATATTGCTACTGAGTGTTTTCATGTGTTTGCTACAGAATTGAGTGCTATTATTATCCACGACGATATAGTGTCCAAGATGCGAACCCGGCAACTCTAGATCGGTAGTCTAGTATAGTACATTAAAAGATATTAGAAAGTAATAAAAGTTTGTCTTTTTGCGTTTATTTTTGCACGCAATAGACCTGTCTTAAATAACTCAAAAGCTTGACTTTTTCCCTTAAATTTTTTAACAAAAGGATTTAAAAAACGAAGAAAAACATGTGGTATTTAACAATAGTAACCGTTTTAAGATTTTGAGTTATTTATGACAAGCCCATTTTGTAGGGCCTCAATGAAAGGTAAAGAGGCAAACTTTTATTACTTTCTAATATCTTTTAATGTACTATACCATTTGACACTTTGCGTCTGTAACTTAAGTTCTAATTCATTAGTTAGCCTAAGCCGACGGCTTAATGTGCCCTTCGTTTGAAAAACGATTTTATTCTACACATTGATGCCACACCACGATCTTAGATGTTACTGAATCGTCTCCTAGTTTAATTAATTACTGTATAACCGCACGTATTGGTCAAATAAATCAAAATAAATAAATCTATTTTATATACACTTTAGAAACATTTTCCAATATCCAATCAATAAATAAAACAAAACAGACCATTTAACGAAAATTTTGCACATCTTCAAAAAAAACCACAACAATTCAAAATCAAACGAATACAAATCAACAGCAAAATTCGGAATACAAACAATTAATTACACAAAATTGGTAGTTAGTTTAGAAAATGGACAATCGAACGACAACATAATTTAGTACGGTCAGATCGCAGTAACGACGATTATCCTCAGCACTTGATATATTATTTTGGATTGCTGAAAGAGCGTAACAAGCAATATGAACCTCTACCCTAGCTTTTTTTTCTGCAAAATTATTTTACCATTCTAATTTATTAATTGCTTTATCCTTCTCGACCTTCTTTAACCTTTAAAAGGGTCGTTAATATAATCATTGTTTTCACCAAGTTCTATTATATGAAGAGAGATTAATTCTTAATAAATAGTAGGAAATAGGCAATAGAATAATGTTACCTTTATTTATTAAGGGTTCATCAGCCCTCAAGCTAATTCCTACTCATAAGTAACTCTTTATTAGTAGTCCAAAACACTGAGAATTATTTTTAGTAATTTTTATAAATTATATTTATGACAGCTTGTACAAATATTTTTATGAGCTTCGATAGAGAATTTTCTGCTCTATAATTTTTATTGGAAGTAAAATTACCGCCAGACCACTCTTTAAGGAGCTAGACCCTCGAGAGGCCACTGAGTTGTAGAATTCGACTAATTACAATTTTTCAAATTTTAATTATTTTTATAAATTATAATTATGACAGCTAGGACAAATATTTCTACAGCCTTTGATAGAAAATGTTCTGCTCTATAATTTTGAATAAAAGTGAAATTACCGCCAGACTAATCTTTAAGAAGTTTGGGCCTCGAGAAGCACAGCGAGTTGTAGAATTCCATTTTTTTAATTTTTCAAATTTTATTAATTTTTATAAATTATAATTATCACACCTAGGACAAATATTTTAACGGGCTTCGATAGAGAATTTCCTGCTCAATAATTTTTATTACAACTAAAATTTTCGTCAGACGCACCCTTAAGGAGTTAGAGTCTTGAGAGACCCAGTGAGTTGTAGATGTAGAATTCGACTTTTTATAATTTTTAAAACTTTACTAATTTTTATAAATTATAATTATGACAGCTAGGACAAATATTTTTACAGGCTTCGATAGTGAATTTTCTGCTCTACAATTTTCATCAGAAGTAAAATTACCGTCAGACTACTCCTTAAGGAGCTAGAGCCTGGAGAATTCAACTTTTTGAAAATTTTTCAAATTTCATTAATTTTTATAAATTAATTACGACAGCTGAGTTGATTATGGATATTTTTGCGAATTGTTCGCTATAATAGTTTACTAAAACAATGGACTTGCAAAAAGGATTTTCTTGGAAAACTCTTATAAGTCAGGGTTTAAATAGACCACTAAAGACATTAAAAATTTAACAATCGAAAAACTGGCCATAAACTTTTAGAAACTCGTTAATTATCAATGAGATACTTTGGACTAAATAGTTAGGTAGGTATCTTATTTTGAGCTTTAAGGAAATTATGTTACAATCTTTAGCTTTTCGTGCAAGGTGTACACTTGCTAAATGCACCAGCATAAATTGCGCGACTTTATATTTACAGTTTCCACTAACAAATACTACAACTTTTAACTTTATTATCTTGGTGGAAAATTTACTATTATAATAAAATAATAAATTTTTGTGGCTTCTTTGTTAAATTAAAAAATAAATTGTAGAAATAACAAAGTATAGAGGTAGTTTTTCTAAGCTTACATAGTACGCATAGAAAACTATGTGGAAATTAGCATAAAGGAACTCGCCACTTGCACAACTAAAAAATTAATATTTGAATTAAAATAACATACGCAGTTTATCCAAACATGTTTTTTTAGAAGGAAATGGAAATTCAAACGCTAATATTAAATCAAAATTATTAAAGTCGATATTTCAAACTTTCAAAATCCTGTTAAACGAAAGCCGAAGTTATAAAAAGCAAATTATTAAACGCAATGAAATTTTTAAATCAATTACTTATTCATTACAATTAAAAACGGGAAAATAAAAATTTATTAAAATAAAACAAACAATGAAAATTTTGAATGGACACTCCTAGCCTCTCAGGCAAGAGACAGTCAGCTTGTTCTTTCTCCTGACGTTCTATTTCTACATTGAAGTCCGGATGGTGTTAGGATCTGAGTTGAGTCAGCAGTCCAAGTTTCCACGTCAATCCCGCCAGCTCTTATAAGTTTTCTTTTCGTTGTCCCCATCAGTTCAGTGAGCTTGAGTCATTGAGTGCTTGTAGACAGCTAGTGATGGTTTTAATTCCTAGTTTATCGACTGAAAATATTTTCTTCTTTCTAACTTCTTCGAACATGTTTATCTGTCAGTCCAGGTACTTACTATACTCCGTTCAGCGACCAGAAATAGTTAAGCCACTCCCACAAAAAGCTAACTAGAAAAAGTGTATTCACTCACTGCTAGAAGAAATAGCTACTACATTTTTGTTAAGTTTAAGAACGTAAGTGCCACAGATTTTCGCGACCTCAAATGGCTTTAATGTCTACTATTCTAATGGGTTTAACATTCCATTTAAATAACTTAAATTTTCAGATTCAAGGAGAAGAATATTTAATACACGACATGTGGAAATAATGTGAGCTCGCGGTTTATGTATAGCGTCCATATAACATAAGGATTTAAGGATACGCGTTGAATCTTATAAAGCAATAAAACCGTTGCTAAAACCAATAATTTAAACAGGGTGGGCCTCCGAAGCCCCTCATCTTATCCAAATTGTAAATCTTGCCAATTTAGTTCTAATTTTTCCAATTTCTCCACATTGAGAACTTTTGTCATAACAGTAGTACTGCCAAGTCTTGCTGCAATATTGTGTCATTATTTAAAATACTTTCCCCATTTCTCTTCCATTAATTGTTTTTTTATTCTCTTTAATACAATTGCACTGTCATAAAGTTGGTAAATTTATATAAAGTTCGTAATAGAAGTTGCATGTGTAAATTTGCATTGCTGCACTGAAATTTATTAAATTTGTTTGTCTTTATTAAACAAAATACATAAAACAGTTCAACAAATTTTGACAATTATTCGAGGAATCGCAGTTGAATTAATTATCATACATTATTATACAGGGGGTCTCGAACGTCTAAAAAGTGACAATTTTCTTCTAAAAGTCTTATATTTGCTTGATGATGATCAGCACTCCACTGAGAAGCACAGATGCATGAAGATTTACTTAGATTACACTCATTGCTTTTCTCACCTTCCCAGTAAGGCGTGAAGGTAGTTTCCCAAGAGCTTTAAAGCACGCTTGATTCATTTAAATCCTTATTCTCGATTTTCAAACAATTTTAGTCTAGCTCGGGTTCGATTCCAAGATTGGCCTTTTGTGGAAATTTTTGTAGCTTACGGTTATGAGTTTTGTCTCCTTCGCAAGGCTAGGCATTGTGCTTGTTAGCCATTTCCAGGTGACTTCATTAGTGCAGGTGGGATGGCTTGGGACCTGATGGGCCTAGGAAAACTGCTTGGAGGTTGTACAAAGGGTCCAAACAAGTGGCCTAAGTGCCGGGAGCTTGCTCCCTCGCCACTAATAATCTATAATCCAGTGCTGGACATCCAGAGAACACACGACAACAATTTAGTTTGCAAAAGAAGAGACAATAGCTGTAGTCAGCTTACTTTGGTCAAATCTGCTTGTTCTCTAGAGCCGCTGCTCTTATTCTAAAAGTTGCATCACTTCAAAAGGCTCTTCTGGCATTGTTACGTTCAGATGATGATTTGTTAGATCCTGATGGGGCCTTCTTATGCTCCCACTCTCTTTTTGTCGAACTGAAGAAGCAAGAGCGGTCAGTGTTCTATGTATTTAGTGCTTTTCAGCCGTCCACGACCCTTCCACCATCTTAGAGCGTTTTTCAGTGTTCTCCTTACAGTTACCGTCAACTCGGCAGCTTTGAGAGCTAACGGTTTGGTTGAGCATTTACACCCCTCTCCCACCCATTCAATTTATTAATTCTTCTCTGGTTATTTTTCAAACTTCTAAAGACGTTAATTTGACCAAATCGTCCGGTCAGGACTCCTGTGCTTCTTGGTATCTCTTTATAGTGAAATGGTCCACCAGTTTAGAAGCTACGTGTGTCCACATTAGAAGAACGTCTTGCTGGTGCAAGGATAATTACTCCAAAATGTCTCTTGGTTTCCCAGAGACTCCTATATTGTGCCCCACACTTAGAATTTTGGACTTTTTGACGAGGCAAGGGCTCAAACACTTTTTACACGCAATATACACGATGTGTACTAGGTACAAACAGAGGCATTTAGTAATATAAATTAAGCAAATTTAAAATTGTACAGCAACTGAATTAATTGTAATTATTTCAATTACAAATCTAACAGAGTTACTTTAATATTGTTGATTGCAAACAAGCTCTATAATTGAATACACGAGAGTATTGATATATGCAAAATTAATTTAATCGTCTGGATGTGATTGGTTTGTCAGTTACTATCTAAAACGCTTTGAAGTATAAACATTATATACTCTGTACTAGTTTATTTCTATTGAATGTCTCTTAAAAATAAACCATTAAATTGAATAAAAATTGCTAAAAGTGTTTGCAAACACGCTGAAATATACAGAGCTTGATCAAATAGAAAATAAAATTTATCGATTCTCTGCAAGCCTCAATAATTCAAAATTATTCAAGATAATTCCAAATACCTACTAACTTTGATTTGCTCCATCAATGATGGACTTGAGAATCCACTTAGGAATGCAGACAATCCCTCAAAACTCTGGCAAGGGATAAAAAAGTTGCCCTTCATTGGGTGCGGAGTCACGAGGGAATTGAAGGAAGCTAAATAGCTAATAAATTAGCTAGAACAGGCTCAAAAGCCCTCCCGAATGGACCCTAACCATTCTGTGGACTTATAGAACACATGGAAGGGCGGAGATCCAATAATGGAAAACTGGAAACTAAAATTCTCCTTGGAACAACGCCCAAAGGCAAAGATAGTCGAAGAAATTCATTCAGTACTCGACCACGAATGCTAAAAAGCTTCTTCTATTATAAAGGAACGGAATCAGACTTATCACGGGTCTGTTCACTGGACACTACTTAGTGAGGTGCCACCTTAAAAAACTAGAACTGGAGGATAGTGACATATGCAGACTCTGTGAATCGGAGATCGCATCCACCGAAACATTCTTTTCAATTGCGATGCATTGGCTCGGCTTAAGCTGAAACACTTAGGGCGGGCTCAATTGACGTTTGAAGAATGGAAAAGCAAACTTTTCAGGAACATTCTATGCTTCGCTGGCAAGATTGAATTCCTGAGAACATAACTACGAGTAGGGTTATGAACAAAAGATCAACACTGGTCGCAGTTCTGTAAGGCTTAGAAGCCAATAGACCCCTGAGTGTAATACAATACAAGCAAGCACTTTTCCCCTGACACTGAAGGATGTGCTTATTCTTGCCATGACGAGCCCAAAAGTTTCTCATCACAGGCATTAACTGGTTTATTATCCGACGGGAGGACTATTTGAACCCTTGGGTCCAGCTCATCATAGCTTTGGAAGATATAAAACATGAGAGTAAGCAAGGATTGGGGCCAGTTAGGAAACAAACTATAGTTAAAATAAAGTCCATATTAGGAAGCCCATAAAAGATTGAACCTGCCTAAATTCAACAGCATTGGCTTGCCACTAACTACTGTGCATGGCTGAGATTCTAATTTTCCTATTGCCAACGCCCAAAAGTGCTCTAAGAAGCTCTTCCTACCAGCTTTCCTTCCATCTCATTGAATTAAATTTCTAAATGACCCAAATCCACAGTGACACATGATTGTGTGCTATATGTGGAAGTAAGTTGTGCCAGAACGTAATATGGGTGTTTTCTTGCTAGTAGACTGTCAATTATTTTGTTAAGCTCCTAAGACAGGAAGAGAGAGCGAAGATCTTCGCTTAGAAGGCTGACTTATTGTTGTCGTGCAAAAAAATTTTTTCACTTTATAAACCTTCCCCTAATTTTGGAGTCAGTCGGAGCCAACCGTTCCTGCGGAACTCATCACAGAGTTTTTGATCTCATCTCGTATGTGAGGAGTTGGGATGTTTCCAATTAAAATTTTCCTTTTGCATATTTTTTTTAAATTTGTACGCTAATAAAAAGGTAAACAATGTTTAGCACATTTTCCCTTATCCATAAAATGCATTTATTACAAATAAAATCGTTTTGTTTCTCATAATACATACAAAAGTTGCATATGCAGCTCACGTTATGAGGTTATTTTTCACGTACATCTGCACCCCTGGTGGTTAACACCGCTAATATCGCCGCTCCGTGACTACTGTTTTTATGTAGATTTACTTTTATTTTTACATTCTAAGGTTGCTTCTTACACCATAGCCTAGCAAATATAACGAATGTAGTAATAGTGACTTGCTTTGCAATATTGAGGCTTACATTGAGATATAGTGTGTACTCTAGGTACTACTAGGGACGTGCTAAATATTCTAATAGACACGAGGATGTGTGTATTTTGATAACGTGTCACCATATAAACTATATTGATACTTTAACCGAGAGCATAATAGTTATTGCTTACGTAGATGTTTCCTTTTAAACAAAATTTAAACTAATGTGCCCTTTACAAACTATCGCTTTAGAGAAAAGATTTAATCGACTCAAAACTAACTGCGTTTAGTTGAATTTTCTGTTAACGCTTGGAAAATAAACGTTTGCTAAATCGATAAGAGAACTCCACTAACATTATCAGTAACGAGTCATACAGTACAGTTTATAACAAATTGTATGTTGTAACAACTTTATAAGATTTATTTTTCTAAAGATATGGGATTAAATGTCAACTAGACCTATTCTAAGTCTCCAATTACGTATTAAAATTTTTTATGGGCTTCCTAATATGCACTTTATTTTAACTACAGTTTTTTTCTCACTGGTCCCAACCCCTGCTTACTCTCCTGTTTTAAGTCTTCCAAAGCTATGATGAGCTAGGCCCCAAGGGCCCAAATAGTTCTTTCGTCGGCAATAAACTATTTAATGGCTGTGATGAGAAACTTTTGGGCTCGTCATGGCAAGAATAAGCACATCCTTCAGAGTCAGGAAAGAAGTGCTTGCTTGTATTGTATTGTACTCAGGGGTCGATTGGTTTCTAAACCTTACACAAATGCGACCACTGTTGATCGTTTGTACATAACTCTACTCGTACTTTTGCTTATGCTTTTCACTTCTTCATGCATCAATTATTGAGCCCGTCTTAAGTGTTTCAGCCTAAGCCGAGCCAATGCATCGCATTTGCAGAAAATGTGTTCGGCAGATTCGATCTCCGATTCACAGAGTCTGGATATGTCACTATCCTCCAGCCCCAGTTCCTTAACGTGGTACCTCACTGGGCAGTACGTGAGGGCACTCAATGAATTTTTCCGACTGTCTTTGTCCTGGTGCGTTGTTCCAGTGAGAATTCTTGTTCCCAGTTTCCCATTTTTGGATCTCCGCTCTTCTATGTGGTTTAGATAGTCCACAGAATGGTTCGGGTTCGATCTGGAGGGCTTTTGAGCATGTTCTAGCTAATTTATCAAGTGCTTGTTTAGAGAGTGTGTATTGAGTCAAAAAAAGTAGCCTAAGTGTACTGAACTGAATCCATTACTATTTTCTAATGATCTCTTTCTCTTTTAAGTTATTATTCAGCTCCCATTAATTTAATCCTGCTTCTTTCTGAAAATTGTGGGCGAGATTGTGAGACTGTGAGCCCATCTAAGAGATGTATTTTAATTTGGCTAGTCCTAACACAAATAAAATTAATTCTTAGCCTCCTCGTTACGAAATTTACATTGCTGCTTAGGTGCTAAATTTGAAAAAAATTAATAATAAGAGAAACGAAGTTTGGTCCAATGTGGCGTCATCTGAAAGCACCAATGCAGTTTGACTTATACAGATTGGAAAACTTTTACAGTGAATGACATTATAGTATGATGCAGATCAGCAATGGGAATTTGAGGGAAATTACCAATTTCCTCACTATTTATTGTTCTGTAAATTTAAAACTAGCGGAAACTCGTTGTTACTTTTAGATGTGGCGAATGTAGATCGAACTTTAGAAAATGGCTGTTGTCAGTTATTCTTTTAATTTAAAAAATTCAATTTCGACAAATTGTTTTTGAAATTCTTTTACAAAGAAACTTTATTCTAATCTAAGCTTAGATTGCTCTTATATTAAAATTCGTTTACTTACACTACTAACTTTAATTATATTAATGGATAGCGTTTGCTGAATAAAGCTAAGGCCGTAAGTAAATTTTAAGAGTGGCCATTTTGAATAGAAACGAAATATTCAAATAGAAAAGAGATTTCTAAACATTTCAAAAGCTTTCACATATCTTTAATGTTGCTATCGTATGCGATTACATAAACACTGAATACTTCCATCCTAGAAAATAAGTGACGTGGTTACACAAAGCTTTTTCATTTAGTTCGCTTAAAATTATTTAAATTAATTTGTAATCCTTTCGGTTACTATTACAACCGACAACGAATTGAAAAATGCAGCGAAGCTGGAGGATTAACGAACAAACGGGCTGATGAGCAGACAGACAGGGTGATAGACAGGGGCTCCGAAAAACAAGCAGAAAAGGAAGCTAACCTAACAGCAGATGAATAACGGATAACCATATAAGCAGGAAAATTTATAGCTAGGCATACAGATAAAATACAGGAAAGGATACTGACTTAATCACAGGAAAATATACTGAGACTTTAGGGTTAGCAGGTAGAGACGCATTCGAGACAAACAGAAGGAGGCAAATAAACTGACAGATAGACATAATATAGATAGGCAAGCAGTTAAACAAAACGAATACGTAGCCAGTCAGACAGGCATATGATTAACAGGTTGGCAGTCGTACAGAGCCACAAGGCAGACATACAGGGCCGAAAGTCAGACATAGAGGGCCAAAAGTCAGACAGTCATATAAATAGTCTAATATGTTGACAGCTAGACAGGCGAATGAGCAAGCACTCAGTAAACAAACAGATAGTCACATTAGGCAGGCAGACATAGAGAGAAAATACGCAGACAGCGACACAGACGGACTGGTAGACGAGTAGCCACACAGGTAAAAAGTCAAACAAGTGGGAAAATAGTTTGGTATCTGACTATTAGAAGAGCTGACGAATAGTTATGGTGAAAGTAATTAAAAATTTAAAATAGAAATTAAAAAATGTGTCAGCTTTTCCATAATAGACCAGAGTAGCCAAGTTTTCCGTTGAACATTAAAAAAAAAGTAATTGAAAACTAATCCTTATTGAAATAACTTGGAAGTAAATTGACACTAACGACTTGAAGTTTGTAAAAATATAAAAAAAAAAATTTAAATTGAGTCATTAATGTGATGTAGTAGGTGGTGTATAAGTACCAACAAATAAATTTTCCAATTTTCGAGGGGTGGCTTTATTGAAAAATCGTTTAAAGCTAAACAAGAAGTTTTAATAATAAAATTAATTCGATTAAATGTTTTTAAAATTTTTATAAAAGCATTTAGTAACATGCGATATATCTGACAGATAACAAATTACGTTTTAAAAACATTTGATTAATGGAATAGGGCCTGTTATGTACCAAAATGAATACATTAAAAAAACAAATTTTTTAGCTTACTTTGCATATTGAATATAATTTTTCTTCAATCTTCAACATCACTATCATTAATTTTAAGTTCACTTTTATGTAAATTATTTATTTTAGAAACATTTAGCGAGATCAAATTGAAAATATGACGATCGTGATTACCAGCGAGTGCATTATTTATTTCTTTGTAAAAAAATTCTGACATGTTCTATCCAAGGTTTGCCGTCCAAGGTTCGCTGTTCAATTTTCTCTGTCAAATATTGGCTGAGCATTGTCCTCCTCTCTTTTCCGCCTAATTTGTTTGCTAAATGCGCTCTGTTCTCAAACAATAAGGTTCTGCTTTGTTCAGTGTTCTCTTTCCGTGGTTCGCTGTTCGAGGTGCACTGTTCAATTTTCTCTGTTCAATATTCGCTAACCATTGTTCTCTGTTTTCTGCCTAATTTCATCTGTCCTCGTAGAGTAATGTTCTTTGCCAAATGTCCTCTATTCTCACCCAATAAGTTTCTTATTTTTTTCTGTCCTCTATTCAAGGTAAGCTGTCTAATTTCTTTGATTTGATATTCCCTGACCGATTTCGTTTATTCTCTGGGTAATATGTCCACATGTCCAGTGCTCTCTATCCAAGGTTCACTGTCATATGTCCTCTGTCCAGATTCTATGTCCAATGTCCTCTATCTTAAGTTTGCTGTTCAATATCCTCTATTCTCTGCCCAATGTTCTCTATCTAAGATGCGCTGTCGTCTTTTCGTGTCTGTGCTCACGTTTCTTATTTATATTTGAGGTTTAGTAAATGTGATGACACGGGCCTCTTATTTTTTATTTTAAATTATTTAAGTATAGCTATCAAGCTTGTCTTGTTAACTAAAAAAAGTCTTCAGTAAAAAAAACGAAGGTCGAAGATTGATGAGGGTATGCGTGTAAATATCTCGTATTAATAAAAAGACTTTCATCTATTGAAGTTTTAATTTGTTGATTACTTACAATTTTTTATTTTTCGTTGGTAATAAAATTGAAAGGTTGTTTTTGTAACATGCAAATAATACTTGATTCGCGTATTTTACTATTTGGAATTTTAATTGGCATAATATGAAGAAGACATAAGTAGATATCTTTTCGTAGGTGCCTTTTGTAAATGAAGCTACCCTTAACTACAACTGTGTTGTACGATGCAAATTAAAGTACCTACTTCAAGTTTTTTCCGATCAATTAGTTGTTGGTAAATTGTCTAACAGATAAATATTTTATTTTATTATTTTAAAAAATTCTTAAGTTGAGTGAAAATCATCACTGAGGGGCAGTTTTGATATACTTCCCCAATGATGAATAACTGAGATGTAGCAGTGGCTTTTTGGAACATTCTATGACCACCTCTTCAGCAGTATTTTGACGTCTCTGCTTCTCAAGGTTATCACAACTAGTCAGAGACGTAGGCAACGATGGTGCACAGGCGGTGTAGAGTCGACTTCTCGCACAGCTCCTTGGGTTCGACTCCAGACGATCTAAAAAAATTAGGGGTAACAACTATAGTTCTTCTAAGGTAATAACAAACCATCGAGAATAAAATTAGCTACTAAAACTTCCTATTTAGTATTTGGATGTCTCAAACACCAAGGTATTTAGAAAAGTCCCATAAGCAACTCAAAGAGCAAAATAGAAACTGCAAGAAGGAGGCCAAAGGCTGTAGCCCCCAGTCTTCGAATAATTTGGAACGAATCGATGAATGCTCCGAATACGAGCCAAAAAATTGTTTCTCCCTCTAATGCTACGCCACTGCAAATACTATTTTATCTTATTTGTCAGTAGTTATCTGCCAACTATTGCTAACCATTAAGAATGCAATTGTAAATCCATTATTTGTTATTTATAGTTTTTTTTCTAATTCTCCATAAGTTTCTTTTTTATTCTTTTATGTTTGCGGGTTATGTATTTGAGGTCTTCCTAATCTTGAACAAGTACGATTTGGTCGTCAGCCAAGTGCAACATGCATTATACATCTTTCACGTTTTTAAGGCTTATTCGAGATATATTTTAATTATTATTGTTGAGGAAAAGCAACAACCTTGTTGTTAAATCTTTTGTTAATTTTATCGTTAAGCTTCGAGTAAGCTTACTGTTAAAGTTTCTAAATCTGAACCATTTAAATTTGGATCTGTTGAATCTTGGAGATTAGAAACAAATTTTAGATTCGATACTCAGTTTTAATTTCTCGAAAATGTAGAAACCGACAAATGATTTTGAGGGACTACTAATCCAGCAAATTAATTTAATAAGGGCTTTCTGGAAGGCCGGGCTCCTCTAGGACCTTCTAGCTAAGATCTAATCTACGCTGGTAAGAATTTTGAAGTTTCTAAGATACTTAGAACTTCTTCATTAATAAATTCAACATTAGAGATGTTTAATACTCGATAAAATTAAAAAAAAATTGTAAGAAATTTTCTAAACTAAAATTTTATGATTGAATTACCCTGTAGATTAATTGTATTAATTTTGCATACCTATTTCTATTCAATATTAATTTTATAATTTTAAATAATTTCTTTTAAAAATGATAAATTAAAATAAACGAATTGGTTTAATGCGATAAGAAATTTTTGCACATTTGGTTGTTTTGTTGTGATAAAAATTACAATTAGTCGTCTCAGAAAGTTTTCTAACGCGTTGTGAACGAATGTGTTTGTTATTTTTGTAAAACTAAAGACCTTTTGTGCCTATTAAATTTTCTAAATGGTGTTTCAAGTTGGTCACTTTAGCCGTTTTTTAAGGTTAGTTAAAATTTTTTTGATAAAATCGTCAATTTTGTTTCTTGAGTCATAATGCTTTGTCATAATGAGTCATTAATTAATTTCTAAAAAATTTTTGCATATTAGTACATTAAAGTATACATACATCATGGAGATAGTAATCCTGTTTGGATTTTATATTTCCTCAACTACTTGTGAGATTTTTTAATTTTTAGAAAAATTAGGTTATTTTAAATTAATTAATTTTTTCTCTCTATGATTAATTAATGAAAATCAAAATGTTATGCATGTAATTTAAAGCTGAAAATGTCCTCTTTAACCAGGTATTTTTTGTTTTTCTCTAAATCTGATAGGTAGTGAGTAATTTCCAATAACGTAAAATAAGGCACGCAACCCATCAGTGTTAACTTAAAAAAGTTAACTTTCAATAACATTTTTCTCAAAAACTATTAAATATTTTGAAAAAGAGAATAACTTCTTTTTTATAGATAATTACCTCCTCTATAATTTTTATCTGAAAAATTGTTCCGAAAAACCAATATAAAGCCAGATATTTACAAAAAGGTTGTTTTCGTGACCTTCGCTTTCGAATAACCATTGAAGCTCACATGATATTGGTTGGGACTTTTCACATGTTTTGTAATGGTTTAATAAAGGTGTATGTCAAATTTTCCAAAGGAAAGCCTCCTTTTTGTTTAATTTGAGTAGGCTAAAAAGAAAATGACAGATTTTTGAAATTTTGACATTCTAAAAATCATAACTTCGGCCCTGCTCATCAATTATGTTTCTTCATCTAGTCATCTATCCATATATCTGTCAGTCTGTTCATCTATTTCATACTTGCTAGTTGCTACTTAATACAAGTATAATTGACAAGAGATGGCGCTTTTTCAAAATTTTCTATAATTTTTAGTTTTGAAGAAAAGTAAAATGTTTCATGCGGAGTAAAAGTACGTTTTTCAGTCGTCAGTATAGTTGTTAAACTCAAGTTTGTTTCGTCTGATAATACCAAATGACTTATATTCTAGCATTAAAATCAATTTGATTGGTAAACTTAACCGTCACAATTTAAATTAATTAAATGTTAATTAAATTTTTTTTTTCAACTTAAGGAATTTCGTCTAATTAAAAGCATTAGGCTTTTAATAATATTTTAAACAATGTTCATTTAAAATTTAATTTTCTGTAAATTGTTTGATGATAACCTCATTTAAAATTTTTTTTTGAAAATTATAAACTTTCTATTTCAAGCTTTAATCCTAGAAGATGTGATGTGTTCTAGGATTAAAGCTCTTTAGTTCTGTCACATCACCAAAGATAAACTGAAAAAGAGTTTTTTCTGAACCACAGCTCGCAAAATGGCAAATATAGGCAATAAAGGCAATATAGCCATAAAGGCAAATTATATTTTAATCCGAGAATTAGATTCATAATTCTTAGATATTGCAACGTTACACAATAAATTGATAAATTAATAAATAAAAATGTCAAAGTTTGACAAACTGTATTCACAATTCAACACAAAACTAAGTTAACCTCAAATTTGTAACGTTGCCATATCCAAAGATTATTAATCTAATTCTCGGATTAAAATATAATTTGCTTTTCTGCAGCAGAATGCTGCCCTATAAAATGATCAAGAATCGGAATTAAAATTTTACTTGATATAGGGTAAACTCTGTCGTGGGGCATATTTTATTTAATCCGGTCCTGTGTCCCGTTCTTTTTAGAGTGGGTCGTCACGCCATCTTGATTACATGAACATACAGCCCTTAGAAGCCCCGGAAAATGTGCCACTAAGTTTAAAAATTTAAGCAGCTAAAAGATTTATCCAGTCATAGTTAAGAATTTCTAGCGGTTACTAACGCTAACAGAGATCTTAACAATCAGTAAGTGGCGACTTCATCCACGCCTTTTTGGGGATACTGTTTGCTTCTTCCAGCTGTAGTGCTCTGCTTAACTTAAGTATGGGGGTGAAGTCAAAAAGTCCAATCTGCGTGCCTGATGTCATCATCGAGTGCAGCGTGACGTTCCTCGTACGAGCCATGTGCCAGCATTTAATTTATATTTCCTCTTAGCTTATCGCAAGTGTTCGAGTTGCGAGTGCCCTAGTTCTTTTGGGTATTCGCACAGTCGACCTACCTGAGACCACCAGAGCCGTCCTCGGAGTCAGCCTCCTCCTGTCCTTATCGCCCTGTGTGTGGTGGCTCTAAGAGCCGTCCTCGGAGTCAGGTCTCCGCCCTGTCCCTATCGCTCTCTGTGTGTGGTGGCCCTTTGTTGGTGGCTCTAAGAGCCGTCCTCGGAGTCAGCCTCCTCCCTGTCCTTATCGCCCTGTGTGTGGTGGCTCTAAGAGCCGTCCTCGGAGTCAGGTCTCCGCCCTGTCCCTATCGCTCTCTGTGTGTGGTGGCCCTTTGTTGGTGGCTCTAAGAGCCGTCCTTGGAGTCAGGCCTTCGCCCTGTCCTTATCACTCCGTGTGTGTGGTAGATCTTCGATGGTAAGATGTAAGGCCCAAATTTGGGGGCTTACGCAAATTTTCCTGTCTCGTCGCTCCATCGGGAGTACCAATCTAACTATACATTGGACATAAGTAAACAATTTATATTTGTACTAAGTATATACGCCATCTTAGATCCGCCATTGTGAATTTAATTTAACCCCCTGTCACTTTTTTCAATTTTTTTCTGACGAATTGCTTTTATTTCTACATGAGTAAACGAGTATGTACTTTTTTTTTATTTATTTTCTCATGCAACTGATAAAATTTTATAAAATAACGTTGTTTTATCGATCACTGCACATACAACTTACATATTACCATCTTAAAATTCCCCACTAAATCTGTCTTGCATTCCGCAGATACTTGAAGTCTAATTGCTTTAACTCGGGGATTTGTTGTAACTGCATACTACGTTAAGGTATACTTCTTATAATAAGTACAGATGATAATCTTTTGTGAACGAGCGTATAATATTATGAAGCCTCGTGTTTACTACTAATTAAAATCGCTAATACCATCCTCGAAGCGTTTTTATTATTATTAACGTAATGAAACTTTTAAATATTTTGATATCGTAATTGTTTTTTTATTTAAAGTTACGCAATTGAGCTTAATTAATTGTTATTGCTCGTTTCTCGTAAAAATGTTTGCACATTACTTCATTTTGGCGCAAAACTATTTATAGAGAGCTATTTTATTGTTTCATAACACATAAATAAATATAACCTCCGCCTTGCACTATGATATGATTGACTATTATAGCTTGTGAACTAATACCTTTTTTATTTCTAATAGCAACATTTATGATTTTCAGTGACATTCTATAGTGAGTATTACCTATGTTCAATTATTATCGTAATCTTAAAGCTGACCCTCAGAGTCATATTACTTCGTTTAGAAGCTGATCTTAACAATATTTACCATAGCAAAAGGTGTAGGGGACAAATGAAAATGTAAATAACGATGTCCATCTTGTTTATTGGTCTGAGAACTTATCTCCTACACAAAGAGGCTTACTAGACTAAAATATATTCATAAATGTTAAATTAGCAATAATTACTAGCAAATTAATTAGCTAATTACTAATTTTTTTAGTTTAGTTTTAAGTTTACAGCATGGGTCGCGTCGCGTTCAACGCAAAATATTAAAAATAATAATTAATAAAAAGAAAAGAAATTACCATCTTGATTTTTAGGTTATAAAGCAAAAATTGGTATACTTGAATTTTTTTTCTTTACCGACACGTGACCATCTTAATATATGTATTAACATAAAAACGGTGGAGGTTTTTTATACTTCTGGTTGGGAAGCTTCGCTTCGGAACGCTATCGTTGCGAATTTTCATAAAACTAAAAGCGTTTTTGTAATTTTAAAATAACAAAAGTTTTCTTTTCCACGTAAATATTGATATAAGTAATTAATTGTTTGTTGAGGACTGCTCAATTTCTAGAACATAGTCTGTTATCCTTAAATAATTTATAAATTCACAATAACAAGCGATTTCACGGTTTGTTCTCTCATTTTGGGTTGCTTAGATTCAGTTAACATTGTAGCTTTAGTTTGTATTACTACTCCATTTTACATTTACATGTTCATATTTGTGGAATAATTTACACAAGTTAGTGCTGCGCCATTTCATTTGCATTTTAATGCTGCTCGTATTAACGAACAAAAGTTTACTGTCCTAATTCATACCTTACAAAAAGGGCTCAAATTGAACCTTTTAATTAAATGTTATATTATATAACAAAAAGGAGCTGTTATTAGAAAACACAAATTATATTATTTTTATACAAGGGCTCGAAGGCTGTTTTAAGTGGCTTTTTATTTTGATTGCTCTTTTAAACTTGCCAAAAAATAATTGATAGCCTAAATATTCATTTTGGGATTGTATACTTCACATTCTTGCCTTTCTGTCTGTTTTCTTGCTGATCTTTCTACTGACTCGTTACCTGCTGAGGCTGAGGTCCTCAAACGTTCGTTTTAAATGTCTTAAAGAGCTGAAGCTATCCTCGTACAGCCCAGATTTTCTAAGAGTTATGGACCTTAAGTCCATAGGCAGGAGTTAAGCCTTAGGCAAAAGTTATCAGACCTTAATCTCCTTGTCAGACCACCAAGCTTAAGAACAAAACACTCGGGAGAGTTAATAGCGATCGTCCTTCTACTGACTCGTTATCTGCTGAGGCTGAGGTCCTCAAACTTCCCTGCTAAATGTCTTAAATATACGTCGTTTATACCTGCAGAGTGTGCCAAATTCCTAAGAACTGAAGCCATCCTGGTACAGCCCAGATTTAGAGTTACGGACTTAAGCCTTAGGCAAAAGTTAGCAGACATTAATCTCTTTCACAGACCATCAAGCTTAAGAACAAAACTCTCGGGAGAATGGTAGTGATCTTCCTAGCTTCCTTCCATCTCATCTGCGCTTTTGCAAACTTTTCTGCTTGTCTACTCTTAATCTCTACCTTCCCATCTACGTTCTTGACAACCATCTTGGATTGGATTGTGCTGGCTTTCAGCCAGTTTACACTTAGACCGATTGATCGAGCCCATTGTGCAACCTTCGCAGTCACTATTTGAACCATCCCAACTTTAAGATCAACAGAACCAGCTTAGCGGGTGGAGTGTCTCTGATTCTGACCATACCCAGCCAGTAGTCACCAAGTATCACGCACCCTCTAGTTGATACTAAGGCAGCACACGATTACATCTTCCCTTCTTTTTCTCATCTTATTCTTCTTTCATCTTGCCGATTACAACTTCTACATCTAGGGCTATCGATTAGTCCTATAGTTTGAATGTGTTTAGTGTTTGTTTAGCTAGCACTAATTGTACCAATTGCTTATTTGTATTGTCTACAGCTCGTTCCTTTTGACCATATATCTATATGAGCTTAATATTTTTTGTTTTATGAGGTTATTGAAAAGTGCTGACTGCCAGAGTCAAGGTCGGTTCAGGCCCATTCGTCATCTCATCTGCTCTCTCATTGCCTTAGTTACCTTGGTACCGTTTGATCCAGCAGATTTCAAGAGCTTTAGTTGCAGAAATGTCGTTTAGTATTGCGATGCAGTCCGATACAAGCTTCGAAGTTATTCTCTGGCGGCTCAGGGGCCTGGTATCAGTATGTGTCGTCTTGTTACTACAGGACTACCTTCTTGTCCACATTCTGACCTGCCTTATTCCTTCCTGTCTAACCTCCAAGCCTTCCTGTTTTTTTTAGCCTGCCTTTTAGTATGTTTGCCTCTCTAACTGGCTCTCAATCAGAGTGCACCTTTAAAAATAATTTACTTTGATGTAGGCATTGCTGACATTTTTTACAGATATTTACAGCCTCCTCCTTCTCTTTCCTGTTTTTGAATAATGCAATTACTAGTCCCTTTAATTCTTCTTAGCGTATTTTGAAATTACTTTATATTGAATCTATTATCAAAGCAAGTAGAGATTTTTTTAAACAAAAAATCTAATTTTGACTTTACATCTACCCACCCAAATTTTTCTAATTCAATTAAAAGACAACAACATCAATTTTTTTGAGGTTTTCTTTTGAGCCAATTTGCGATCTAATAAGTTTTATAGGTCGCGTCCGTAATATGGCTTTGCTTTTTTTAAAGGAAAATTCTTCTTTTTTTTAATTTTAATTAAAAATTTTCGCAATATTGATTTACTTATTTTATACTACATGGGCTTCATATAACAAACTTTGTAATCAGACTCTCGACATTTTCCTCATATTATGTCCAAAAAGCTCTTTTTCATACACCGTTAAAAGATCAAACTCACTTTACATTCTTCTATTTAATTTTTAACTAAACTTTACTTGAAATTTAAATATCATATAACATTAAAGCTTGTTTTTCTTATACGTTTTTAACAAATTGTCTACAACGGTTTTAAATTACGCGAACTAAAGCTTTAGAAATATTTACACGTGCCGAAAAAAAAACTATTTTAACTCTTATGATTCTGAGATTATAAGTTTCGTGTTGAAAAGTTTTTTATTTTTCCATTTTCTTCTCCTATCTTTCCGCTGTTTAACGAAAGGGTGGTTTTATACTAAAGTTCAGCATTACAATAGTAGTTTGGGTTTATGGCACGTCTTTATGGGGTTATTAAAAATACTAAGTCTTGTTCACTTGTTTCTACTGCTTCAACAATCAATATTTGAGGCTTTGAGCCACTATTTCTAGATTCATTACGTAGAGCAATAAAATTTAGCTCGCCGCCGAGATGTTGAAAACTGTAATTTCAAATTGATCGCTTTTTTCATTATTTCACATTTCGTTAATTTTTGGAGTTTATGATAATTGTCATATTAATATTGCATTATCTCCTGGTGGCCACTAAAGCAGGTCTCTATAAATAATGTTCAAGGGATCTAGGTAGTGGCTAGACCAAATAGTCTTAAATAGATAAATAGAACTGATGGTTAAACGCGAAGCCTCAGAAGAGACAGAGCTAATAGACAGACGACGTGAATTCTTGTTCATCCGGTATACATTTGTAACTTTTTTTTAAATATAATACGAATCAAAGATTAAAACCAATTATCGTGAGACAAAGTGTACACGTCATCAAACTATATTGTACAAATTTTTAATAAAATCTCTTAGGTACTCAGATGGATGCATAACTTTTGTTCAAAATGGTCCCTATTTAATATTGGTATTAAAAATGGCTGTGACCTGTCGTCTCAGCGATTTACCAAATATAGGGCATCTTTATTGACGGTAAAAATGAAGGTTTGATTTTAGATATTTATTGCTGGGGGTTCATAAGCGTAGTTTATGTTCAAATCTCTTATATATATAAGAAGCAAAACTCATGGCGAGCGATATTGCAAAAATATCAATAAAACCTACTTATTTCATTCGATTTGTAAAAAATGTTTTCCTTCACACAGACTCTTTTTTATTTATAAAAAATTTCAAGGTTATCGACATAACTGAACGGCTGTACATATTGCAATTTAGTGCAGTCATTTTATATAAATTAGTTTAATAAATTCTTAGAGCAAGGAAGCTATAAAATATACAGGGTGGTAACCACAGCTCTCGATAATAGGGATTTAATTTGTAAAATCATACTTACGTAATTTCCTGCTCTCCTGATTATTTTAGATTAAAAAGCTTTAGATAAAAGTTGTAGTTCGTAAAATTCTGAATCTGAATCAACAAACAGAATTAACTTTCCGTAATACAAGGTGGCGACTACGGTCCTCGATTAGAATGACTTAACTTTTAAAATCGCAACTTCGCGCTTTCCTGCTTCCCTGATTATATTACGCAAAAAAGTTCTCAACAAAAGTAGTAAAGAGTAAAATTCCGGATTTGTATCAACAAAAAAAATTAACTTTACATAACAGAGGAGGTGGTGACTACGGCTCTACGTAGATTATAAGAATGTTACTTGAAAATCATACTTTTGCAATTTTCTGCTCCCCTGATTACTTTAGATTAAAAAGCTTTAAATGAAAGTTGTAGGTCGTAAAATTCTGAATCTAAAGCAATAAATAGAATTACCTTTACATAATACAAGCTGGTGACCACGGCTCTCGATTAGAATGACTTAGCTTGTAAAATCATAACTTCGCGCTTTCCTGCTTCCCTGATTGTATTACGCAAAAAAGTTCTCAATAAAAGCTGTAAAGAGTAAAATTTTGGATCTAAACTTACAAACATAATTAATCTTACGGTATACAGGGGGTGGTAACCGTGGCTCTAGATTGTAAGGATTTAACTTGAAAAATCATACTTTGTAATTTCCTGCGTCCCTGATTATTATCGGCAAAAAATCTTAAAAGTTGTAGGACGTGAAATTTTGCATCGAAACCGAGGGTTCAACCGCTGTTCTGAACTTGTACACTGACTGAAGTTGAGTGCCTATGACTGCGTATTGTGTGTATGCTATGGCCGCTCTTTGACTGCAGTTGACTACCGTTGACAGCTCAATTTTTATACATGGACTACAGAGAGTGAATAACCGCTCGATCGAAACCAATAAACAAACTTAGTTTGACCACATTTTGGACCAAAAAGTTAAATAATACTTTCTGAATTTCCTATTTTCCTGATTATTTTGGGCAAAAAATATTTTTTTAACCATAATTCTTTAGCTTCAGCCCTCGCTGAAAAACAATTTTAGTAAATGCAAGAGACATTTTGTTTTTAAACTCGACAATTCGTTATTATTAATTGTAATTTTATAATGTGTTATTTTGCATTAAAAATACAAAACACGAAAAGCATAAAACAAAAGGTTTTAATTTAAATCAAAGTTCCATGTTATTTTGAACATGTTACAGTTTGAAAAAGTATTAATTTTCATCAAAAATTTTACGCTGATAGTTGCCATTACAAAAATAGCTTGAAGGCAAACCATATGGAAAATTATTTTCGTTACGCATCAGTTATGGACATTAAAACAATATTATCTCATTTTATCACCACAATGTTTTTAATTTATATTTAAAATTATTCTCTATTATTATATTAATTCCCAAATAAAATTTTCTTCTAATTGTGTCACACCTTGTACGATTATACTCCCTCCAGACCCTTTCTATTGTATCAGATACCGTCGTAATGGCATCCTGACTTATGGAATTAAATCTGCCTCTTTCAGTACCTTCAGCTCCGATTAATAGCATCCAAAAAACCTTCCAACCCACTTCGTCCCATTCCATAGTATTGCAGGATTTAACAACTACTCTTTTCATCGTACAGAACAAAATTTCCTTATATTCTTTCATAAAAAAGTTGAAGTACCTTATTCGTGGACAGCTTGAGTCTTTTCTCATCCCATCCATCTCAGGATTGGACATTGCTCCTGTACAATTGAATCTCTTCATTTCCCATCCCCCGAGCATGCTTCAACCCTATTTTATCTCTTGGTTGGTTATAAAGAGAATTTAGTTCTATGGTCTCGTTCTGTAAGATCAAATATCGCTTCTTCTTGTCCTGCTGAACGAAATTCCTTCATATCCCATTAGAGATCGCATTGATGGTATTTCTTCGTATGTTTAAATTTAAAATGGCTGCCAATATTAGAATGGAACCAGAGTCTCAAGCTTTGATTTATCTATTATAACGTCACTTGCCAATGATTATTATTATGGAAATTCCAGAAGGACATTATGACAAAGTATAAAGCTTTAGTTTTAACCTAGTAGCAACTAATAGTGTAATAGCAATTTGGACGCGCCCAATTAAAGATTAAAATCCAACATGGTGGTCGCATTAGTTTTGAAAGTTATTGCCACTGAAAAATACTAAAATTTTCATAATTTTCCCTTATGCATTATCAATTTTTAAAGCCACTATATTTAAGGTGTTGCGGATAACGAGAGTATGTACTTTCTTAGCGTTACTTAATATTGATTATAAGTGCATTTTATCGTTTCCCAAAAGGAAGAAATATAAAGAAAATGGAGAGCTCCAATGGCTATCAAGTAGACAGTTTTAAAAGGGCAAATTTAATACTAAATTATCGTTCGACACTTTGATGTTTCTTGTGGACTCAAATCAATCATTTTGAAAATAACTTTAAAGGTACGCCACTGTTTTATTTATGTAATAATTGTAAATTTACTTCCATATGTCAACTACCATCCGTGTAATGTTCAACTTACATTTTCGAGAGTAAATGGCATTTAAGCAAACAAATGTTTCCCTTTACTACTACAAACCTGTATATTTGCTCATACGATTTCAGAACGCTTTTTGTTGTGGTAACATTTATATACAAAGTGTTGATAGTTTGCAATCATCAAATAATAACGTTTGAATATTAGATTTGTCCAATTTACATATTTGTACGTATTTGATTTCTAATTGCTAAATTTTTTTATTTCTATCAATGCGCTTCAAACAAAATATATCCCTCCACATTAGCGCATTACGTGGGTTTTGGGTTGTAAAAATGTGATTTCAGTTGAAAGAACATGAAAGATGGCTAGGGGAAAACATTTTCATATCGAACCCCCGTCATTTATAGATACGTTTTTTCAATATCAAGCTAACTGTGGAGGATTTAATTTTTTACCAATATTATATCTAAGGCACGTTTATACAGAGTGGCTCATGTCATAAGTCACGTTTTAATCAATTAAAATCAATTAATTATTTTGACCACAAGAGCATACCGTGTCAACTCTGACTATGGAAGATCGGGAAGACCACGTTCGGTTTGTTCAGAAACAACATTGACCTCTGAGGGTGGCTCAAAAGTCTTTAAAAAAAAGAATTTAAAATCAATTAATTATTTTGACCACAAGAGCATACCGTGTCAACTCTGACTATGGAAGATCGGGAAGACCACGTTCGGTTTGTTCAGAAACAACATTGACCTCTGAGGGTGGCTCAAAAGTCTTTAAAAAAAAGAATTTAAAATCAATTAATTATTTTGGCTAAAAGAGCACAGCGTGTCATCTTTGCCTTGGAAAAATCTGGAAGAACACGTTCGGTTTGTTCTGGAGCAAAAATTGACGTTTACGGGTGGCCCATAAGTCACGTAACCGTTAATCAATTAAAATCAATTAATTATTCTAGCCAAAAGAGCATTACGGGTCATCTCTGACTTGGAAAGATCAGGAAGACCTCGTTCGGTTTGTTTAAAAGCAAACATTTACCTCTGAGTGTGACCTATAAGTTACGTAACCTTTAATCAATTATAATCAATTAATTACTTTGGCCGAAAGAGCATACCGTGCAATCTCTGACTTGGGAAGATCGGGAAGGCCACGTTCAGTTTATTCAGAAGCAAACATTGACCTCTAAGAGTGGTCCATAACTCACGTAACCTCTAATCATTTAAAATCAAAGGAAAAGGTCAGGAAGACCACGTTCGGTTTGTTTAAAAGCAAACATTGACCTCTGAGGATGGCCCATAACTCACGTAATCGTTAATCAATTAAAATCGATGAATATTTTAGCCAATAGACCATTACGTGTCATCTCTGACATGGGAAGATCAGGAACACCACGTTCGGTTTGTTACAAAGCAATAATTGACCTCTGAGGGTGACCTATAAGTTACGTAACCTTTAATCAATTAAAATCAATTAATTACTTTGGCCAAAAGAGCATACCGTGCAATCTCTGACTTGGGCAGATCGGGAAGCCAACGTTCAGTTTATTCAGAAGCAAACATTGACCTCTGAGAGTGGCCCATAATTCACGTAATCGCTAATCATTTAAAATCAAAGGGAAAGGTCAGGAAGACCACGTTCGGTTTGTTTCAAAGCAATAATTGACCTCTGAGGGTGACCTACAAGTTACGTAACCTTTAATCAATTAAAATCAATTAATTACTTTGGCCGAAAGAGCATACCGTGCCATCTCTGACATGGAAAGATCAGGAAAACCACGTTCAGTTTAATCAGAAGCAAACATTGACCTCTGAGAGTGGCCCATAACTCACGTAACCGCTAATCAATTAAAATCAAAGAGAAAGGTCAGGAAGACCACGTTCGGTTTGTTTAAAAGCAAACATTGACCTCTGAGGATGGCCGATAACTCACGTAATCGTTAATCAATTAAAATCGCTGAATTATTTTAGCCAATAGACCATTACGTGTCATCTCTGACATGGGAAGATCAGGAACACCACGTTCGGTTTGTTTCAAAGCAATAATTGACCTCTGAGGGTGACCTATAAGTTACGTAACCGCTAATCAATTAAAATCAAAGGGAAAGGTCAGGAAGACCACGTTCGGTTTGTTTAAAAGCAAACATTGACCTCTGAGGAAGGCCACGTTTGTTTTATTCAGAAGCAAACATTGACCTCTTAGGGTGGCCCATAAGACACGTAACCGTTAAAAAATTAAAATCAATTATTTATTCTGATTAAAAGAGCACACCGTGACACCTCTGACTTGGGTAGATCAGGAAGACCACGTTCGGTTTGTTCAGAAGCAAAAATTGACCTCTGAGGGTGGCTCATAACATAAGTCACGTAACCGTTAATCAATTATAATCAATTAATTGTTGTTGCTTAAAGACCATATCGTATCATCTCTGACTTGGTTGGTTCAGAAACAAACATTGACCTCTGAGAGTGGCCCAAAGTCACAAAAACGTTAATCAATTAATTATTCTGGCTGAAAGAGCATACCGTGTCATCTCTGCCTTAGGAAGATCAGGGAGACCACGTTCGGTTTGTTTAGAAGCAAACGTTGACCTCTGAGGAAATATGTTCAGAAAGAACCACCCGAAGACGTTCTAGCCACCTGAAATTGTCTCGACCTCTATCTCCTCTCCTCAGAATGCCTTTTAAACTATGTGATTATATCTTGTAACTTCAGAATTTATTCGTCTGTGCCTCGACCCTTCACAAAACCAGCTTGTTCAGTCTATACTTCTATATGCTAGTCTATACTTTGTGTAGCTAATGCACTATTTTTAGTTCATCTACCTAATCCTACGCTGTTTTAGTAAAACAAATCTTAATTAAAATTAGAATCTCTATAAAGTAAGCGTGGTGTGTTTAGTCTAAGGTGCAAGGTACCTAATTTTTAGAACAAGACAGACGATGGCGTCTTTCTCTGACAACACGTAACGTATAATTGTGGGAAAATCGTGGGATTAATCACCACCCTTCTCCCTTATTCAAACCAGTAGAGATTTAGAAATCTAAACGATTTTATAACCACATTCAAATAATATATGAAATATAACTCTCTTCTCATAAGTCACAAGCTCATAACCTACTTGGATTTTATAAAAATTCAAAAATAAATTGTGTTGGGAATTCTGTGTCAAATGGTTTATATATTTTTATCGATTTCTTCACACCCTAAATAAGAGTGATATGAGCAAAATTAATTGAATTATCAATCCAATCGTCGAATACAAGGACCAAAATTCTTACTCGGTATTATTTGTTCTTTTCTCTTCACTGGTAATTTTATTATTATTTTTTATTTAATTTTTCAGTTCGTTTCCCTTCCTTTCGATTCTTTTCAATTTTAGCACGTGGGAGAGATATAAAGCACGATGTATTGCGAATTAAGACGGCTTTAAGTTTATTCGAGCATTGTAATTTGAATTTTAACGCAAGGGTTTGTACAAGTCAGAAAGGGGTTTAAAAACGATTAATTTTATAAAATATATAAAATAGACATAATTAGAGCTCGTTTAAAATAGAAATGGACTTGTCAATCATTCTATCCGTATATAGCGTTATTGATGCGAAGAGTTTCATAATTTAGTAACATGCTTGGCCGTCAAATTCCAGCGTATTTTCATGCTGCCCCATTCTAGATTTGTTTGCAGTTGCTACAGACAGTTAAATACACAAGAGGGAAGTTTCGCTGTCGTGTTATTACCTAGCAACTTATGAACACGGAATCAGTGGTGTTACAGTTTAAAAAATTTGAGATTTTGTAAAAAATTCGTTATAAAGAGTCAATTCCAGCTAATCCAGGCAAGTTCAGTTTATACGTGATTTACACAAAAAGTCTTCAATTCAGTGAAAACTTATTTGGAAGATTTCTGTAGCTTACAAAATTTTCTTTAATTTGGTTTATATTTGGGCGGATTACGACAACTAGTAACGGAGTTATGGTGTTTTGAAAATTGAACGTCTTTTTCCCTTTGCATTCATTATTCGTCATTCGGTATCTTCAAAATAACTCGTAAAGTACGACCTTTGACAAAAAAACTGTAGTAACCTTTTTTAAAGTATATAAAATTAACTTTAATTTGGTCGTTTTTGGTTTTTCTACAGCAAATATTAACGGAGTTACAGCGTTTTTTAAATTCAACTCTCTTTTCACCACTCGCTGAAAACGTCATTCGATCGCCCAATTTTCAAAACTCCATAACTCGGCTAATATTTGTCTTAGTGATATCTTTAAAAATATATATTAATGGTAATTTTATAGGCTTTAGAAAAGGTCATTATAAATTTTTTAGCCACATTTATATTTTTTGAGTTATCAAGTGATAAATGCTTTACTTTTTAGTTCTTAGTACTATTATTGTTTGCATGTTATTATTTATTCCTTTTTATTGCTGTTATCATTTTCTTTATTTTTCATATTGGATATGTAAGTACATGACTTATGACGCACTGTGTATATAAAATAGATAATACGGGCTATGAACATTAAAGTGATCAAGTGAAGAGCAACTTTTTTGAACGAAGTTACTAAAATATTAAAGCTTTGTCATATTATTTATTTATTTTATAGTGGCGTATTCTGTTTTATTGGATGATCATTTTTTCAACAAAAAGAAGCTTATAGTAGGACGTAGGTATAGTCTACAATGTAGACATAACGTGTAATTTATATGTGAAACTTTAATCAACTTTTGTAAAATATATCAAAGTAGTATCAGTTTGATATTTAAAATATGTATGCATGGGGTTGTATAGAATTTTCTTGAATTTTCTTCCCTATACTTAAATTAAAATTAAGTATTATGCCAGTTTTCTTCAAAAGGTACGTTCAAAGGTATTTTAAAGTTTGTAATTACGTATTATTAATCAATAAAGTTGAATATTGATTTTTCAAGTCTTTATAATAAAAAGTTTATGCAACACATTTTTTAGTAAACTTTTACATTATGTGACGCCATTTTTAATTGCTGCGATTTGGAGAGTGACTTGAAATGCAGCAAAAAGATTACAATAGACTGTTACGTATACAGGGTGTCCAGTTGAGCCTTGCTTGGTAGAGCGAGAGAGATGCATAGGTTAAGAGCTAGGAATGGAGATTAGAATGATACCTAAATAAAAATTTGTTAAAAATATGCATTACGACGTAACACAAAATATTCTTGAGCAATTTAATAAAGTTTGAAGATAATAATTTATTATATTTAGCTCGTTGCTTAAAATATATTAATACCCAACGTATTATGGCATATATTTATCAAGATTTTCAAGCAAAAATTAACTTTTAAATTTAATATTTGAAAATGAAGTTCTTTGAACTCCCTCTTATAGCTTTGAGCTCATTTCTAATAATAATTAACATTTTATTGCTCGTAACCATTTATTAAACTTTAATAAAACCTTTATTTAACAAACATGTCAATGTTTAATAAGAAGAACTTTTAACTTTATATAAAAGCGATTCGATTCCTTTTAAATCGGCTATTTTTAGTAAAAGAAAAACTATTTGTGATGAAAGTTTGAACTTGGAAAAGCTCCCTTTGAAGAGAAAATATTTTGTTTTTTGGATCCCAACAACTTGTGTTAGTTATTTCTTTATAAGTAATAGAAATATGAAAAGTTTCTTATGGCTTTATTTCAAAAAATAACAAATAAATTTGACCAGTTTATTTTCACGTGCCCTTTTTTTTTCTTTTCGTACGTATTTCGTATTATATTGTTAGGAAAAATATATAATAAAATCCATTTATAACCCAAAAGTTTATTTCTTAAGTGGCTCAAACAAAACGTACATTTCAGAAATTTTATCCAATTTTTTTTATTTTTCCATTAGTCCAGTCGCTTTACGATTATATTATTGGGTAATTATGCTAATTACAGATCTTGGAAGATAAAATCACGCTTCTGCTGACCATAGCCAATATTACCCAAACACGAATACTCGAATTAGAGTTAGTGATAGACCACATGTTCGATTTTTTCATCGACTTCATTGCATTCTCTGCATCAGGATGTCAGCGAGGTTAACGGACGAGATACCCATAGGTAATAGTTTTTATAAAGTCTCGCTTCTGCTGACCATGTTAGGTCAGTAGTCCCCTAACATAGATACTCGAATTAGCGTTAATGAAGGGCAGTGGTAGAGTACATGTTCGATTGCTTCATCGACTCCATTGCAGTCTCTGCAACGGGGTGTCGGCTATATTATAAAGTCTCGCTTCTGCTGACCATGTTAGGCCAGTACTCCCCTAACGATGATACTCGAATTAGCGTTAATGAAGAGCAGTGGTAGAGTTAGTACATGTTCGATTGCTTCATCGACTTCATTGCATTCTCTGCATCAGGATGTCAGCGAGGATAACGCACGAGATACTCTTAGGTAATAGTTTTTATAAAGTCTCGCTTCTTCTGACCATGTTAGGCCAGTAGTCCCCTAACATAGATACTCGAATTAGCGTTATTGAAGGGCAGTGGTAGAGTACATGTTCGATTGCTTCATCGACTCCATTGCATTCTCTGCAACGGGGTGTCAGCTAGGTGAACCCACGAGATACCATTGGATAATAGTTTTTATAAACTCTTGCTTCTAATGACCATTGTTAGGCCAGTACTCCTCTAACAATGATACTTAAATGAGCATTAATGAAGGGCAGTAGTAGAGCAAGAAGTGTTAAATTTTTTCAAAGATTTCATTGCATTCTCTGCATCTGGGTGTCAGATAGGCTATAACTCACGAGATACTTTTAGATAATAATTTTTAAAAGTCTGGCTTCTACTGACCATATCAGGCCAGTACTCCCGTACTTGGATATTCGTGGATACTCGAATTAGCGTTAACGAAGGGCAGTAGTAGAGCATTATGTTCCACTCTCCCTATTTCTCACGACTTAGCAAGGTAATGCGATCGGAAAACCTACCTCAACTGAGTATAAATTAAACCTCGATAGTTGATGTCCCTGCGCCACGATCCACGATAATTGTTTGATTAGATTTTCTTATTATTTCAAAATTGTAAAGTTTCTTTTTTAAAGTATAAAATATAAAGAAAAGTCACAATTTTCCACAAAATGAGATGCTGTGTCACTAAAACTGAAAATTACAATAAATAAGTCATTTAAAAGTATCTCTCGTTGAATTTCAATGAATTTAGTGGTTTAATGAGCAAATTTAACATAAATAATGTAAACCGACGATAATCTTATCTATTTGAAAATTAAACTACACTTATAATTATTATTCGTAGTAAAATTAGCTAATAAACCACAGACGAACAACGTTTTATCAAATTCGTTAATTATTTGCATCATCATCTTTGAAATCTAAACCACACACTATTGTATAATATATATTTTTAAATAAAATAAATAATTAAATTTCAACTAAAGTTGCTCTTAATTAAAGGAGTAATTGGCTTTATCCTAAGTCTTAAGCTTTGATTTAATTTAATTATACAATTTAGCACTTAGCAAACGTATGCTGTGAATTGCTAACGAAGTAAGATACAATTTTCTTGTTGAAAACTAAAATAATTTGGGATTGTTGTACACAATTTAAAATATTTTCCATAATTGTGCGTGGAAATTGGATGCGTTGTGTCATCACGGAACTTTTCAAAAATACTGTAAGCGAATGAGAACATTTTTGTTTCGTGGCTATGGCAATGCTAGTAAGCTTGCGTGCTCTTCGGCTCAACTTCTCCTGGAAAAAGATAAATTTCAGGTTAATTAATAGTTATATGGTGGCTTTCTGGTAATGCAGATAGCCCACTGGGCTCTTGAGATTATTAGACTCACACATGGAATACTTTGGTGGCCCAGAATCAAGCTTAATAATTCTTTGAATCTCTTGACAGCACAAATGTCACGTGTAAGCGTTTTTGAGTGAGAAGCCTAAATGGGCCTAATTTTGGCTTTATAGAGGTATAATGGGGGTAAATCTCGCCCTCTATATCACAATATGGAAACCTAAACACAAAAAGATGAGAGAGAAATTAGAAGCTTTACTTCCCTTAATTACTTTGATACCAATAAAAATTAGGACGTCGATTCACCCCTCTTCTTAAATTACTTTCTTATGTCATTAATTTGTAGCAAAAAGGGAAAACTTTTATTAAGAAAATTCATGTCCCATTTAAAACACCCGTTTGCCAAGTCTTGTCTTTTTTTAAAATTAAAAAAAAACAATTTAATAAAATTAAGGAGGGAAATAATCAAAAGTAAAAGTTTATTTAAGGGTAACTCTTTTGTTTGTTGGTTATTAAGGGTATAAAGTGAGTTTACAACACGTCATACAAACACAAACTCTTATTATCCTTCCCTCGAGATGTAAATTTTCTCAATTTAAATACTTTTTCTCAATGTAACCCTAGAAGGACCCTTGAAGTTTGTCCCCTCGGTATGTGCATCTTCAGTTATAAATAGTCCCTTATGGACTGTTGATGCAACTTGTAAAGAAAATGGAGACGAAAAAACTTATGACTTTTGGGTGGAAAATATGAAAAGAGCAGTTGTAACTTGTTCGTCTTTATTTTAAGCCATCAAATATACATCGGGACCAGTAAAAAGTTTATTGCTTCCTTATTTTGAAAGTGGAAAAATTTTGTTTATATTTTATTTTATATACAATTGTTTAAAAAAAGAATAAATTTTAGGCTTAAAAACAACTTTTAGTAGCGTCGTATTATTTTACTCAAAATTCGTACGTGCAGTTTATAAAAATTCAATTTGAGAAACATATTCGCTCTAGGAGGGTGTAAGAGGAAATATAACTTACAAAATTGATTTGAATGCTATTTCTTAGCATTACAACTGTGCATGTACTAAAAATAGTATAAAGTCAGCAATTGAAAACATTGCACCCCGAGGATAGGGTAAGTTGATTGTTTTCCATATGTCCTTTGCATAAACTACAAAGCTATCTACCGCCATTATTAACATATAGATTTACCAGAAAGACTTCTGAATATTTACAATGTTTAAAATATATACAGGGTGTACTAAACGAGCCAAAATTTAACTAATACTTTCGTTATAATCTTATGATAGTGGCTTGTTATTTTTAAAAATTGTGGTAATGTCCATAGAGGATATGGTTAAAAAAAAGTTGTTGTTCTTCAAACTTCACTCCTACCAACTATAAGCGTTAAAAGATTCCCTTTAAACTACTTATTAGTCATAGATACTTTCCCTATGAGTTAATCATAGAAACTTGAACAGTGGATGGTTAGTTGTTAGTCACTTCAGCGATAGTAGTCAGTCATTAGTACCTTAACAGGGCTATGCCTATTCACCAATCATAGCTACTCCCGCATTGTTTTAGCTATTCATTAGTCATAGCTACTAATGCAATAGAAATAGATATTTGCAACACATTTCTACTACAACTATGAATATAGTTTCTGGTGAGTATAGGTTTTCTGTAGGCGGAGTAACTATTACTGTCATAGTCTGCTTCTGGGGCAGAAATAGATATTTGACAGACATTTTTATTGTTACTTCCACTATAGATATAAGTAGCTAATTTTATTAATTTATTTGTTTTAAGTTATACATAGATGAATAACAGGCCTATGACTCAAATACATATTAACGGTAACTTCTGCTTCTTTTTCTGCGGTCAGAGTAACTAATAATCAGTCATAGATACTTCTGGGGCGTAAATAAATAATTTAATTTATTAGCCCTACTTATAAAGTAGTAAACAAGCCTATGTCCAAAATACATATTCAGTTCTTCAACTTTTGTAGTAATAAGAACTAGTAACTGACTCACTGAGTAATACTCAGTCACAGCTACTTCTGAAACCTAAATAGATATCTGTATTTAATTTTCCTTCTTTATAGAGTAGTAAACAGGCCTGTGATTTTTATTTATTTTTCCTCACTTATGGAATAGTAAACAGGCGTGTGGCCCAAATACATATTTATTTCTATTTCTATTTTTGTAGTAAGAGAGTAACTAGTAACTGACTCAGTCATAGATACATCTGAAACTTCAATAGATATTTATATATTTTTTTCTTACTTATAGAGTAGTAAACAAGCCTGTGACTCAAATACATATTTAATTCTACTTCTATTTTTGTAGTAAGAGTAACTAGTTCTTAGTCATAGCTACTTCTGGAACGCTAATAAATATTTTTATTATTAGTTTTCCTTATTTATAGAGTAGTAAACAGGCCTATGATCAAGTACATATCGCCAGTGTCTTGACAATACCTCCTAAGGCCTGTAGCTCAAATATTTATTTACGGTAACTTCTACTTCTCTTGCTGAGGTAAGAGTAACTAGTACTCAGTCATAAATACTTTAGGCCGTAAAAAGATATTTTTGTTTAGTTATCCTAATTTATAGAGTAGTCAACATGCCCAAAACCCAAATCATATGTATTTATTTAACTTTCGTAGTAAGAGTAACTAGTAACTGACTCTGTCATAGCTACTTCTGTAATATTAATTGATATTTGTATTTATTTATCCTTACTTATAGAGTAGTAAACAGGGCTGTGGCCTAAATACATATGTTATATACTTTTACTTTTGTAGTAAGAGTAACTAGTACTCGGTCATAGCTACTTCGGGGACGTATATAGATATTTTTATTATTAATTTTTCTTATTTATAGAGTGCTTATGACCCAAATACGGATGTAATTCTTTTACTTATGAAATAAGAGGAACTAGTAACTGATTTAGTCATAGTTACTTCTGGAACTTAAATAGATATTAGCATTTATTTTCCTTCACTTATAGAGTAGTAAACAGGCATGTAGCCCAAATACATATTTATTTTATTTCTACTTTTGTAGTAAGAGTAACTATAGTAACTGACTCAGTCATAGATACATCTGAAACTTAAATAGATATTTATATTTATTTATCCTAACTTATAGAGTAGTCAACAAGCCTATGACCAAAACACATATCGTCAGGGTCCTGACAATACCTTCTAAGAGACATTTATGTGAAATGTAGTTAGTTACATCATTTTGCTAGGAATTTTAATCCGCATGCCTTGGTATCAACCTCCTAAGTGAAAAAATTTTTAAAACTGTTGTTTTTCGTCCAGGAAATATCTCTTCTATATGCGTGCGCTACAAGTAGGTAAACAGTTCTAATTGTTTCCGGTAAAATGACACTTGTCCAGATAGGAGGTACTGTTAGGCCACTGACGATATTTTCTTCTTCTACTACTATAGTAAGAGTAACTAGTAACTTACTCAGTCATAGGTACTTCTGGAACTTAAATAAATGTTTGTATTTATTTTTCCTTACTTACACAGTAGTAAATAAGCCTATGGTCCAAATACATACACATTTGTGCCGAATGCTTGGGATAATGGCTAGTTCACCATGTTAGGAATAACTAGTACTCACTCATAGCTACTTTTAAGATGTAAATTGATATGGTTATTAATGTGTTCTCACTTATACAGTAGTAAACAAGCCTATGGTCCATATACATACCCATATGTGCCGAATGCTTAGGATAATGGCTACTTCACCACGTTAGGAGTAACTAGTACTTAGTCATAGGTACTTTTAAGACGTAAATTGACATATTTATAAATTTGTTTTCACTTAAAGAGTAGTAAATAGACCTATGGTCCAATTACATGATAATCTGGACTTATTGCTTGTTAGCATGGCTACTTTGATGGTAGGAGTAAATATCAGTCATAACTGATATTACTTTGAGTGTAAATAATTGAATTTAAATAAAAATGCAAGACGTTGTACTGCATAAAGCTATTTTATAAAATGTATAAATATTTTACGTTTAAATAAATAAAAATGAATTTATTAAAAGAGAAAATAGTAAAAAGATAAAAATATACCTTGCTTTGTATGTTTAAAACTTTCAAAGCTTTCGAAAAGTTGTAAACTTTATAGACAAAGCATAAAATACTTAGTATAAGTGCTAAAGCCTACTATGCTTTTCTTTCACTATTTTTACGTTCATTGCATCATTGCAACGATGTACAACAAGTCAGAGAGGAAGAGAGTTCTGTTTAAATAAATAGTTTTGTTTTTGGGCTCCTAGCATCACCGGTGTTTATGTCAATCCGGTCACGTTTTAGTGTGAAAATATCAATATTGACGTCACATCACAGCGTTTATCTTCTTAAGCTAAAATTAATTTTCGTCTTGATAATTATTGGGGATGTTGTCTTAACCTAATCTATTTGTAAAAAGTTGATTGTTTTTGCTCCCTCATCGTGGCATGAGTTTATGGAAGAGAAGCACTCCTCTGGTACATCGATGGATCAAAAATGAACGATTTTAGGACCTAGGCCATTAAATGCCTATTTCTTACTAGGTCCTCTCTGATGGGACTTCTTTCGACTAACGTCATGTTAGGAACGAATTTATTTAAAATTCTCAATTGTGTATGTGATACACATTTTTCTTTCATTTCTATTTTTTGAAATATATTATAGGCTGATGAAGATTTATTACTGCGACAAAATATAATTAAAGGTCCACAACAGATTTGATGTTTTAGCAAACAAAGCAACCCTTAGTTAAGTTAATATTTATTAGAGTTAAAATTGCTTGGTTGACCAAAGATAAAAATGAAAAAATAATTTTTCGGGCCGGAAAATTCTAAATTTTTTTTGTAAATTATTTGTGACTTATATGAAAAATAAAAGTGATGTAGGTTTGACTCGAACCTCCCTTAAATCTCTCGACCATTTCATTTTTTTTATTGTTTCAAATTAAACATTAATTTAAACTTCTGCCAGATTTCATAACATGTTACATTATGGAGGTTGTTTGTAAAAGTCTTCTTATTCAATAAAAATCAAAAAAATAAAACATTCCTCGAATGAATACAGGATGGACTTTTTAGTTGAATTTGAGTTACTGTTTTAAACATCCTGTACTTTCTTTTCCCCTTTCTGTGTTCTCCTCTTTTTTTCCCCTATCCGTCACCAATTCTTTATCCCAGTTTGCTTTCCTCTTTCTCTCACCCCATCGTCTTTTGCCATTTTTGACCTTAGTATGTGCTCTATCTAGACCTTTCTTTTCCTGCATTTTTTGTTCCAACGCTTGCTCCTTTCCAAGGCCTCCTGCTTACTTATTTCCCTTCCTCTCTTTCAAACTACCTTCATCGTCTTTGTATTTGCTTCTCTACTTGCAATTTGGTCTAACCTGTGGGTAGTACCACACCTAGCAATTTTTTGTAAAAAAAAAGAGATGTTCGGAATAGTGGAGTCTGAAAATAGAAAAAGACGAAAGTTTTAGAATTTTAGATTGGCTTTTTATTCAAAAACAAATAAAAACCACCTACCTACCTATTAAACTTTGTTTTGAACTTTATTCAGATTATTTAATTTACAAGTCTGTCAGGAATAGTACCTAGTGTTTTTATTAAATTGGCAAAAGTTGCACAATCCGTTTTGTAAATAGGAAAACTCGAGAAAAATCATTACCAATGTGTGACTAAAAAGCAAAATTATAAGCTTTTTATTAGCACCTTAAAAATAAAAAAAAACGACAAACTAAAACTCAATTTATTGAAGTGGTAATTTGTTTCAGAATTAATCGTACAACATCGATCACACCAAACAAGGAATTAATCATTTGGGTAAGTTGTAAATCTTAAGTTTAATTATTTTCTTTTGTTGCTTTTAAGACGAAAATTTGTTTTATATTAGCTCACCTTTTGTTTGTGTGAGATTTTGTACAATTTTGCCTACAGGATGGTTTATGATTTAGTTGCGTGTTAAGGAGAATAGATTTTTAATTAAAATCCTTTATGGATTTACGTAAAAATATGGCCATTTATTATTTGCCTAAACGCTTAAATTGAAAATCAATAAAATCTTAGAAAAAAAGTAGAACTACATTTTTGGGGTATCGATAATTTTCACCATAGTTAACAACATCAATCTGTGGTTTGATTATCATGGTTTTAAACCTGAATATTCTTAAAAGTGCCTTTTGTGTGTTTGTTTGATATACTAATTGTACTATTTTGTAAGGGTAGTGGCGAAATCTTTTCCTGTGGGACCATCGAGTAGCACCCGAGATAAACTTAGCTAACCTATCAAGAGAGCATACAGTCATTGGGTTGTCTAAGCCCATCAACAGAGGAGAGGCGTGGTTTTAGTGGGTTATTCAGAATAAACCTCGCGGGATAGGAGAAATCCCATACTACCCTTCGTCGCCTGACATCCTAGGCGAGGGAGCTATTTAGAGGTCCTCGTACAAAAATGGCTGAGTTAATTTAGGTTAAGTTAGCATCATTTTCTCCAGCTCCTCTGTGCCGCTTCCAAGCAGAGAAATCCCATAATACTCTTCGTCGCCTGATATCCTAGGCAAAGGTATTATTTAAAGGTTCTTTATCATCACACAAAAAAGGCTTGGTTAGGTTAAGTTAGCACCACCTTCTCCAGCTCTTCGATGCTGCTTCAAAGCAGAGAAATCCTAAACTACTTAGTCGCCTGACAGCCTAGGTGAAAGTGCTATTTAGAGGTTCTTTATCCTCCTGAAAGAATAGCTTGATTAAGATAGCACCACCCTCTCTAGCTCTTTGATGCTGCTTCCAAGCAGAAAAATCCTCTAGGATTCGTTGCCTGACATCCTAGGCGAAAGTGCTATTTAAAGGTTTTTTATCCTCGTACAGAAAAGGCTTGGTTAGGTTAGGTTAGGTTAAGCTAGTACCACCCTCTCTAGCTTTTCGATGCTGCTTCCAAGCAAAGAAATCCCACACTGCCCCTCGTCGCCTGACATCCTAGACGAGCTTGCTATTTAGAGGTTCTATATCCTCGTACAAAAAAGGCTTGAATAGGTTAGGTTAGGCTAGCACCATCTTCTCCAGCTCTTCGATATTGCTTCCAAGCAGAAAAATCCTCTAGGATTCGTTGCCTGACATCATAGGCGAAGATACTATTTTAAGGTTTTTTATCCTCGTACAGAAAGGGCTTGGTTAAGTTAGGTTAAGTTAGCACCATCCTTTTCAGCTCCAAGTTGAGAAAACCCACACTACCCTTCGTCGCCTGACATCCGAGGCGGGCTTGCTATTTCGAGGTTTTTTCTCCTCGTTCAAAAAAGGCTTGCTAAGGCTAGGTTAAGGTAACTCCAGATTTTCCAGAGCTCCTTGGTGCTGCTTCCAAGTAATCAGAGAACACTGTGAACGTAGGAACTAGAATTGCTGTTGGACTTACTAAGTATAGGCTCGGTAACATTTCTGAAAATTTCTTTGGGTGTAAGTACTCTGGTCGACATCATTACTACTTCGAGACCTTAGCAGCCATTAGTACCTCTCTTTAACTCACTCTCATGCCCTATAAATTATTTATCCCATTACCGTTGAACATCATATTTTCGGTGCTGATTTACCTGGCGTTTTGCTGAATAGTTCAAGACGTAACAAGAACTTCTTTTTTTTGGCTGTGAGATTTTTCAATTTCTTTTTGGTTTTTAATATTTATTCTAAAGAAAAGAAAAGAAAAAACTTAAATTTGTTTCTCACCCAAATTTTATTTGCATAAACCCCGTTATATGTGTACTTTATTAAAATTTATAAGGGATGTCATCTTGTGACCCTCCTCACAATTCGCGATGTTGAGAGAGCTGTCAATTTTAATATTATCTTGTAGTATATCTGTAAGGAAAGTTTTTCACTAAACTAAATTAATTAAAACGTGCATAAATTTATTATTACAAAACGATGTAAAAATGGCCAATTGAAAGTTTAGATGATATTCAACAAAGTTTTGCTTAGTTCAATTAATAAAGTTCAAATTAAATGACTAATTTGATAACATCATTTTGAAAATTTTACCTTGTAGTGAGCTAACATGCTCAAAATAATAAAATCTCGAATGGATAATTAATTTGTTTTTATTTCTGCATTGTTTTGCGATACTCTCTCATGGCCTCCTCTTCTTGAAACATTTCATGTTAAGGCAACCGTACAAGGCAATGGCAAAACATTTCTTCTGGTTGGTCTTCAGATATAGTGCTCAGCGTTTGTTGTTTGGACTCTAAATTAAGACTGGAATGGAGGCCCATCAAGCACTTTCCATCGCCCAACTGATCTAGATTTAAAACTGTTGGCTCAGGCTACACTATAATTTGGGAAAAACTACTAGCGATTGTTGCATGACGTAATTTGTAAATCAGGACCTTTAAAGTTTTTTGTCGTAAGGCCTCAATTCTCTTCGAATTGCCTACGATAATTTATTCGTTTATGAATCTCAGAAGTGGGATGGATAGTACTCAATGAGTCCACCTTCGAGAACTTAAGTGTATGAGTTTTTACAATATTGCGAACCCCACCACTTGCCAAGTTAAATTGCTATCTTATTACATCATAAATTAGTGAGTATACGAACCAACGATTTACCAGTAAGGAATTTTAATGCTTATAATGTTAATAGGGCTTCCGCTTGAAAGCGGAATATCGAGTAGGTAAAACACGTGTAGGAGCTTAAACGTAGCAATCTTAGTAAGATTTTCTTGTCAAAGTAAAAGAGAACATGCCAAACTCGGTAATGCAAAAGAAATTAGTAAAAATATTAAAAAATGTAAATTACACCCTTTACGAAATAAAACTCTCATTTATCACCATCGAAAAATGATTGAATACTATTTGAAATTGTTTTGGAAAATATAATTTAAAAAAAAGTTTATGTAAAAGTTAAGAGCTCATCCGTAATAGGTAAAGAATTAGCTCGGTGTAACTGTAGAACTAATTGATGTTCTTCGAACAAAACAAGTAGGGAATCTTTTCGATTGAGTAATCAAATCTGCGACGCGGAAAACACTTAATCAACAAAAGTGAAGTTTAATACTAATCTATCCCTAAAACGCAAAATCAACCCTAAGATCGCTCTAACATAAGGCCCAAATTTTATTTATCGTTTCGGACATCAAATTGCACACCTATGAAAAGGGACGACCTGTCACTCATAATAACCATCATTAAGAATTAAATTATTTGAATTTGATAAAAGCTCTCGACTGTTGCTTGCTCCCCTATCCATTAGCAACCCCTATTTTTTTGCTATGTAATATATAACAGACACACATATGCCTCTTTATAGTGTCTTTGTATTTAGCCAATTGCCGCCAGGGTTGGTACATTAAAAATGCACCAACCTTTATGTAAAGAATTACGGTTTATTTTCCACTACATCTGTTTATTTATGATTAATTGGATTGCTTTTCAATTACCTTTTCATTTTATTTGATAAATTTTGTTTCAAAACCCATTGAAAATTGGAACTTTGTAAAACTAGAACACTTTTTGTAATTTTTAGAAAAATATTAAGCACAGTACGAGACTCAGGGAAGGTATAAAGAACTACGAGTATACAGAATAGTTGAAAGGGGAGTTAAAAATAAAAAAAAATTGGCGTGGATTAGGAAGACGTCTACGACAGTGTATTTCGCGGCTTTCTGTTCACAACATGTGTCTCTCCCGACAATAGCTTCTTAAGAAGTAATCTGGCAGTAATTTTACATCTATTAAAAACTACCTATCTAATCCAATAAAAATATTTACCCTAGTTGTCTTAATTAATTTTTCAAAATCATTCAAAATAGAAAATTGATCTGACATTAATTTTACTTTTAATAAGAATTATACTGCATAAAATTACCTATCATATCCAATAAGAATATTTGCCCTAGTTGTCCTAATTCATTTGTCAAAATCAATCAAAATAGAAAATGAGGTATTAAGCATGTTTTTAGACTTTACTCGGTCTCTTCAAACTCTAGCTCTTTGAGGATTGCTCAGAAGGTAATTTTGCTCAGAACAAAAATAATAGAGCATAAAATTCGCTATCCTCACCAATAAAAATATTTTATTTAAACATTCTATTTAATTTATGAAAAAAATCAAATATAGAAAATTGAGTAGCAAGCCCATTTTTCTAACCTTTGGTGATCTCTCCTGATTCTAGCTCCTTAAGTAGCGGTCTAACGTTAATTTTACGTTTATTAAAAATTAAAGAGTATAAAATTGTGTATCCAAATCAATAAAAGTTGGAACGCTATTCCATGTTTTACACTAATGGCAATGCTCTGTTTAATCAAGTGCAAGAAATAATTTATTCTCTTGATTATTTTAAATCAGCTTGATAGCTGATCATCAACAACGTGAATGAATTAAGTTATTAAATCGCCCAGTACGTGTATTAGAAAAATGGATAATGATTAAAGCATAAGTCGATAGTTAAAACGTAACAATTTCATCAGTTTCTTCGATAAATTACTTGTTATTGATAAATCTCCACTTAAATGGGATTAACGATATTCATCGTCCATACCACTTTTCACTTCGGTTGATGTTTCGAATAATTACACTCATTTATATCATGGGATAAAATTCGGTTATTGACCCATAATGTTCAATATATTATGATACAAATGATAATATCTCAATATATTGAAAATAAATTTATTTACGAAATTAAACATTATGTATTTCGCAGTCCAAATGTATTTGTTAATAATGAAATTATTCATACTACTACATTATTATTAATTTATAACTAAACCAATCGATATTATCTTTTTAATAAATTACATTTATTATTATGTAATTGTGGGCTTACTTATTATTGCTATTAGGAATCGGTGTTTGAATTCATTAATTATCGACTTCAACAAATCGAATTTTAGTGACCCAAGTCAAACTACAATGGGTTAATAAATTAAATTGTTGAATATTCGATTAATTGATTTAGGAATAAACATTTTATACAAAATGTGCCTATAAGCCTGTAATCACTTAATCGAAAAACAACGATCAGTCGATTATTAGATTTAGTAAAAATTATTGTGAATAGAATGCTCAATAAGTCAGTTATGGTACTAATAAATCAAGTCACCTATCGATATGTGATTAATCGATAAATAATTGAAATACTTGAATCGATTACTATTGGTGCAACGAGTGAAAAGTCTGTTTTATTGATAATATTTCAAACGGCAATGGTAAGACAAAGCTAAAAGAGGGCTAACAAAGAAAAAGAACAACGCATCCCCTAAAGCTATCGTTAAATATTATTATAATAACAAATAAAATCCTGTTAAGCAGTTTATGTAAATGTAGCAAAAATATTAGTTAATTTTTGAAATAAACAAATTTAGAACTAACATAAACAAATAACACAAAAATCAAATTTTCGTAAAAGTTGCTTTGAAAAAAAATCACGCAAGTGTAAACGTTTAACCAAAAAACCCTTTGTTTTGAGTATATATTTAACAAGCCCTGTTGATTTTGCCTTAAAATTTGTTTTACTTTTACAGTGTTGTTTAACTTTATTGTTGTAATTTGCATAGTGAATAATTTCGCTATTTCTAATTCATATAAATTAATGAATTTCATTTATTACTTAATCCGTTATTGTAATCTTTACGAGGGTAACGTTAAACTGGATATGACCATCGATTTCCACTGGCTAAGGATAGATAAAACCAAAATTTCAATATAAATTCTAATATTACGTACAAACAATAGTTGAAAGTTTAAATTAAGTAGGTAGACCCTTTTGTAAATACGCACGTATTTTACCCTATAATTAAATTGCTTGTTTTGTTTCCTCATCAATGTCTCGTGTATACAGAAAAGAATTTTTTATTTAATAAGGGATTTATACCCTCTTCATTCCCAGTTTCCTTCACCTAAACCATAACACGTTTCTTCATCATCTACTTGTTCGGTTTTCGTGGTCGTTGCCTATTTTTATTTTAGTTTTGCTCCACTCTAATCGTATTCTTGGGTATGCAAGCACTCATTCATGATCTTTGTCTCTCCATATCCATTATCAGCTGAAGTTCGATGGTTTTGCTTTGCATTGCTGTCTTGCAAGCTAGCATTTTCATGTAGACGTAGTTTCAACAAGACGGTGATCCACCACAGGTGTCGCAGAATACGTTCCTTGATCAAGCAGCGAATTAGCTTCTCACTACTACTTTTTTTTTAATACTGAGGTCCAAGTTGTTGCAGGAGGAATAGGTAGTAAATTATTGTATAAAAATGTTAAAAATCAACCTAATCAAAGCCTATGAGTGAAGTATTGGAACCTTGAAAATTGTTTCAACTCAAGAAGAGAGTATAAGACAATGGTTAGGAGCTTTTGGAAAGATTCTATAAGATTTAATTCCCGAAGGCAATTCCCTAGGACCTAAAACATTAAAAAATTTGATTATAATACAAACATGCCTCTTTAAGGCTCTTGAATTTTTTAAATCTTCGAATTTATCACTACAGTCATACTTAACGTATACCACGTTTTTTAATCAGGAGCTTTTGTATAGATTCCTTAAGATTCAGATTTTAATGGTACTTCTCTAGGACCTAAAATATGAAAAAAATTCAAATTTTAATTATAATCCGAAACTACTCCTTTGAGGCATATGATTATTTAAATCTTAGAATTTATCACTACGTCATACTTAACGTATTCCACGTTTTTTAAAAAGGAGCTTTTGGATATATTCCTTAAGATTTCAATTCTAATGGCAATTCTCTAAGACCTAAACTATAAAACAAAATTCAAAAACTTGATTACAATCCGAAACTACCCCTTTGAGGCCCCTGATTTTTTTAAATCTTCGAATTTATCACTACAGTCATACTTAACGTATTCTACGTTTTATAATAAGGAGCTTTTGTATAGATTCCTTAAGATTCAGATTCTAATGGTACTTCTCTAGGACCTAAATTATGAAAAAAATTCAAATTTTAATTATAATGTGAAACTACTCCTTTGAGGCCTATGATTATTTAAATCTTAGAATTTATCACTACGTCATACTTAACGTATTCCACGTTTTTTAAAAAGGAGCTTTTGGATAGATTCCTTAAGATTTCAATTCTAATGACAATTCTCTAAGACCTAAACTATAAAACAAAATTCAAAACTTGATTATAATCCGAAACTACCCCTTTGAGGCCTTTGATTTTTTTAAATCTTCGAATTGATCACTGCAGTCATACTTAGCATATTCCACGTTTTTTAAAAAGGAGCTTTTGGATAAATTCCTTAAGATTTCAATTCTAATGGCAATTCTCTGGGATCTAAACTATAAAACAAAATTCAAAAACTTGATTACAATCCGAAACTACCCCTTTGAGGCCCCTGATTTTTTTAAATCTTCGAATTTATCACTACAGTCATACTTAACGTATACCACGTTTTTTAATAAGGAGCTTTTGTATAGATTCCTTAAGATTCAGATTCTAATGGTAATTCTCTAGGACCTAAATTATGAAAAAAATTCAAATTTTAATTATAATCCGAAACTACTCCTTTGAGGCCTATGATTATTTAAATCTTCGAATTTATTGCTACAATCATACTTAACGTATTCCACGTTTTTTAAAAAGGAGCTTTTGGATAGATTCCTTAAGATTTCAATTCTAATGGCAATTCTCTAAGACCTAAACTATAAAACAAAATTCAAAACTTGATTGTAATCCGAAACTACCCCTTTGAGGCCTTTGTATGTTTAAGTCTTCGAATTTATTGCTACAGTCATACTTAACGTATTCCATGTTTTTTGAAAAGAAGCTTTTGGATAGATTCCTTAAGATTTCAATTCTAATGGCAATTCTCTAAGACCTAAACTATAAAACAAAATTCAAAAACTTGATTATAATCCTAAACGACCCCTTTGAGGCCTTTGCGTTTTTTAAACCTTCCAATTTATCATTACAGTCATACTTAACGTATTCTACGTTTTTTAATAAGGAGCTTTTGTATAGATTCCTTAAAATTTAGATTCTAATGGCAATTCTCTAGAACCTATATTATGAAAAAAATTCAAATTGTAATTATAATCCGAAACTACTCCTTTGAGGCCTGTGATTATTTAAATCTTAGAATTTATCACTACAGTCATACTTAACGTATTCTACGTTTTTTAATAAGGAGCTTTTGTATAGATTCCTTAAAATTTAGATTCTAATGGCAATTCTCTAGAACCTAAATTATGAAAAAAATTCAAATTGTAATTATAATCCGAAACTACTCCTTTGAGGCCTGTGATTATTTAAATCTTAGAATTTATCACTACAGTCATACTTAACGTATTCTACGTTTTTTAATAAGGAGCTTTTGTATAGATTCCTTAAAATTTAGATTCTAATGGCAATTCTCTAGAACCTAAATTATGAAAAAAATTCAAATTGTAATTATAATCCGAAACTACTCCTTTGAGGCCTGTGATTATTTAAATCTTAGAATTTATCACTACAGTCATACTTAACGTATTCTACGTTTTTTAATAAGGAGCTTTTGTATAGATTCCTTAAAATTTAGATTCTAATGGCAATTCTCTAGAACCTAAATTATGAAAAAAATTCAAATTGTAATTATAATCCGAAACTACTCCTTTGAGGCCTGTGATTATTTAAATCTTAGAATTTATCACTACAGTCATACTTAACGTAATTCACGTTTTTTAAAAAGAAGCTTTTGGAAGGATTCCTTAAGATTGAAATTCTGATGGCAATTCTCTAGGACCTAAACTATAAATAAATTGTCAAAAATTTGATTATAATCCAGAAATACCCCTTTGAGGCCTTTAATTTTTAAGATTTAATTTTTTAGTTTAAAGAAATATAGTATAATGTAGTTAGTTTGCTAACAAACACGCAAGTCTCTTCGTAATAAAATCGAAAGAAAAAAAAAGAATCAAAATTTTATTATCCATAAAAGCAAAACATTTTAAAACGTATTTTTGACTTTGGCTTTAAAACCTTTTCATAGGTAATGGAATCAAAATATTTCATCCCATCTACAATAAGGATTTTAGATTTTCCATGCATGCAACTCAAAAATGTTTAAAATTTTTATTAAGGCCCTAATCGATTATTAACCAACTTTAATAACTTTTTTTTTTTAATAATTTTTTTTTCTAATTTTGATATTTATGAATCAACAAGTTAACACTGAACTTACTATAAGGGGTAATTGGGGTGGGATTACAACACTACGAATGGAAGTAGAGGGAGTAAAGTTAGTTGGTATCTCGTGAGCAGTATCACATTGTAGGTAGGGTTCGGTGGATGTATTTGATATTAAATCGGGACTTAGCGGCGCGTCGTGCTGATTTTGGTGCAATGAACTAAATTTAGTGGTACTTTTTTTCAAAAAAGGAATAAACACTTAATGTAAATTAAATAAAACGTAAGTTTTCCAATCGTTTTTTTTGTGGTTGCACAAATTGCTTCGAAAGCGAAAATTTTCAAAATTGATGCAGTTTTCTTTTGCGAAAAACTTTTAATGGCTTGCATAAATTTCAATTTAGAATATTAATAATGATTAAAACTGTTAGAGTGAAATATGATTAAATATATTACTGAATTAATGTTTAGATAGTCCTCTAGTAACATTTTCCTCCGATGAAGCACTTTCCATTAGAATAGGTTTTCCTTAATAATTTGTGATCGAGTACGAGTAGTTAGTTTCGAATGACCTAATTGACTTAGTTTGTTTTAAAAGGGCACTTGTCAATAAGCAATTTAATTATAAAATTTGATTACTTGTTATACTTAGTAGATGAGTTAATAAATTGAAAATTGAGCTCAAAATTTCAATTTCAAACCCATCGCACACCACATCACTTTGTGCGATTATCCTTGAGCTTGTGACTTGTGAGTAAACTTTTTTTGCAACTTTTTTTAAGGGTTGAAAATAGAAATAGATAGTCTTTGCACGAACATGAAATTGTTGAAAGTGATGTTCAATTTGTAAGGTCAAAATTATTTTATTGACTGCTACAATAAAAATTTTCATCATACAAAAACGTCGAAAAGCTCCCTTTGAATTTCTATCGATTTAAACAATTTTTTTGGGTTCGTTTTGTAAATAAAAGTATTAGTTTATGTTTATTAATCATTGTTATGCGTTGTATGTCGAATTTTGGGGAAGTTTTCAACATATTGATCATTATTGTCGACAGTATAATGATTAATGTATTTTTACACTATGAACTAACTACCTGTGCTTATGAAAATTTAAATAACTAGATTTTCCCGAGGATTTTCCAAAAGTTTTAAAAGATTTTCTGTTTGGAATTTTGATGACTTTAGCTGTTATTTATAGTAATTTGCATCTACTGATGGATGAGTGAGGTGAGGAAATTATTCTGTCAGGATTTACACATGTTGATAGTTTTACTTTGTATTCGGTTATTTATTGGTCGTTTCAGAAGATTCAGCCACAGAAATACAAATTCAGAAAAACCATTTTACATTAGATCTTTGAACCTTTATGGCCTTAAGCCTTATTGAACCTTAAGGCAAATTGTTGCGACAATGAAAAAATGTCATATTCCCACAATCGCTACCTAAACAAGAGAACCTACTTTTTCGAATTCATAGTTGTTAGTAGTCATAATGACTTCCACAGTAATAAGTACAATCATTGTTTTAAAAATTACTAAAATTAATTAAATATAGCAATTACTATGGGATTTATAAATTAATTATTAATAATTAATTAGATTAATTAAAATTAATACATTAACAGGAGAAATTAATACATTATTATTTTAATGAGAATAATTACATCAGGACTATGACCCTCAACAATGTGGCAAATTTGGAAATGGACGTGGATCTAATCATGTTTGCCGAGTGCTTAATTTCAATTAGGCCCTTAGATTTAATGTCTCCCAAATACTTTTTGTGTTGCTACTTCAATTGTAAATAAAAACCCTGTCGCTGTGGTTTTACATCATTAAGTCATGGATACTTTCACTAGCAAGTTATAACGTTTATCGTATTTGGTTATGACAAATTATGCCATAACTCAGATTTAATGGCTCCTAAATTTATTCCGTGTTGCTACTTCAATTGTAAATTTAACAAAAGTGTCGTTAGGGTCGTGCATACGTACATTCGTGCAGTCATAGCTACTTTTATGCACAGGTGGTGAAATTATCGTATTTTATTATGGCAAATTATGCCATAACTCAGATTTAATGGCTCCTAAATTTATTCCGTGTTGCTACTTCAATTGTAAATTTAACAAAAGTGTCGTTAGGGTCGTGCATACGTACATTCGTGCAGTCATAGCTACTTTTATGGACAGGTGGTGAAATTATCGTATTTTATTATGGCAAATTATGCCATAACTCAGATTTAATGGCTCCTAAATTTATTCCGTGTTGCTACTTCAATTGTAAATTTAACAAAAGTGTCGTTAGGGTCGTGCATACGTACATTCGTGCAGTCATAGCTACTTTTATGGACAGGTGGTGAAATTATCGTATTTTATTATGGCAAATTATGCCATACCTTAGATTTAATGACTCCCAAATACTTTTTGTGTTACTACTTCAAGTGTAAATTTAACAAACTTTGCGTTATGGTCGTAGTTTTTTATATATTCGTGCAGGATTTAGCTACTTTAACGGGGAGTATTTGACGTTTATCGTATTTTGTAATGGAAATTATGCCATAATTTAGATTTAATGGCTTCTAAATACTTTTCGTGCTTCTACTGCAAGTGTACATTTAACCAATCTAGCGTTAAGATCTTACATATGTAAGTTCGTGTAGTCATAGTCACTTTCATGGGCAAGTCGATACGTTTATCGTATTTTATTATGACAAATTATGCCAAAATTTGACTTTTCGTGTTGCTACTTCAACTGTAAAGTTTCCAAACCTTGCTTACAGGTTAATAATACGTAGATTCGTACAGTCATAGCTACTTTTACGGGCAAGTTGAGACGTTCATCGCACTTTGTTATGACAAATTATGCTATTCGTGGCATAACCTTTGATTGAATGACTCCCATATACGTTTTGTGTTACTGCTTCAAGTGTAAATTTAACAAACCTAGCGTTAAGGTCGTACTCATAAGTGAATTCGTGCAGTCATAGCTACTTTAACGGGGAGGATTTGATATTTATCGTATTTTTTATGGCAAATTATGCCATACCTTCGATGTAATTACTCCCAAATACTTTTTGTTTTGCTACTTCAATTGTAAATTTAACACAACTGACGTTAGGGTCGTACGTTGTACATACGTACATTCGTGCAGTCATAGCTACTTTAACGGGGATGATTTGATATCTATCGTATTTTTTATGGCAAATTATGCCATACCTTAGATGTAATTACTCCCAAATACTTTTTGTTTTGCTACTTCAATTGTAAATATAACACAACTGACGTTAGGGTCGTACGTCGTACATACGTACATTCGTGCAGTCATAGCTACTTTTATGGACAGGTTGAGACGTTTATCGTATTTTGTTATAGAAAATTATGCCATACCTTAGATTTAATGACTCCCAAAAAATTTTTGTGTTACTACGTCAAGTGTAAATTTAACAAACCTAGCGTTAAGGACGTACATTAGTAAATTCGTGCAGTCATAGCTTCTTTAACTAGGAAGATTTGATGTGTATCGTATTTTTTATGGCAAATTATGTCATAATTTAGATTTAATGGCTTCCAAATACTTTTCGTGTTGTTACTGCAAGTGTAAATTTAACCAACCTACCGTTAAGGTCGTACTTAGTTAATTCGTGCAGTCATATCTACTTTCACGAGAAGAATTAGACGTTTATCGTATTTTGTTATGACAAGTTATGCCATAACTTAGATTTAATGACTCCCAAATACTTTTTGTGTTACTACTTCAAGTGTTAATTTAAAAAACCTAGCGTTAAGGACGTACATACGTAAATTTGTGCAGTCATAGCTTCTTTAGCGGGGAGGATTTGATATTTATCGTATTTTTTATAGCAAATGATGCCATAATTTATATTTAATGGCTTCCAAATACTTTTTGGTGTTGTTACTGCAAGTGTAAATTTAACCAACCTAGCGTTAAGGTTGTACTTACGTAAATTCGTGCCGTCAAAGCTACTTTCACGAGGAGAATTAGATGTTTAAATGTATTTTGTTATGACAAATTATGCCATAACTTAGATTTAACGTCTTCCAAATACTTTTCGTGTTGCTAATTTTATTATAATTTTATCAAACCTGGCGTTAACATCGTAACATCGTGTAAATTCGTGCAGTAAGAGCTAATTTCACGGGAAAGTTGAGACGTTTCTCGCATTTTGTTATGACAAATTATGCCATAACTTAGGTTTAATGGCTCCCAAATACTTTTCGTGTTGCGAGAAGTACTTCAAGTTTAAATCTTAACAAACCTGGTTCTGAGGTCGTACTTTTTTATATATTCGTGCAGTATTAGCTACTTTAACTACTTTAACTACGTCAAATACTCTCATTATTTGACGTTTATCGTATTTTGTAATAGAAATTATGCCATAATTTAGATTTAATGGCTTATAAATACCTTTCGTGCTTCTACTGCAAGTGTACATTTAACCAATCTAGCGTTAAGATCTTACATACGTAAATAAGTTCAGTCATAGTCACTTTCATGGGCAAGTCGAGACGTTTATCGTATTTTGTTAAGGCAAATTATGAAAAATTTGATTTAATGGCTCTCAATAACTTTTCGTATTCCTACTTAAACTGTTTTCCAGGTTTGTTAATACGTAGATTCGTACAGTCATAGCTACTTTCACGGGCAAGTTGAGACTTTTATCGAATTTTGTTGTGGCAAATTATGCCATACCTTAGATTTAATTACTCCCAAATACTTTTTGTGTTGCCACTTCAATTATAAATTTAACAAAACTGACGTTAGGGTCGTATATACGTACATTCGTGCAGTCATAGCTACTTTTATGGACAGGTAAAGACGTTTATCGTAATTTGTTATGACAAATTATGCCATACCTTAGATTTAATGACTCTCAAATACTTTTTGTGTTGCTACTTCAAGTTTAAATCTTAACAAACCTGGTTCTAAAGTCGTACATTCGTGCCATCATAGCTACTTTGACGGGCAGGTTGAGACATTAATTTATGGTATTTTGTTATGGCAAATTATGCCATAACTTGAATTTAGTGGCTCCCAAATACTTTTCTTGTTGCTACTTCAAGTGTAAATCTTTACTTACTAAGATCGTACATTCCTGCAGTCATAGCTACTTTCACCATCAGGTTGAGCTTTTTATGGTATTTTGTTATGACAAATTAAGCCATAACTTAGACTAGGTCATTTTTTAACAACACTGTGATGTAATGTTGTAATTTCATACCGTTCGCTTCTTTAATAACATCATTTTTTAAATTATAGTTTTTTTACTGTAGTAAAACGTTATATTGGATATTTACTTAAATCTTCATACAACGAGCATATTATACAGAAAACGTTGAAAATAGAAATCCCACAACATTCTATAGATAAAAAATAAACCTTCAGCTTCAAGTACGGCATAAGATATACATTTTGAATCTTTTATTTTATTGGTTATTAAAGCAAAAAAAGTTCTAAATAAATAAATTCCCTATTTTTATATACCGGGTGATACCTAAGAAAATAGCTTGCTTATGAAAACATATTTTCGTAACTCTCTTCCAGTAGTTACTTAATTGCAAATGCAGAAACCTTGTAGGTGTCTCTATCGGGAGTAACTATGACTACATCTCCTAAGAAGGTTGAAGCTTAAATGTCGTTAAGAAACAACACAGTTATTTTTACAACGGGGGTGGCTGTTGTGGGTTCTTATAAACAGTCCTCTTCTGTAGTGATTTTTACCAAGTGATTAGGGGAGGAAAAATAAATTTTGACGTGTTGTATCCCTGTGTTTTAAAAACCAATCTACACCCGGTGTGCCATAATAGGAATGAGGCAAATTAAATTTATCAATCTCACGACCACAGTCAATATTCAATCGAAATCTCTTAATCGGCTTTGCAGCTCAATTCAGAATTATTCAATTAATTGAACAGGGATATATTTTAGTTGCTAAAATAGGTACCTACTCTATTTAAAATTGTTATAATAAAACTTTTTATATAATGAACTTGTAAAGCTAAGCTTTTGGATTGCCTTCTTTATTATTTAAAAACTCATCACCTCCTTAGACTTTAGACAAAAAATGCTTTCAAAACTTTTAAAAGTTTGGTAAAAAGTCATAATGTACCTACCTTTTTAGGTTAAAGACATATCTTTTCATGTAATACCTACGTTTATGTAACTGTTGTACTTGTAGTAAAATAAAAATAAAAAGTTTTATTATAGCATAGCTCGTTACAAAAAATGGAACAAATAAAGAAAAGCAATTCATACTAAATATGCCTAAGAATAAAAGAAACTTTTTTGTTAATTTATGACTTGAAAAATTTTCTTTTCGATTAAATCAATCTATGAACTTAAAAAGCTGCGTCCACATAATGCAGATCGGCTAAACATGAATCGTTAGAAATAAATCTGAAAGGATCAAATTCTTGCTTGTGAGCTGCTCTGCATATCACTAGTACTCGCATCAACTCTACTTAATGTAAAGAAGTGTTACGCGGCGAATTGGCATCGATGTACTGTATGTCCTGTTGATACAGACCCACGACTTATCTTGGGTTGTTCAGCTTTTCTTAGCGGCAACGTTTGACACATTTGGAACTGCGTTCATTAGGTGAAGGGTTCAAAACCGTTAATACAGTTAAGAGGACGCCAAAAGGATTCACTTTTTAGCCATTGTCACTTTGTGACGATTTTGAGAACCTTGAAACCAATAGAGTAGAAAAAATCTTAGCTTTTAATTAGTATCTTGATGGATTTTGATTAGTGATTTCATTTTTCGAAAAAAATTCATTTAAACGGTCGGATTACATAATAATAAATTGTGCTCGTTTCAATTATAAAGTTATTTGCAGCTGTTTTATAACGCTCTTTTAACATTTTAATTAAATTTGCAACAATTTAAAAATAAATTTTGTACAAAATAAAAAATTGTAAAATATCTCTTTTTATAAATGTATTATGTAAGAAATTAAAAGTGACATTTACTCTTAACACGAGTAATTGGAGGTGTCAACAAGGTAAAACGTGGATGACAAGTTGGCAGGGAATTAAGAGCCACTTAAGAGGCTGTTGTTTGCTTCAGGTGCTATTAGATCAATTGGTTTAAGTATTCAAGAAACATTTTTCATTTGAAAAGTGGAAAAAAGCGTGTTTTAATTAGTTTATTATTATAAAATACATAAAAACAATTAAAAATACAAATATGTGGTGAAATTTTACAGTATACCTCTTTTTAATACTAACACTTGTCTCTCTAATAGCCCATCTCTAATTAAAATTTAATTTTAAAATAATTATTTATTAAAGTTTTGATACAATTTATTTGAAATTTTAACTACAGTTTAATGTAATTAAAAATTTAATTTATGGAATGTCTCTAATTTAGGAGTTTTGTTTAATTAGAGATGGGCTCATTATTTGTTTTTTGTTTTAAATAATAAATGCAGTTAAATAGAGCTTGATATTTTAGGCTCACGACTGTTTATTTTCTTTAGTTTTATTTGCTTTTTATTTTTATCTCTTATTAATCACGGTTATATCACTCCTTAAGGAGCTACAAACGGGAGAGAAACGGTATGTTGCGAAATGCGACTTATAAGTAACTTATATTAAGCATAGTAGCATAGATTAAGTACAGCAATTAGGACCAATATTTCAATGGGTTGGATAGATAATTTTCTGCTCTATACTTTCTATTAGAAGTAACAAATTTAAATTTTAGATTTATAAGCATAGATTAAGTACAGCGATTAGGACCAATATTTTTAATGGTTCGGATAGATATTTTTGGCTCTGTGCTTTTTATTAGAAGTAACATTATCGTCAGATCAGTCCTTATGGAGCTAGAGTCGGGAGCTCAATGTCGCAAAATCCGGCTTATAAGTAGCAAATTTAAATTTTAGATTTATAAGCATGGATTAAGTACAGCGATTAGGACCAATATTTTTAATAGTTCGGATATATATTTTTTGCTCTGTGCTTTTTATTAGAAGTAAGGTTATTTTCATATCAGTCCTTATGGAGCTAGAGTCGGGAGCTCAATGTTGCAAAATCCAGCTTATAACATAAGTAACAAATTTAAATTTTAGATTTATAAGCATAGATTAAGTACAGCGATTAGGACCAATATTTTTAATGGTTCGGATAGATATTTTTGGCTCTGTGCTTTTTATTAGAAGTAACATTATCGTCAGATCAGTCCTTATGGAGCTAGAGTCGGGAGCTCAATGTCGCAAAATCCGGCTTATAAGTAGCAAATTTAAATTTTAGATTTATAAGCATGGATTAAGTACAGCGATTAGGACCAATATTTTTAATGGTTCGGATAGATATTTTTGGCTCTGTGCTTTTTATTAGAAGTAACATTATCGTCAGATCAGTCCTTATGGAGCTAGAGTCGGGAGCTCAATGTCGCAAAATCCGGCTTATAAGTAGCAAATTTAAATTTTAGATTTATAAGCATGGATTAAGTACAGCGATTAGGACCAATATTTTTAATGGTTCGGATAGATATTTTTGGCTCTGTGCTTTTTATTAGAAGTAACATTATCGTCAGATCAGTCCTTATGGAGCTAGAGTCGGGAGCTCTGTCGCAAAATCCGGCTTATAAGTAGCAAATTTAAATTTTAGATTTATAAGCATGGATTAAGTACAGCGATTAGGACCAATATTTTTAATAGTTCGGATATATATTTTTTGCTCTGTGCTTTTTATTAGAAGTAAGGTTATTTTCATATCAGTCCTTATGGAGCTAGAGTCGGGAGCTCAATGTTGCAAAATCCAGCTTATAACATAAGTAACAAATTTAAATTTTAGATTTTTAAGATTAGATTAAGTACAGCGATTAGGCCCAATATTTTTAATGGCTTGCATAGATAATATTCTGCTGTATACTTTTTATTAGAAGTAAAATTATTGTTTGATCAGCCCTTATGAAGCTAGAATCGGGAGACCTATGTTGCAAAATCCGGCTTAATACCTATTTTTTTAACTTTGTGATGTTTTTTCATAGAGCTGTTATTTGACTTATTCTATATCCCCTTTTTATGTCTTTTATATAACTAGAAAGATTCTTGAGGACAGCTAAAGTACGTGCACAAAAAGTTGATGAAATAAAACAATTCTTAACATTTCTTTCAAATATTTGTATTCAATAATACCCCAATAGTTTTTTCATGTAAGTAGTAGAAAGAAAACTATTTTTTACTTTTGCTCCTATAAGCTTTTGACTTACATTGGGGGTCTATTAGGATTTGGATCTGGAAATCCACAATCATCATACAGTTTACGCCAAAAACGCAGTTCTGGCAGATTCGGAACTGGACTTTGTACTCTTAAAGTCGAATTAATATTTAAATAATTCTGCCTCGTTGTTAACGTTGGCCATGCAACATTTTGGAGTAATTCTTCTGGTTCGGGAGTTGGATTTCTAAAATCAAAATTATTGTTACTTAATATTTTTTAAATTCTTCAATTACCTCTTAGCAGCAAAATTATACCACATGGTCACCATACGTTGCCGAGTTAATCTATCCGCAGCTGTTTCGTTGGGATTTGCACCAGGCGCATTTTGAGGATAGGCCAAATACAGTACCTCTTCATAAACTGCTACGCCTCTAGCTATAAATTTGAATTACAAATATTGATTTTCTAATATTTAAAACTTACGTCTCAAAAGAGCTTCATTTCGACTTCCAACGTAGGAAAAATAGAAAAAATAAACTGGAATTTGACTTTTGAAATAAGAAACGCTTTCCAAAATTCCTACTATAAATTCTTCATTATTATAGTACTGAAAGTAAAAATAAAATATTCCTAATATAAAATAAAGTTACAAATTATGAGTTACATGTATCCATTCGGATGGGTTGGTGTAGTTTCCATCTGGAAAGTATCTGTTGGTGATGTTTCGAAGTGTACTGTTGAGACATGGAGAACCTTCTGGGATATTCATTTTTAGTGGGATTAACGTTGTTTCTGGACTAGTTTGATACTCGTTGATGTCGTTACGGCCGCTCGTGATATCTACGATTTCAAAAACTTACATCTGTCTAAAGCTACATTCCTAACTTACAATAAGCCCAACAATATTCAGCTGGTTGACTGGTAAATCCTATCATTAGAGGAACTTTAGCATATTTTCCCCATCGAAGCAAATCGTAAGGAGATTCTGTTAAAAACGACGTATTACTTTGTATTTCAATTATTATACTATATGGCTGAACACCCCATGAAGTAGTAATGTACTCCTAGTAATTTTTCAATGGTTATTATTTTTATGTTTGTAATTTTACATCTCGTACTTACAACAACAGTATAATTAAGTGCAATTCTAATAAGAGTTTCAGCATCAATTGCTTGTAATTGCTCCACTATTTCTGCATTATCAGTACTATCAATACTTAAAGCGTCTAGTAACAATCTAGTGTATAGCAATGGATTTCGTTGTAATGCCCCACCAAGTATTGGATTTCCAGTTTGGCTTATTACTCCAGAAAAAAGACCTGTGGTGACTTAAATTAACCAAAAATTACAAGTGCAGTTTATACAACCTCTACTAAGTGGGGAAAACATGTGGAAAGTGGCTGATACTCCCCCAGTAGTACTTCCAAATAAGGTTACTTTGGAGGGATCTCCACCGAAGTACTCGATATTGTTTTGTAGCCATTTTAAAGCTTGCACTTGATCTTTCATACCCAAGTTACCTTTAGCATTATCGTCTAGAGTAGTAAAAAATCCAAAAACGTTTAACCGGTACTCGATTTCGACTATAATGACAGGTTGTTCCATAAAATAATCCCAGCCTGTAGTGATGACAGATTGGCCAGCCCAACCTCCTGTATGCAGCCAAACCATAACCGGCATTTGTTTTAAATTATTTGCTTCCTGTAATGGGTAAATTAGAAATTAAAAATTATGCTTTTAGGCTTACCGTTTTGGGTACGAAAATGCTCAAATATAAACAGTCTTCACTTCCAATAACACTAGTATCATTATTTGGATCGAATTGCATACAAGGAGCTCTAAGTCGGTATGCACATTTTGTTTTTGTCCACGATTGTGGAGGTTGAGGTTCCTAAAACAGCTTACTTAACACAAAAAATATAAATTTACAAACTCATACTTTAAAACGTAAATTTCCTAGTGGCGGTTTGGCATAAGGTATACCTTGGAAGGCGTAATATTCGATGCTTGAATTGGCTCGACTTGTTAAAACTCGTCCACGTATGGGGCCATATTGAGTGGCTCTGATTGTTTTTGACTGAAATGATTTTTTTAATTGTATGAATTGATGTAGAAGACGGGTTAAAATGAAGGCTGTTCTAGCCAGTTTACAATTTGCAACTGACACGTTAAATACTAAATTTTTACTGAAGTAGTAGTCCTTTGAAACACATAAATCATAAGTTAAGTAACTATAAGTTTTAAAGCGTTCTCATCAAGCTTAGAACTTAAGCGTGGAAGATTTCGTGTCACCCATCTTGTACGAGTAGTCTCGATTTGTCGCTATGTGACTTCCATTTATACGTCTAAAGCCTGCGCCACATACACAAGCTTGGCTTTCGGTTTAGCCTATGGAGGCGGCCTGCACACTGCACAGGCCAAAATGGAGCATCTGGACATCGTTCAGGTGGTCTGCTGCTTAAATAGCGGCCTGTGTATGTGGTGCGGCCTTTAAAGAAGGTCCTTCGGTACTATTGCTTGCAAAATGATGATGACACTAGTTTCTCTCATGATGTGAGTTTCTAGACAGTTAGCTTTATACCTGAACGCCAAAGAAGACTTTTTCATTTGATAACATTTAATTTTTTGTTATTTGATGAGTGGTGTTCAGTAACTCGTGAACAGATGATGTAAAATTGTCAACTAACTTCAAACATTTCTGGTACTAAATATAATATAACTAGTGCATTTTACCTTTGCCTTGCAGAGACCTAACGCACATAAAACCAAAATTGTTTTAAGCAACATTGTAGAGAAGACGTGTCGAATTTGTTAAGTCTCAGATACTTATATGCCGGCTTATCGCTTAAAATAAGGTTAATTTCTGTTTTAAATATTTTTAAAAATTAAGTACATCGTTTAAAGTCTTCATTACCTTTATTAATATACGAAGTTTTGAAAAGCTTATTGACCTGTAGTAGATATTTTGCATTAAAATACCATTAATGACCTAAATACACAATCGGTTTCATTAAATTTTTGTTGGTTGAAAATCACGACATATTATTTAGAAAAATCAGGAGAATAAGAATTACTTTTTTCACCACTTCCACTAACTGATTATAATCTATTTATTAATTAAGCATCTACCTAGGGTCCAGTCAGATTAAATAGCGAACTATTTGGGGTGTTCAAGCTCATAAAATTTAAGATAGAACCCAAACTATTGCAATATAGCAGACATATAGCATAAAGCCACGTTCAGACGTGGAGCCTGCCTAATGTAGTTCTCAAGAGAAAATTCATCCCTTTTATTTCTGAAAGTCCTTTAGTTGAATTTCATGGAGTTTTTGCCTTTAATTCTAAAAACTGAGATGACCTAACATCGTTTTTGTACTCTGCTTACTTCAGTAGATTATACAGGGTGTCCCGTAAAGGATGGGACCATAAGAGTCACTTCACCTAACTTTTACAGTTTGTTGTAGCTCTAACTTCGTTATCTGTGAAATTCGTTTTCGCTGTTACAATTAAATAGGGTTAATTTTTGTATTTAAATAACCTGAAAGCATAAATTTTTATAAAAATAAATGCATGTCAGCATATCACCTTTATTAGTTATTACTAAGATTTAAAAATTTTAAAAAGCTCATTGACCTGTCGATAATTTGCAGATAATTCAAAATGCCATTAATGACCTAAATACACAATCAGTCTCATTAGCTTCTTTGTTGGTTGAAAATCATGACATAAATTTTAAAAAAGCAGGAGAATGAGAATTACTTTTCTTACCACTTACCACTTACCTACTACTAATTGATCAGAATCCAATTATTGCTTAAGCATCTACCTAAAGCAGGGAATGAGAATTACTTTTCTTACCACTTACCACTTACCTACTACTAATTGATCAGAATCCAATTATTGCTTAAGCATCTACCTAAAGCAGGGTTTTCCCAAACTGTAAAATTTGAAAATTAAGATAGAACCCAGTCTATTGCAATATAGTAGGCATATAGAATAAAGTAAGTTCAGAGTTGGAGACTGTACTGTACTGTAATTCTCAAGAAAAAATTCATCTGAATAGGTACATCCCTTTTAATTTTGAAAGCTCTTTAATTGAATTTTATGGAGCTTTTGCCTTTTATTCACGAAACTGAGACGGCCTAACAACAGTTTTTGTACTCTGCTTACTGCAGTAGATTATACAAGGTGTCTCGTAAAGGATGGAACTATTAAAGGCACTAACCTAACCTTTACAATTTCTTTTCGCTTAACTTCAAAATCTGTGAATATCGGTGAATTTCTAAGGGGCACCCTAGACGTTCAATATTATCACGATATTTGGATCACGATACGGGATCGCGATATTTATTGATCGTGTAGGGTAAGATATTGACAGATCGCACTATGGATCTCAAATTATCCGGATATTTTGAAATCCAGCTTCAATACAAGATATATCGCGATGATATTAAGTGTGTAGTAGGCTCAAGCGATATTATTATTTCACGTCATTGAATATAAACCTCACGTTTGCATCACGTTAGTCAGCAATTACCTACTACCAACAGTACCAACTACCCACCATCGTGAATAAAGATCCATTCGAAGGTGACAACGTGGAAGAGGCGGTGCAAACGAATGATTTAAAAGACTTAATCCTTAATTTTGAAAGTTTACCCGATCTGTGGCATACGACAAACAAACAGTATTCCAATAAAGTGAAAAGGGGCATAGTAAAGTACATTTTGGGAATAAGAAGCGCCTAAGGCAAGGTTGGGGTTCTTACCCATAACAAAAGCCATTGTGTACCTACCTCAAAGCAGGTAGTTTCACCTTATTCCCAAAATGTACTATACATTACAAAAATTTAAAAAAATTTCTATCCTTCGCAAAATAGCGTAATGTTTTTGGAAAACCTGCCAGTCTTTCTTTTGCTGTAATTGATTTTCTCATTAGCGTATCTTATTTTTTAAGTGTGGGGTAATCAACTAAAGAAGGTTTATCTTTCTCGTTTTTGTAACCATTTTTTTGTCCAGCACCTTCTACGTTGAGCTCGCCTTTTTAATGCCATTGCTAAGGCAATTGCTACAGAAGCTTTAAAAAAAATTTTGTTATCCGTCATGATGACGTTTCTCAAACACAAAACAGCAACGAACTGAGGCGCGATCCACGATTTATATTGATTGTGTAGGGTTTCACTTGATCCATCAATATTGGTGCGATCCATATCGTGATAAAATCACGATCCGTATTGAGCGTCTAGGGTACGCCTAAAAGACCATTGAAAAAAAGCAAAATGAGGTACCTAGGTAGGCACAGTCAGCCTCACAATTATTGGCTACCCTGGTTATACGCCAGTGTGATTATTAGCCAACAACGACAAAAGAACAGAAGAAGAGGTTGTTGATTTACTACTTGTTGGCGAAATAAAGTTTAAGTAATGGGTGTTATGATGGTTAACGTATAGCCAGGGTGGCCAATAATTGTGAAGTTGACTGTACCTACTCTAAGTTCACATACATAAAAGCAAAAACTTTAATTTAAAATTTATTTATTTATACATATAGACTTTGGCTTATATTGGGATTATATTAGGATCTGGATCTGGATAACCACACTGATTATACAATTCACGCCAAAAAGGCATTTCTGATTGCCGTGGAATACGAGTTTGTATTCTCAAAGTCGAATTAATATTCAAATAACTCTGCCTCGCCGTTATAGTAGGCCATGTAATATTTTGAAGTAATTCTTCAGGTTCGGGGGTCGGATTTCTAAAATCAAAATTTTAGTAATTTTATATTTTTTGCATTCTTCAACTACCTTTCAGCAGCAAAATTGTACCATAACTGCACCATACGTTTACGTGTCAGTCTATCTGCAGCGGTTTCGTTAGCATTAACTCCAGGGTAATGTTGAGGATACATTACATACAATAACTCTTCAAAAAGTGCCACGCCCCTTGCTAAAAGTTTAAGCTGTAAAGATATATTTTCTAATATTTAGCACTTACGTCTTAAAACAGCTGCATTTCTATAACCAACGTATGAAAAGTAGTAAAAATAAAGTGGAATTTCATTTTTTAAATAAGAAACAGTTTTCAAAATTTCCACTATAAATTCCTCCATAGATACGTACTAAAAGTACAAAAGTTATTTTCATAAGGTGCAAAAAAAGTTGCAATTAGTTACTGGTATCCAATTATATGGGTTGGTATAGTTTCCATCTGGAAAGTATCTGTTAGTGATGTTGCGTAGTGTGGTGTTTAAACATGGATCTCCTTCGGGAATATTCATTGCTTGTGGAATTAAAAGGGACGGATCATTTTGATACATATTAATGTCTTCACTATCGTTTTCAAAAACTACAATTTTAAATTTTGTGTTGGTCAAAAGCCAAAATTTACCACTTACAACTCCAACAGTATTCGGCTGGTTGACTGTTAAAACCCATTATTAGAGGAACTTTGGTAAATGTTCCACTTAGAAGCAAATTATAAGGTGATTCGCGTATAAATGATGTATTACTGTGCACTTCGATTATTGGAGCAAAAGGTTGAGAATCGCACCTACCGTGGTAGCCCTAGTAGTAAATCAGTGGTAATTAACGTTAGTAATTTTGAATAAAAGGAGTGATCAACTGAAACATGTTCGATCGTACAGAAAAAGATCCCACTTTTAGGAAGCTACCGAGTACCGTCCGTGAAGACTTCAACTGGGCCTTGAACGACTGTAAGACAGTACACATTTAAAAGTATACCCCCAAAGACCTATCACATGGTCACAAATCGCTTGTGTATGTGTATGAGGGCGGGGGGAGTCTAGATTTTTCGCAATGGCTGATTCATTAGAACCATTATTAAAATTAAGGCCTAAAAGATGCGCTGTTATAGTGGTTCAACAAACATTTCTTACGAACGGTATCCGTAAGCTGGATTTATATCGAGATTTCTATCAACTACTACTACAATAAATTGCCCCTCTGTTTCCTTAAATATTTTTTAAAATGTAACTTTTCACCCTTTCACCAACCGTTCACCCTTTTGTACGAACTTACTACAACATAATAGTCAAGGGCAGTCCTAATAAGCGTTTCAGCGTCAATTGCTTGTAACTGTTCAACTATTTCTTCATTATCAGTGCTATCGATGTTCAAAGCCTCTACCAAAAGATTAGTGTACTTCATTGGATTACGTTGCAATGCAGAATTACTCTGTGGATTTCCAGTAGTTTGACTTATTGCACCAGAAAAAAGATCTACTTTAAATTATTAAAAATAACAGAAATTAAGTTTAAACAACCTTTACTAAGTGGAGACAACATGTGGTAAAAGACCGATGTTCCTCCAGTACCACTTCCAAATATAGTTACTCTAGAAGGATCTCCATTGAAGTATTCGATATTGTTTTGCACCCATTTTAAGGCTTGTAGTTGGTCTTTGAGGCCCAAGTTGCCTTTTGCGTTATCGTCAAGAGTAGTGAAAAATCCAAAAACATTTAAACGGTACTCCAAACCAACTATGACGAATGGTTTTTCCATAGCATAATCTGCAGTTGTTACCCCTGCAGTTCCGGAAACCCAATTTCCTCCATAGAACCATACCATAACAGGCAATTTTTCCAAATTATTTGCAACCTGTAATTTTAAATTTAGTATTTTAAACTTATGCTTTTATAGGCTTACTGTTATAGGTATGAACACACTCAAGTATAAACAATCTTCGCTTCCAACAACATTAGTACTATTATATGGATCAAACTGCATACAACGATCTCTGGATCTCAATGCACATCTCGTTTTGTTCCATGACCGAGGAGGTTGAGGTTCCTAAAAGTGTTGACTTTAAAGTTCAAACAGTCGAGTCGGTATTAAGGCTTAAGTTAGCAAACTTAGACCGGCCTTAGTATTCAATTAAATATTATTTCATAAACTCACTTTAAAACGTAATTTTCCAAGTGGCGGTTTGGCATAAGGCATACCAGGGAAAGCAATATACTCTATGCTTGAATTGGCTCTACTTGCTATAACTCGTCCACGTACGGGGCCATATTGGGTCATTCGAAGTGTTTGTGGCTGAAATGATTAATTTAGTTGAATGAATTGATATGGAAGACGAGTTAAAATGAAAGCTGTTGGAACCAGTTTACAATTTGCAACTGATACATTTCATACCAAATTTTTATTTAAGTAGTAGTTGCTAGCAAAAATATCCATTCACATTTACCCACGTTATCTAAGTAAGTGTCTATAGAGAGTTTGCTGATACAGTCTACAAAAACTCACTTTGACTGTACTTTAAATCGCTATAATGTCATTTACATCATCATTAGTTTTAACCTTCGCATGAGCACGTAATTTTGTTGTACTAGTGGTCAAGAGTTACAAATGTAACTTTTCGGTTTCGGAACCTTCAGAGGTTCTCAGGGAGGTTACTAGAGCCAAGTAAAGTTAATGAAATTACTGTAAATGAATCAAAAATGCAATTGAGGTCTGAGGATTACTGAAAGCTCCTGAGCGGTTGTAGGTTTAAAAAACTTATTGTGAGGGGGTTATATTTTATATAATGTAAATATATAATTATTAGAAGTTAAGTTCAATTATTGCAAATAGTTGCTGGGAAGATAATTTTTATGTTCTTAAACAGTGTAAATTAAACCATGTAGATAGCACTACGTCGTTTTATTTATTATTATTAACAACTACAAAGACATTACAGTTGCGACGAGGATGTGATTGTTTTTGACTTAGTAACTAATTTTAAATAAAAAGAAATTTTTTCTTTTGGCACATCATTGCATTTATCATAAAAAGCTAAACTCAAACATAAAATAACAAATGCAGGTCCGTATTTCGTTTTGAAAAATATAAAATTGCTATCGACTTTGAATCACCGTGTATAATAGAATTTAATATCGCAAAATTTCAGAAAATGAGTGGATATTATGAAGAATTTAAGTTTTTATCAAATATCATGCCAAATTACAAAAAAACTTATTTTTCACATTTGTTTTGCATTTACGAAAAGGCGGAGTTATTCAAAAAAAATTTACCCTGTTACTATAGATTTTTGCCTTTTGTGTCATCTGACTCATCAGTGGACAAATTCGAAGATTATTTTTCTATTTTCGTAGTTCTGTATGATCGCTCCTATTATTTGATGAATGGTGCTCAGTAACTGGTAAACAATTGATGTAAAAATTGTCGACTAACTTTTCTGGTACTAAATATAATTTAAATTATGCATTTTACCTTTGCCTCGCAGAGAACTAACGAACATAAGAACAAAATTGTTTTAAGCAACATTGTAGAGAAGACGTGTGGAATTTGTGGAACCCCAGATACTTATAAGCGGGCTTATCGTTTAAAATAAGGTTAATTTCTTTATTTAAATAATTTTAAAAATGAAGCACTTCGTTTAAAGTCTTTATTACCTTTATTAATATGCAATTTTAAAGTTTTAAAAAGCTCATTGACCTGTTGATATTTCACATTAAAATACCATTAATACACAATCAGTCTCATTATATTTTTGTTGGTTGAAAATCACGACATAAAATTAAAAAATTAGGAGAATGAGAATTACTAAAGACCACATTCGCTTGATCAGAATGTAATTGTTGATTAGGCATCTACCTAGAGAAGGGTTTCCGAAACTGTGCCCCATCGGAAGATAGCAAATGCTCTACGAAAAAATATTAATAAAAAAGCTTTAATGATTATGACATGTGTCATTTCTGCCCTTAAAATTAAAGTGAGCTCTATCAGATAAAAAGTTTATGAAACTCTGATCTAGAGGGTCCAGTAGGGTTATATGGGGTTAAATAGGCTATTTGGTGTGTTCAAACTCATAAAAATAAGATAAAGCCCCGACTATTGCAATATAGTTAGTAGGCATATAGCATAAAGCTATGTTCAGACTTGGAGACTGTCCAGGGCCGTAGACAGACTGTGTTATTATTATTAGGGTAGGATCAAAAAATTTCAAAGGAGGCTGAAACGTAAAATTAGGGTTTTCTGTCTTCTCGTTTTGTATAAATCTGTTGACCACTGTAGAATGGAAGTTTTTGTTCAAGATTTGCAAAAATTTGACTATCTCAAAATCAATGTTTTCTTTTTCGGCGCCAATAATTAGTAACTTATCGTGTTATTATTATTATTACAAAATCCGAAGGAAACTCTAGCTAGAACAGACTTAAAATTTTCCAGAGCAGGATCAACCTGCCCTGAGACTGTCTACTGTAATTCTCAAGAGAAAATTCATCCTTTGTATTTCTGAAAGCTCTTTATAGTTGAATTTCTTGGAGTCTTGCTCTTAAGTCACAAAATTGAGACTGCCTAACATCGCTTTTGTACTCTGCTTACGTCGGTAGATTATACAGGGTGTCCCGTAAAGGATGGGACCATAAGAATCACTTCACCTAACTTTTACAGCTTGTTTAGATTAACTTCGTTATTTGCGATTTTTTTTAAATATTAGGTTATTTTCGGGAAGACCATTCAAGAAGAGCAAAATAAGGTAACTAGTCTACGTTCACAAACATGAAAGAAAAAACTTTGACTTAAAATTTATTTATTTATACATATAGGCTTTGCCTTATATCGGGATTATATTAGGATCTGGATCTGGATAACCACACTGATTATACAATTCACGCTAAAAAGGCATTTCTGATTGACGTGGAATACGAGTTTGTATTCTCAAAGTCGAATTAATATTCAAATAACTCTGCCTCGCCGTTATAGTAGGCCATGTAATATTTTGAAGTAATTCTTCAGGTTCGGGGGTCGGATTTCTAAAATCAAAATTTTTGTAATATAATATTTTTTACATTCTTCAACTACCTTTCAGCAGCAAAATTGTACCATAACTGCACCATACGTTTACGTGTCAATCTATCTGCAGCAGTTTCATTAGCATTAACTCCAGGGAAATGTTGAGGATACGCTAAATATAATAACTCTTCAAATAGTGCCACGCCCCTTGCTAAAAGTTTAAGTCATAAAGATACATTTTCCAATATTTAGCACTTACGTCTTAAGACAGCTTCATTTCTACTACCAATATACGAAAAGTAGTAAAAATAAAGTGGAATTTCATTTTTTAAATAAGAAACAGTTTTCAAAATTTCCACTATAAAATCCTCCATAGATATGTACTAAAAGTAATAAAATAATTTTCAAAATGTACAAATAATGTTGCAATGAGTTACTGGTATCCATTCGTAAGGGTTGGTGAAGTTTCCATCTGGAAAGTATCTGTTAGTGATGTTGTTTAGTGTTGTGTTTAGACATGGATCTCCTTCTGGAATATTCATTGCTTGTGGAATTAAAAGCGACGGATCATTTTGATACATATTAATGTCTTCACTACCGTTTTCAAAAACTACAATTTTAAATTTTGACTTTGTCAAAAGTCACAATTTACAACTTACAACTCCAACAATATTCAGCTGGTTGACTGTTAAAACCCATTATTAGAGGAACTTTGGTAAATGTTCCACTTAGAAGTAAATCATAAGGTGTTTCGCGTATAAATGATGTATTACTGTGCACTTCAATTATTGGAGCAAAAGGTTGAGAATCGCACCTACCGTGGTAGCCCTAGTAGTAAATCAGTGGTAATTTATGGTAGTAATTTTGAATAAAAGGAGTGATCAACTGAAACCTGTTCGATCGTACAGAAAAAGATCCCACTCCTAGGAAGCTACCGAATACCGTCCGTGAAGACTTCAAATGGGCTTTGAACCACTGTAAGACAGTTCCATATTTGTAAGTATACCTCCAAGAGACCTATCACATGGTGACAAATCCCTTGTGCGTGTTTATGAGAACAGGGGAAGTCTAGATCTTTCGTAATATGGCTGATTCATTAGGACCAATAATCAAATTAGGACCTAAAAGATTCGCTGTTACAGTGGTTCAACAATCATTTCTTGTGGACGGTATCCGTAAGCTCTCTAGTCAGCTGGATTTATACTACGAACAATAAATTGCTGCTCTGTTTCCCTAAATGTCTCTTAAAATGTAACGTTTCCTCGCGATTATTAAATTGGTTCACGTTTCATTTGTTCACCCCTCGTACAAACTTACTACAACAGAACGATCAAGAGCAGTCCTAACGAGAATTTCAGCATCAATTGCTTGTAATTGTTCAACTATTTCTTTATTATCAGTGCTATCGATGTTGAAAGCCTCTACTAAAAGTTGAGTGTACTTCATTGGATTTCGTTGCAATGCGGAATTACTCTGTGGATTTCCAGTTTGACTTATTGCACCAGAAAAAAGATCTACTTTAAATTATTAAAAGTGACAGAAGTTTCAACAACCTTTACTAAGTGGAGACAACATGTGGTAAAAGACAGATGTTCCTCCAGTACCACTTCCAAATAAAGTTACTCTAGAAGGATCTCCTCCGAAGTACTCGATATTGTTTTGAACCCATTTTAAGGCTAGTAGTTGATCTTTGAGGCCCAAATTGCCTTTTGCGTTATCGTCAAGAGTTGTAAAAAATCCAAAAACATTCAAACGGTACTCCATTCCAACTATGATGAATGGTTTTTCCATAGCATAATCTCCAGCTGTTATCCCTACAGTTCCGGAAACCCAATTTCCTCCATAGAAAAATACCATAACAGGCAATTTTTCCAAATCATTTGCAGCCTGTAATTTTCAATTTATAATTGTAAATTTATGCTCTTATAGGCTTACTGTTATAGGTACGAACAAAGTCAAGTATAAACAATCTTCGCTTCCAATAACATTAGTACTGTTATATGGGTCCAATTGCATACAACGATCTCTGGGTCTCATAGCACATCTCGTTTTTTTCCAAGGCCGAGGAGGTTGAGGTTCCTGGAAGTGTTGACTTTAAAGTTTAAACAGTCGAGTCGGTATGAAGACCGATCTAAGTTACTACCGATCTAACTTAGATCTGACAAGACTGGCCTTAGTACTCAATAAAATATTATTTCATAAACTTACTTTAAAACGTAATTTTCCAAGTGGCGGTTTGGCATAAGGCATACCAGCAAAAGCAATATACTCTATGCTTGAATTGGATCGACTTATTGAAGGTCGTCCACGTACGGGACCATATTGGGTCATTACTACTGTTTCGGACTGAAATGATATTTTAGTTGTATGAATTGATTTAGAAGACGAGTTCAAACAAGTCAGTTGACAATTTGCAATCGAAACTTTATAATACTTATTTGTTTTATAAGGAGACAAAGTGACGTTTTGTGACAAAACTACTTTGACTCTATATAAAACATTTTATTTTTTCTGCAAACGTAAAGCGTAAAACTGAAAATTTTGATTTTTGAAAGAGCATCATCTCTTGTCAATTAGTTCAATTGTCAAATATTTCTTTGCTGACAACTTTTCGGCTTCGGCGCGAAAGTTAAACCTCATCGTTACCTACTGAGTGACACAAAGGCGACTTTTTCTGACGTTTGAAGAAAAACTATATTTTTGCTAAAGTAAGAGTTGCTAGCGAAAATCTTTAGTAACATCTACACACATACACATATCCAAGTGCCTATAGGGAGTTTTCTGATACAGTCTACAAAAACTCACTTTGACTGCACTTTAAATCTTATAATGTCATTTACATCATCATCAGTCATAAGCCGCCTCCAGCACGCTTAAAACTTGGGAATGAGTCATTGGAACAGATAGGGTGGATGATTTCGTGTCACCCATCTTGTAGTCCCACTTTGTCACTACATATTATTTGTATGTCTTATGCCCGTATTTATAAAGCGATCTCGACTCGATCTCGTACTCAAGCACGAGATCGTGGAATTGAGTACGAGCAAGTGCTTGAGATCGATTTATAAATACGAGCATTAAAGGTCTTTCGGTACCACCGCTTTCAGTCTGATGATGCCCAGCGGTTTAAAGCAAAGCCCGTCATTTTTCTCGGGCTGTGCCTCCCTAGACAGTTAGGTTTATACCTGAACGCCAAAGGAGACTTTTTCATTTGATGAGTAACTCAGTAACTCGTGAACAGGTGATGTGAAAATTGTTGACTAACTTCAAACATTTCTGGTACTAAATATAATTTTAAGTAATGCATTTTACCTTTGCTTTGCAGAGACCTAGCGAACATAAAACTAAAACTGTTTTCAGCAACATTGTGAAGAAGACGTGTTGAATTTGTAGAGACTCATATACTTATATTCCGGCTTATCGTTTAAAATAAGGTTCATTTCCGTATGTAAATGATTTAAAAAATTAAAAACTTGGTTTAAAGTCTTTATTACCTTTATTAATATACAATTTTATATTTTTTAAAAGCTCATTGACCTGTCGATATTTCACAAAATAATTTAAAATACCATTAATGACCTAAATACACAATCAGTCTCATTAAATTTTAGTTGGTTGAAAATCAGGACATAAATTTAGAAAAATCAGGAAAAAGAGAATTACTTTACTAACACTTCCACTTGATCAGAATCTAATTATTGATTAAGCATCTACATAGAGCAGGGTTTTCCAAACTGAGCTCCGCCGTAAGATTAGCAAGTGCTCCAAGAAAAAATATTAATAACAAAGCTTCAATGTTTATGTCATTCCTACCCTTCAAATTAAAGTGAGCTCTACGAGTATCAGAGAAGAAATTTAGGAATCCCTAACCTAGAGGGTCCAGTAGGGTTAAATGGGGTTCAATAAACTATTTGGTGTGTTCAAATTCAAAAAATAAGATAAAGCTTAGATTATTGCCATATAGTAGGCATATAACATAAAGCTACGTTCAGACTTGGAGACTGGCTAAAGGCCGTTGTAGCCACACTATGTCATCAGCTCATCAGGGCAGGTTAAAAAATTTTCTAGAGAGGCTGAAAGCTAAAATTAGGGTTTTCTGTCTTCTGGGTATCTATAAATCTGTAGGTTGGAAGTTTTTTGTTCAAGTTTTGTTAAAATTTCTCAAAATCAATGTTTTCTTTTTCGGCGCCAATAATTAGGAAGTTATCGTGTCATTATTATTATTACAAAATCCTCTGGCTGAAACTCTGGCTAAAACAAGCCTAAAATTTTATAGAGCAGGCTTAGCTTGCTCTTGCTGTCTCTCTCTCTTAGCTAGTTGAGTTTTTGTCTTTAATTCCCAAAACTGAAATGAGATAACATAAAATAATTTTAAAAATTAAAAATTCGCTGAAAGTATAAATCAATGTATATCATTCTTATTACTAAGATTTAAAAGTTTTAAAAAGCTCATTAACCTGTCGATATTTTGCATATAATTTTAAATACCATTAATGACCTAAATACACAATCAGTCTCATTAACTTTTTTGTTGGTTGAAAATCACGAGGAGTATGAGAATTACCTTTTTGACAACTACCTCTACTAATTGATTAAGCATCTACCTTAGAGTCCAGTAGGGTTAAATAGCGAACTATTTGGGGTGTTCAAGCTCATAAAAATTTAGATAGAACCCAGACTATAGTAATATAGTAGGTACCTACAACCTACATAGCATAAAGCCACGTTCAAACTTAGAGACTTTCTACTCTAATTCTCAAGAGAAAATTCATCTTTTGTATTTCTGAAAGCTCTTTATAGTTGAATTTCTTGGAGATTTGTTTCTAGTTCACAAAATTCAGACGGCCTAAAATCGTTTTTGTACTCTGCTTACCGCGGTAGATTACAGAGGGTGTCCCGTATAGGATGGAACCATTAGAGGCACTAACCTAACCTTTACAATTTGTTTTCGCTTAACTTCGTAATCTGTGAATCTTTTTTTAATATTAGGTGAATTTCTGAAAGACCATTGAAAAAAAGCAAAATAAGCTACCTAGGTAGGTACAGTCACCCCCTGGTTATACGCCAGTGTGATTATTAACCAACAACGACAAAAGGACAGAAGGAGAGGTTGTTGATTTACTACTTGTTGGCGTAATAAAGCTACCTTACAATTTAAGTAAGGGGTGTTATGATGATGGTTAACGTATAGCCAGGGTGGCCATTAATTGTGAAGCTGACTGTACCTACTCTAAGTTCACATACATATAATCAAAAACTTTAATTTAAAATTTATTTATTTATACATATAGGCTTGGGCTTATATTGGGATTATATTAGGATCTGGATCTGGAAAACCACATTCATTATACAATGTACGCCAAAAAGGCATTTCCGATTGATGTGGAATACGACTTTGTACTTTTAAAGTCGAATTAATATTCAAATAACTCTGTCTCGGCGTTATAGTAGGCCATATAACATTTTGAAGTAATTCTTCAGGTTTGGGGGTTGGATTTCTAAAATCAAAATTCGCGTAATTTCATATTTTTTGCATTCTTCAACTACCTTTCAGCAGCAAAATTGTACCATAACTGCACTAGACGTTTACGTGTCAGTCTATCTGCAGCGGTTTCGTTAGGATTAGCTCCAGGGAAATTTTGAGGATATGCTAAGTATAACAACTCTTCAAAAAGTGCCACGTCCCTTGCTAAAAGTTTAAGTCATAAAAATACATTTTCTTATATTTACCACTTACGTCTTAAAACAGCTTGATTTCTACTACCAACGTATGAAAAGTAGTAAAAATAAAGTGGGATTTCTTTTTTTAAATAAGAAATAGTCTTCAAAGTTTCCACTATAAATTCCTCCATAGATTTGTACTAAAAGTAAAAAAATAATTTTTAGAATGTACAAAAGAGTTGCAATTAGTTACTGGTATCCATTCGTAAGGGTTGGTGTAGTTTCCATCTGGAAAGTATCTGTTAGTGATGTTGCGTAGTGTTGTGTTTAGACATGGAGAGCCTTCTGGGATATTCAATGTTTGCGGTATTAAAAGCGACGGGTCATTTTGATACACATTGATGTCTTCACTACCGTTTTCAAAAACTACAATTTTAAATTTTGTGTTTGTCAAAAGTTATAATTTACAACTTACATCTCCAACAATATTCAGCTGGTTGACTGTTAAAACCCAATATTAGAGGAACTTTGGTGAATGTTCCACTTAGAAGCAAAGTACGAGGTGATTCGCGTATAAATGATGTTTTACTGTGTTTTTCGATTATTGGAGCAAAAGGTTGAGAATCGCACCTACCGTGGTAGCCCTAAATGTAAATTAGTGGTAACTTACGTTAGTCATTGTAAGTAGGAGGAGTGATCAACCCGTTCGAGCGTCCAAAATTGTTACAAAAGTAAAGAGATCCCATTACCTAGAAAGCTACCAAATACCGTCCGTGAAGACTTCAACTGGCCGTCAAACCACCGTAAAGCCTACACCATACACACAGGCTTGCCTTCCGGTTTGGCGGCCTACACAGTGCCAACCGGAGCGTCTGGATAGCTTTCAGGCAGCCAGTTTGGCTTGTGCAGGGCGCTTTCTGGTCGCAGGCGGAAGATAAGCCTGTGTGTGGGACGCGATCTTAAGATAGTTCTATATCTATAAGTATACCCCCAATCACCTATCACATGGTGATAAATCTCTAGTGTGTATATGTGTGAAGGAGGGGTAGTCTAGATCTTTCGCAATAGCTGATTCATTAGGACTTATTAAAATTAAGACCTCAAAGTTGCGCTGTTACAGTGGTTCAACAAACATTTCTTGCGAACGGTATCCGTAAGCTCTCTAGTCAGTTGGATTTTCCAGCGATTATTAAATCGGTTCAGATTTAATTTGTTCACCCCTCGTACGAACTTACTACAAGAGAATAATCAAGGGCAGTCCTAATAAGTGTTTCAGCATCAATAGCTTGTAATTGTTCAACTATTTCTTCATTATCAGTGCTATCGATGTTAAAAGCCTCTACCAAGAGTTTAGTGTACTTCATTGGATTTCGTTGCCATGCAGATTCACTCTGTGGATTTCCAGTTTGACTTATTGCACCAGAAAAAAGACCTACTTTAAATTATTAAAAATAACGGAAGTTTCAACAACCTTTACTAAGTGGAGACAACATGTGGTAAAAAACCGATGTTCCTCCAGTACCACTTCCAAATATAGTTACTCTAGAAGGATCTCCATTGAAGTATTCGATGTTGTTTTGCACCCATTTTAAGGCTTGTAGTTGGTCTTTGAGGCCCAAGTTGCCTTTTGCGTTATCATCAAGAGTTGTAAAAAATCCAAAAACGTTTAAACGGTACTCCATTCCAACTATGATGAATGGTTTTTCCATAACATAATCTGCACCTGTTACTCCTACAGTTCCGGAAACCCAATTTCCTCCATAGAACCATACCATAACAGGCAATTTCTTCAAATTACTTACAACCTGTAATTTTAAATGTAAAATTTCAAATTTATTCTCTTATAGGCTTTTTTTATAGGCTTACCGTTTTAGGTACAAACACACTCAAGTATAAACAATCTTCACTTCCAATAACGTTAGTACTGTTATATGGATCAAATTGGGTACAACGATCTCTTGGTCTCAATGCACATCTCATTTTTTTCCATGGCCGAGCAGGTTGAGGTTCCTGAAATTGTTAATTTTATAGTTCAAACAGTCGAGTTTACACACGTGTGGTACAAAATAAAATATTAGTTCATAAACTCACTTTAAAACGCAGTTTTCCAAGTGGTGGGGCGGCGTATGGTATACCTGTGAAGAGTAGATACTGTACGCTTGAATTGTCTTGGCTTGTTAATACTTGTCCACGTACAGGACCGTCTTGGGTCATTCGAACCGTTTCTTTCTGAAACAAAATTTTTTGATTATAAAATGAGGCCTAATCGAGCTCATTTGTTTAATATCAATCGATATTTATTTTGTTTTAAAAATATTGTAGACAATGTTATGTCAGTATCACTCGTTATTCAACTCTGATGTTCGATAACGCTCGATACTGATGTAAAAATTCTCGACATTACTTCCAACATAAAGAGAGCATTTTACCTCTGCATTCGAAAGATTAAACAAACACAACACCGAAATGGCTTTCATAAACATTTTAGTGGATAGACGTATTGATGTAGAGGCATGGATATTTATTCCTTTCTCGAAGGGAGGTGGGGGGTGGTGTATGTAACAGGGTGTCACATTTATTTAAATGTGCATATATATTTATTTTAATGATGTTGCCGTAAGTTAGTTTGCTTATCGGGTATAATTATTGACATAAATAAATAAATAAATAATTAACTAACTTAATTAACTCTTAAATCCAATTTTTCGCCACCGTCAGTTTGTATAAATTTAAATATTTATCAACGTAAGTATTTCTTTGCTCATTGTTATAGCGATTAGGGCAATTATTTTAGCGGCTGGGATACATAATATTATGCTATTTAATATTTAATAGATGTAAAATTACCGTGAGATCACTCATTAAGGAGCTAGAATTGGGAGAGAACACCGTCTTTAACAAAATTCGGCTTAATACATATTTTGTAATTTTTGATTCATTTCCAGAGATTAATTATGGCGATTAGTACATAATATTTTTGGAGGTTCGGATAGATAATTTTATGCTTTATAATTTTTATTCGAGGTAAATCTGCCGTCAGATCGCTGCTTAAGGAGCTAGAGACGGGAGAGCTACCATATATTGTAAAAACTTCACTAATACAATATATTTTCTTATTTTGGTGTGTTTTGATATATTATGGTTACTATGACTTATGACAACATGGAATAATTTTATAAAGGACAATATATGCTAATGTAGTGGGTGTATTAGGTATGGCGATAGTGAACGTGTTTTAAATGGAAAATGAAGTATGATTTAGAGGGAGGGTCAGGTCATTTAGTTTTAAGATTTATTAGTTGCATTTCTCAAAAATATATAGTGAATTTATTTAAAAAAATTAAGCAAAAACATAATTAAAGGTTAAATATGTTACTAAAAACCCTTAAGATTTTACAAGTAGATTACGTGCTTACTATGAATTATTGTCGTGTTACTTTCGCTATGTGTATACTTGTAATTTATTAATGATACAGGGCGACAATAATTTCCTTTACAAATGTGTCACTTTTTATAATAAATTAAATTAATAAAGTTTTAAAATATGCGTAATAAGAAAATACGACAGACGAAATTTTCTTTAGTGCTCGTATCGTAATACAAAAAGCTTTTGACATAAGAAACTTAAAGCTTTTAAAAAAAAGGTAAAGCTACTATGTTTTAATATTTTAAAAATTACACCCCTAAATTTTTTGGATGTAAATTTTTTTTAAATAAGCCCACAAATAAGTTTTGAAATAGAGGCTCCAATAATTGAATTTGTACCGAAGCTAAACAAAAAGTGTCAATATTTATGTTGTTATTAAAACTTCATTATTTTGTAAAATAAAATTGTTTTTCCACCTATTATCAACCCTTTTTATAACTTTAACAACTAAAGAATTACCTTATTAAATATTTATAAGGAAAAAATAATACAGTGATTTAAATCTAAAATAGTGAAAACTCTAACGTGATTTGGAAAAATAGATAAAAATATCATAAACATTAGTTATTTCGTTAGTTAGTGACCTTTTGTTCCATTAAAAACAAACTACGTTATTAATTATTTACATAAAAAAAAATAATTCGCTGGTGGTTTAACATAACAAAGATTTTGAATACTGTAGTTTTAAAATAAAAATAATAATCATAAATATTATTTTATTTTAATTAAACAAGAAAAAGCCCAACGTTTTGATTACTTACCATTAATACCTCTAGCTACTCTGTATTCATTTCCATTAATTTTTAAAATGAATGCGCGCACCTTTTTATTAAATTCCCTAAAGGAAAAGAAAATGTTACTACATAACTTTAACTATGCTGTCACTAAAATGGACAATTTTGTTGATTGATCGGCACGTGCAACCCCCCCGGTTAAAAAAAATTATAACCAATTTAATAAACGACGCAATTATAATTTTCTTTATAATAAATGACGAAAACAAAAATATTTTATTAATTTTCTTTGTTTCATTTTTGTTATTAGTTTCTTCTACATTTTAAAAAAAATGAGGAAATTCGGAAATTGTTTTTTTGGTACATAATACATTACATTCTACTTTACTAAACGAGTTTTTACTTATTACAAATTAGTAGTTAAGTCACAGAAGGGATGGGAATTATCTCCACCCCAGTAGGTATATCGCTCCCTGCTTAGACTACTCCTAGAAGACAGTACTCAACATTTCAGTTTTTATCTAGAGTTTATACTCCATATACAACAATAAACAATGAACCTAACAGGCTCATTATATACAGAGTGTTAAAAAACAAGAGCTGGAGTATCTAAAAGCAATTACTTTTTAATCAAATCCCATTGACGAAAGTTGACACACGTTCGCTAAATAAAATTAAATTACATAAAAGAGGTAAATTGTTTTTTAAGGAAAAATATTCTAAAATGTTAATTACTGTTTAAAATAAATTAATTTATATTTAGAAGGAAGCTTTTGTTACGGCAATTAATTACAACAATCTCAAAGATTAGATATATGAACACTTCAATTAGTTCGTAAGCTTTAATAACATTATTAACAAACTGAAACATAAAGTAGAGCTCTTCTTCCTTAACAAAACAAACACCAAAATAACTAACTTGAATTTATAAGTAATTTCAATTTGTAAGGCTTTTCGATGAAATTAAAATTAATTACGAAAGTTATTTGAAAGAATGAAGAGATGTCGAGGGACCATTGTGCTCGCTTACCTTCTTTTTAGCAACGTTGATGGGTATGTAGAAAATAAAACAAAAATTGTAATATATAGAAAAGCTGATATTGAGAATACAATAGAGAAAATATGATGGAGTAATAAAAGAAAAAGAAAATATTTAGCAATAAGAGAAATGAGATCAAGAGATGTAGTTGAAAATTGCATGTCATTTTGTAAACCGTTCTATTGCTACTGTCATTAAAGTTGCATAATAATTTACTATAAATGTTACATTTTATGTAAAAATAAATGTAAACAATACAAAGTACAGTATTACAATCACACCACGCCATGATCAATAAATATTTAAGTAATTATTTTTCATTTCCAGTTGCTTTCGAGTAGCTTCAGAATAATCTTGAAATTTATGCTGAAAGGAACTTCTGTCTCGACATAGTCACAAAAAAACTCTAACCCTTCCGCCAGAATTCTAGAGCGCAGCCTATAAGGAAGTGTAGGGTGGCTCGATAAATCATGGGCCAAGGAAGGCTCTGTTTGGAATTATCGATCTAATTAAGGGGCCTTTATGCTAGGAGTCAGCTCTCTCTTCATTTTACAGCCAGAATCTAGAATCAGATGTAGGAATGCACCCTTAAGAAGTCAGTAATGTGTAGGTGTCTCGAGAAGCTTCAGAAAAATCTTGAAATTAATACTCAAAAGGTAATCTAAGTCTAATGTACATAAGAAGGTCCGTAGGAACTTTTGGCTCGACAGGAAAGAGTGCTAGCCCTTCCGCCAGAATTCTAGAGCCCATCCTATAAGTCAGTGTGGGGTGGCTTGATAAACCATGGGTTATGGAAGGCTCTGTTTGGAAGTTTTGATCCAAATAAGTGGCATTTAGGTTAGGAAACAGCTCTCTCCATTTATACCTAGAATCTAGAATGAGATGCAGGAAGACATTCTTAAAAAGTCAATAATGTGTAGGTGCCTCGAGAAACTTTATAATAATCTTGACATTGATACTCAAAGGGTAATCTAACTCTAGTGTCCATAAGAAGGTCCGTAGAAACTTTTGGCTTACCATGGGTAGGAATAAGTGCTAGCCCTTCCGTAAGAATTCTAAATCATAAATCAGTGTGGGGTGGCTCGATAAATGATGGGCCAAGGAAAACCCTGTTCGGAAGTTTTCGATCTAAATAAGTGGCGTTTATGCTGGTAGTCAGCTCTCTCTCTCTCTCACACTATTTTACACCTAGAATCTAGAATCAGATGCTTCGTCCTAAAGGTATTCTTAAGAATTCTTATTCTTAACGATATATAAGCGCCTTGAGAAACTTGAGCTCCCCGATCTTCATCGGATCGGCTTGAAACACCATGTCTTTTCCTCGTTCGAAATGATTTGACGAATCCTTTAGTGTCAATTGTCTGTCTTCCCATAGGTAGTTGACCAAGTGATCAGGCTGTTGCCAATTGAATCAGCTTTTTGTTATAAAGGGGTTCTCTGTCAGCTTTTAGCAAATCGATTACATAAGCGTCTTCCAAATCAGCGTCATAAATTAAATATTTCCAAAGTCTTTGCACCGGAATTACACAAAGAAAACTTGGCCTACTTGATATTCACATGTGTAAACGTTGGTATGACTGTGTTTCGTTCGTTGATTAAAACGGTTGTTTCTCAAGTGCCAATTTAAAAAGTTCACTTAACATCCCCTTTAAATGGAAGTTTAATGTTTGAGGGAAGTATTGATGGTTGACTTACCTAAGTTTATGCACTTTACATAACCATCTCTTGTCATACTGATCAGAGGGTCATTATTAACATCATCCTTAGATTGAGAGCACTTGAACGAGATAAGAGTGTTGTTGCAGCAGTAAATCGATAAGATGCAGTTGAATATTAAGATTTTTCTCATTAAAATTTTTTTTCCAATTTCCGTAGAACGATATTATGTACTTTTAATTAACTTGTACAACTTTTGTAATTATAAACTTGGACAAATTTTTCATTTGTTCAACTTTAAAAAAATTCCAGCTTAATTTAACAGGGAAATAATTAAAATGTAAATAGATCAACTCAAAATGCAATTCATAAATAATAATAATAGTGATTTTGATCTGTCGACATATGCAACCAGCGATTCATATGTTTATTTAAATTGCTAACTATATCCGCGAGCTCCATGAAATATCTAGATCCACTCGGTATTTAAAAATATGGAAAATCTCCTACGTGCTCAAGTTTCCATACCTTCAACAATTATGTATTGTGAGCATCTCTTATTTTTCAATACAGGTTAGATTTAAATTCAAAAGTTAAACTTAACATTTAGAGAAGATAAATGGAGTGGGTGGTGCTCTCATTCTGTAAACCGAGCACTTTGAAAACCTAGTCCGAGGGCGCTTCCATAGCAATGTCAGGAACAACAATAATACAAGATAAACTGAGCCTGAAGGCCCGGACATAGTAGCAATAGCACATCTTCTCTGTTTATACTGTATCTATTTGAATTTGTCATCAAAATTCAAACAAAGTCCCAGGACTCTCCCATACGACAATAGCAACATTTTTACCTATTAAAAAAACCTATTACTAAATTGTTCGCACTGTAGTCATGAGGGAACTTTTGCACGCATACGAAGTCGCCTGCATGTAATTTATTAATTTATGGTAGATGGTGGGATCAAAACTTAACTTCGATGGAAGTTTACCTGTGTCAAAAGTTTTATATTGCGAAAAATTGGCTTGTGTTTATAGTCGAAAAGTAAAAGTTGGTTATTTATTCAAGACCTAAGAGTAGTCGTTTTTGTCAACTATTTACTACGTAGGTTTAATTTTTAAACAACGTTCTATCTTCGCACACATCCTTTTGAAAGGATATTAAATTCAACCCTCAGCTACGTTTTGTTAAAAAGGTTTAACTATATTTTATTCTTGTTAAAACTTGAAGGTAATTGAAAAGTTGTTTAATATACTATTAGAGCTTTGGTGTTAATATTACAAGAGTGATGGGAAATTTTCATTTTTGTTACATCATCCCTAAGCTAATATTTTCCATTAATTTTTATAAAAAAAAATAATTACAGTACAGGCATTTTAGGATCACACTTTAACCTTATTGACGGACGACTGAAAAATATTTATAAGCTATCACAATAAACACAAACAAAAAGTGTATTTAAGCCGGATTTTACAACGTACACAGTGTCTCTCCTAGCTCTAGCTCCTTAAGGAGGGATCTGACGGCAATTTTACCTCTAATAAAAATTATATACCTGCAAAATTATCTATCTAATACAATAAAAATATTTGTTCTACTTTGCATAATTATTAATCTATCAAAATAAAACAAATATATATATGGAATAAGCCTGTTTTTACAACCGCCTGTGTCGCTGCTGACTCTAGCTCTTTAAGCTGTGATCTGAAGGGAATTTTACCTCTAATAAAAATTATAGAGCTTAAAATGATCTATCTGAATCAGTAAAAATATTTGTCCAAATTGCCATAAGTTATTTGTGGAAAGTAAGAAATATCTATTTTTGAGGGTTAAAGGAATAAAGGGCTCTTTAAGGTAGTTGATTATTCTACGACTACTGTAACTGGGATTGCACACACAGAACTTTCCGGTCCTTGTAATACGTTATTTGGAGGGCTCTTGTGGGAGTTAATGTACAAGTTTTGTTAAATATTGATCTAAAACACCTGGGTCATTACAAAAGTATTTAAAATACAAATCATATCTATTGATTGAAATGGCTATAATTTGTAAACTTTTCCACATTTTTTTGTAAATGAGAGTTGTTTTTTATTACAATAACAAAAATTTTGTATAAAAGTATTAACTTTATTTATACACAATAATAATATAATAAATGTGAATAATAGGGAAAAACTTTTTTATAAAAAGCCTTTCATTCAATTAGTACGTACTAGAGGGTTATATTAACAAGTCGTTTATTTTACTTCAAAATATTTCGAACACAAATATGCTCAAAAAGAGGGGAGTTAGTTGAAAGGTATTATTTAAAAATAGTACGTAATAAATACATATTTAAAAATATATTTATTACACAACATGGATGTCAAGAGTATTAGGCTTGGCAGTCCTTCACTGATTTAAATCGAATTGGATGAGAAACGAAGGGTACGTACAAGTTTCAAGCTTCAGTAAAGAGGAAAAACTCTGCATAAACTTGAAAATATTTCAAAAGCTTGTATTAGATTCGTTATACGTTTATTAAATTAGCGACCCTTATCTACCACCGTTTCTTAATCTTATTTTAATTGTACGAGTAGATGAGAGAGAGAGTATTGTGTGTGGAAATTTTGGAATTATTAATCATATAAAGCAAAATAAAGTTATTGGAGCAACCCTTCAACTGCTATCGTTTGACCTCTCTATATTAGGGTGTCAAAGACACAAAATTAATTTCGTTTCATTTTTTAACCTCAGTTAGTCTTTCACCGATTCAGTAAACAAAGGAGTTAAGGTCAGGTGGGATTTCGAACATAAAATCCCCATTTATCACAATTAGTTTCTGAAAATTCGCCATTTTGAAGCCGCCATTTTGAAATATGCCATTTTTATTTCAAATAAGCAATCTTAGTGATATTTGCATGCTTTAACACTCTGTAGGTATCAACGAATTGGATTCGAAAGATCTGACAAACGATAAATTTAGAACGGTGCCTAGTTAAGCCACTGAAAGTCAATTTTCGTTGAGAAACGTAGTGAATTGTTAATAGAAAATCTCGTAAGTAGTTATTTAAATTTAAATAAGATGCATTTTGATTGAATATGTACTTTAGTAGGGTATAATGTAAGCTTAAATACGGTTTAAATTTAACTCTTAAGTAAATGTCGTTTAAAGTCTTGATGTTTATCTTAAACTAATTAAAATCAAATGTAAATATTGTAACCTAAGTAAGTAGTTATAAAGTTTATAAAATGATAGGAAATACAAGAAATAAGGAGAATAATTATTCTTGAGACAAAATTATAACTGTAGCGATAATATTCAGCTTAATGAATTAAGTAGGCTTTATATACACAAATTAAATTTACGTTCGTTTTATCTAATGAATATTTTCTTATATCTTCAATCTTATCATTATAAATGCTTTAAAATAATTTAAATTTTAAAGAATTTCCTTCCGATGCTCTTTAGATAGCTCATAAAGGTGCTTTTATTGTCTCTGATAGTCCAACAGGCTTGAAAGCACCATTAAAGTAGAACAAAAGTACACGACACCTTGTTTGGGTACAAAAGCGCAAAATGGCGTTGTAAAACACGAAAAAATAGTTGAATTGACTTAAAACCGGACCGTAACGCATCGGACCGGACCGCATCGCATGGAAGCGGCCCGCAACGCATCGGACCGGACTGCAACGCATTGTACCAGACTGCAACATATCGAACCGGACTGCAACGCATCGGAATTGATCGAATTAGACTACACGAGACCATATCAGACCAAGACTCGACCTAATCGTTCTAGGTCAAATAAGGCAAGGCCATTTTGCCTTTCTAGCGACAAATTATTAAATTGGTAGATCGATTTTAGCTTTTATAGTTCACGTCACACATCGAATAAATTAAAATAGTTTAGCTTATGGAAATGATGTAAAGATTGTTTTAAAAAGAGTATGAAAGGTCAGGTAACTAAAGGGTAAAGCACTCTACACCTGCAAGCCGGAGTATTAAAGTTCAAATTCAATTTCTGAACCTCTGTCGTAATATAGTAGGAAAATTTACATTCTAAGCTCCACGAAATATTGTCATTGAGTTTATCTGTTGTGTTGAGTTTCCTGTCTCGGGGTTATTAATCAACATCCGAGGGGTAATATACTATCTCATATTCTAGTAGTTGTGGGGTCAAAGTTTGTGTATTTAGTGAAACAAAAAGGAAACTCAAATTTTTACTCTCAAATATTTATGGAGTAATTTTACGAATACGTACAAACACACGCTTGATTACGCAATACTAAAAGCAACCCCAACAGAAATTTCATTGCCACCTACGTGATATTGCGAAAAAAATACGTTTCGTGTGTCTTAACAATATTATCTAAATCAACAAAATCCCAATAGTGCACGATATTGCTTTATGTACAATATTGGATACGCAATTTTTATTATCTCATCTTTCCTCGTAAATAAAAGAAAAATTCGAAAATAAAATAGCATAAGAAAAATTTGTTTAAAAAGCAGCAGTTTGGTAAACAACGCGTAGACTATAATTTTGAGTGGAAAATTAATTAATTCTATCAGCTTTTCTTCTGATGGTGAAAAAAGTTATTTGTTTTATAAGGAGACAAAGTGGCGTTTTGTGTGACAAGACTGTGTTTGCCTGAAGAGCGAGCGTAGCGAGCGAGTCTGGCAATACAGGCGAGTCACACAAAACTACTTTGACTCCGTATGAAACATTATATTTTTTCTGCAAACGTAAAGCGTAAAACTGAAAATTTTGATTTTTGAAAGAGCACCATCTCTTGTCAATTACTTGTAGTTCAATTGTCAAATATTTTTTAAAATTAACTTAAATTTGTAAAAAAAGCTAATTATTAAACACAACGAACTAATTATAAAGGAAAATTTAAAAAAACATTAAATTTTTTACATTGCAAATGCTTAAAAAACATTTTTTACGTTAAAAAATAAAAATTATGTGCGGTTAAGATTTTACTTTTCCTGCCTAGACAGTAGAAAAGTACTTTTCTGACAATTTTTCCTGCCTCGGCGGGAAAGTTAAACTTCACCGTTACCTATTGAGTGACACAAAGGCGACTTTTTCTGACGTTTGAAGAAAATACCTATTTATAATAAATTTTCAAACCGGCTTACGTTGTAACTATAGAAACGCTTTATAAAGCCCAATTTAAAAAACAAAAAATCTATGAGAAAAATTAAAAAAACCGTCTACTGAAACGCTGGATGAGCTAAGCACGTAGTGAGTTTTCCACGCGAGTTTTCTAAGGTCGTGATCACCGTTGTATCAAAGCTCTTTGAGTAGATACTAATAGAGGGCTTAGAATTTATTACCTCAATTGTTTTGTGACGTCATAGGCTCTAGCCTCGGACCCATTACGTAGACTCGACTCTTTCGATTTCTGTTTTAGCTCGAAATTACAATTATAGGGCTTACAATTTTCAAAGCTTCTGTCAAGAAAATTGGGAGAGGACTCTCAGCCCCTAATTGATCAGGAACGTAGTCTGACGACGTCACAAAAAAATAGTAGTGGGTTCTAAGTCTACTTTCGTTATCTACGTATTTATAGTGTCACGACTGGGGGTTAGTGATGACCTCTGGAGTCCAGACTCTCCAGAGTGTACCGAGATTAAGATAACAAAAACCACAATGCTGGAATAAAGTTAATTTATTTAAAAGACTCTCTTACCCAAATATTAGCATTATAATCCAATTACAACACTTAGTCATTATAATAATTAATAAATGATTACAACCGACAAACGTTTCGCGTTTCCGAATTATAGACTGCAAGTATGTCTACTTACTGACTCGTAATCCAACTCTCTCTCAAAACCTAATTTGGGGCCTTTTTATTAACTTGGCACACGCGCCAACTAAAATTGCTAACACTGGCGATTTATGCTTTATCTCACATTCTTCCAATACCTGACAATAGTCACGTATTGTAAACTCGTGTACATTAAATTCTTGTACTACTTAATAATTGCATTAAATAATGTGCGTAATATTTTTACGCGTGACATAATTGACTCAAGAAAATGCAAACGATGAGAGAAATCGGGAACCTTAGAAACGCCTTTTTAGATTTTCCAATCCATAAGAGGAATAAAGGGAATTTAAGTAATTTTTTGTCGTTTTAAAATACAAGAGGCAGAGGTACCTAAGTTAAGTTGATTTGTATTGACATTTATAAAATTAAAAATCTGAAGGCTTTTAAATTGAATGCAAAGGGTAAATTGCGTTTGTCACGCTAACCCTCGAATTTTTGAAATAATTAAGTTATGAATCTTTTTACTTTAGTGATAACTGATAAATGAACCCTAATCAAATTTATATTTTGTTTTAAAATGTAAGCTTATGGCAGGAGGTTTAGGTATCTACTAATGAGCAATGATTAGAGAATTTGATGCTCTACAATTTTGAATAGGGGTAAAATAGCTTCAGATTACTCCTTAAGCATCTAGAGTTAAAAGAGGCACGCTAAAGTTTCATTGAGCTACTATCCATCTTCAAATGACTATATTTCGTTATTTTCAAATAGACCACCCTGTATTTTATGACTCTTTTGTGTTCCTAATTGTAATAGCTTTAAATATTATTCAGAGTGTCCTATGCTTAAAAGGCATAATTTCGAAGTTTTTGAGAATTTTTTAAATTCATTGTTTGAATTCAAAAATTATTTTTTCAATGAGCAGATGTATTCATCTTCAAATGACTATATTTGGTTATTTTCAAATAAAACACCCTCTATTTTATGACTCTTTTGTGTTCCTTATTGTAATTCCTATAAATATCTGAGTATCATATGCCTAAAAGACATAATTTTGGAGTTTTTGAGCATTTTTTAAATTCATTTTTTTAATTCTAAATTTTTTTCCAATGAGCAGAAATTCAGAAATTATTAGTTTTAGGCACAAACACTTTTAAAAAACTATGAAGATAATACATCAAGAAACACAAAAAAGTAATAAAATATAGGGTGTTGTATTTAAAAATAACGATTTTTAGTTAGTCGAAGCTAAAACTCAATAGTCAGTCACACTATGTTGAAGTTATGCTCATGCGAATTACTCATTGTGAATGTTAGATCGTTTGGATGTAAAAAAATTAGCTATTTTAGAAGGTTTTTAAATTTTTAGAGTAGTGATGGGACGTCCTGTATATCATCCAAACTCTGTGGTTATACACAAAACTTTGAAATTTAAACTGACAGCTTTTTGTTGACCAAACAAACTTTCTTGAACTTTGGAGGTGTTTCAGAATTATATCTCTTACACTCAACCACGTAGCTTTTAATTGAAATTTATTATTTTATAATTTTGCATGACTACAAACGCTTATAGAATTAAATATTAGGTTTCAGAGCAAAGTTATTTGGGAGCTATTTGAAAAACGTTTTTTTTTTAAATTAATTTTTTAAAAATTGAATTTTTATCGTGGATAACAAGCTTGTTTAAACCACGTATGTCGCATAAAGTGGAATAGAAATGGAGAGATTGCATGCAAGGTAATTCAATTTATTTAAGTAGTACACGTGAGAACGGATTTCAATAACCCGTTTGTAGGAAATCGCTTGTATTTGCCTATCTTCAATTGAAGAGATTTTGCTGCAGTAGAGCTGAATATAATTGATTTTGATTGCTATTCATAGAAAGCAATCTAAAAGGGGTGCGTGTGATGCCCGATAAACACTACCCGATATTGCAGCTATATCAGTGCCCTTATTGGAACTTATTGATTAACTTCAATTATTTTAAGATAATTATTGTTTCTTAACGTATTGAAAATTCTTTTTGTAAGGATAACGTTCACCGTTTAGTGATGGATTTTTGAGAAATATCCTGCATGCTTGAGTGCTTCTTTTACTTAGAAATTATATTTTTCATAAAAAAGGAAAACACAGCAGTCCTAATTTTTAATCCAGCCTTGCCAACCCCTAGGTAGCTCTCAAAAGTATCGCACATTTCTGCATTGGTGCGAAGGAGAAATATGGGGCAGTAATGCCCCACTAATGAGGTATCAGCAGGAGTATGAATGTAGTGTAGACGTAACTAGTATTAAATTTTCATTTTGTAATTATAAACATTATTAGACGAGCGAGTGTGTGTGTATAAATAAATAATTTCATGTCGGCTATAAAAATTGTAGAGGAAATTGGGAAATTCAAAACCATTAAATCCAATGTGCCTAGGGCCTAAATAAGCCAAATTCAATACTGTTTACACTGTTTCACGTTACATTCATATTGTAAACTACAACATTATTATTTTATATGTTAATTTAATATCCTAAAGAGAAGATGGAATGCAACTAAAACTTAAACGCAAACTAAATATTTATTGTATTGTTTATAAAGTACACTTTAATCTAAGATAATATTGCAGATTCAATTAACTTCTTGATCAAATATAGAAAACATCTGTATTGGATGTCTCGATAGTTTTAATGTAGTAAATTAACTTACACTGCTTGAGGCAAGGAAAAAACAATTTTATCTCAATTACAAAACTAATATTTGATGGATGTTGTTTAGGGCCCCTTTAATATTAAATTGAGCACGTAGAGCAACCAGCATTATTGGGTTTAGTTAAAAAAATTAGCAATAACGATTTACATCAATGTACATATACAGAATGTTCTAAAATTATACATCACAAGTCATATTTAGTGTACCATTCATGATCAACAGTGTGTTCCACATCAAGATATTCAGTGGTGTGTTGTAAGCAGCCGGTTATTTATAACGTCAACGTTGAGTCGTTGAACGAAGCTGGATATGTCTGTTACATTCTGTTAAATAAAGAAAAAAGACTCAGCGTTCGGGATATATTATAACTGGTTGCTTACAACACACCACTGAATAAGTGAAAATGTATACAATGTGTCATATAAATTAAGAACGTCTTAATAAAAAATGACAGATGTTACAACTCTGCCAAACAGTTCCATGGATATCGTCGGTAGCTTAACTGAGCGCTACCCTCAAGTGCTAAGTTCTGTCAAATCGAATTAAAAGGATGTTGAGATATTGAATTTATTTTATAATTTTTGAACACCCTGTATACTTAAAATTACTTTAAAATTCCTTATTTACTGTTTGATATTTCATTAAACTAAAATTCGCGAGAGAACTCAATAATGAGACTTGCAGTTTTATAAACAAAAAACATGGTGAAGATTATTGGAGTGCCACAGGGTAGTGTGTTGGGTTTAGATTTTACTGATTAGCCATGAGAGCATAAGAAGGCGATTAAAAGAAAAACGCCATTGGACGACACCATTAAGAAGTATACTATAGTATGTGTTTCGGTTTTTATCATTTTAAAAATATAAAAAATGAATCACCCTATATACTATTCAAAATTTATCCGTTATGGATAGGTAAGTGTGTTAAAAATTGTTTTCTGTAAAATCAAAAATAAAACAACCGCACTTAACCGCATGCGGCGTCCCTTAGCGGTCACCCAAGTACTACATTAGCTTTCAAGTTTCGACATAGCTTAACTTTTTAGTGATCGGATGAAAACCTGGCGCTTTCAATGCGGTCTATTCGTTGCCAATTTTTTACACTCTATACTATTAAAGTATTAAGCAGTACTTTATAATCAATTATGTTAACATGAAGCGATTATAAAGTTGCTTAAAAACTCGATACACTTTTAATTAGTTTGTACTTCGTAACATCAGTTTAAGTAACTTTTGCCCAGCACTTACGAACAATAAATACAATAAGTGCCTTGACCATTACTAAAAACATTCGAGACATAACTTTGAACTTATTGAAGTGGTTGCTTAACTCCCAAACTGTCCAACTATCGCAGATTAGTGAAACAATTAACGATCATGGCTTCAACGTAAAGTGTGGATTAACCACTACATTTTTTGACCCTCTAGTGGGAAGCACGGTTTACTAAAAAAGCAGAAGCGCACAGATCATCAAGTATGGTTTCAAAATATTGATGGTTTGAGTCGAAATGAACCTTTGTAGTTTAACTGCCTCGAAATACAAGGTTTTTTAATTTGCTTTTGAGGTTTGGGGAGCCTTTAACTACGGGGTTGATATCTTTAAGGCACAGGCCACGGTTTGGCCTGTGCAGGCCTCCTGAATTATGACCATGTCCACACGCTTCGGTTTGGCCTATGCAGGCGGTCTGAACAGCGTTCAGGTGGCCTCTGTGCAGACCGTGCAGGCCTGCAGGCAAACCGGAAGGCAAGCCTGTGCGTGTGGACGAGCCTTAAGAGTGGTGACCACCAGAAAGTAACCTTCCTGCATTACCCAATAAATGGGGGGACTTTCTTTTAGGGCTATTTTACCATAGATATTAAATAAAAGCAGGGGGGGCACAATCATTCCAGTTATATGTTTTTGAGGTTTAAATACTCTTTAAATTTGAAATTTCTAATAATTAATTTGGATTAGCCATTTAAGAGAGTTATGCCGTACGTTTAAAATTTTATTTTTAGAGGGACAGCCTTTGAGAGTGCTTTTAAACTACTTTACTAAAGATGAATAATTAATTACACTACAACCCTTCATATCTTAAAATTCCTTTTAAAGCACACATATTTATGGAAGGTATGGGTTCTAAAAATTATGGTTTGGTAATCTTGTAATATTATTTATAGAAGCCAAAAATTTAATAGTTTACAGAAATAATAAAGGTCTTAAACAGTAAAAAAAATACTAAAATGCAAAAAGTAACAGTTTTTTAGTGCTTTCGTTATATAAAAAACCTTTTATTATGTAATAACAGATTTTTTATAGTAATAAATGATGAAATTTTTGGGTTACATTGTTTCATTAACACCAAAAATTGAATTTTTATAATGTAATAAGACGGAAAATGAAATATTTTTATTGTTTGACTTTGTTGTTGTACAAATGAAAAAATACATTTTCTTTGTTATGTAGCAAAGAATGAAAATTGGTAAATAATAAAAAAAATCAATGATATACGACTACTTTAAATTATTACTAAACATGGGTTTTTGTGACAGATACATTTGAATAATATGTAGGGTAGGTATCATCAGTACAATTTAATGCAGTACTGTTTTGAGTTGTTACATTTCAAGTACTTAAATTTATAATAACTATAAATTACTTCTAGTTCTACAATAATACCACTCCTAGGTTGATTAACTAAAAAAATAATTATTAAAATACCCTGTGCTGTAAGGCACACGTTGGATGTCATACGAGTTTCCCCTAATTTAGATCTTATTATTTAAGCTAAGATAGATAAGATAGATAGGGCTTTGGGAAAAGGCAGATGAATAAAGATTCAAAAATAGGGAGAAAAGTGGAGAAGAATACATCACAATAGACTTAAAAAAAAAGTAGTAAATTATTGACATGGAGGGGGGTGTAAGAGAAAAATATCATGATAAAAGAGTTGGCGACGAATATGAAGAAAGATAATTTTGGAAAAGGGAAAGGGATCGGGGAGGATGCATAAATATTAATCTTAAAAAAGCAAGATGACAAGGAGAGGATGTTAAAAGAGAATTTTAATAGAATAAAAGTGCCACTATTAGTTACAGAGGAAACAGAAATAAAATGAAAGGATGAAGAAATTTAAATAAAGCGAGAAGTGTGTCTTGTTCTTTTGAAAGCTGAAATGAAAGCAACAAGGTGTTTAAGTCGTTTTAATTTTCAAAGGGCAAGTAACATCTCCACTTCATTACAATTAGTTTACTGATGGAGCTTTCTATTTTTTTTCTAGAAAATAAAAAGTTTTCTTTTATAATTTCCAAGAATTTTTCTCCATTCGTTAGAATTTTTTTCGTACCAAAATGAAAATTATATTCAATCGGAAAATTGTAAAGGTACTAAGTACAAAACATAATGTAACTTCCTATTACTTCTACTGCCAGTTAAAAATTTATGTTTTTAATCACATAAATGTACGTCTACAACAGTTTTGCTGTCAGTTATGATGGATTACCCTAATTTTGTTTAGCGCTCATATATTTATAAAATGACGTGAGTAATGCTAAAGCTACTATATCTTTTGAATTGGCTCGTTCACCTTTCTACTTGACCACTGATATATTTACTTTATGCATTTCCATACAATTTTGACTTTTGCAATTCTTTATTTTTGCCATCTTACAATAACACGAAAAAACTACCCCTTGGATAAAAAGCTTAGTACGAGAATATTGATAGCTCATATATATTCATAAATGTGGATTTCCAGACAAGAAGTTGTCTGTCAGCGTATCCATCTGTCTGCTTGTTTGTCTACCTATTTATCTGCCCATCCGTCTACCCATTCGTCTGCCTCTACACTGATTTGTTTAAAATGAGCGCAATATAGCTGCTTAAGACCTAATATAGCAGGGTAGGAGTTGGAAGGGGTAGAGAGCTACCAAAAAAGGTATTTAATTTTTTCTAAAAGAGAATTCCATGCTGTATAATTTCTAGTAGAGGTAAAAATACAATTGGGTCACTCTCTAAGGAGCTATGGTTGGGAGAAACGTCGAAGGTTTAGTAAAACGAACTATCTTCCTTTACCTACTCTTATTTTAGAAATATTCCTAGAGAGGAATAAGTGTAGGTAGAAAATATGTAGATAAGGCTTTGGAAAGAAAATTTTACGCTCTCTAATTTCTATTAGAATAAAATTATCATCAGATCATTTCTTATGAAGCTATGGCTGGGAGAGACCTTAAAGATGTAAAATAAAACGAACTGCTTTCATTTACTTTTGAAATGTTCTAAACTCGTTTCGACGTTCGCTCATCCTTTGGTTTGTCTGCCTGTCTGTCCATATTTCATCTATAACTGTTTCTTGGAATATTGGAAATTTATAACTGCTAATATTTATGCCCCCGTGGTCGTGAGAAACGTCTGAAAGCCCAACAAGCTGAACCTGCTTAGAAACATTTGAAAAAGGAAAATTTAAAAAAAAGGGTTTGCTTCGAGTATAAAAAGTTAAAAGTTCCAATAGGGAGGGTATCTTGCTGGGAGAGGGTTAAAAATAAAAAAAATGAGAATCGAACTCGTATTCAGAGTTTTTCTTAAAACATCCACATTTGCGCTATTCAGAATTCCGAACGTGAGTCGAGTTTCTTTTTTCCGTAACAAAACCCAGCTTTTTGTCTTGAAAAAGAAAACTTTAAAATATTATCGATTAACATCTTTGTGTATTTTCTTATCGAATTTTGAAGTACTACATTAAATTTAAAAACATCTTTGATCATATACGTTCTGAATAGGTATTTTTTTATCGACTACTAAAAAACATTTTTTGATAGAATGAGTGGAATAACATTATGAATACACAATTTTTAGTTACCTCAACTTTTTAAAGTAGGGAAAATTTTCCTTTAAAAGCATTCAAAACTAAATTATTTTGTTTGCTTTATATTAAACTTTTTGTTATCGAGGACATTCTTGCTCTTGCTGAGAGTGATTTATCGTTCACTGTAGTACGGATTTTGAGGTTTTTCACTCAAAAATTTTGCTTCTCAAAACAAATCACCTCTAATAAGCGTTGTGAAAATGGGGCAATATGTGAATTTCTATTCGTCTTCTTCATTGTTTGGAGTTTCTTTTGTTCGTAATTCTGTCTGTACCTGAAAATAGAAAAACTAAAAAAACTATGAGCTCGTTTCATATTGATTTAATCTTTTTCTGTGTGTGGGCAAAAAAGAAATTTTTTAACTAAATAAATTTAGAGTTTTTTGAAAAGCGATGGCTCGTAAATGTTTTGTTAAAATACTTATTTTAGTTATAAGGGGTGATATGTGGATGCAATGTTCGGAATGGATGGTTTGTGAACCTTTTGCATTAAAGGGTCGACTACAAAAGCCATGTTGCAAACTCTTAGTGTGAAATAGTTACCTAAATAGAATTTTACAATATCATTATCTAATGGGCCCTTGTGACCACTATTATACTTGGATTGTTTACGATGATGACCGTTTTGGAACTTTCCTCAATTATTAATTTTACACTTTAAAGTTTTGCGATCGGGGTAAGTGTTTCTTTTAAATCTTAGAGAAGGGTTCGTTCTGAGACATTCTTAGAGGAGCTGAACTTTTGTTTTTGAATTTTTGGACGTATGTACTAGCAATATAATAATATATATCTATCAATAACTTTGGGTAGGTTCTCGATGAGGAGAAGTCGTATCAAGATTTTGAGAGACCTTCTGCTTACTGTCTTCTGCATTTAGCTTCCACCTTCTGCCTTTCTCCTTCTGCTTACGAGCTCCTGCCTACGGCCTACTGCCTACGACCACCTGCCTACTGCCTTCTGTATTTTGGCTTCTGTCACCTGCCTTTTGTCTTCTGCCTCCTGCCTATGGCCTCTGCCTACAATGTTCTATCTACGTATGTATTCCTGTATCTCTGTGCGTCCGGTCGCGTTTCTTCTGCTTCTTTTATCTTTTCTAATACCTAGCAATATAATAATATATTTCTACCAATAACTTTGGATGAGGACAAGTCATATCAAGACGTGGATTATTTTCTACCATAATAAATTATTTATGAAATGGATTTATTTTAGTTGAATGGATTTGATTGGTGGAAAGAAGCAAAAAAAATGTATATCGTTAATAAATAGAAAATTTCCGTCTGTTTCAGCAAACTTTCATCTCTAATAATAACCTATATATCAGTAAAAGAAGGCAAAATCGAAAATCCCAGATTTTCGTGATATTGAATGGCACAAGCCTCAAATAAATCACTCCTTATATTTCAAAATTTAATGTTTCCCAATTCGAATGGGAAGCTTATCGAAAAAGACTAGCTAATCATGTAAATTGGTTTTCAAACTTGCTTTGAAGTTTAATAATACTACTGTGTCGAAAAGTAATAAATTATAACCTACTTTTATATTTAATCTCTTTTATTATTTCAAATATTGACAATTTTATTTTAATAAATTGTACATTTTTTCAATATCTTTTTAATTAATTTTTTCTATCATCTCCAATATTTGATGAACTAATTGTTGTGATTTGATTGCAAATTGATATTGGATTTTGTTGGAAATTGTAGGTAGAAAAATTATGTTGTTTCAAAGCAATAATTTTATGTAAATCAGCTTAAATTTCAAATTACTATATTGATTAATCCATTCTCGAACGCACAACCTGGGTATCTGAAGCCCTCCAAATAAATATCCTCTTGTTTGATTATAATTTCAAATTTTTTATTGACTGTAAAAACGCGTGTGAAAAGTTTGCTTGAAAAATTACCAATTCTTATTAATTACAAAATGAGATTTTTGGCGCTATCTATTGCAAAAAGAGAGAAGTAAGTTGAGTATTTAGAAAGTAGGAGAGATGTTCTTGGCGTGTTTCGCTACTAAGGCCTGTTATCGTTGGCTTAAAAGTCAGTTTCCATGAAGTGTCTGCTTAAAAATTTCTGCCTACGACCTTCTGCATTTTAGCTTCTGCCTTTTGTCTTCTGTTCTCCGCTTTCTGGCTACAGTTTTTCTGTCTGCGACCTCTCTTTCTGCTGCCATATGCATACAGCCATCTACCTTCTGCCTGCTGGTTTCTGCATTTTATCATCTGCTTCTTGCCTTTCGACTACCGCTTTCTACCTAGGGCCTACTGCCTACAGCCTGCTGCTTTTTACATTTTAGGTTATGCTTCTTGTCTATTGTCCTCTGTCTTACGCTTTCTGCCTACGGCCTTATGCCTATGGCCATCTGTCTACGGCCTTCTGCTTGCGAACTTCTGCCTGCTGCCTTTTGCATTTTAAATTCTGCTTATTGACCTTTGTCTTCTGACTTTCGCCTTCTGCCTACGGTATTCAGCCTACGGTCTTTCTCCCTGGGGCCTTTCTGCCTGAGGCCTTTCTGCCTGCGGTCTTTCTGCCTGCGGCGTTTCTGCCGTCAGCTTTATGCCTACGGCAATCTTCAATCGGCCTTCTGCATTTTACCTTTTGCCTCTTGCCTTTTGTCCTCTGCCTTCCGCCTTCTGTCTACGCCCTTATGCCTACGGCTTTCTACCTGCGACCTTTTGCCTGCTGCCTTCGGCATTTGAACTTCTGCATTTTGCCTTTTGTCTTCTGACTACTGTCTTCGACCTTTCTGCGTGCGACCTTATGCCCAAGGCTCTGCCTTCTGCATTTTAACTTCTGCTTCTTGCTCTTTGTGTTCAGACTTCCGCCTTCTGCCTACGACCTTCTGCCTTCGGCTTTATGCCTATGGCTATCAACTTACGGCCTTCTGCCTGCTGCTTTCTGCATTTTAACTTCTGCCTTTTGCCTTTTATCTTCTGACTTTTGCCTTCTGCTTACGGCATTCTGGTTACGGTCTTATACCTACTGCCATTTGCCTACGACTATCTGCTTACGATTTTCTGCCTGCTGCCTTCAATACGGTTGTGATGCCTTGTGATAAATTAAAACAAAAATAATCATAGAAAATAATTAGAAACCACTTGCAAAATGCAAAACTCATATTAATCATATTTATGCAAATTGCGAATAACTTTTACGGACACTTAAACTGTAAAATTTAAAAAAATTTCTAATAGAAAGGACTGATAAGGAAAAAACATAAAAAGTGTGGAAATAAAAAAAATCTCGTAACCTCACAATAATTGCAATTTTCTTTATATGAAATATAAGTTTAACACGCATTTCCTCCACCAGTTATTAAAGTTAGAAAAAAATAAAACAAAATGGTGCATTATTATAAACAAGAAAAGTTTATAACTTAATTTTATTGTATTTTTTAAGTGCATATAAATCATTTGTTTGGAAAGTAACTTTTTATTATAAATCATAATCTTTGTATAAAATTCGCATTGCTTACAGATCCAAATAAAGTCTATTTTGATCAATATTCTGGAGGTTATTGAAAGTCTTTGCGTGTTATTTTGAAGATGTTGGTTATTAATGGTGGCGGAATAAAAATGAAGTTAGTTAGTGTCGTATACGATAAAGCTAAAGTAATATTATTTGTGTGCATAATCGGTTTGGAAACGTATAACATTTCGCCAAAATGTACGTTATCTTCTTTTATTACGTTATTTTCATAATTTTATAAAATGTAGTTCCAAACTCCTTACTGTTATGTTAGCAGATAACAAGCTTAGTGCACACGATTGCCATTAAGGGCTTTTAGTATAAAAAAAGTCAGTGCTAATAAGTTTATCTTGGCGGCTTGATATCGGATTATTTGTTAAATATACTATACGTAATACTAATATTGAAGCTAAGGCTTAATTTTTATAAAATTAAATTAACTTTTAGTTTGTTCTGCTTCCATTTCATCTCAAATTACTTACTTCCAAATCATTATGTTTGTACATTGATTTATTTCTCTTTATATTTTCAACTTCAATTAATTTCTAAATTCTTTCTTTTATTCTGCTCGTCTTTTTATTAGTAGTAGTGAAGGAAAGGGACACTTAGAGACCCTATGACGTCACACACCACTTCTTTTTTGTATGTGCAGGAAATGCTAAGAAAAGCTATCTACATACTGCAAGGATGAGGGTCGAGTTAAGATCCTAGAAGAGTGTTTTAAAAAGCTACCGAACAGAATACTATCGGCTCCAAATGTCGTGGCTGGAGGACAAGGCAGTGGAACATCATTTTATTCTCTTAATGTTTCTCTAAGGCCCCCAAGGCCTCTATCTATACTGTGCCGGAGTTAGGAGAACTTACTATTCCATTGTGCTTAGACCGACCTTCAATGAAAAAATATTAGATTATGTTGACGTTGGGCTTTACCAAGACGTATGCGAATTATGGGCTTGGAAGCCTGTAAGCTCCACTTTGTGCAACTAAAGTTTGAACAATGCCCATCTATCAGAGAACAAAACGTTGTCGGCTCCAAATGTCGTGGTTGGAGGACAAGGCAGTTGAACATGATTTTGTTCTCTCAATATTCCTCTAAGGCCCACAAGACCTCTCTGTTTTGTGTTAGAAGACCAGGAGTCAGGAGAACTTTTCTATTTCAATGTGCTTAGACTGACCTTCAATAAAAAAATATTCAATTATGTTGGAGTTTAGATTTCCAAAGAAATTAATTATGGTCCTGGAATGCGACAGCTCTACTCACAGCATTGATTTGTCATTTTCCTCAAAGAACCATTTTAGAAAATTTTTTTAAATTCAGAAAATGTACAAATCGTGAGGCAATTTGTACATCTGAACATCAGACTTACAAAGGCCACGAGGGAAATTATTCATTTTTAACTTGTCGAGCTCACCTCATCTTAGTCTGTAGTTCTAGTTTTCAGTTATATTTTATCGTATCTCATTAAATTAATTAACATTAAATGTTTAAAATAATTTATTTTTGTCATAGAGGACACCACTGATTTTAATCAGTTTAATTTGTTTTTGTTTAAATTTCACTCGGAAAATTAGAGCACTTTTCTTACGGAACATTTGTTTTTAACTAATGAAAAAGCTTTGTTTTTAATTCACTTAATTTTTACGAAAAATTACATAGGAAAAATAATTATTCAAATTAATTTTATTTTTTCGCTCGAGTTCACTTTCAACTTGACATCCAACATCGAGTTTTACGTAATTTGTTTTTCATTTTTACCAGACCTTCTGAACGTATTTAGAACCCATGTCTTTTGGCTAATATGTGTGAGGATAATACCCTTAGGAAATTTTGGATTGCTACAAACATTAGTTAAAACTGGTCGAATTGGTCCCTAATGATAATGATATATGGACTAGAGGTATCCAAAGTCTCGTGAGCGATGCCTTCTGCATTTTAGCTTTTGCCTCTTGTTTTTTGACTTTAGACTTCTGCATACCGCCTTCTGCCTACGACAATCTCCTTTCTGATTTTTTGCTTAAGCCTCTTGCCTTTTGTCTTCTGATTTGTGCCTACGGCCTTCTGCCATCGGCGTTCTGCCTGCTGCATTCTACATTTTAGCTTCTGCCTTTTGTCTTCTGACTTCTGCCTACGGCTTTCCGCCTGCGGCTTACAGCCTTGTGCCTACGGCCATTTTCTTACGGCCATTTGCTTACGGCCTTTTTTCTGCTGCCTCCTGCATTTTAGCTTCTGCCTCTTGCCTTTTGTTTTCTAAACTGCTCTCTTGTTTCTGCCTTCTGCCTACGGCCTTCTGTCTACAACAATCTGCCTGCTGTCATCTGCCTAGAACCTGACGGCCTACGGCATGTCTGTTGGTCTCATATGTGTGTAGTGTGTACGGTGATGCTGTGCAATACCCCTAGGAAATTTTGGATTTGGACTTGTACGATTGCCACAAAACATTAGTTAAAATTGATGGAATTGGTGTCTATGACATATATAGACTAGAGGTATCCAAGGTCCCGTGAACGACCCCAATGTGCAGAAGACGGGACTGCATCTTCGAAACTGGCACACTAAACAGTACACTAGCAGCTGATCTGACAACTCTGCATGGGAGTATTTTCCAATTGGACAACAGCTATGCTACTAGTAGAAATTTAAGGCTTCACGTACCAAAACATCTTCCCTAGCAGTCGGTCCTAAATCTTCAGTTCTACTAGAGAACAATTAAAAAATTGTCTGGGAGTTGGAGGCATGAAGGAGGGATACATAAAAAAAGACTCTCATGTGAGCCTTTATCTTGCAATATCAACCCTTAGCCGTTACGAACCTTCCTCTCTCTTGCTCAGTTGTCGGGAATGGATTGGTATCACCATGTATGGCATTTCATCAGTTCATTCGGGCGAAAATACGTTGGTAGCAGGTCACATGACTGGCATGTTTCGTAGATGTCTGTTGTGTTTTTCTTCTAAGTTAAAAACAGTCGAGAGAGATCGCGAGATTGCTCTCGGTCATAACCTCCTGAAGATCCACCACCGTCAGCTTATTCTTGCCTATTTGAAATTGCAATTAGGATCTTTCCACCGTCCATCGTTAGCATATCACAAGGGTGTGTTTAGTGTCGTTTTTATTCCCTTGCAGAACCAGTATTCCTCCGAGTTCTGTTTACCGATGCCATGTAGATATGTAGATATCTTTTAAAGTATTGATGGAAGTATGAGAGTAACAGCGTCAAATTATAACTTAGGTCCACTCCCTGCCATCTTTGATGTTCGAATGAACCCACCTGCTTTTTTTGTGTGTTCCATCTGGCTTGTCAGAGGCCCTTAGGTTCTTCCCTGCAGTCATGCACTACTAACTTAGGAACAGACATACTAAAAGACTAGTTGAGGTAACAAAAGGGCTAGTACAAATGGGCCATATAGCCGTGGAAGCACATGTATCATCTAATCCTCTCCAATAACAGTTATCAACAATTGCTATGGCTACTACCATCAAAATCGGCGGAAATGTTTACGACAAACGGGTGGGAATCTATCTTAGTTCATACGAACAGAGTTATGAATAATAAAACTAGCTTCAATATGGTTTGGGCTAAGTAAATAATAAATTCCCATGATAACGCATCCTTTCATTTTTATAACGTGCATTTTTCTAAAAAAATAAAAAAAACGAGCAAAGTTACAACTTTTATATAACTTTGACTAGTGCCCTATTTTATTTTTATTGTTTGACCTTGTCACAACTACTTAAATTTTTACGAAACTCTTGACATTACCGATACAATAAAATTTCAACTTTTTTTCCGAGTCTCGAAGGTATAAAAATGAAAGGACGTGCAATTTTTGTTTAATTTTTACTCGACCTACGTAAAATATAAATTCTCTTTGTAAATATATCGATGTAATTTATCAACCCTTATATATGAAAATCAAAAACCACAACTCGCGTTTCCCAAAAATTAATTAGTCTCTTCTCACCCTTTTTAAACCTCGCACTTCTAAAACTTCATTAACATTGTTGTAGTACTCTTTTCAAAACGAAATAACAATATTAATCAATTTAATAATAAATGTATAGCTACCTGTATGATAGCGTAAATTAAAATTTTTTTTTGTTAGCAAACTTTTCTATAAAAACCATTCGGGTAGTATTAGAATCGATTTTTTTGTTTACATTGTAAAATCGACTATAGTTAAAAAATATTAAGGGATGAAAAGGTTCATACAAAGACTTTGTCCTACAAATCGGTTATGCACTTTAAATAGCGCTTGTTTAATGTCAAACTCCATGCGCAACCCAGTCGATAAAGTTTTTTATTTTTTTGTACAAGAAAAAGCAACCTTCGCAAGTTCCTCTTTGTAGGTGTCAGTGGATGAATGCAGTGTGGGAATCCCCCACGAAAGACTTGTTAAGTAAAATCCTTCATCTCTTCGTTCTATAGGGTCAGCCCTCTGCTCCTCTTTCTAAAGATCTCTTTCTGTCACTTCTTAATTTTTTTGGATTTTATTACGTCGGTTATGGTACTTTGTTAGAGCAATTCCTTCCGTTCTTTCAGTTGCGATACCATCCCACAATCTTTGAATTGAGCCAAAGACACTTGAGGGTGAAGGGTCGTTGGATATGACTCTTTATAGTAGTGACATTGCATCATCGGCTTTATTCGATCCTATGGAACTGAAACTATCAGCAAGACATATTTAATCGACAGTATCCAGTGAGACTGCCACCTAGGAGCTTGCTCACTTATCATGATCTGTCAACTACAACTTCTGAGATACATATTTAAGTCATTTTAATTTTTCAGCGTTGAAGACCAAACCCTTCTTCCACCCTTCTACTGATTACTTTGTGATAATGTTTCTGTCAACACTAACTTTTCTATTTTGAAAAACACTTTCCTCGTTCAATTTTTCCTTGAACACTCTAATCCATAACTGTCATGACTTTTTTTGGATTTTGGTACGTCGGTTATGGTACTTTATTAGAGCAATTCCTCCCGTTTTTTCAGTTGTGATAAAAACCCACAACCTTTAAATTAAGCCAAAGACACTGATGGCTGGAGGGTCGTTTGATACTGGCCTTAGGCCAGTATTTCTCTAACAAAGGTCCTCTCCTTATAGTAGTGACATTGCATCATCGCCTTCGTTGGATCCTATGGAACTGAAACTATCAGCAACACATATTTGATCAACAGTATCCATTGAGAGTGCCATCTAGGAGCTTGCTCTCTTATTATGACCTGTCAACTACAACCACACCACACTCTTCTTCCACCCTTCTACTGATTACTTTGTAATAAAGTTTCTCTCCACACTTCTCCATTTTGAGAAGCTTTTTCTTCGTTCAATTTTTCCTCGAACGCCTCAATCCACAACTGCCATGTCTCGTCAATTTTAATTATTGTTGTTACGATCCAGTTTCACTGAATGCGAGTTAATTAATTAATTTAAATAATTCAATTACGGTCCTGGATATTCTAGATTTTTCCTTTAGTTTTAAGATGTAAATATGTTGCGAGTTTGAACAAGTTCGTGAAATTAAATGATAAGAGGCGACAGTCAGTCGTATTTTAAGTAATTTGATCCCTAATACGTGAGAAATTCAAGGTTCTGTGCCCTGAAGAGTGGAGCGTTAGGATTGAGTTGAGCGGGAACGGGAGATTCAAGCCTGGGTCGCGTAAGAGTGTAGTTGACCAGAATTTGAAGGGCTAAGAAAATTACCGTTAACCTGTAATTTGAGGGTTAACTGGTGTTAGTTCAGATAATTAAAAAGTCCAACTTGAAAGTGGATCTAATTTGAGAATAAGTTCGATATCAGTTTTAAGTATTTTGAGTAAAATCAGTGTATAGTGCGCAATAAGGTCGATTTTAGTTTGAGTTGAGTTTAAGGTGCAGCAAGTGCATAATAATTGCTGTTTAATTGAGTTCAGTAATTAAGATTTAGTTGAGTTCAGTAAATAAAGTTTAGTTGAGTTGAGAAAATTAAGGAAAATTAATATTTTCCATCTTTGGACGATATTGCATCCAAGCCCGAACGCGCCAAGTCCGGCTTATGTGGAGATCCGCCTGCGCTACACGCAAGCACATGCTGCGTGAAGCTAACCAAACAGCAAATTTGTGAGTTTAGAATTAGTTTACTTACAGTAAAATTTAACGTTTACATTTTTACAACAAATTTTGAGAACCCAATTTAGACTTGAATTAAAGATTTGGATTTGTGTTAATCACAATTTAATAAGCTACGAAAACAACCTCCATTTGAGGGTTGTTTATTAGAATTATTTGTTTTAGAAGTTTAAGTTTTGTCTACATAAATAAGTTGTTTGAATCGGCTAATCTTTGTTTTATATGCCAAATTTGTGTCTTGATCAAGCATTTGTCTGAAAGCTTGAGGGCATAAGCCGATGTCAATCTAAATTTTGAGTTTTTAGTAATTGTCATTTCTGTAATAATTTTAGCAATTTAAGTAGTTAAAATTATCCAATCTGTTGAGTTTTGCATTGAGTTTTGAGTACGTTCAGTTTAGGGATTGAATTGGATAATTTTACATTTTTGATGAAACATTTTTAATCAATCAGTTATTTATTATTGGGCCATAAGGTCCATATTTAATTGTGCTTGTATATATTTTTTATGTGTGTTTGTAATATAGTTTGTCAAGGATATCTTGATTTTTATGTGTGTATACCTCTCTCAACAAAAAGCAAAAATCACTTACGTCAAAGAATCCTCCCCTGCAGAAAAAGAGTCGCTCACCCTTAAGGTTTTGAGTTCAGGTAATGTACTTCAAAATAATAATAAGTAAGCCTCGTAACATTGTTTAACGATTGATTATGAATAATGAAGATGTCTTTCTGAAGTTAAGTGGGAGCAACATCAACGTTTGTACATAGTTTTCAGAATAAATTTTTTTCGCACAATAAACGATTAATTTTGCTGTAAATCTAAAAGATTGATTGTCTTTTATTAAATTTTTAATTAGTACGATGAATGAAATCTTTAATCTATGTTAGTTTTCATGATTAATGTCCTTAATTAATTTTTTTTACGTTTACATTTTTTGTGCTTTTTCCAAAAGTGCGTACATTTCGCTTTCGGAATACTTTATTCGGTAAGCACCTGCAATAATTAAACGAGCAGGTAACTTTTAATAAATTATTTATTTATGCTGAAGATTTTTATAATTAAAGCAATTGGCGTTTTTGCACTAAAGTGAAAACTTTCTTGAGGGTAATTGTTGGAACGTCGAGAATTATTACTTTCTTAAGTAGTTCCAACACTACTCGTGTGCGCTTTTTTTTATGTTGAAAATTAAGCTCGCAAAAGATTTTTTTTGTGCTCCCTAAAATTTAGATGAAACTATTAACGCTTCAAGGTTATCTCAAAGTGAGCTTGCGGTAAGTGGTTTGTGCTTTTAGAGAGAGAAAATTGAATATTTAGAACATCTAAGTGATATGGAATAATTGTTGTTAAGGTTAGCTTTGGTTCGAGCTTTGGATAAAATTAATTAATTTCAGCTCAAAACTTCTTCGTATAGAAAGTTTACTTCCACATCAATTATCGGCCTAGAAATACTTTAAAAGTGAGTAGATATACAAAGCCGGTTCTAGCCCGGAAGTGACGTCACATATGCCGGGAAATTCAAAGTTGGAGGCAAGTGGGCGTGTAAATTTAAAAATGCTAGATGGGAAGTAGGGGTATCAATTTAAAAATTTAAAATGGTACTCAAAGTTATTGAAGTTATTAAATGAGGGGTGACAATCTGTACCAGAAATAACGTCAGGCTAGGGATATTCAACATGGGGGCCCATTGCAGTGTTAAGATGGGAAGGAGCGCCTTAAACTTTCAAAGGAGGCTTTGGTCCTTGCTTCTAACAGTGAGCTTCTGAATGGATGATCCAACATCCGTACCGTCTACCCCTTCCCTTCATGGTTTTATTGTTACTATTGCTCCGTCCTATGCCCTCACAGTTCTATGGTCACTTTTTCTCACCCATACCCCCTGAAACACATATTGTGAATCTTTTAATCACTTCTCAGTTCTACTATCATACCTTTCTCTTTAATGAATGAACACGATTTTGAGCGAGCTGTCTGAGGATTCACTCAAGATTCTCGTGAGGCAAAATTAGTTTCCTGAAAGCTACTCTCGACTGTTTATTAGCACGAGACTTTTTAATTGAAAAGCTTTCCCTCTTAATTTATTTCTACCCTCCCCCTTTCTTGGTTCTATCTGTATCTTTCTCGAACTTTTGCCTTTGCGTTCTTTAATTATTTTCTCGATGATTAATAATTACGTCTTTATACTGAGGTCGTGCTAGCGATACAATGCTGGACTAGGATGAGGAAACTCTGAGGTTTGATTTAGGGTGCATTCAGCACTTGAAATTGAGTATTTGGGCACAATATAATCTCTGGTGGCCACCTTAGAGATTAAGAGAAGGGTTTTTAGGTTGAAGGGTAAACTATAGTTTACGTGCCCATAAGCCACTTAATTGGAGCCTTATTTCGCCAGTTCTTCCATTTTCCTAATTACCCTTGACCAAATATTGTTTTTAACTGATAACTATGTGATTCGGCGTTTGATGTATTCGAACACAATCAGAGGTTACTCCATAGCTCTTTAGAGCCCTTAGCACCGCTCTGCTGTCCATCAACATCTGAACAATTATTAACCTCTTCGGTAGCCTCTGTCATACGTATTATATTGCATTGCAATGGGCTTAGTGAACTGCCCTGTCTGTATCTAACGCCGCTGTTTACAGAACTGCTATCTCGCCATCGATTCGTGCCTTCACTTTGTTTTCCAAGTCTATATATTTTGTATTTGTAGGAAATATTTATTGGAAATGTTGCACAACTATTTCAAAATAAAATAACGTGCTGGCTTTTACAACTTAAGCCCTTTCGCAATGATGCTCCAAGTGTGATGTTAAAAATACGAATTATGAACATGGCGGGCCCTTTTTATTGATCTCAAAGAGTAGTAGGGCTGTGAGTATTTTTTTTATTTTGAAAAGTAGACAGAAAATAATCCAATACTTTTTAGTAGTTTACAAAGTAGCTAGTCCGTTATTCTTTAAAGTCCTTGACATGTAAATATCAAAGTAACCTGTAAAGAAGGTTTAAGCCTTTAGCAATTTTAAGATCCAAGGAAATGTTTAAAAAACGTCTAAAAGGACTTTGTAAGCAATGACAGCTGCTCTTTTGAAGTTGTAGAAAACTTATTTCTATAGAAAATTGAAAATTTCTAGAGAAAAATGTGTATTACGTAGAAAATTAATGTTTTTCTATTTCGCAGATAAATTTTCAGAGAAAAATAATGCTATTATTATTGTAGGGTGCGATTTTACATGTTGTAATAAATATTAAAAGAGTGACATACAAATATTTTTTCTTCTAAGATAAGCTGTTTGTATACTTCAGTACACCACTTCATCTTTTCAAGTGTCGTCATGGGAGCCTTCTTCTCGTCAGCTACGAATTCTTGGCCATTTAAACAGCCTCTCTTTTCCCATTCTGCATACGTGATTATTACATTATTTTTTATAAGCATTATACTTTTACTTTATACGACGCTTTTATACCACATTTTTAAAAAAACAAAGCCCAAGGTACAGAAAATTCAACAAAATGTTAAATCCTTTCTTCATGTCAACTCTTCAAACAATATGATCACCGCTCAACAGCAGCGTAATTGATTATCGTTTCAGTTGGGAAAATGATTTTCGTCGAGGGTTTGATGGCGATGGTTGTCAAAACGGGGTTGATGGAGAAGTGAGCCCGCACTAGCTATGTCCTCACTATTTTGGTAATATCTTTAAAAAAATTTTGTACATTATGAAAGGCATAGTGGGTCATAATGGCCTACTAGTGCTGCCTAGAGCACGTAGAGAAAATGCGACGGAAATGACATATTAGAAGTCCATGGATGACTCATTCATTTCGTCGAGTTTACATTATCATTGGCTGCCATGACCTATCCTTATAAGAGGGAGTATAAGCAACCATTTCTATTGGAAAAATTGACTGGAAATCACTATATTTACTCGTGCATTGCGATCCATGTTATTAGCTAAATAGCTCTTTCCTGGTAGAGTAGAGGATATTTCTTTATTCAATGACTCAGGCTGCATGCATAACCTATTGTATTGAGAATAGGGTTTGCAGGGTCAGATTGACTTTATTTGGTTCCGTCGACCACAACTTTAAAATTACACCTACGTACGTCTTCCTGACCTCATATTTAGGTTGGGGTAGGTTAGAGTATGTCAGATTAGTTTAGATCAGCTTAACGCCAGCTTAGCGTTTTTGAAAAGCTCCAAAAATTCTCTATTCAACGACGTCATGAGCTAACTATGAAAAAAACTTAAGTTGACTACTGTCACTGGACTTATGAGGACATTTTTCAAAATTCTGAAGTGCAAATTAATAAAATCTGTGTCGTAAAACAAGCGACTTTTTCGAAAAACTATGCCAAATATTTAAAATCTATTTGTGCGGTTTGGTATATATCTTGACCTAATAAGAATTTCATTACATTCAACTAAATCTCTTTCATAATAACAGCGATTCCTCTCTTGGAAATTGATCTGTGACGTCACAAATCACTTTTGAAAGGAAAACGTCAAGTAGGCCATATCGGCTAATCTCTAACACAAACACAAATAATATTTTTTGAAAAAGAAAAAAATCGACAGTGGCATCATTGAACAAATTTCAAACCTATTTCGTCGAAAGCTAACAAAATAGTAAGAGACGTGACTAAATCTGTGTCCATCCGGTATGGATTATGGATTACCATTACACTGCTTCGGTCGTGGAAATTGAACTAGTTTTCCGCAATGGAAACAAATAGGCAACAACCGCTCTAGCATTGCTTGTTATTGTCAATTAGTGAAATAAAGAGTATAAAAATTGTAAATTGTTGTAATGGCTGTGAGTCGAGCCTCGCGTGGACGTGAAATAAACAAAATATTTTACTTAATCCACCTTTGTCAATTTCTGAGTTGTATTACAGGAAAATCTTTGCTCTATCATTTGTATCATTCGTAACAGACGTAAACTATCTCTATTGTTTTCACCATGTGCTGAGGTGGTGGTGCATGTGACAGAATAAAGATCGATAGCCTAGCAGTGAGTTGAAAATTTGATGTAGGTTGCATTTTATAGATAATAAAATATACGCCCTTAGAAAATTGCGATAAATAATTCTATTAAAAAAAATGGGATGATAAAATGTCTTCTTTACAAGCATTTTAAAAAAAATATATTTATTATGAAAAGTTGCACAAATTGCTACTTTTACATTTTTGGGAAAATTCGGAAACGTCCACTAATTTATTAATAATTGTTTTGGACTCAAACATAGTCAAAAATAACGTTTCTTTACGTGTGTACGTCTGCCAGTGTGTCCGTCTGTACGTCTGTTTTTATGTACGTGTTTATTTCAACTAGATTTACGTCTGCTTTTCTTTAATGCCGTACATAATTACATTTTTACGTCTGTATTTTAACAAGTTTAACATCTGCTTATCTTTACTCCCTAATCAATTACATTTGTGTACAGACATTTGTGCTTCCAGAGCTCTAGACGTCTGTCAGTATGTAAGTCTGTACGTCTTTATTTCTACAAAATTTACGTGTGCTTCCCTTTACAGCCCTACTAATTACATTTTTGCGTCTGTACTTCAACAATATTTACCTCTGCTTCCCTTTACAGCTCTACTTAATTGCATTTGTGTATGGACATTTGTGCTTCTAGAGCTCTAGACGTCGGTTAGTGTAAATCTGTACGTCTTTACTTCAACGAAATTTACGTCTGCTTGTCTTTACTTAATTACATTTTTGCGCCTGTACTTCAACAAGATTTTCGTCGGCTTACCTTTACAGCCGTACTTAATTACTTATTTACGTTTGTAGTCCGTAGATGTTGTAGACGTAGGTCTATCTGTACGTCTGTCAATATGACCATCTGTACGTGTATCACTATTGGGATGCTCGTCTGTATATTTCTGTTGAGTTCTAAGTTTTTTTAAGACTTTACATTTTTAGTTGTACTGTTTTACATTTGTACGTCTTCATACCTATCAGTGTACGTCTATACATTTTTACGGATGTACTATTTTAGAGCAGGCCGTCTTCACATGTACGCTTTAGTTCTATGTCGGTGTGTGTGTACGTCTGTATGTCAATAGTTTTATACGAATAGACGTTTTTATACCTTTATCACTGTAGTTTACTGATGAGTACGTCTTGACGTCTGTTTGGGCGTCTTTATATATCACTTATGTACTTATGTACGTCTGTACATGTAATTCGAAAAACTGTGGAGGAAAAATGTTTAAAATTTGTAACATGGTTGGTTATTTTATAAAAGTTGGTCTGTCGAGAGAGTATAAAAATAGAAAACTTGAAAGAATAATAAAAAGTTTGTTATGAAAGAAAAGTTTAAAAATATGCAACTGTTAAAAGCAAACAATTTATGAAAAAGTTAATTAAGAAATAATTTAAATTAATTAAAGCGTATACTTGGACTAATTTAAAATTTTGTTTCAGATTCCATAATGAAGAGGCAAAGTTTAGTAATTACGATATGCATTACGTGGCTGTTATTTAGCAACACGTCCGGTAGAATTGCAAAAGATAAACATAGAAAGAAATTACCAAAAATGGGCAGTGAAGAGAAAAACTTATGTTCAATTGAAGGAAATACAGTACCTTTTCATTGTTTTTGTAGCGACGGATCTTCGACCACAAATGCAACTAAAGCGAAATGTTGGGTTTTTAAGGGGTTAACCCAAGAACATAGTTTGTGGAATCTTTTTGCTACACAACCTCTCATTACAGATCTAAACGTAATGGTAACACAAGTTGGAACATTAGGATTTGTTCCAACTAAAGGTTTACAATATTTAAAAGAATTACAAACAATTTCCATCGTTTACGGAAATATAAACGAAGTACATCCTTACGCTTTTGCTAATTTAACGAAAGTATACGAAATAGAATTAGCGAGAAATCAGATTTTGACGCTAAGTCGTCACGCTTTTGCTCACTTAACCAACTTGTCTATCTTAGATTTAGACGAAAATAAAATATCCGAATTAAACAGAGACGTTTTTATCGATCTTCCCCATTTACATAAATTATATCTAAAGCAGAATAACATAAGCGTGGTTCAAGAGAATGCATTTAGACAATTGGGACATTTAGTGGAACTCGAATTAAGCACCAATAGTCTGAGCGTTTTAACTAAGGACACTTTTGCCGGATTAGGAGAACTCAAAAAGTTGATTTTAAGTTATAACAAGATTGTCATGCTCGGAGATCTCACCTTTGCTGAACTTTGGGTTCTAGAGGTAAGAACTTTTTATTACTTTAAATTACATTTAACTTACATAAATTTAAATTACCCTCAAATATATACAATTTACATAAAACTTTAAAAGTACACACAAAACTTTATAAATCCAAAAATCTCATAAAATTAGTATTAAAATATTTTTGCACGTTTAAGAATCAAAACTTGAAAATTTACTTTCTAAATTATTTAAATAAATGTTTCAAGTATAATTTCGTTAATTCGGACAAAAAAGATCTAAGATGATCCTTCTTAGCGGTTTTTAAAAAAATGCATAAAATGAAAAATCAAACCCTATAGTAGCATCTGCTTTCAATGGGCGCATTCAGCCGATAGAACAGTTTACAACAGTTGACTCTCACTCTATCAGTTAAAGATAGAGTAGGAGCGATCAGTCAATAGTTCTTTTCAAGCCAGATTAACATTTTACAAAAATACCAGTAAAGTAGGTTTTGACTTATGAGTCGTTAGGATTTGGATCCGGGAAACCACAAGCATCAAACTGTTGACGCCAGAAAGGCATTTCTGATTGATGTGGAATACCAGTTCGGATTGATAAAGTGGAATTCATATTTAAATATTTCTGCTTCGATGTTAGCTTTGGCCATATAACATTTTGGAGTACTCCTTCTGGTTCGGGGGTTGGATTTCTAAAATCAAAATTATTGTATTTTTGTGTATTTTGAATAGTCTTCAGCTACCTTTTGGCAACAAAATTGTACCACATTGTTATTACACGTTCACGTGTCAATCTATCTGAAGCGGTTTCGTTGGGATTAGCACCAGGATAATTCTGAGGATACGCTAGATACCGTATCTCTTCATAAAGTATTACGCCCCTAGCTATAAGTTTAAGTGGTAAAAATTTCTTTCTAATATTTTCTACTCACGCCTCAAAACAGCTTCGTTTCTACTTCCAACGTATGCAAAGTAGTAAAAGTAAATTGGCAATTTTTTGCTTAAGAAAGAAAGAGTTTCAAAAATTCCCACCGTAAATTCTTCAATAGTGTTGTACTGAAAGTAAAAAAATGATTTTCCAAATGTAAAAAGTTACAATTAGTTACTGGTATCCAATTGTATGGGTTGGTGTAGTTTCCATCAGCAAAGTATCTGTTGGTGATGTTCCGTAGTGTTGTGTTGACACATGGAGAACCTTTTGGTATATTCATTTTTTCTGGAATTACCATTTGTGGATTATTTTGATATTCATTAATGTCATCACGCCCCATAGTCACAACTACAATTTTCAAATTTACTTTTGTCAAAAAAAAACCTTCTAACTTGCAAGTCCAACAAAATTCAGCTGGTTGACTGTTAAATCCCATCATTAGAGGAACTTGAGTATATCTTCCACTTCGAAACAAATCATAAGGTGATTCACTTAAAAATGATGTACCACTTTCAATTTCAATTATTACACTAAAAGGTTGAGGTTCACATGCAGCGTAGTAGCCCTAGTAATACATCAGTGGACATTTAGGTTAGAATTTCTTCAGGGAACAGATACAGCTAAGCCACTCCCTAAAAATTTCTGTAAAAAACGGTTGACGCATGTCAACGTTGAAAATTCAACCAATAGGAAAATTCTATTCAAATATCGCGCGCTTTTTTTGGACGTGGCTTAGCTACATTTTGTCCCTGAACAGAGGCTAGTAATTTTAATTAAGAAACGTAATCAAATAAATCCCGTACGAGGTTATTTATTAATTATAAAACAGGAATGTACTCGTAATCGCAAGAAAAATTCTCCATTGACATTCGTATACAAATCCTTCCTCTGTCTAGGAGTTGTCAAGTACCGTTTTCGAAGAACTATTTCTTGTGAACCGTTCACATAGGCAATGGACAATAGGGGACTATTGGCAGTGTCTGACTAAAAGAAACTCCACATGTTCAGCTATTTGACTGGGGTACCTACTGCTTAATAATGACAAAATTCCTAACTCAAAATTCTAGTGTAGTCTCCACAGCAACAGTAGACAACTACTGTCGACTTGAATGGTACAAATAGGCTTCGCCATGAAACATTGCCATAGCCGAGGGGTCAACCAGTACTGTTCCGAATTTGTACACTGACTGACTTATGACTGCTTATCCTATGGCAGCCATTGACTGCAGATGACTACCGTTGACGGCTCAATTTTGGTACATTGACTCCAGAGAGTGGATAACTCCTCGGTCATAACTAACTCATTGTGAACGGTATCACTACGCTTTTAGGAATTGCGATGTGTGTCTGAATGCCAACGGAAATTTCTTGTAGTAGCTATCGCTTTGGCGATTCCCGGAATCATTAATTTGATCTAAAACGTTTCATTCCATATTTCAAAAAATAGCTTGGCTTGCAAGTGTTTCATACCACAACAGAATAATTAAGAGCTGTTCTGAAAAGCGTTTCAGCATCAATTTTTTGTAATTGTTTGACTATTACTAGATTATCAGTGCTATCAATGTTAAAGGCTTTTATTAAACTTCTAGTTTTTTCCATTGGATTTCGTTGTAATGATCCACTGCTTAGTGGATTTCCACTTTGGCTTATTGCTCCAGAAAAAAGACCTAATTTCTAATAATTAGAAAAATATTACAAATATTTGTTTAAAACAACCTTTACTACGTGGAGACAACATGTGGTAAAAGACCGATGCTCCACCAGTACCACTTCCACTTATAGTCACTCTAGAAGGATCTCCATTGAAGTTCTCGATATTATTTTTGACCCATTCCAAAGCTTGTACTTGGTCTTTCATACCCAAGTTACCTTTAGCATTATCGTCGAGAGTAGTAAAAAATCCAAAAACGTTTAAACGGTACTCCACTCCAACTACAACGAAAGGTCTTTCCATGGCATAATCCCAACCTGTAATGTTGGCCGCTTGGGCATCCCAATTTCCTCCATGAAACCACACCATAACAGGCATTTTTTTCATATTATTTCCCACCTGTAATTTTCGATTTAAAAAATTTAAAATTATGCCCTAACGCTTACTGTTTTTGGTACGAACACACCCAAATACAAACAATCTTCTTTTCCAATTATTTGGAGTGTACCATTATGTGGGTTATATTGCGTACAACGATCTTTGTATCTAAATACACATCTTGTGTTGGTCCACGGTTTAACAGGTTGAGGTTCCTGAAATGGTCTACATTAATACAATAAATAATTTTAGTTGAGAAATTAGTACTTTGAAACGTAACTTTCCAAGTGGTGGAGCGGCGTATGGTATACTAGGGAAAGCGTAATACTCGATGCTTGAATTAGATAGGCTTGTTAAAACTCGTCCACGTACAGGGCCATCTTGGGTCATTCGAACTGTTTCTGACTGAAATAATTTTTTCAGTTAAATAAAGAATTCTAGATTCCATTAACACAAATCCCAATGCCTAGGAAGCTTTCTAATTGTGACCTCCCTAGACAAAGGATTTACTTCAGTATCAGTCTTAAAGGATCCTCATTCCTCATGTGATTGAAGACATTGAAACATTGTGATAGAAGCGTTTACGAAATAATGTTGGAAGTCATCTTAAGATTTCGATTTATCACTATGTGGCTCCTTTCAAAGAAGGCTTTTTGATACAATCGCCTGGAATTTGTTGATGACGTGGTATTTCACTGGTTCAAAACGAAGTCAGTCATTTTCCTCATAACACGGTGGGATTTCTGTCTGTACGCTAATGGGGACTTACTAGTGCATTTTGTTCCCCTAAAATTTGGATTTGGGAATGTATTTTATTTGATACCGCTACGTACTACTTGTTGCTAGTGTGTAACATCCATCGACAAATTTCAAGACCGTTGAAATTGTCAAAAACTGATGATGACGCAGTGGTTCAAAGCGAAGCCAATCATTTTTCTCTGGTTGTAGTTCCCTAGACAGTTAGATTTATACTTGAACTCCAAAGGGGACTTTCATTTCATCACGCTCGTACTATAAATTTCTTTTTTTGCATTATTGTCAATGAACAGATTGGAAGATCATCATTTCATTCCCGTAGTTGTGTAGAGAATTTTATGTTAGTATCACTCTTATTATTTGATGGGTGGTGTTCAATAACTTGTGATACAGATAAAGTAAAAATTGTAGACTAACTTCAAACAGTTTCGGTACTAAATAATACAAGTAAAATGCATTTTACCTTTGCCTTGCAGAGTCCTAACGAACATAAGAACAAAACTGGTTTAAGCAACATTTTAGAGAAAACGTATTGAAGTTGTAGAGCTCCAGATATTTATATACGGACTTTATTATTATTAATTGCTTTAAAATAAGGTTAATTTCGATATTTAAATAATTTTAAAAATTAAAAATATGCTGAAATTGGTTCATAAAATCAATGCATGTCAGCATATCAGCTTTATTACTAAGATTTAAAAGTTTTAAAAAGTTCATTGACCTGTCGGTATTTAGCATATAATTACAATACCATTAATGACCTAAATACACAATCAGTCTAGAGCCTATTATTGGGCTATTGAAGTTGTAGGGTCGCGGATATTTATACGGACTTATCGCTTAAAATAAGGTTAATTTCTGTATTTTAAATAATTTTAAATATAAAGTAAGTACTTCTTAAATGTGCTTTATGTCTTTGTGACCTTTATTTATACAATTACAAATTTTTGAAAAGTTTATTGACTTGTCGATATTTTGCATAATATAATTTAAAATGCCATTAATGACCTAAATGTACTATCAGTCTCATTAACTCTTTTGTTGGTTGAAAATCACGAAAATTAAGATATAGTTCAGCCGGCGATAGCTTTTGGGTTATAAATGGAAAATTGAAGTATTCAAATATTTTTATTTCATTTTAATAATGGCATATGAAAGAAGATAGCAAGCTCTAGCAAACGTTGGCTGTAAAATTCAAACAAACTTTTCACAACGCATCCCCACCCAAAAGTAATCGCCGACTCAACTATACAAACATTTCTTAAAGCTCTTTGTTTGAATTTTATGATATTTTAGTCTTTAATTTACAAAATTGAGATGGTCTGACTTTATTTTGGTACTCTGCTTACTTTAGTAGGTTAACTGAATATTGCAACTTTAATTACTGCAGTGTGGACAAGATATAGAGTAACAGAGTAATCCATTTATTTCTAATGGCATAAATGCTGCCCTTCGTGAAATAGAGGATATCTATATTATACCTAAATGATCTTGCAAGAAGTTCATAAAATAAAACATTTCTTATATTCTTTTCAAATGTGTGTATTTTAAAAAGTACGTATTATAATGAATTTTTTTTGGCTATTGACCCTTCAAAGGCTGTGGCTTATGGGTAATTGGGATTTGGATCTGGAAAACCACAAGAACTAAACTGTCTAAGCCAAAAAGGCATTTCTGACTGATTTGGAATACGAGTTCGGATTGTTAAGGTCGAATTAATATTCAAATAATTTTGCGTTACTGTAGGCCATATCACATTTTGAAGTAATTCATCTGGTTCGGGTGTTGGATTTCTAAAATCAAAATTATTGTAATTTTTTATAATTTAAATTCTTCAACTACCTTTCAGCAGCAAAATTGTGCCACATTGTAACCATACGTTCACGTGTCAATCTATCTGCAGCGGTTTCGTTAGGGTTAGCGCCAGGAAAATTTTGAGGGTACGCCAAATACAGTAGCTCTTCATAAAGCGCTACTCCCCTAGCTATAATAAGTTAAGTTACAAAAATTTATTTTTTAATATTTACAACTTACGTCTCAAGTAAGCTGTGTTTCTACTGCCAACGTATGAAAAGTAGTAAAAATAAATCGGAATTTGATTTTTTAAAAAAGATACAGTTTCCAAAATTCCTATTATAAATTCTTCAAGAGACGTATACTGAAAGTAAAGAAATAATTTTGCAAAATATGTAGCGATAAGTTACAATTAGTTACGCGTATCCATTCATTTGGATTTGTGTAGTTTCCATCTGGAAAGTATCTGTTGGTGATGTTACCTAGTGTCCTGTTGATACATGGAGAATCTTCTGGAATGTTCATTTTTCGTGGGATTATCATTGTTTGTGGATTATTTTGATAAGCATTAATGTCGTCACGACCGGTCTCAACAACTACGAGTTTTAAAACTTATATCTATGGAAAAATTACATTTTCTACTTACAATAAGCCCAGCAGTATTCGGCTGGTTGGCTGTTAAATCCTATCATAAGAGGAACTTTGGTATATCTTCCACTTCGAAGCAATTCATAAGGAGATTCTGTTAAAAACGACGTATTACTCTGTATTTCAATTATTATACCAAAAGCTTGCACACCCCATGATGTAGCATAGTAGCCCTAGTAATATTTCAGTGGTTTTAAAGTTTGTAATTTTACATCTCGTTTTAACATACCACAACGGAAGCATTAAGAGCAGTTCTAATAAGTGTTTCCGCATCAATTGCTTGTAGTTGTTGAACTATTTCTTCATTATCAGTGCTATCAATGTTAAATGCTTCTACTAAGCGCCCAGTGTACTCTAACGGATCTCGTCGTAATGCTCCACTAACTAGTGGATTTCCAGATTGGCTTATTGCTCCAGAAAAAAGACCTGCTAACTTAAATTAACTAAAACTTACAAGCTCAGCTTATACGACCTCTACTAAGTGGCGACAACATGTGGTAAAAAACTGATACTCCACCAGTACTAGTTCCAAATAATGTTACTCTGGAAGGATCTCCACCGAAGTACTCGATATTGTTTTGTAACCATTTTAAAGCTTGTACTTGGTCTTTCATACCCAAGTTGCCTTTAGCGTTATCGTCGAGAGTAGTAAAAAATCCAAAAACGTTTAAACGGTACTCCACTCCAACTATGATGACAGGTTTTTCCATAACATAATCCCAAGCTGCAGTATCGGAAGTTTGGGCAGCCCAGTTTCCTCCATGAAACCATACCATTACGGGCATTTTTTCAAAATTAGTTGCCGCCTGTAATTTTTTAATTATTTCCAAAAATTATGCTCTTATAGGCTTACTGTTTTGGGTACGAAAATGCTCAAATATAAACAATCTTCACTTCCAATAACGTTTGTACGATTATATGGATCAAATTGCGTACAAACAGCTCTGAATCGCAATGCACATTTCGTTTTTGTCCACGGTTGCGGAGGTTGAGGTTCCTAAAACAGCTTACTTTACTACAAAAAAATATAAATTTACAAACGGATACTTTAAAACGTAATTTTCCAAGTGGCGGTTTGGCATAAGGTATACCAGCGAAAGCAAAATACTCGATGCTTGAATTGACTCGACTTGTTAAAACTTGTCCACGTACAGAGCCATATTGAGTCGCTCGGACTGTTTCTGACTGAAATGATTTTTGTTAGTGGACGAATTGATATAGTAGACGGGTTAAAATGAAAGCTGGTACAGCCACTTTACTGTGTGCAACTGGAACGTTACATACTAAATTTTTGCTTGTAGTGGTCGTTTCTGGTCGAGTTTGCTGATACAGCCTACAAAAACTTGCCCTGGGTGCACTTTAAATCGCTCATATCAAAGAAAAGATACCCTTGGAATTTTATAAGGAACAAGAAACGACTCAGAGATGAAAAAGTTAGTCTTCGCTTAATGCGCAATCCGCTGTATATGTCAATGACACAACATAACCTTATTAATTAGACATAGATAATAGACATACTAAACAAATATATCTGACATATTGAGTAGTAAAGTTTTTGACATTTGAAGAGAAACTTCATTTTATTTAAATATTTAAAAAATGACGCATAATTTAGATGATATGATTGGTTTAGGAGCAATTTCTGACAAATCCAGCGGACATGCGCATTAAAAATATGCAAAAAATGAACATGGGATTTTCAGCTTTAGTCGTTCCCTATTCGTTAGGGTATTTGTCCTTTGCTCATAATATATACTTCATCATCAGTTTTACAACTACTAGAGAAATGGTAGCTGACTCGTCAGCCATATTGGTTCGTTTGTCAAAGTGACATTTGCGTTAGGCCGATAAAACAGTGTCTCTGTTTGATTACTAAGTTTTTATGTTTATTACATTAAACGTCACTTTGACATACGACCCAATATGGCTGACAAGTCAGCTGCCTTTTATATAGTGCTATAATCTGTTTTAAAGCTGCCTTATCTAGCTTAAAACTTTGTGAATGATGCGTTGGAGTAGAAAGGATGAAAGGGGAGGATTTCCCATCCTCCCGGTCATTTAGAGGGAGGGTGACTCTGTCACCCATCCTGTAGTCTCCATTTGTCACTAAGTGACTTCCATTTGTACGTCTTACAGGAGGTCTTTCGGTGCCACAGCTTACAAACTGATGATGACGCAGAGTGGTTCAAAGCGAAGCCAGGCATTTTTCTCGAGCCGTAGCTTCCTAGACAGTTGGATTTATGCCAGAACTCCAAAGAAGACCTTTTCATTTGATCACATTTTTGTATTATGGATTTTGTATAACATCAATGAACAAATTGAGGATTATTATTTTATTTTCGTAGTTCTGTCGACAATTTTATGTCAGTATCACTCTTATTATTTGATTACTGGTGTTCAATAACTCGTGATACAAATGAAGTAAAAATTGTCGGCTAACTTCAAACACTTTCGGTACTAAATAATATAAGTAATGCATGTTACCTTTACTTTGCAGAGTCCCAACGAACATAAGAACAAATATGTTTTAAGCAACATTTTAGAGAAGACTTATTGAAGTTGTAGAGCCTCGGATATTTATATACGGACTTATTGTTTTAAAATAAGGTTAATTACGATATTTAAATAGGTAATTATAAAATTAAAAATTCGCTGAAAGCATAAATCGTACATAAAATCAATGAATTGTCAGCATATCAGCTTTATTACTAAGATTTCAAAGTATTAAAAAGCTCATTGACCTGTCGATATCTTGCATATAATTTAAAATACCATTAATGACCTAAATACAATATTAGTATAATTAACTAATTTGTTGGTTGATAATTACGACATAAATTTAAAACAATCAGGGGCATAAGAAGTACTTTTCCAACCACTTGCACTAAATTATTAGAACCTAATTCTTTATTGTCCAGAGCCGTTTTCTGGCGATCAAACCGCTTAAAGGGGTTGAAAACGGTTCAAACTATTCGAAGGCGTTCTAACGGTGACGTCACTAAGGATTCCGGTTCAAATACTTACAATGTATTTAAACCATAGCAGGCTTCACCCGTTAACTCGTGTGATTCTAGACCCACCCGTTGAATGGAGGGTTAAAGATCTTCGACAGTATCTAAGCCAAGCCGTTAGCTCGTTTTACATATATTATTTATTTATTTTTGAATTAAAGATTATTTTTTAGTTAAAAAGCACGCACGTAGCTCGGGGGGGGGTCCCGAAAATCCTGCTGGCTACCCCACTACAAAACAGACAATCCTTCTCAACATATTTTAAACTTTTATCTACAGAATAATGTTAGTCGCACTAAAATGAGTCTTTCCCGCCACGTCGGGTTGACTCTAGCGGCAAACGGGGCCGGGAGGGAGGTCGATGTGGTAAAACGAAAGATTTGGTAGTTACTGGTGCATTATGTACCATCAGCCACAAAGTAAATGGCCAGGGCGGCCATTTACGCCGGACAACCTTTAAATAGCAACCAACTTTACACGCCGTTCGTGAAAGCTCGTTTTTGTTGGTTCCTTTGCAAGTGTTGATGACAACACATTTTTTCAAGTAATATTAATTTTTTGATGGCCAAGTAAAGAATTAAATTTATATAATTGTTTCCATTTAATTTATTGTAGTTTTCACACATTAGATAAACAAAACTCAAAAACGTGTTGATATTTTTTCAATATAAGAAACAATAAATATTATTAATTTATTTAATAGAACAATAATTAAGAATTAAATTTGTCCGTATCCAATGAAATGTAATTAAAGACTATAAATTTATTTTTCATATTTTGACATCTTATAGAGTTATAGAGCACATTATTAGATTTATTTATATTAATTGCGTAGTTTAGCATTAAAAAAATAGTTATTTAATCAACTATTGGGGATAAAAGCACTTGGTTTGTTTGTTCAAAACTAACGGGTCTTTCTATTGTAAGAGGTGCAGGTAATTTAAAGGTTTCCTTCTGTAACCTCCGACTTGAATATTGGAATTTAAAACTCAATAGTTTTGGTACTTTTCAACCCTACTCTTATTTTTAACTTTTTATTCAATTTTTAAATTGTTTAAACATATTGATCAACTTTTTATTACTTTTTGACGTAAAATTTGCTTTAATGACACCAAAGACCCGTATAAGTACTATTATTTTCATCGTTTTCAATGATTTTTTAAAAATGGCTCTAATTGTTTAAACAAATCCATAATTTTTTTTATTAACTTATATTCGTTTTTAACAACTCAAAAAACTCTTTTTATCGTTTTATTTAAAATTTTTTTAAATTACTCAAATTGAGTAAAGGAAGTGTTTGATCAAATTAGAAAAGTAATGAAAAAAGCTAATAAAATTCTCTATAATAATATCTAAAAAAGTAACACCATGTATAGATACAGGGTGTATCGACTCGATTTAGACAAAGTCATAAGACTTGTAGCTCTCTTGAAAACAAAATTGTTTATTTTAAGTTTTTCGATTTTGAGCCTCTTGTATCCGAAATATGGCCAAATTCCGGTTATTCGTTTTGTCGCAATGGCTCTTTTATGTTTGAACTTCCGGAACGCGGAAAACAGTTATGTGAACTTCGTAGCTTTTTCTACAACTTTTACATTAAAATTAATTTTCTTTCTGCGTTATATTCCAAATGGCGGTAAATTGAAAATTTTGACCGTGAAGATTTTCTAAACGACACCATGAATTTTCGAATAAAGGTTGTCTATTATTTATTCTACAAGTCAATCTCTACCATTGAGGTTGGAAAAGTTTGTGATAAATTCTTCTTGTTTAAGCGCTGGAAGAAGTTTTATTTAACCAGTGTGGTGATCGAATTTTAATGGCCCTTGTTTTCCGTATAATCAGGTGTAGTATGTAGATTTGCAAGGCGATAAAGATTTTGATAATTAAACGACATAGGTAAGAAAAATAACAATCGCCTTGCACATCCACGTATTTGGTTTTAAGGAAAACAAGGGTACCTAATTAAAATTCATACGAATATGAGGTCAAAATTTGATAAAAAAATTATGAATTTGTTGACGTCAAAAATTACTAAAAAGTTGATCAATTTGTTTAAAAAATTTAAAAAAAATAAATAAGAGTAGGGTTGAAAAGTACCAAAACTATTGAGTTTTAAATTCCAATATTCAAGTCGGAGGTTAGAGAAGGAAACATTTAAATTACCTGCACCTCTTAACAAAAGAAAGACCCGTTAGTTTTGAACAAACAAACCAAGTGCTTTTATCCCCAATAGTTGATTAAATAACTATTTTTTTAATGCTAAACTACGCAATTAATATAAATAAATCTAATAATGTGCTCTATAACTCTATAAGATGTCAAAATATGAAAAATAAATTTATAGTCTTTAATTAGATTTCATTGGAAACGGACAAATTTAATTCTTAATTGTTCTATTAAATAAATTAATAATATTTATTGTTTCTTATATTGCAAAAATATCAACACGTTTTTGAGTTTTGTTTATCTAATGTGTGATAACTACACTAAATTAAATGGAAACAATTATATAAATTTAATTCTTTACTTGGCCATCAAAAAATTAATATTACTTGAAAAAATGTGTTGTCATCAACGCTTGCAAAGGAACCAACAAAAACGAGCTTTCACGAACGGCGTGTAAAGTTGGTTGCTATTTAAAGGTTGTCCGGCGTAAATGGCCGCCCTGGCCATTTACTTTGTGGCTGATGGTACGAGCCATTTTTAATAAAAAAAGTCGGGAATATGTTAATTTTTCCCGTATCACAAGCAGAATCTTAAGGATTCGTAACACTCTGACACGTGTAGAAAAACGCATCGTTACACAAGGACTCTTTGAATTTTTTACTATATCAGGAGGTAGATAATGTTCAGCGGGATAAATTGTTGCTTTAGTCTTAGTACCTAGCAAAAAGTGACATCTATAGGATTAAATAAGACAAGATGTTATTGTGATAAATTTTATTAGGTATTTAATGCACTAAAAAGAAAACAATTATTTCAGTAGTGACTCTTCAAGGTCCTTGCCTTATATTGGGATTATATTAGGATCCGGATCTGGAAAACCACACTCATTATACAATCTACGCCAAAACGGCATTTCTGATTGACGTGGAAAACGACTTTGGATTCTTAAAGTCGAATTAATATTCAAATAATTCTGCCTAGGCGTTAAAGTAGACCATATAACATTTTGAAGTAATTCTTCAGGTTCGGGAGTTGGATTTCTACAATCAAAATTATTATAAATATTTTTCTAAATTTTGCATTCTTTAACTACCTTTGAGCAGCAAAATTGTACCACAACTGCACCATGCGATCACGTGTCAATCTGTCTGCAGTGGTCTCGTTAGGATTAGCACCAGGAGTTTGAGGATACGCCAAATATAGTAACTCTTCAAAAAATTTCGTGCCCCTTGCTATAAATTTAAGTCATAAATTCTATTTTTTTCAAATATGTATAAACTTACGCCTCAAAAACGCCGCGTTTCTACTCCCAGCGTATGAAAAATAGTAAAAATAAATCGGAATTTGATTTTGTAAAACGGAAACGGTTTCTATAACTCCTACTATAAATCCTTCTAACGATATATACTAGAAATATAAACATTATTTTTTGAAAGTAAAAAAAAGTTGGTATTATTAGTTACTGGTATCCATTCATATGGGTTGGTGTAGTTTCCATCTGGAAAGTATCTGTTGGTGATGTTACGTAGTGTTGTGTTGATACAAGGAGAATCTTCTGGGATATTCATTGATTGTGGAATAACTAGTCGAGGATCATTTTGGTAGTCATTAATGTCGTCACGACCTCTTTCCGTATCTAAGATTTTAAAATTGACGATTGTCCTAAACTGTTTATGTTCTACAACTTACAAGCATAACATCCTTCTGATGGTTGACTGTTAAATCCCACTATTAAAGGAACTTTCGTAAAACTTCCACTTCGTAGCAAATTATTAGGTGATTCACTAAGAAATGATGTACTGCTTCGTAATTCAATGACTGGAGCAAAATTTTGAGAATTGCATATAAATTGGTGGCCCTAGTAAGAGTAATTTTTATTACGAAGTGTCATCAAGTGAAACAGTAGATCTGTTCGTTTGTATTGCACTGCGTTGCTCGGAACTGTGTTCATTTGTGCATTTCCTACTCCTCGTCAAGAGAAGGAGTAAGTTGGAGCATGTTGGAGGAAATTAGTTTAAGACAAACCAACAGACCTAGTGGGACGTACTAAAGCACTGAACCTTTATAGCTTCTATGTTATAAAGGGCAGCCATTTTGAGTCTTACGTCAAAGTGATCACGCATATCGGATGTGTAAGAATTAAACGTAAATGACGTCATACCAGTCATACGTCAGACGTCTGTAGTCAGTGAAACTTGTGTCTGAATGTCATTACAGACTTTACATGTGTAACAATTCTAGATGTAACATTTCTTTCCAATTAATGAATTGACTTTCATTTCATCACACCTCGTTTGACTTACCGTAACAGAATCACTAAGGGCAGTTGTAATAAGTGTTTCAGCATCAATTGCTTGTAATTGTTCCACTATTTCTTCATTATCAGTGCTATCGATGTTGAAAGCCTCTACTACACTTCTAGTGTACTCAATTGGATTTCGTTGTAATGCCATGTTCATTAATGGACTTCCAGTTTGGCTTATTCCTCCGGAAAAAAGACCTGATTTGAATTATTATAAATATTACAAATTAAAAAACAACCTCTACTAAGCGGGGAAAACATGTGCAAAAAGATTGATGCTCCACTATTGGCACCTCCAATTATAGTTACTTTTGTAGGATCTCCATTAAAGTATTCGATATTGTTTTGAACCCATTTTAAAGCTTGTACTTGGTCTTTTAAACCCATGTTACCTTTAGCATTATCGTCAAGAGTAGTAAAGAATCCAAAAACATTTAAACGGTACTCCATTCCAACAACAATGACGGGTTTTTCCATAAAATAATCTCCACCTGTAGTCCCGATGCTTCCAATAACCCAATTTCCTCCATGCAAATACACCATAACGGGCATTTGTTTTAAATCTTTTCCCGCCTGTAATTCTCAATTTGGTCATTTAAAACTATTCCCTTTCACTTACCGTTTTAGGTACGAGAACAGTCAAATATAGGCAATCTTCACTTCCAGTAACATTATTAGTTGCGTCCAGTTGCATGCAAACATCTCTCAGTCTCAATGCACATCTAGGTTTTGTCCACGATTTAGGAGGTTGAGGTTCCTGAGACATTTTACTTTAATATATTAAATAATTAATTTACAAGCTGGTACCTTAAAACGTAATTTTCCAAGTGGCGGTTTAGCATAAGGTACACCAGAGAAAGCAAAATACTCGATGCTGGAATTGGCTCGACTTGTTACCACTCGTCCACGTACGGGGCCATATTGGGTCATTCGAACTGTTTCTGACTGAAACTTTAAATTGTAGTCGTTAGAAAGGTTTGTTTGTACTGTATGTAAGGAATATTTTGGTTGAGTATTGTGAATGGTCGATCACTGGAAGTTTTATTTTCTGTATTTAATTTCTGAAGCGCTGTAGACAATTTTACATCAGTCAGGCACGATATCACTTTTGTTTTACTTCGTGATACTGTAAAAATTGTCGACTAGCTTCAAACACTTCCGGTGCTAACTAATTTTACCTTTGCGTTGCAGAGACTTAACGAACATAAGAACAAAATAATTTTGATAAACATTTTAGACGATACGTATCGAAGGGGTGCGTGAAGTTAGCCCCCAAAGTTGACTTTTTTGAAGTGCCCTTTTGCCACAAATTAGTAACTAATTTGTAACTATTTGTAACCATAAAATCAAAATTTGTAACTCAACCGTTATGCCCCTAAAAATAAAAAACGTTTTGGGGGCCAGGTTCTCGGGGGCCCCCAAACTATCGCATTTCGAAAAAATTTTTGGGCCAAAAATTAGTAACTGATTTGTAACTATTTGTAACCTGAAAATTAAAATTTGTAAGTCACGCACAAAGGACTTATGCACGATCAAAGTTTTGGGGGCTAAGTTCCCGGGAGCCCCCGAACTTTGATTTTTCTAAATTTTTTTTTTGCCAAAAATTAGTAACTAATTTGTAACTATTTGTAACCTAAAAATTAAAATTTGTAAGTCACGCACAAAGGACATATGCAGAATCAAAGTTTTGGGGGCTAACTTCGCGGGAGCCGCCGAACTTTGAGTTTTCGAAATTTTTTTTTGGCCAAAAATTAGTAAGTAATTTGTAACTATTTGTAACCTAAAAATTAAAATTTGTAAGTTTCGTCTCGCGTAGTTACCTTGAGTCAAATTTCGGGGTGCGTGAAGTTAGCCCCCAAAGTTCAGGTTTTTTAAGTGCGCTTTTGCCACAAGTTAGTAACTAATTTGTAACTATTTGTAACTTTAAAACGAAAATTTTAAAGTCAAACCGTCATTCTTTAAAAAATGATTTTTCTTTTCACTAGTGACTTGGTGATATTTAGTAATGATGAAAGGACTTATTCTTTTTTAAACAAAAGCTTGAAAAAGAATTTAAATAAATAACTTAGTAAAATATCATAATTTTCTTCTAAATAATTATACCTACTTACCTTACTACCGGTTTCGCTAATAAGCATTATCAGGTGTAGAATACTCTACAACTGATGATGGTGTAGTACTCTACTCTACACCCTTTTTAAATTCTTTTTAAAGCTTTTGTTTAAAAAAGAATAAGTACTTTCATCTTCCTATAGGAAATTTAGGGAAATATGATACATTGTGATAAAGGTTTAAATTTAATTTTTTAAATAATAATAATAGTACATTGCAATACATGGTCGGTAAGTGCATAGTTAACAAATCCAGAAAATGTTAGCAAAACGAGACCCATAACACGAAATGATGATAATTTTGAATTTCGGTTCTCGAATAACAGTTCACAACGCGATGTGCATATTGAATTTATTATTTGATCACGATACGAAATAATTCAAACAGTTCGAGTTGGGCACAAAGGCAAGTACCTACGATTTTAATGTTAAACACACTTAATCAATTTACATGATTTGTGCATTCATAGACTTCCAATAAACCAAAAACAAGTATCTATATAAAACGATCAAAAACATGTTATACATAAACAGTGTATGTTTATGTAAACACAACCATTACACAATTAGGTAATAGCGACACTTAATAGTTATTTACCTAACCAGTTATGAAAAGACAAATTTTATTTTGACGAACGTAATATTTGCTAAAAAGAGCGAACGAAGTGAGCGAGTTTTGTAAATTACGTGAGTTAAATAAAATTAGTCTCTTCATAACGTGTTAGGTACAAAATTTTATCCGACTTTGCTATGAAATGAAAAATAATTATTATTACCGAATAATATATCAAAGCTTGCTTCAAACAAACAAATACATTATGTAATATTACCTCAGTTATGTAATATTTCATAGCATCACTAGTTATGTAAAATTGGACGTTTCAAAACGTCAAAAATGAATTTAAAATGTGACATTTCATAGCGGGGTTAGATAATAGTACATTGCAATACATGGTCGGTAAGTGCAGAGTTAACAAATTGAGAAAATGTTAGCAAAACGAGATCCGTAGGGTCGAGTTTTTCTAATTTTCGAAATTTGTTAAGAAAAGCACTTAACGATCCGAGTATTGCATACTATTTTTTGCACAATCGTGAAAAATAACTAATAATAAATTCATTTTTTAAACTGACACTAGTTGACAGTTGTAAATAATTTTTATAATTTTAAAGTTTATTCAAAATAGTAACCGCTGGAGAACAATGTTGTCCCAGTAACAAGAATAAAAGTAACAAATAGCTCAAACATCTGTTTCACTTACCACCCTTGTGCTTTTGGTTAAATATTTCGAAATCATTATTTTATTGTTTCTATGGACACATACAATGGTTTGGTAAAATCAACTTTCTATTAGTATAAACATTGTTGGTAAGTACAGAATAGAACACGATTGTGCAAAAAATTTATAATATACCGAGAGCCTTCTAGCACTCCAATTAGTTCTGTTTGAAAAACTGAGGTGTGCTTGCCTAGCGATATGCTTTTGCTTAGATTCAGCTCAGGTGAGTATATACCCGCTCCGAAGCCGCTATCTGTTTTAGATCCGTCGGTATAGATAGAGATGTCAGGTTTGAGAGTTTCTGTATCTATTGACAGAATCTTGAATGATCTGTTGCAAACATATGTAGGTGGAATGTGATCCGTACCCAACGTGAGAAGAGGCAGCTCTTTCGTGCTGTCCTCGACAACACTTAGATGTCCTACATTTGTTGAATTATCCCACAAGCCCAGTCCGCGTAACTTTAGAGCTGTTCTTAGAGCCAGTTCCTTCACAAAGATATCTAGTGGAGGGCGGCACAAAAGGGTCTCTAAGGCAGCGTTGGGTGCGGTTTTCATTACTCCAGTGGCCGCTAAGCAAGCTAGTCTTTGCACACGTGGGAGTTTAGTTATGGTGGTTTTTTGATTGATCCTGGGCCACCAAACAATGGCACCGTATGTTAGCATCGGTCTGATAATGGCTGTGTAGAGCCAGAGGGTGATTCTAGGGTTAATACCCCAGATCCTGCCCACCGCTCTGCGACACTGCCAAAAAGCAGCACAGGCTTTCTCAATTTTATGGTCGAGGTGATATCTCCAATTGAGTTTCTGATCAAGCGTAATGCCCAGTTACTTGACAGTGCTCACTAGTTTGAGAGATGTCCCTTTTAAGTTGGGCAAAATCATGTTTCTCAACTTGCGTTTTCTGGTGAACAGAACTAACTCCGTTTCCAACGGATTGATTCTGTTAATCTGAGTGCATTTTGCATTATATTGCCAAGTACATGCTCAAATTTCCCTGTCAGCAGAATAGCAATATCATCTGCGTATCCTATAGTGTAAAATCCCTAATTATTAAGGTATCGCAAGAGGCTGTCTACAACAAGGTTCCATAAAAGGGGCGAGAGTACCACGCCTTGAAAACAGCCTCTAGTAACAATACACTTATTGGTAGTGTCATCTACATTTACTTGTATTACACGCCATGTAGCACATTTGTGATCCACCCTATCATGGTAGGCGGGATCTCATGTGCATGAAGTGCAGTGTTCATCTGTTCATACTTTGGTAGGTCCCTTTGTCAAAAGCGCCTTAGATATCGACGAAAGCCCCCAGGGTGAATTCATTTGAATTCAGCGTACTCTCTATACGGGTTACAACTTTGTGCAGCGCCGTTTCGGTTGACCTCCCCGAGGTATAGGCATGTTGACTCGTGTGTGGAGGATGTACTTTTAGTACTTTGTCACGAATCTCTCTGTCACATAACTTTTCTGCCGTCTTTAGAAAGAAGGATGTAAGGCAGATTGGACTGTATGATTTTGCTAGGGAGTAGTCACTTTTGGCTGGTTTTGGAATAAAAATTACTCTTGCCTTTCTCCACTCTGTACGGATGTACTGGTATGCAATGGATGCCCTATAGATTCGCACGAGGTGTTGGAGCAGGTCTTCCAGGCCCCACTGGAGTAGGGCTGGAAACACACCGTCTACGCCTGACGATTTGTATGGTAGAAAGGTTTTGATAGCCCAAGCTACTTTTGTATTAGTTACAACACTTTCTGCTATTTCCCAGTCCACTTGAGTAGGGGGGCGAGATATTATCTCAGGCCACACGAACTCACAGGTACGATTTTGCAGCCAGGAAAGTGTGTGTGTAGCAGTTCAGTGGTGGCCTCAGAGAAGTTGTTCGTGAAAGAACCGTCCTCTTTCTTTAGGCTGCCCACCCGCTGGTTTAGGTTTTTTGCCAAGACCTTTTTTAATCTTGCAGCGATTGTGGTGGATTCAATGCAACTGCAGAAGTTCTGCCACGATTGCCTTTGATTTTGTGGTATGATTTTTTTGTATTCAGACTGGTGTTGCTTGTATGCTTCCCAGTCCTGTGGCAGTTTGGAGTTTTTGGCTTTATTGAAGAGTCGTCTCAACACTCTCCTCATTCGTTCGAGGCTTCCGCTCCACCAGGAGGTAGTGCGCTGCCCAGAGCCGGACATTTAAAAAGGACAACTGCGTTCGTACGCTTTCAGGAGAGATGTATTGACTGCATTCGCATACAGTTCAATATCCTCTGTATTATTCTGTATTCTGTGGTCTGACATTGTTAGTTCTTGAGACACTTGCCAGTTTAAGATGTTGTTTGAGACAGATTGAGTGGCCAGAGTGATATCAATCACAGTCTGGCAGCGCGAGGTAACGAAAGTAGGTTCATTCCCGCGATTTATTATCTCTAGATTGCTAACAGTTATAAAGTCGAATAGTGTTTTACCTCTTTCATTGTTGGATCTGCCCCCCCCCCCCCACATAGTCTGGTGAGCATTGGAGTCATATCCAATGATGAGGTGTTTGTTGTTTGCTTTGCAGTGATGCACCAGATTTAAGAGGGATGCTGGTGGTATCTCTTCGTGGGCATCAATGGGAAGGTGAACGCTAAAATCACGTTAGTTTGACCAGTGCCAAAGTAATTATATCTTGTGGATTTTTAATTTCTCTTCTTTTTAGCTAAATACAATTTTAAATAATTAAGTTAAAATACCAAGGCTAAAAATAGATGACACTCCCTCAAGACAATTTGCATGTTCTTTCCTTCATCATAAAGTCTCATATGACTCCATCAAGTAAACCTTTTGGGGTAATACCTACCCTAAATTACCCAAATTTCCTATAAGAAGCTTATTCATTGAAAGTAAACCAGGTATAAACTTTTCAAAGTTGAAATAATTTTTTAAAGATTGATAGTTGACTTTAAAATTCTCATTGTAGGGTTACAAATAGTTGCAAATTAGTTATTAACTTGTGGCAAAAGCGCACTTAAAAAACCTGAACTTTGGGGGCTAACTTCACGCACCCCGAAATTTGACTCAAGGTAACTCCGCGAGCCGAAACTTACAAATTTTAATTTTTAGGTTACAAATAGTTACAAATTACTTACTAATTTTTGGCCAAAAAAAAATTTCGAAAACTCAAAGTTCGGCGGCTCCCGCGAAGTTAGCCCCCAAAACTTTGAATATCCATATGTCCTTTGCGCGTGACTTACAAATTTTAATTTTTAGGTTACAAATAGTTACAAATTAGTTACTAATTTTTGGCCCAAAAATTTTTTCGAAATGCCATAGTTTGGGGGCCCCCGAGAAGCTGGCCCCCAAAACGTTTTTTATTTTTGGAGGCATAACGGTTGAGTTACAAATTTTGATTTTATGGTTACAAATAGTTACAAATTAGTTACTTACTTGTGGCAAAAGCGCACTTAAAAAACCTGAACTTTGGGGGCTAACTTCACGCACCCCGAAATTTGACTCAAGGTAACTCCGCGAGCCGAAACTTACAAATTTTAATTTTTAGGTTACAAATAGTTACAAATTACTTACTAATTTTTGGCCAAAAAAAAATTTCGAAAACTCAAAGTTCGGCGGCTCCCGCGAAGTTAGCCCCCAAAACTTTGAATATCCATATGTCCTTTGCGCGTGACTTACAAATTTTAATTTTTAGGTTACAAATAGTTACAAATTAGTTACTAATTTTTGGCCAAAAAAAAATTTAGAAAAATCAAAGTTCGGGGGCTCCCGGGAACTTAGCCCCCAAAACTTTGATCGTGCATAAGTCCTTTGTGCGTGACTTACAAATTTTAATTTTCAGGTTACAAATAGTTACAAATCAGTTACTAATTTTTGGCCCAAAAATATTTTCGAAAAGCGATAGTTTGGGGGCCCCCGAGAACCTGGCCCCCAAAACGTTTTTTATTTTTAGGGGCATAACGGTTGAGTTACAAATTTTGATTTTATGGTTACAAATAGTTACAAATTAGTTACTAATTTGTGGCAAAAGGGCACTTCAAAAAAGTCAACTTTGGGGGCTAACTTCACGCACCCGTATCGAAGTGGTAGACTGTAGAGCGAGCCCTGGATATATTTATACGGACGTATCGCTTAAAATAAGGTCAATTTCTGTATTTAAATAATTTTAAATATAAAGTACTTCTTAAATGTACAACCTAAAGTGTAAACTTGCATAAATTAACTCATACAAATCACTTTAATTACTAAGAGTCGTGTGGCACTATAGGTAATTGGATGAAAACAAAATTTGACGTTTTTAGACGTTTTTATGTACAATAATATTTAGAACATTTAGAAACAGGATAAGAATTGTTTAGAAAAACATTTTGTTGTGATCGAGTCTAACTCTTGTGATAGATCTTAGATTTTAGATCTTAGATCTTAGATCTTAGATCTCAGATCTTACAATTCCAGATCTTATATCCTAGATATCTCTTGTCGTCTCTCTCTCTCTCTCTCTCTCTCTCTCTCTCTCTCTCTCTCTTGCAGATAGACGTATTATAAGGCATGGATATTTATAACTTCCCGAGTAGGGGGGGGGCTATTTTTCGGACCTCAAATAGTGTCAATTTTTGAATTTTTGAATAATTTTAAGAACCATATCTCCTTGAGCTTTCATGGAACTGGCAATTTTACATATTTATATTTTTTCAACTTACAAAATACGCATAAATAAGTAACAATATGGAAATTCTTATGTTTGAGTTATTTTTTAACCTAAAATTAAATGTTTTATCAACGCATGAATATTTTAGTGCGCCCAGGGGGGCGTCCCCCCCTCCCCTTTCAATCGACTCCCAGAGGGTTTTCAGGACCTGAAGACTTTTTTTATTAATCTTGAGGACATCATATACATTGGTGCCAAATTTGAAGTTTCTGAGATGCCTCGAAGTGCTTCATTAGTTACTATTAAGTAAATGTTAATAAGAATTTCATCATGCGTTTTTAAAATTTTTTTTTCCGTAAAATTGTTGCTTAGTTACTAATTACCAAACCCGTAAGCATTTGCACCCTAAATTTTGAAATAAAAATTCTTTTTTAGCTAATTTTTATGATTTTCAAAATTGAATTCACAAGAAGTGGTTTAAAAAGAAGATGAGGCAAATGCACACTTTTTAACAATATAAACTTTGATCTTTAGGGTATTTAGAACTCAATAAAAAAAATTTCATCAAAATTCGTTCAAGGCGTGGGTTCTTGTTCTTAGCAGTAAAATCCTCGTTTACTACACTAAAAGGAGACCTTTTAATTTTATCACACTTGTATTATGGATTTTGTATAACATCAATGAACAAATTGAGGATTATTATTTTATTTTCGTTGTTCTGTCGACAATTTTATGTCAGTATCACTCTTATTATTTGATTCCTGGTGTTCAATAATTCGTGATACAAATGAAGTAAAAATTGTCGACTAACTTCAAACACTTTCGGTACTAAATAATATAAGTAATGCATGTTACCTTTACTTTGCAGAGTCCGAACGAACATAAGAACAAAATTGTTTTAAGTAACATTTTAGAGAAGACTTATTGAAGTTATAGAGTCTCTGATATTTATATACGGACTTATTGTTTTAAAATAAGGTTAATTATGATATTTAAATAATTATAAAATTAAAACTTCGCTGAAAGCATAAATCGTACATAAAATCAATGCATTGTTAGCATATCAGCTTTATTACTAAGATTTTAAAGTATTAAAAAGCTCATTGACCTGTCGATATTTTGCATATAATTTAAAATACCATTCATGACCTAAATACAATATTAGTATAATTAACTCATTTGTTGGTTGATAATTACGACATAAATTTAAAACAATCAGGGGTATAAGAATTACTTTTCCCACCACTTGCACTAATTTATTAGAACCTAATTCTTTATTGTCCAGAGCCGTTTTCTGGCGATAAAAACGCTTAAATGGGTTGAAAACGGTTCAAACTATTCGAAGGCGTTCTAACGGTGACGTCACTAAAAATTTCGATTCAAATGCTTACAATGTATTTAAACCATAGTAGGCTTCACCCGTTGGCTCGTGTGATTCTAGACCCTCCCGTTGAATGGAGGGTTAAAGATCTTCGACAGTATCTAAGCCAAGCCGTTAGCTCGTTTTACATATATTATTTATTTATTTTTGAATAAATTAAAGATTATTTTTTAGTTAAAAATCATGCACGTAACTCGGGGGGGGGGGGGGGGGGGGGTCCCGAAAATTGTGCTGGCTACTCCACTACAAAACAGACGATCCTTCTTAACATATTTTAAACTTTTATCTACAGAATAATGTTAGTCGCACTAAAATGAGTCTTTCCCGCCACGTCGGCTTGACTCTAGCGGCAAACGGGGCCGGGAGGGGTTCGATGTGGTAAAACGAAGGATTTGGTAGTTGCTGGTGCATTATGTACGAGCCATTTTTAATAAAAGAAGTCGGGCATATGTTAATTTTTCCCGTATCAGAGGCAGAATTTTTTATTATATCAGGAAGTAGATAATGTTCGGCGGGATAAATTGTTGCTTTAATCTTAGTAGCAAAAAGTGACATCTATAGGATTAAATAAGACAAGACGTTATTTTGATAAATTTTATTAGGTATTTAATGCACTACAAAGAAAACAATTATTTCAGTAGTGACTCTTCAAGGCCCTTGCCTTATATTGGGATTATATTTATAACTTCCCGAGTATGGGGGGGGGGGCTATTTTTCGGACCTCAAATAGTGTCAATTTTTGAATTTTTGAATAATTTTAAGAACCATATCTCCTTGAGCTTTCATGGAACTGGCAATTTTACATATTTATATTTTTTCAACTTACAAAATACACATAAATAAGTAACAATATGGAAATTCTTATGTTTAAGTTATTTTTTAACCTAAAATTAAATGTATTATCAATGCATGAATATTTTAGTGCCCAAACAGATTATTGACCTCAGGATATTATGTATATTGTATATGTATATTTATATGTATATTGTATATGCATATTGTATATAAGGTTCTTCTTATTTGGCCTACTTGCGAATTTTGATTCTTAGGCTCCCTAAAAATTTTTGGGCTAAAAATTGCTTGCCAAACAAAGTTGCACTTTTAATTCTAATAAAACACAAAAGCCATAACTGCATTAACCCTGCAGAGCATACGTTAGGCTTTTAAAGCCTATGCCGTTTTATTTTTGTTGTACCATGTATATTTTTTAAACTAAATTTATGAAACTTAATATACCTTTCGACTTTGATTGTAAGTGTAAGATTATATAATAAAAACAATTAAATAATTATTGCAAGTATATTAAATTTCGCATAGAATAGCAAATGGGCTTTAAAAGCCTAACGTATTTATTCCCGGGATTTATTTTCGCTGAGTGTCTGTTAGTTTATTATGAATTTAAGTGTTTATTTTATTCAAATTTATTTTTTTTTGTCACGTTTTAGATTTAAACAGAGTGCATGATTAGTTTATGAGTATTAATTACCGATTAATTCAAACCTTAAAATTTTTTATTTTATTTACTTATTGGAAATAAGATAGGAAATAAGGGAAAATATTGCTCTTTTTGGAATAGGCACAAAAGTCGTAATTACAATAAAATGTGTATAACTTGAATTTCTATGGAACATTCTACCTTTGTTTGTGCTGATTGTGCGAAAAAAATTTTAGTTTTGAAAATTCAAAGTGGCTTTTTATACCTAAAATAAAAAAAGTGTAAGTTATGCGTATGCTATGTAATAATGTCATTTTTATTAATTTGTAGTTACTTTATCACAAATATTTATAAATATTTTATGTTTCTAAATATTAATGATCATTTTCTACATAAAAAGCTTTTAAAAAATTATCAAACTATGACGGGAAAAGCTAATAAACTATGGGCTTTAAAAGCCTAACGTATATGCACTGGTGGGATTATTTTTCACGTATTTACTGTTAGGGTTAATGGGGTATTAAATTTCGGCACAAAGTTTTTTTGAAAATTCGAAAATGTTGATGCCAAGTGTAAAAGAAGGCTCCAAAAAAATAGATATTTAATAACTCGAAAACTAAATAAAGGTTTGGCCTGTGCTGTGCCCTCTCAACTTAATTTCTCAAATTTACTGAGTTGAGATAAAATAAGAATAAAGAAAATATATTAATAAATATAGGGGTCTCCACCAGTAACTTTGCATAGGGGCCTTCGGGTGGTTGTTACGCCACTGGAAATAACTCATACATTCATACAGTAGGTATTGAGGCACTTTGTCATGAAATTTTGGACTACAGAAAATAAAGAAGGGATGCTGCTAAATATTTTTTAATAACCAATAATAGAAGAATTATTTTTCAGTGCTTGGTCAATAATCCATCTAGAGCAAATCCGCTATTTAGAACCACTTCGTAGAATATTGTCTTTATATTGCAATATTTTATAATTTTATTTTAAAAATTTAAATTGATAAAATAAACGCTCTTGGTTAAATATAAAATACGATAAGATGTTTTTGCACATTTGGTCGTTGTGATTCAATTTTCAAACAGTCTCATTTTAAAATTCGGTATGAAATGTTGTGTCTTTCTAATACCTAGTGCTTTTTGGTATCTTTTGGATTTCTGAGATATTTTTTCGAGTAACTTTGGCAGCTTTTTTAAGGTTAGTAATTTGCTTTTTATAAAATTTGTATAAAAAAATATAAAATAAAAGTTGCTTCTTGATTTCGTTCATATGTTAAATGAGTCATTATTCATTGGTGATATAATGTACAGTTGTGCCCGCGGATCTTTGCTGGTGTATGTCAAGAGAAAACGACATACGTCGTTACAATTTAGCTTCGCATTACGCAGCTCCATCCAACAAAGATAGATGCTACACTACTTATCAAATTGGGTGTTTTATGTACATTGCCGACCGCCCCATCAGCAGTGATCCTCTGGAACAACTGTAGGTAACTGTAGCCCAAACTTTTACGATTATAATATTATATTTGAAAACGTAGCTCTTTTAAATATCATTTTATGAGAAAACCATTACCCTAATAGAAAATTTTTATAGAACATATTGTTTTAAAAACGTATTATCTTTAAAATGACATTCTAGTAATTTTTCTCTGGATTGCTCAATTCTAGAGAAAACTAGCAAAAACTAGAAGTGCTTACACGTTTGTCCACTTTTGAGTTAAACTTAATGGAGTGCATTTTGATCACACACGCAAGAGGTCACCCCTATCACATTTCAGCAATAAAATTGCTGTTATTAATTTATTCTTTATCAAGATCATTATTTCACTGGGCTAAAGGTACTAACATTTGGCACAATTTTTTTTTAGAAATTCTAAAATGTTAATGCTAAGTGTGAAGACTAAAAAAAAATAGTTGTTAGGTAATAACTTAAAAATTTTATTGTGAAAATTGTGAAAATTGTGAAAATAAATTGATAAAATAAACGCTCGTGGTTAATACAAAATTCAATAAGATATTTCTGCACACTTGGTCGTTGTCTTACTCTGGGATTATGTTAGGATCTGTATCTGGAAAGACACACTCGTTATACAGTTTATGCCAAAAAGGCATTTCGGATTGTTGTGGAATACGATTTTGCATTGTTAAAGTCGAATTAATATTCAAATATTTCTGCCTCGACGTTATTGTAAGGCCATATCACATTTTGAAGTAATTCATCAGGTTCGGGTGTTGGATTTCTGAAATTAAAATCATTGTAATTTTATATAATATTGAATGCTGCAATTACCTTTTAGCAGCAAAATTGTACCACATTGTGACCATACGTTCACGAGTCCATCTATCCGCAGCTGTTTCGTTGGAATTAGCAGTAGGGTAATTTTGAGGATACATTAAATACATTACCTCTTCAGAAATGCCTGCGCCCCTAGCTATAAGTTTAAGTTATAAATAGATATTTTGTGATATTTAGCACTTACGTCTCCAAAATGCTGCATTTCCTGCATTTCTACTTCGAACGTACCACAATTTCACCATGCAAATTCGTTGGGTGGATATTTTTAAAATTATACCATCTACCTTAAATCAAAGAAAAGATACCTTTGGAAGTTGGATAATGAATAAGAAACGACACGGAGATGAAAAAGTTAGTCTTCGCCTAATGCGCATGTTCGCTGGATATGTCAGTGTCACAACATAACCTTACTAATTAGACATCAATCATAGACATACTAAACAAAAATTTAGTTTTTGTATCATTTACCACAAACATTTTTTTTAAAATTTTGGTTTAATTGCATTTAATAAATACCTGACCTACATAGGTAATTGTGGGTAATTGTCTTAATTTTGGTAAAAAGTGACGCTTGTTGGAAAATATGCAAAATTATATCACACTGGCTCTAAAATAGTATATTAAAATACATGTGTGACAAGATAGCATTTTGACGCACGAAGGCAAATTTTGCCAGACCGACTGAAAGGAGATCTGCAAATGCCTGAGTGCGTCAAAAGCTCTTGTGACACAAGTGTTTTATACTATTTTTTCTATTTTGCAATGATTTATTTTAAAAATTGATTCTAAAAAAATCGTGTTAGAGAATTTTATTGCTTAAATTCTTAAGTTGGTCCTACTGACAGCTAACGTTTATTTAAACTTCTAAGATTTTACCAAGAGATGGCGGTAAAGTTTGTTTGATTTTAATATTTTTAACTTTAATACTAATCAATTTAAGTAAAAATTACATTATTCCTTTGGTATTTATTACTTAATAAGCATTTTTTTGTAATTATTTTTTAAAATTAAGAATAATTTTGACATAATTGATTTGTATCATATGTCAAAATAATTATTTTAATTACCAATGTCAACCAATCTCAAACGAAAAAAAACTAGAAACAGTACTTAAAAGTAGAACATTACAACATCGTTTTGGACGATTTTCGATGCTGTAATGAGTATATTGTAAACGCAAAATAGAAAAAGTACTTAGAAAGCGATATCATGGGCACTAGAAATTAATGCGTAAGCAAACATTGTCGATTTACATTCTATGATACAATATTAATCCGACATGAGTACTAAAGTTTTAGACGTTTTAAGAGAAACTTCATTATATTTAAATATTTGAAAAGTGGCGCGTATATTAGATATGATTGGTTTAGGAGCAATTTCTGACATATCCAGCGGACATGCGCATTAAAAATCTAAGCTAAAAATTAACATGGGATCTTGAGCTCGTGTCGTTTCTTAATCGTTAGGGTACTTTTTCTTTGGTTAAATACAGCATACCCTCGAAAACTTTTGTTGAGACGGTCCTAAACTACAACATACTAAAATTTTAGATACCCACCGAGAACCAGTTTCCATAAAGTTTGTGCGGGGTCCTTTATTTCATTACGCCTCGTATAACTTATCGTAAAAGAATCGTTAAGAGCAGTTGTAATAAGTGTTTCAGCATCAATTGCTTGTAATTGTTCCACTATTTCTGCATTATCTGCAGTGCTATCAATGTTAAAGGCCTCTACCACAACACTTCTAATGTATTTTAACGGATTTCATGGAAATAAAAATTTTTATTTCATTTTTATTTCAAAGAAATCCATTGAAATAAAATATCCGTTAGTGGGCGTTCATATTGGCTTATTCCCCCAGAAAATAGACCTGATTTAAGTTATGAAAAAAATTATAAATTATGAAACAATATTACTAAGTGGAGAAAACATGTGGAAAAAGATACTTGCTGAATCAGCATTAGGGCCAAGTAAAGTTACTTAGGAAGGATCTCCATTGAAGTATTCGATATTATTTTGGGTTCATTTCAAAGCGAGTAATTGGTCTTTGAGGCCTAAATTGTTTTTTGCGTTATAGTCAAGAGTTGGAAAAATTCAAAAAAAGCTTACGCGATACTCCATTGCCACGATAATGACTGGTTTACTAATCTCCACCATAAGCCCTAACTGTGAAAATAAATGATCCCGTGTGAATCCACACCATAACGGGCATTTTCAAGGCATAAAACTCGTTTTAGTCCACGGTTTAGGACGTTTAGGTTCCTGAAACAATTGGCGTTAATAAAATATAATATTAGTTAATCGACTGTTACTTTGAAACGTAAATTTCCAAGTCGTGGAGCAGCATAAGGTATACCTCGGAAGGCGTTTCTGAAGTAGCTGAACAAGATTCTTTTATAGACGGGTCGGTTTTACCAATAACTCTATAAAATTCATTATCTCTCGTAATAATACGACTAGTCTTTTGAAATTTGGTACGTATACTAAAAATACATCATTTTATTACATTCAACTCTCAAATTTAAATTCCACCCCTAAATTTGCCAGTTATTACCTCTAAGGTGATTTTAACTTTAATAACATTTCTACCTTACTTGACATTTTTTTTTAAATTCAACTAAATGTTAGGGTTTCCACATGACCTTAACAATTAGAAATAACACAAAATTGTTTACATTTGCCTCGTAATATAATATATTTAAACCGATTCTTCAAAGATCACATGTTTTGATCACATCAAAGCGAAGAACAATCTTGAATAAAATTCAAAGATTTTTACTAACTTCCCAATTTTTTCTCTTTCACAATGATTTAAATCATATTTCTACTGTATTATTAATTTATCAAATACTGAAATCCGTTTGAACATATTGATGATTTGCAATGAAACAAACGTTTGAGCCGTATGCCACTACAAATATTAATCTCGGTTCAATTTTTGTTAGTAATCTAATGAATAACAGTTGTATACGGTTCTTAGATTTAGTTAAGTTAAAACATTTTACCTCTGCCGTATTGACACTTGAGCAACACTGAACCGCACTGAACCAGAATTGTTGTGAGTAATATTCTGTTATGCGCGATTGACGTATTATAAGGCTTGGATATTTATATCTTCCTGAGTGGGGGAGTGGATTAAGACTTAAAATAATATAAATTTTTGAATTATTGAATAATTTTAAGAATCATATCTAATTGAGCGTTTACATATTCATTTATTTTTTATCAACTTACAATGCCATGGCGAGGCTTTATCGGGTACGAATAATCACATAAATAGCAGTGCTAATATCAAAATTCGTACGTTTGTAATTCTTTAACCTAAAATTAAATGTATATCAACTTATAGTGGAATAGAGATAGGATTTGAAAAGTGAATTGATCCCACTGGCAATTTTATGCCTGAATATAATTGAGGACTTTGTCATGAACTTTCTTCATAAGAGAAATAACTCGAGTTGTAATCAACGAATAGAAAAAAGTTATGATAAGGAATTGTTTGGAATTTAATACCGAAAAATTCTAGCGCTGGGGGATATTTCTAAAATTTTACAAACAACGTTAAATACAACTTAACATGAAAAATATTAAGTTTAGGGCCTTGTACCCATGAAGACTTTTGTTGTGACGATACTAATCTACAAGATACTAAAAGTTTAGATCTACACCGATATAACTAGTTTACTTATAAGGTTTGTGCGGGATCCTTGTTTCATCACGCCTCGTGTAACTTACCGTAACAGAATCATTAAGAGCAGTTCGAATAAGTGTTTCAGCGTCAATTCCCAGTAAACACACCTACGTTATCTTTACGTTGATTCAACGTTGATGCGGTTGAAACAACGTTATACGTTGAAAAATTCAACGTTGCTTATTGGTTGCTTTTCAACGGTTTTTAAATAAACGTTTAATAGACGTTGATAGTCTAATATAGTTCGACGAAATGTTGATATACAGGCAAAAAATGACGTAGTAATTACGTTGACTCTAAACGTGTTTCTTTCATGACATCGTAACGTCTACATAACGTTGTTCTTCGGTCAAATTTCAACTGCAAGTGGTTTCTACGTCAAATTCAACACATTTATTACGTCAAATTATAACGTTTTTAAAACGGTAGGAAAGAACGTTATTATAGCATTGAACAGCGACTTAAATTCAACGATGAGTTTCCTTTACCACTAATAATCAACGTTTTTTCTTCGTTAAAATTCGACGTCTAAGAACGGCTAAAACTCAACTGTATTTAACGTCAGTCGGCAACTTGTATTCAACGATAAATAGTTTTTTTGGTAAAAATCAACGTTTTTTTATTGTTAAAATTTAACGTTTCTAAAAGGTTAAAAGTCAACCAGAATTTAAAATCTAAAAGTAACTTAGTTTCAACATTAGGTGGTTTTCCCGTTAACAATTAACGTTTTTTCTTTGTTAAAATTCAACGTCTAAGCACGGCTAAAACTCAACTGTAGTTAACGTCAATCGGCAACTTGTTTTCAACGATAAATAGTTTTTTTGGTAAAAATCAACGTTTTTTCATTGCTAATATTTAACGTTTCTAAAAGGTTAATAGTCAACCAAAATTTAAAATCTAAAAGTAACTTAGTTTCAACATTAGGTGGTTTTCCGGTTAACAATTAACGTTTTTTCTTTGTTAAAATTCAACGTCTAAGGACGGCTAAAACTCAACTGTATTTAACGTCAGTCGGCAACTTGTTTTCAACGATAAATAGTTTTTTTTGTTAAAGTCAACGTTTTTTTATTGTTAAAATTTAACGTTTCTAAAAGGTTAAAAGTCAACCAGAATTTAAAATCACAAAGTAACTTCGTTTCAACATTAGGTAGTTTTCCCGTTAACAATTAACGTTTTTTCTTTGTTAAAATTCAACGTCTAAGAACGGCTAAAACTCAACTGTATTTAACGTCAGTCGGCAACTTGTTTTCAACGATAAATAGTTTTTTTGGTTAAAGTCAACGTTTTTTTATTGTTAAAATTTAACGTTTCTAAAAGGTTAAAAATCAACCAGAATTTAAAATCACAAAGTAACTTAGTTTCAACATTAGGTGGTTTTCCCGTTGACAATTAACGTTTTCTCTTTGTTAAAATTCAACGTCTAAGAACGGCTAAAACTCAACTGTATTTAACGTCAGTCGGCAACTTGTTTTCAACGATAAATAGTTTTTTTGGTTAAAGTCAACGTTTTTTTATTGTTAAAATTTAACGTTTCTAAAAGGTTAAAAATCAACCAGAATTTAAAATCACAAAGTAACTTAGTTTCAACATTAGGTGGTTTTCCCGTTGACAATTAACGTTTTCTCTTCGTTAAAATTCAACGTCTAAGGACGGATAAAACACAACTGTATTTAACGTCAATCGGCAACTTGCTTTCAACGATAAATAGTTTTCTTGGTAAAATCAACGTTTTTTTATTGTTATAATTTAACGTTTCTAAAAGGTTAAAAGTCAACCAGAATTTAAAATCACAAAGTAACTTAGTTTCAACATTAGGTGGTTTTCCCGTTAACAATTAACGTTTTTTCTTTGTTAAAATTCAACGTCTAAGGACGGCTAAAACTCAACTGTATTTAACGTCAGTCGGCAACTTGTTTTCAACGATAAATAGTTTTTTTGGTAAAAATCAACGTTTTTTTATTGTTAAAATTTAACGTTTCTAAAAGGTTAATAGTCAACCAGAATTTAAAATCACAAAGTAACTTAGTTTCAACATTAGGTCGTTTTCCGGTTAACAATTAATGTTTTTTCTTTGTTAAAATTCAACGTCTAAGGACGGCTAAAACTCAACTGTATTTAACGTCAGTCGGCAACTTGTTTTCAACGATAAATAGTTTTTTTGGTAAAAATCAACGTTTTTTTATTGTTAAAATTTAACGTTTCTAAAAGGTTAATAGTCAACCAGAATTTAAAATCTAAAAGTAACTTAGTTTCAACATTAGGTGGTTTTCCGGTTAACAATTAACGTTTTTTCTTTGTTAAAATTCAACGTCTAAGGACGGCTAAAACTCAACTGTATTTAACGTCAGTCGGCAACTTGTTTTCAACGATAAATAGTTTTTTTGGTAAAAATCAACGTTTTTTTATTGTTAAAATTTAACGTTTCTAAAAGGTTAATAGTCAACCAGAATTTAAAATCTAAAAGTAACTTAGTTTCAACATTAGGTGGTTTTCCCGTTGACAATTAACGTTTTTTCTTCGTTAAAATTCAACGTCTAAGGACGCCTAAAACTCAACTGTATTTAACGTCAATCGTCAACTTGCTTTCAACGATAAATAGTTTTCTTGGTAAAAATCAACGTTTTTTTATTGTTATAATTTAACGTTTCTAAAAGGTTAAAAGTCAACCAGAATTTAAAATCACAAAGTAACTTCGTTTCAACATTAGGTGGTTTTCCGGTTAACAATTAACGTTTTTTCTTTGTTAAAATTCAACGTCTAAGAACGGCTAAAATTCAACTGTATGTAACGTCAGTCGGCAACTTATTTTCAACGATAAATAGTTTTTTTGGTAAAAATCAACGTTTTGTTATTGTTAAAATTTAATGTTTCTAAAAGGTTAATAGTCAACCAGAATTTAAAATTATAAAGTAACTTAGTTTCAATATTATGGCGTTGAAACATTAGTTGCAACGATAAATGGTGATTAACAATAAAAATACTATAAAGAAAATGTTGGGTTCTTTTACTTAATTATTAATTATTATTATTAATTATTAATAATGTTTTATACCTAAGTGATAATATAACCGTGCCGTAAATGTGCGACTACATATTAGCAAAGGCTCATGCGACGATCGGACTTGTAATGTTCCCGCTTTTGTTAGTTCAAGGTTGTTTAGCACATAGGCGTCGATTTCGTGGGGGTACCTATGGTCATTTTGTTTACATTACATTATGATTACATTATAAATACATAGTTATCAGTTTACTAATTATGTTCCAATCTTCCCAAGTCTCATTACTTACCTATTATAGCAATATTTATTTTTATACGCTTGTGAGAGGGTGATTCAGATTTTTTTGTCAAATATTCCAGTAACGTATTCTACTAAAACTTTTTTATTACAAGAATAAAAAGTAATTTTCCAAAACCAATTGATTTGGCATGTTCGTGGAAATTAATTTGAACATTTATTATAATAACTTGACCATTTTATAGTAAGTTCCAACAACAAGGATCTAGAAAACGAGACATTTTTGGATATTAGTTTACATGACGTTTCTTCGTTTCTTCATGTATTTATAGTTAGTAGAAAACGCTACTGAAGTTTCCGACAACAATCTGAAGTACCCTGTATAAACTTTTCTCAATATCCAATCAAACCAGACGGAACCCGATTATTTTACAGACTATTTCAGTAGAGTGTATTACAGTCACAGTATAGTTATTTGCTTCTTACAGCGACAATAAAATTAAGTATTCAGGTGCCAAAACAACTACCTACCTTGGCAAAATCAATAACATGGTTTTTCAACGACAATAGTGGTCTAATCTTGTAGTGTTTAAGTTTGCTCCATTTTGGCGATTTCGTTCATGACATTTAATTTAATTAAAAATCACTCGCCGTACGGCTCGTGAATTTTTTAACAAATAATGTCATTCGTGAAATTGTCAAGCAACAAACTTTCATAACTCATGTCATAATCATAACAATCGAACAATTTTGCCAACAAAATTTTATCTCTTGTGGTATTATAATATGAAACTATTATAGACGGAAAAAATGAATCTAATATTTTTTGTAGAAATTTTGATAAGCTTTAATTTTGTAATAGGTACTTTTAGCTTTTAGGCTTAGGCTACGCCAAAGCCGTTTAATCTTAAAAATTTTAAACCCTTTCTTTTACATGCTTTTATATTTATTAAGTAGTTTCAGTTATGTCTATTCATTTTCGTTTCTATTATCTGAAATTTCAGTAGTTACATGGGGGTAGAAGAAATTTTAAATAATTTTATTAATTTTTAGCAATAACTTTATTAAGTTTTAAGTTTACACTTAATAAATTATATTATTTTATTAATTTAATACACTAAATTAATAAATTTATGGTAAATGAAGATGTCTTTGAAAATTTATTATGAAAAAGTAAAAACAAAACATTTTCCTTTTATAAAAATAACAGAGTACGCTAGTGATGTCCACATCCGGCCTCGCATTGCAATGTGGCGCGAAAGGCGGTAAGCCACGCGGTAGTCGGTAGTGAGTGAAACATGCTCTTCAAATTTATTAATAATTAATTTTCATTATTGTGTAAAGTGTTTAGTGTAATATAAAAATTTGGTAAGTACCTATTTCTTGTTAAATAACAGCTTTTGTTTTGTTGGATGGAATGATATAGAGATAGTTTGTTTGATTGTTTGAAAATTAACACGTGCAAAACATTAACCTCCAAAACATTTTTTTGAATAATAGTTACTAATAACGGAATAACTTAGTTGAAATCGTAAAATAATGTTAAATAACTTATGAAATTATTAATAACAAAGAATTTAATTTTTGGTCATGCAGTAAAAAAGTAGCGTCACCACGTGACTTGTTTTGGTAACGTTGATAACACGTTGATAACACGTTGATAACACGTTGATAATAACTAAAAACCAACTTTGGCGAATACAATGAAATTTTAATTTACTTTTCTCTTCGACGGTCTTTATGCTTATTTAAATTTCAGAGATTTGGAAATGGGCTAATTCCATGGGCTATTCTTGTTTTAAACTACACCTGTTTCCATTAAATTGTCTGAATACCGAGATAAGCGTACTTGATGACCACTTAGAAGAAGACCTCATTTAGGTACCTCTTCCAACTATTTATCATCCAAAATTGCGCTCCATTTTAAAAAATGGAAGTTGCATCAAATTACAAAGATCATGATAACTACAGGTAACGCTGCTTTTAGAATTTTCTACTTGTAATAGTTTATTATATGATTCCATTTGTTTCCAGACACACGATGCTGCGGAAGCAAAATTAACGGAAATACTATCCAGAAGTGATCGATCTTCATCATCAGATTTTAATTCTTCAAGTTCTACTATGACTTTAGTAAGAAAGGAAATCAAGAATATAGAAAAAATTCGTAGTTCATCTGAGTCAGAAGGGGAGAGTACTCTTGTATATGAAAATGATAGTGGTAAATCTAATTTAACGACATCTCATATCTCAGGCAGTGGTGCAATGACGTCTACACCACACCATTCCCCTTTTATACATAGATCCAAATCATGTAAAGTTGATGATGGTAAGATATTTTAAAATTACCTACACATGGATTAATTTTGATAACTTGATTCTGTTTTTAGATTTTAATACCACTATGTAAGGTACCTTAAAAAAAATCAAAATCAGGTGTTGTTGCAACAAAGTGAAATTTCAGCAAAAATGAATATAACATTAGAGCAAAATATAACGAAACCGGACATAACGCCTGATTTTCCTATTAAAAATATTGAAATTTTCAAAGAGTTTGATGCTAACTTGGTGCTAGAGGAATCTTTGAAAAAATACATTGTAAGTAAATTTACCTATTTTTACATTATTTTAGAATTTAATGCAAACTATTCCATTTTTATTTCTTTGAAATGCTTTTACGTCGTTGCTTATATGTTTCGCATTTTAATTTGTTTCATAAATTTTCAGCTTCAACGATTTGCTGCTGTCGGAGGAGCTTCAGTCGAATCTCAAACAAGAAGAATATTGAAATTTTTGATGTCCGATGAAGTTGGGACATGTTTTAATTGGAAAGGGCGTGATAAATTAGCATTTGAACAAACAAATATTGTGAAAATAATAAATGGTGAGTACTTTAAAGGATTTTTTAAAATGATTTATAATTAGAAAGATGATTTCAAAACTTATATTTTTTTCTATTGTTGTTTTAGATGCTGTTCGAAAATGCTATCCTGCAGTTGAAGGTTCGGATTTAAAAGTAGCTAATGCCGTCAAGGATCCTTACAAAAATAAATCAAAAACTGGATCAGGTGTTATTGCAACAAAGTGAAATTTCTGCAAAAATGAGTATAACATTAGAGCAAAATATAACGAAACCGGACATAACGCCTGATTTTCCTATTAAAAATATTGAAATTTTCAAAGAGTTTGATGCTAACTTGGTGCTAGAGGAATCTTTGAAAAAATACATTATAAGTAAATTTACTTATTTTTACTTTATTTTAGAATTTAATGCAAACTATTCCATTTTTATTTCTTTGAAATGCTTTTACGTCGTTGCTTATATGTTTCGCATTTTAATTTGTTTCATAAATTTTCAGCTTCAACGATTTGCTGCTGTCGGAGGAGCTTCAGTCGAATCTCAAACAAGAAGAATATTGAAATTTTTGATGTCCGATGAAGTTGGGACATGTTTTAATTGGAAAGGGCGTGATAAATTAGCATTTGAGCAAACAAATATTGTGAAAATAATAAATGGTGAGTACTTTGAAGGATTTTTTTAAATCGATTTTTAATTAGAAAGATGATTTTGAAACTTATATTTTTTTCAATTGTTGTTTTAGATGCTGTTCGAAAATGGTATCCTGCAGTTGAAGGTTCGGATTTAAAAGTAGCTAATGCCGCCAAGGATTGGTTGCAATATTCAAAAAGCAGAGCATCTAAAGGGAAAAAAGTTGAGTGAGTTGCAAATAAAATAATTGGGTTTAGTTATGGGGGAAAATTCTTAATTTTTCTTAATTTATGTTTTGTCTGTTTTTAATTTTAAATTTGTTTTCAATTTTAAATAGTGATTTTTTGTCAAACAATTACACTAATTCACTGTTTGTAACGTTTTTAATAAATAAGAAAATTGATAATTTACTGTAATCTGTTTCGTAACTTACGTATTTAATTTAATTATTATTTTTTAAAGTTACGTTTTGAATTAATTGCAATTTTATAAAGTTGCATCATTAAAAAGTTCATTATATTAATTAAGTATAATAATATATAGATATACATTGTCTTTTTGTTGAATTTGTAAAATAATTAACATTATTCAATAAATAGAATGCAATATTTTCATATACCTATCTAATTTTATTTTTTTAAAATCTACCTACCTATTACGTTTGACCAATAAACCACTGCTTCAGGTTTAAGTGTGAAGTATAAAAATTGAAGTGAGGGACAATTTTCTTATGGAATATTTTATTGATGGTTTACATGTAGATATTATAGTTGCAAATTTACTTGGTACCTATGCTTTTACAATGTTTATATATTGTAGAATTAAAGGAGTTTATTTAGTGGTTAATTGATTGAATTTCTGCAAAATTAAAACAAAATCAATTGATTTAGCACTATTTTATTTCCTGTTAATTAAATGATAAAAAATTTAAAAAAATAGAAATCAAGCATATTAGGAACCTTATGTAAACGTGTAAATTGACCATAAATAAACGTTAGATGGATGTATAAATTCAACCGATAATCCACTAATAATTCGACAATATGTAAACGTTTATCGGACGTCGAAATAAACGAAGTTCAACGTATTATTATCGTTCCAATTAACGTTATTCGAACGTTAAATTCGACGGTAATTCTACTAGTAGTTCGACCATAATTAAACGTTCACTCAACGTTGTAATAAACAAATTTTCAACGTGATATCATCTTTCTAATCAACGTTTTTTACACGTTGAATTAGTTGAAAAAAAAACTAGTAATTTCACCGCAATTAAACGTTTACAATTAGTTGAAATTAAAACACTTTCAACGTAATATCAACGTTAAAATCAACCATATTAAAACGTTAATGGCGACGAAAATTGTCGACAATTAATAACGTTTATAAGACCTTGAAATAAACGTGTTTTCCACGTCATATTATCGTTTAAATCAACTGTGTAATCTGTTGATAAATAACGTTTCTACAACTAACCCAAAAACGTCTTTATAACGTTCAATACTAATGTTCCCAAAACGTTACAAAATGGTTTACTTTTTACCAAAAATCAACCTGGATAAACAGGAACTAGGTGAAAATAACGTTTTTGCAACGGACCTTTACTCAGTTATAATAACGTTGAAAGTAACGTTAACAAAACGTTGATTTTTCCTAGATATCAACTATATCTAGATATATCTATATCAAAAATTGGTGAAAAAGTAACGTTATTTCAACCGTTATTTTAGACGGTTTTATAACGAAAGGTAGCTCGTTGGTCGACTCCAAACGTTGAAAAAACTACTTTTTATTGTATAAAAAAACGTTGAAAGCTGGGACATAAATCCGGTGAATCAACGGACTATTTCTTAAAGGAACAACGTGTATCAAACCGTCGGTTACCGTTGCCTAACAACGTTAATTCAACGTAGTTGTGTTTACTGGGTTGCTTGTAATTGTTTTACTATTTCTGCATTGTCTGCAACGCTATCGATGTTAAAAGCCTCTACTACTTTTCTAGTGTATTTCAATGGATTGCGTTGAAATAAAATATCCGTTAGTGGATTTCCAGAATGACTTATTCCTCCAGAAAAAAGACCTGATTTAAATTAATAAATAAATTACAAATTATGAAACAACCTTTACTAAGTGGAGAAAACATGTGGAAAAAGATACTTGCTGCACCAGCATTAGTTCCAAATAAAGTTACTTTGGAAGGATCTCCATTAAAGTATTCGATATTATTTTGGATCCATTTCAACGCTAGTAACTGGTCTTTGAGGCCTAAATTGCCTTTTGCGTTTTCGTCAAGCGTTGTAAAAAATCCAAAAATATTTACGCGGTACTCCATTGCGACTACAATAACAGGTTTCTCCATAAAATAATCTACACCTGTATACCCGAGGGTTCCAGAAATAAAAGACCCATAATGAATCCACACCATAATGGGCATTTTCTTCAAGTTAGTCGCTACCTGAAATTTTTAAATTTATAAATTGAAGATTATGCACTGCACTTACCGTTTTAGGTACGAACACACTTAAATATAGGCAATCTTCACTTCCAATAACATTAGTTGCATTGTATAGGTCAAATTGAATGCAAGCATCTCTGCGTCTCAAAGAACATCTTGGTTTAGTCCAAGGTTTAGGAGGTCTAGGTTCCTTGAAGCAATTGGCGTTAACAAAATATAATATTAGTTAATAAACTGTTACTTTGAAACGTAATTTTCCAAGTGGTGGAGCAGCATAAGGTATACCATTGAAGGCGTAATACTCGATGCTTGAATTGGCTCGACTTGTTAAAACTTGTCCACGTACTGGGCCATATTGAGTCACTCGAAGTGTTTCTGACTAAATTCACACATTATACGGAGTGATTTAAAAAGGGCGGAATTTTTCTGGGGGGGGTTGTTGGGGACTATTTGGGGAGTACGGGAACAATGTTAAATAAACTCTTTTCAATCAATTCTCTGAGATATTGAAGATGGGGTTTAAACTTCTTTATTTACCAGCAATGGTAACGTTTTGACGTTTTTTAAGAAAATAAATTAGACATAATAGGTAGGGGTAAAACCAGGGTAAAACCAGGTACAGGTATAATTTTTTAAGATATAAAGCGGTAGTGACAAGTTCGCGCAGATTTGACCGCGCCCTTTTAATAATTTAAATACGTTGACTACGGCGTTGGAGGGGAAAATACCAATTTAGGTATCTGCGCTTCCCCTCAGCTCGTCAGCTTAAAAAATTATACCTGTACTTTATTGTATAAATAGTTATAAAACTTTTCTCTTTGGTAGAAAATGTTTTTACGACTACTTGGCAAGTTGAGAGACTACACTAGTTTTGATTGCTCATAATTTTTTTATATTAAAGTCTCACATCGTATGAACAGCATTTCTTCTTTAAATGGGAAAATATCCAATTTTACCCACCTAGGTGTGCAAAACAGGGTACTCATTAAATTACATAAAAAAAATTAAACCATTAACTTTCGCATTTTTTAATAACAACTGGAATCGATATTTAAAATTTGGTTTAATAAGGTATTCTTATTTTAGTTGTTGAATGATCACAATTTTTTGGCCCTATTGATTCCGAAATAAAGCTGTAAAATCAAAATGTTTTTGATCCTGGATCGAAGCAGATTTTAAGAGTTTACAATTTTTTTTTTCCAAAATGAACATGCGAAAATGTTTGTCAAACAAAAATTAAGGGCATAAAGAAAAAACCAAACAATAAATAAAAAATTTTTAATCAAGAATTCAGCAAAAAAATTTTGATCAAGAGCCGATAAAAAGAAGCGCTGCAAAAAGGGCCTTAGAATGCTTATAATACAAAACTATCAAATTTTCACATTTATTTATAGCGACATGTGGTCTTTGAATTCTCGGCCGGATTTCGGATTTTGGCACAAGATCTGTTATTATTTCAATTGTTTATATTATAATAGCGAACACGTCACGTATCGTTTAGTGGTTTATATCAAGTTTTTCTGCTTTTTACGACTGATATTGTTGATTTATAAATTGTACCACCAGAAAATAACACAATTTTATCGAATAAATTTGATATTTTTTTAACTGGGAATGCTTTGTTTATATATTTTTGTTTAAGCTATTTTATTACAATGTGTTAACTTCAAGTACCTAAGTAAAAATTGAAGGACTTCTAGGATATCTAGAAACCATTGCATACAATGTAATTGCTTTGTGCGTGGAATTCGTCAACCCTTTTAGCACAACCGAAGTACAATAATTTAAATTTCTTTTGATGTTTTTAACCTTCCAGTACTAACACTAATGGCGCGATCGATTGGTTGCACCGGTACGGTGCTATTGCAGTTTTATTTGCATTATCCCAGTTTTACGTGTGTTATTGGTGTTGCCCCACATCAGTGTAGCCACTTATACATGTGTAAAGCAACGAATAAGTCGACAAAATCAGTAACGTGAGTACTAACAACGGTCTGAGATTCCGCAAAAGGTCCTATTTCTAAAAATAATCAAGATATGAATTTGATATTTTTGCATAAGCAAATATGTTGTCTTTTAGGAAGGTACTGAAAAGAACGACTCATTATGTAATCGCATTACATAAATATAACGTATGAGCATGAGTAACATAGCGCGCCTAATGTAAACAGAATGATATACATATAGGGTTAATTAGAAGTATGGAAACGGTGATTTTTTGTCGTTAATATTCATTTCAGGAAATAATGTTCAATGTAAAAGTTTTTTATGAAATTTTTATCTATATTTTAGAATATTCGAAAAATTTTTTTCTTCAGTTGTTTTTGAGTTACGCCTATCCACAAATTTTTTTTAAATGGTAATGTATTATTTTTATACTACGATTCGATAGAGCATTTTTTTCTCTTTACAACAGTATTAAGAAAAAATTTTTTAATTTTATTTTTATAACACTTTTTCGACAAAATGCCGGTTAAAGTATTTTCGAATAGTAAGCAAGAGTAGGTAAATTTAAAATAAACAAAAGCGGACCAATAAACAAACTCGAGCGACTTAACTGTCATTGGTTATTGTTTACTCACAGGAATTTGTTTATCGCTCCGCTTTTGTTTCGCTTTAACATAGCGACTATTCCTAAATACTCTAACCGGCATTTCGTCGAAAAAGTGCTAAAAAAATAAAATAAATTTTTTTAATACCATTTATAAAGAGAATAAAATGCTCTATGGAATGGTAACATAAAATTAACACGTTCCCATTTTAAAAACTTTAGGGGATAGGCGTAACTCAAAAACAATTGAAGAAAAAAAATTTTCAAATATTTTCAAATACTTAGCATGCTAACCATGGGGATCTCGTAAACTATAAGAGATACGAAGTCGGTTAAATGACACCAAATGTAGCCTCTTTCATGGCCAACTCGATCCTACTTTTGTTTTTTGAAAAATTTTATTAGCACTCTAGATATTTAGAAAAAACTGAAAAAGTTGATTTTCTTTAAATGCCTATAACTTTTTTATTAATCAAAATAATTTCAATTTTCAAAAAAGGGATAATAGGCACTATTAAAACCAATGAATTTAATAAACAAAAGAATTTTTTTATAAGACCGCTTAGGCATCGTTTAGAATTGGATTTATAAAATAAAAAATTATCTAATAGCGTTTTATTCACTTGGCCCATATTGTCACACTAGTAACATTAGTAACATTTTTCAATGACTAATGGTAATTAATCGAAAAACGCGGTAAAACTGATACAAAATGCACATTTTGTTTATTTATTACACCTTTATTACCAACAATTGTCTATGGTGAGGTGTAGTTGGAGGTATCTATAATAAACTATACCCGGTTTTATCTAACTCTCTCCTATATATGTCTATTATTTTATAATCGAAATAGAAACTTCCTTCTGTTACGACAATAAATTAGACATAAAAAATCACTACTTCAAATTTATTTTTTATTAATTTTTTTAATAATGATAGTAGGACTGAAATTAGTATCTACAGTGACTCTAGATTTAGTTAAAACATTTTACCTTTGCCTCAGATACACTTACGCAAAACAGAACCAAAATAATAGTTTTGAAAAATATTTTGGTGTGATTGGCGTATAGGTCTGGATATTTATATCCTTGTAAGTGGAGTAGGGGGTACTTAAAACTTAAAATAATGCCAATTTTTGAATCACTGGAATATTTTAATAAACTTATCTCCTAGAAAGTTCATGGAATAGGCAATTTTACATATTTATTTGTTTTTTATCAACTTACAATACCTTAAAATACCTTAATATTTCAAATTACCCAAATTTCCTATTTGTCAGTATCTACGTCTTTAACCTAAAATTAAAATGTTTATCAACAAATGAATATTGAAGTGTCCTCTTTGTCCGCTCATTGACCTCTTGATATTTTACATAATAATTTAAATTATTTAAACGTGATAGTATATGAAAATATGTGTCACAAGATAGCATTTTGACGTAGGAAGGCAAATTTTGCAAATCAACTAAAATTTGACTTGCAAATGCCTTGCCTATAATTTATTGTAAAAAATAATAATGTATAAATGTAATTTTAATTTCTGATTTTAATTAAGGCTCATCTAAGAGTATCAAACCAGTGGTTTAACTATACCCTCTACACCACCTCAATGTCAGGGTGGGGCTGATTGAAATAAAGAATCTAGACTCTTAAATCTAGTCTAAAACAACATTTTGAGAACGCACTCAAACCTTTTACTGTTTTTTTTTATTTTTTACGCAATTAAAAGAGCTTGCAAATTGAACAGAGGGGAGAGGGAGGCAGAATTTATAGTTACGCTTATGCACCAAGCAAAATATTTAAAAGGCTCAACAATTAAAGCGCTCGCTACTCTCGCGCTTTAAAATGTCTCGATTATTAATCGGCCTTATTAACGCACTAGTTGATTAAATAATTATTAGTGTGGCCAAGACTTTGCTATGCAATAACGCAGTAATAATCGATATTTAAAAAATTGGAAAATACCCTATTGCGATCTTAGATTAATGGATTCATCGAAAACTTTTGCCAGCCTTACTAAAATAATAATTCTCATCCTGAATTCAGTACTAAAACAATTGAATTAAAAAGTTTAGATGAATTTTCCGAAGTTTGACGTTTTTTAATAAAATAATGTGATACATATAATTTATAATATATTATTAATTTCTGTTAGTAATGATTTCAGGGCTGAAATTAGTAAATACAAATAGTAGACGGCTCTTAGATTAATTTAGTTAAAACATTTTACCTCTGCCTTATTATGGACACACATGCAAAATAGAACTACAACTATTGTGAAAAACATTTTCAGATGTATTCAGACATACGTATAAGCGTTGATATTTATATCTTCTTGAGTGGGATGGGGAGACTCAAAATTGTATAAATTTTTGAATATTTGAAAAATTTAAATAAACATATCTCTCTTGAGCGTTCTTGGAACGGGTAATTATTTATTTGTTATCACCTTACCTTACCTTAAAGTACCTTAATATTTAAAAATGGTCCTACTTGCATTTTTAAGTGCATATTAACACCAAAGTAAAATATTTATCGACATGTGAATATTGAAAAGCACAGAACAGCTCATTAACTTCTTGATATTTTGTATAATAATAAAGAAATCACGTAAATATTTTTACATAATTAGCATCTACTTAGGAACCAGTAGAGCTCGCAAACTAATAAAACTAATGAAAATAATGATTTAATCAAAGCTATTGCAATAGTAGGGATAGAGCATGAGGCTCCCTGTGAGAGACTGTGAGAGACTCTTATGAATAGTCTTCTCATAACTTCAGCTCAATAAAAAAATTAAATAGTGTATTCATTAATTCCTAATTGTAGTACTTTTCTAATGAGGTGTCCCAAATACTAAAGTACTAGTTGAATTTTAAAAGGGGGTAGCTATGTCGGCTAAGGGGTTCATAACGGGTATTTGATTTTTACGGGAAAAACTGCCTCCTTTTCTATATTTTTTTAATACTTTTTGTGTAAAACTCTGGATGGTATTTCAATTAAAACAACAGTTGTTTGATGTCTCACTCTGTACGTCGAATCAATCTCTTACCTAAAGAAATTCTATAAAACCTTTAATATTTCGGTTATTCGCTAAGAGAAATGAAGAGGCTGTAGAGAAAATTTTCCAAAGTAAGTCAAAGCTTACTCGGGTTTATTTATCCCTTACGTATTATACAATTTACTAAGATTCACATGTCTTAAGTATAAAATTAATAGGTCTATAATTTTAAAAGAAAAGCTCTTAAAAAAACTTTAAGTGCAATTGAATTGCCTATAAATGTGATAAAAAAATTTCTAAAGAAAACAATAAAAACAAAATGCAGTGTCAGAAGTTTCAAGAAAATTGCCTATAAATTTTAATTCAATTCGATACATTAAGTAGAGAATCAATAAAAAAACTAAATTAGCCCTCTCTTGAATTATACTTCTGAAGGAAAAAAATTTCCAAAAATTTCTGTTATTTCCTCTCCAACTATAATGTAATTGAAATTTTTATTCGATTCTTGAACGACAGTACAAAAAGTTTTTTTTTGGCCGTTTGTTTGCTAAACCCATAAACTCAACTTCAATGGACAAAGTACAATTGAACAAGATTTAGACGCTTGTCTTTCAATAAAATAAACATTTTATGTTCTTGTTGGGTTACGTCTATAATTTTTATAGTAGCTACTTCGTTTATGAGTTTTGCACTAAAAATGGAGGAAAAAATTATTTGAATGTCGACTCAAAAATTTCAAACTTTATTTATTAGTTTGTCCAGGCCCGGAGATATAACAATAGATCACTGGTTACGTACAATTTTCGGATTTAATTCTAAAACAAAAGGCATTTACGCCATTTATGGCTTGGTTCGTTTATTGCACACAATCCTTAATCAACAAGCTAAGAATTAATTCAAAATCGCACGGTGTAAAATGTAGGGTAGAACTAAAACAAAGTCATACCTAGTGTCAAAGTCTTTAATAGCATTCTATCTAACCCATAATCAGTTAGCTAGAGCAAATAATAATTTTTATAAAGCCACGTTAGCTTTATTAGTCTTTTCTGTAGTTGTTGAGCATCAGAGGTGGGATTAGTAAAAGCTTTTTTCGAATTTTTAACCTTCAGATGGAGTGAACACTCTGTACCTACATCTACATACGAAACAGTTTTAAAAATCGTAATTTGACACATTTTAGAAGAAAATCGAACCTGCGACCCTCAAATACAAAAAACTATATAGGTAGCTTCTATACTATTTAATTTCTTTATTAATTTTCTTCATGTAAATGATTCTCAGTTGACCCCATTAATTACGAAAGCAAGATAAATCTTTATTGAGCAATGAGCCAGCAGTTCATATTGCAGCAGTCTTTATTGGATTTGTTTCTTCAAAGAGCTTAAGAACTTAAGCTCCGTTTCACCATTTCTCTTAGATGTAACTTTGTCATTGTATGCAGTTACCAAGACATTAACGTCGCAGTCCAAATAGAAATTGTCTCACACTAATCATCAATAGTGGTTCATTTATAAAAGATGCTTGTGTTGTTGTTATTTTGTTTTTCTATTCTTTCAATTTTGCTCGTTTTCTCTATCTTTTTTGTTATTTTTAACTTGTTCGTGTATTTTTGTAAATTTTTCTCGGTCTTTCTACCGTTTTCATTTTGTATTTCTTCGTCTTTTTTGGTCAAACATTGCATACCTTTACATAATGAACTCGTGAGAGGTTAAATCTATTTATTCTTACTTCTCAATTTCGCTGTAGACATTACTTTGTCTAACTTGGAAGTAAAGTTAAGTGATCGATTCGTATTTCTATTTGAACTTTACCTCAGATTGTGTGTTTTTACTAACTATAATACAAACTCCTAGTGTGTTCTTCTTTCTAAACACTTTTTTTTAATAACGTTTGAAACCTAAGCCGCAATTAATTGTGGTTTTTCATTTTTCAAAGATTAAACAATGTCCCGTCATCTTAAAGAATATAAAAGGCACGCCTTTGTCAAAACGAACCGCGAGAAGTTTAATTTCTACATCTAGGTCACGTCCACGTCAAGTCTACGTCACGTTAGGTCACGTCACTTTGTATTCTGTTTGATATCAAATTGTCAATTAAACGTCACGTGCCAATTACGTCACGAATCAGACGTGGCTTCCTCGAGTCAGCTCACGTTCAAATCACGTCTAAAATCCACGCTCTACATTTTTCGAAAGGTACCTCGTATGCTGCCTTAAAATTGTAATTACTAATTAATGGTCGTCTGATATTCTGAGCACCAATCAAAACATAGCTCATGACTTAGCCACGATAGGTGTGGACATAGATTTTCCACTCCGTGCAATCGTTAGCGCATATTTACGATAATTATTGTGACGTAACGTCAATCACATCTACGTCACGAATAGACCAATGTCCGTGCCTTCTTCGAGTCCGCTCACGTTTAACTCACGTCTAAAATCCACGTTCCACAATTTTCGAAAGATTCCTCGTACGTTGCCTTAGAATTGGAATTTATGGTCTTCGAATATTCTGAGAACCAATCAGAGCATAGTTTATGATGACTTAGCCACGATAGATGGGGATATGGATTTTCCACTCCGTGCAATCGTTAGCGCATCTTTATGATAATCATAAACTCTTAGGTAAACTCTTTTCTTAGAGCTTATGCTAGATAACTAGATGTGGAAAGATGTGTGCGCTTAAACACGACATCGTTGGTAGACTGCTGGTAGATAAAGTTGCTGTTAATAATGAAACATTATTGTCTCGAGGGTCTTACGAAATGTTGTCTCTTTTTTTTGAGTGAGAGGAAACTTCGAAAGACACCACACCGCCTGGTAGAATGTGGTAGTGTGGGATTCTTATTACCCACATAACATAAAGCAGTAGAGTGTGGAAAGTTATAATATCGATTCAGATTCCGTGAGTTTTCATTAAAGCGGTCCGCCTGGATTACCAAAGCCGAGTTGTCAGGTCTAAAAATCTCACAAACGTTCTCGCACAGACTCTCCAGCGCTGCCAACGCTTTCAAGTTACGAGGCCACGGCTACCAACCTTCGACCTCACAAGAAGCGCGATACTGGTCCATAAGATTTAGCCTCAGGGGGCATCACAGAAGCAGGTGCTCGGACGTTTGCCGCTGTCTACAGGGGCACTCATCATTCTGTATAAATATGCCAGAAAAGGGCCAGGACGCGTGACGAAGTAAGACAGATGCCGAGTTATAAAGGCCATCTCCTCGAGGTCGAGCCGCTCCCTGGGAAATGCTGCCAAATGAACGAAGAAGCGATCAGCCGACGCCGAAGAGGGCAACGAAGCCAGCTCCTCCGCAGAAACCTACCGTTCAAGCTGGTGTATTAGGTGTTTGATGGAAGACGGCGGCAGGGCTCATGAGGCGTATGGCTAGAAGACAGCACGACCGACCTCGCCACCAGCACCTCGTCTGCACCCACAGTTATGAGAACGGATGCCGCTAAGTCCCACAATCCATCACACACCTCTCTGTGGATCAGCCGTCACGATTTACACTTCCAGGAATGCTAGGACAGCACTGTCTAAACGCGGCACCGACGCAGGAGCAACCACAGCATCCCTTACCGCCACCAGCGCCGCCTGAAGCGTGCTACATCCGACCGGAAATGTCAGTCTTTGTGTATAGGTATATTGGGTCAAGTTTTTGACGTGACGTGACTACGTCTTTCTATATCACCTGAGTTAAGAGATATTATCTTATGCTGTAGTTAAGTTTATGTAACGTCCAACAGCGTTTCATCGCATAAAAGTAACGCCTCGATCAATGGAAGGCTATGGTGTGCTAAAATGTTTCCCGCTATTTTTAGACCCAAGTTTATATCTTTGGCTGTTTTTTTTGTGTTAGATCTAAAATCGTCGATTTGTAATATGCAAATAGAAATGTTTTATGACATATTGGTTTTTGAAAAATATTTATGTGGATAATTTTGATTTACATAAGAAATAAATTATAATGAAGAGTTTAACAAAACATATAAACTATAAGCGGATGGAAGAGGATACGTATATATCAAGATTTGGACAATTTATCGGACTTCCTCTAGACTCTGGAGTTTAAATACGACTTAGAAATTTTGAGCTCGGCCGGATTTTGCACATAATATAATTTTCTTTTCTTTTTTTCATTTTTTGTTAAATTTACTGTTGCGTCACAGTGTGGTTAATATTTGAAAATGTGAGGTTATATCATTTTTAAATCGTTAATTAAAAACAAATAAACGTAGGGATTTTTTTCATGTATTGTTGTTACATTTCATTGTTGAGAAATGTATTGTTATTGTGTGACATTTGAAAAACAATTATTTTTTAGCAAGTTTTTTGTCTGAATCTCTTGGATTCTATTCATTCTTTTGTTTTTCTGGCATTGTTATCCGAATTTATTAGAAATTTTAGTAAAATTCCAAGTCGCATAGGAATGTAATAAATTGTCCCTCGGAAGCAATTAATTATATCAACTTAAATTGCATTTACTTACAAGCTAGCGTTCTTAACAAAATTTTGGTATATTTCCCGTATATTTTGTAAGTGAATATAGTAACAAGTTTAACTAGTGAGGTGTATTCATTTATTAAAGTGGGAGATAATTACAGTTTCTATTACGCAATGTTACAGAATACAGTGATAAATTTTAATTGGTAACAAAATTAACGGTACGGTGTGGTTTTCTTAGAAAATTTATCGTACTACCAAAATTGTAATAAACTTTACGTTCGTATATAATTCTTTTTTAACTTAACAAAGTGTTACTTTGTCTAATACCTCGATATTTTTACGCTCACCATTACCAAATATTTCATCTAAAGCTCACACATACTTTTAAATTATAAAAATTAGTTCAGGGACAATGTTTGTCATAGCAACAGCTCTTAACATAAGGATCTCTTAAGAATTTACAATTGGCCCCACGTTGGGCGCCAAAAATGTTACGCCAAATGCAAACACTCTTTTATAATAAATTAAATAGCTAAATAAGGAAGCAAATTCTCTTAGAGATCAATAATTAAATACGCAGGCCAATATTGCAAGTTTCTACCCCTAATATCTTAAATCTCAGGAATATCAATCGACCAAACGCCAATTAAGCAAATTTTAGAAACAAAATCCATTTTATTATGACTCTAGACTATTATTAATGCTTGCTTACCTATTATCTAGTTTGTTCTTGTTTGCGGTTTTTTAATTATCTTAGCTAACAGCTCGTGTAGGTGCGACATTAGACCCTTTACGAGACGGTAATTGTTCATCCCTCTAAGGATCCCCAAATTGCGTTATACCTTTACTACTGCTACTTATAGCAAAACGTACAATTGATTTATATTTTTTATAAAGACTTTTGATGTTGCTTTGACAAGTCTGCAAAGTGGCTTTCCGGATAGTTGAAGCAAAACAAAAAATTCGTGCAATTTTACACAACATACAACGTTTGCAAATTGTTTTTTTTTAACTTTTTATCCACGTTTACATTTAACAATTGATTGATGTTCACAATTCGCAAACATATCTGTTTGCACTCAGCATATTTTAGATAAAATCTATTTGAAAAATTGTTCACGCACGTTTTTGTGATTTTAAAATGCCGGTTGAGTTTTCTGTCAATGTCCTTTCATCTCTACTATTTATGGACTATTTTGTAACTATTTGTCAGACCTTTTTTTTACACTCACCAAAGTGATGAGAATTTATAACTATTATGTATTGAAGATAACGCCGTGTGATAAATTTAAAATTTAAAGTGCAGCTACTTATTCAAATTCGCTTGCATATAGTAACTGGGAACCTTTCGGCTTTTAATAGTGATGAATGAAATCATGTGTGTGTTAAGAATTTTAAAATGTAATATGAAAAGTGCATTGACAGAATGGCGTTTGATTAAAGATCACGTAAATGTAAATTAAACCCGTTTATTTACAGCGAGCACAAATTGGTCTTCTGCTTCAAGACAATGTCCGAGCTTGTTAGAGAAGGCATCGAAGGTGTTTTGCACTTACAAAACACGGAAATGTCATTAATAGCAAATCATTAAGACTTGTTGTAATATTCTCCAAGGGCAGGTTCTCAACCTTATTAATTATTGATTTCAAATTGAAGTGACGTGACGTTGCTCTAACCATAAATTGCAAATTAAACAAATCTTTAGATAGGTGTATAATGTGTTATAGACTTCGACTCTAACCTACCATCATTTAATATAACCTAACCTATCCAAACCAAACCAATTAGCGTCAGATCGCTCCTTAAGCAGCCAGGACTGGACTGGGAAAAAATACTACAGGGAAATCTAATAATCAAGGTTTATGTTTTGGATTTTTTCAGTTTATCTGAACTTTTGCAATTTTTTTTATTGTCACATCACGGGTTATTGGAAAATTCCCTGTAGCATACTGGGCCAGTTCAGCCCTGTAAGTTAAGAAATACACTCTAAGTAGTAAACACAGGCTTAATTCATATTTTTTTTATTATGTTTCATTTTGATAAATTAACTATGATAATTATTAAACTAAATATTTTTATTGATTCTCATAAATAATGTAATGCTCTATAATTTTATTAGAGGTAATATTACCGGCATATCACTCCTTCAGAAGCTAGAGTCGGGAGAGGCACCATAAGTGGTAAAAACAAACTTAATCCATATTTTTATAGATTTTTGTGTGTGTAGAATTTGTAGTTGTTATAAATACCCAATAAAATTCTAGAGTGACCCTTATCCATGTAATTGGATTAAACATTTACCTTGTACATAGTTAAATCGTGGCTCCACTTCGAGTTGGAAGCAGCTTTATCGAATATGCGGGACGCAAGCTGGAATATTGTAAATCCAAGAAACCCTCTTAACGAGCTATCCCCGCTTTATTATTTTTATCATTTCAAATATTAAGTTGAAAGTAGAGCAGTACTGCTTGTAAATGCTAATATTTATTAAGTAAATTTATTCAATGACCTAACAATTGCGTTATTTATGTATTTGCGATTCAAAAGCTTTTGTAAAGCTTAAAGGATTTACAAGAGATGAATTTTTAATTTAACATGGGTTAGCTTGTGTTGTTTTTTACTTCTTTTTTGTTTAAATAAATAATTGAGTATTATTATTTTACATTTCGCTTTTGTATAATACAAGAAAATTGTTATCAAATAAGAAGATTTGAATTGGAAAATATTGATTTTGAAACGGTAAGCAAAAAGGGGAATATCAATCTCTTTAGTTCTGACACTTATCGGTTATACGAACGGCAACTAAAGTGTCAGTTATGGAATGACATGACTATCAAGAGAATTTCCAGTGCATAAAAAATTATATTTAAGTAGATTATGGTGTTGCCCGAAAGGACTTAAAAGAGACGGACGAGGGTAATGGTGTGTGTAGTATATAAAGTCAAATGTTTCTCTTAAGGATAACTTTAACGGCGTCCCAGATCCTTACATATTTTTTTACGTAATTATTTTTTTAAAACAATTTTTGCTATTTGATTAAAAAATAAATTGGTTTCGAGTCCAATAAACAGTCTACGGTTCGGGCGTAGTAATAAATTCTCTTGTGTACGAGCTTCGTCGATGTTTGTCCATCCGTGTTCTTTCCACTTTTTTAATTCATTTTAGAACATCTGTCTGTGAGTGAGTCCCTATTATGTTATCAAGGTTGCTCTGATCTTAGCGGTACAGTGGTTGAAGTCTCGGGTTCGAGTCTCGGACCCACTCTAACATCAACGCCAACGTGGCGTTTAGTCCAATTAGATAAAGTTTGTTGCTGTTAATAAATACTTAGTGAACCTACAAATGCCACGCTTGGGATTCGAACCCAGGACCTCTCGCTCTTTAATTCAATAGCAGTGGGTCACAACGACTATGATATTCCCTGTTACAAAACACAAGACTAATGTATTTTTTTCTTTGTTTCAGGAGCTAGATCTGGAAGCGAATCAAATAATATTTATATCGGATCGAGCATTCGCCGGATTAACACATTTGTGGCGATTGAACTTGAGTCACAACAAACTGAAAAATCTAGGAAATACCCTTTTAGATGGAGTGCCAGCAATAATCAATTTCGACCTTCGTCACAATAGCTTGGAAACTTTAACATTTGATAACGTCAAACCGATTCTTCACAATTTTTACAATAGCAGCGGATATTTCTACCTTGCAAGTAAGTTGTTAAAAAAATTTTTTCTCTTCTAACTGAAAGATTTATATAACAATAATTGATGTATCGCTTTAAGGTATAATTTGAGTGAATTTCGTGCTCACCCTAACACTGAATTTAATAGACCTTGAAAACTTGATAATATTTAGGTTAAGGGTAGACGAGAAATGATTTAACTTGGCAATATTAAGCCAGAGCATTATCTATTTTTAGGTCTTCTTGCTACTTTTTGGCATTTCAAATTAATGTAACAAAAAGTTTTTAAAGTATATTTGCTATCTAAATCTCTTTACGCATAAATCATTTTAATCACAATTAATAAGACAACACTGTTTGTCTTTAAATTAACCCCATTATAATAGAAATTTTACTAGTTTGCTTTATTTTTTTAAATATTATCCTTTAGAGGTTGTTTCATTTCATTTGAATTAATAAAAATAATTTAATTGTAATTAATAGTCGAACGAAAACGTTGTCGATAACCAACTGAACTTTTTTTGCCCAACATCGGGCGCCAATTGTGAAAGACGCTGTTGCATTATATGCGCATCGTCCACATAAACTTTCTACACCCTTTGGGACTAAAAAACATTTTATAGATAGTTTAGCTGCTATTACAGCCTATAGCTTAAGCGTCTCTATTTTTAGCCCCCGTTGGACGCCAATTTTAGAACGTATCTTTCAATGTAACCGGTTTTTAAAACAATTGTAATATTTGTTTCCAATTAATAGTAGCGCCTTCAAACATTTTATAGACAGTTTAGTTGTAATTACGGCCGATAGCTTAAGCGTCTTTGTTTTGAACCCCTGTTGGGCGCCAATTTTAGAACTTTGGGCGCCAATTGTGAACCATGCCTATATAAATATTTTTAATTATTTTCTGACATTTCGGAACGCACATTTAAATATTTGAGAGACATTTGCGTTGTTTTTTTATAACTTATGGATTGCGAGCTCCATTTTTCCCTGATGAAAATCGATAAAAACGTTTATATTTTTATGTTTTCTAAACCCGAGCTTTAAAAAAAATCTTTGTTGTGTATTTTATTAACCAAGCAATACACAGTACAATGTATTATGAAAACTCACTCTTCCTTAATTGATGTAAATGTTCAGTTATGTGTTTGATATGAGCCTTTAATTCCGTAACAATGGCAGCGTATGAGTAGATATGCAAAGCGGATTCTAACCCACTTTTAATCGAAACCGCGGATTAATTTAATTGAAATTGAATTAAATCTTAATTCCGCGAATCGCGATTTAATTTCAGATTTCGCGGTTTTAATTCGCGATTTATTTTGAATTAAATCACAATTTCGCGAATCGCGGATTTAATTTTATATTTCGCGGTTTTAATTCGCGGTTTATCGATCTCAATGATTTTAATCCGCGCTTTTCAAATTAATTAATTAATTTGTATCGCGCTTTTATTTTCGCGGTTTTTTTAAAGAAAAAAATTCTGGTGCATGCCAGGCCTCGAAGCCCATACCTCTGGTCGCTAAACCAACGCCTTAACCACAGGGCTACCGAGACTGTGTTCATTAAGAGGTTTAAGTTGTTTCTTTACTTTCGCCTTGTGTTTGAAATTTTGGAATTGAGATGGAATGGTGATCTATTTTGAATTAAATAAATAATTATTTTGAATTGAGATGTTTAATTAAATGTATTTTAATTAAATATTTATTTTTAAATTGCGATTAAATTAAATCGTAAAATTAATTTTGAATGCAAAATTTAAAAAGTTTCTTTTTTTACATTACGTCATTTAGAAATCACCTAATTATGAACTATGTATAGGTGAGTAATCGGGGTGTCTAAGGAATTACATTGATTCATGTTAAAATTACGTATTGAATTACCTGAGCTTTCAAAAATTTTATAGGTTTCACGTTTTAATTGGATGTTAATTTCAGAAATCACATAATTATGAAGAATAATTTTTAAAATTCACGAATTTTTTAGTTTGATTAAATTAATTTGCGGTTTCGCGTTTTAATTAAAGTTTTCGAATTTGATTAAAGAGTCGCGATCAAATTAAAATATTGAATTCGCGGTTTCACGTTTTAATTTGATGTTAATTTCGCTATTTTTAAATATTTAAAGAAAGAATTTAGATATAATTAGTAACGATGATAATTAAAATTCTAAATCGTCAATAATCAATTGAATTTAGATTTCGCGAATTTATTTAATTTAATTAAATTTTGTACTTTTATGATATTATTAAAATTCCTAAGATTCAATTATACATTTAAAAATGGAGAAAGTTTTTTAAATTCCTAAGATGTCATTAAACATAGTAACAAAAATATGCATGTTTACGTACATTTAAAAATGGCAAAAGTGTAAATTCCCGTATAATTAGCGAATGTACATCACTCTGAGAAAGTGCGTAATTAGTTCAAAATGCTTAAATTCCTAAGATTCCATGCGTAGAAAGCGTTGTAATTCTTGTATAATTAGTGAATTTACGTCACTCTGAGAAAGTGTGTAATTAGTTCAAAAATGCTTAAATTCCTAATATTCAATGTGTAGAAAGCGTTGCAATTCTTGTATAATTAGTGAATGTACGTCACTCTGAGAAAGTGCGTAATTAGTTCAAAATGCTATAAATGTATGTAACCACAATGAATGAGTTCACATTAAAGTCAAGATTGCAAAGGTATTTTATATCAGTTGGTGATCTGTTAATCTACATCATCGAATAAACCATATATTGAAGATAGCTAATCTGATTTTTAAACATGTAAGTATAAATAATTATCAATCTTATTAATCTGATTTTTATATTTTTGTGTTTCAATGTTATAGAAAACAATGGATTTCTCGAAATTGAACGAATCAGTTGCAGCCATTGGGGAAAATAAACCATTCATTAAATTGAAGGATTTAGTGATAGGCGAAAGATATACAATACAAAATATGAAAATTGTACAATCGAAATATGGACCTGCTATCATGGTAGAAAGTTGCAACTTCTGTACATTCCTACCGGGGCGTTATACTGAAACAATTGAACCTGAACTAAAAAATTTTAAACCAAATGTGCACGTGTTAGTGTTCCTTGGGATGCAAACTTTTGGAAGTGCCAAACACAACGCAACACCAAAATTTAGGATCGAATAATATTAATGATGTTGATTGATTGATTGAAAGATTGATGTATTTTTGTGTAATAATAATTATATGATAATAATGTTTTCTTTCTCTTTGATATTTCAAACCCAAAAATAATAAATAAAATAAAATAAATATGCAAATCGTTTTAAACAATCATCAGTTCTCAAGTGCAATTACGATAACAGTCTATCGTTTTATGATTCGCATACTGGTCTTGATAAGTGTGATGATGTATACGAGGAAATCATAAAAACAGACTTGGATATGTACGATACGAGTGATTATCCGCTCGATAATAGATGGAACATCCCCCGCGTAAATAAGAAAATAGCAGGGCGGATGAAAGATGAATTAAATTCTAAAATAATGACAAATTTTATCGGCTTAAGATAAAAAATGTATACTTATAAATATATTGATGAAGGAGAAGAAGAAGAAGAAAACAAATGTGTCAAAAAAGCTAAAGGTGTTGTAACTAGCATCGTACGAAATAAAATTACCTTTGACGATTATTTAGAGTATTTACGAGATCAAAACGTTGAAAAGTATGTAACTCAAAGAACAATACGTTCGTATGCGCATGAGGTTTATTACATCGAGCAACATAAAAAGGGACTTAGCTCTTACGACGATAAACGTCATTTAATCGCTAATTCTACAGATACGCTTCCTCACGGGCATTACTACATTGAATCTGCAATCTGAATCAGATGCATTTTTAAGTTATTGTAATTATAATAATAATAATTAGCTTTAAGGAATGTTAAAATAGAAACACATTTTATTATTATTATTTAAATCATTTATTTGGAAAAATAAAATAAACAAAATATTACAAAATTTTATATTTATACTAGAATTTTTAAAAAACTACCGACACGTGACCACCTTTATATGTATAAATAAAGATGAAAACGACTTATTTCGTGAGTTTAATTATTTAATTTAGTTAATAGATCTACTGTTAATTATTATTAAATATTTATTTAGAAAATTTACATTTAAATTAATTATTTATTGAATATTTTAAAAGTCACGTGTCGGTAGTCTTTTAAAAATTCTAGTATATAATTAAAATTCTCCAACACCTTAGTACCGTGATAATCCAACATCTCGTTCATACATTTATTACACGATAAATATTGTGAATCATCATCAACATCATCGCTGATACATAAATTTTTGATAATACTTAAAGCTTCATCACCATCATCATCATCATTAGATGTATAAGATGATGATGATGATGATGATTTTAATAATAATAATTCTGAAGCACTTTTTAATGTTTTATCATAATAATTTTGAATATGCAGTTCACTTAACTTACAAATTTCACTATTTACATACGATTCGATTGAAATAATTTCAAGCACATCACAATGATCAAATTTAAAATTGACACAACCAGTTTTTAACGATTAATGAAATGTTTTTAGAGTTTTCGATTAATTCAATGGATGTATCCAACCAAAATGATGCGTAAAACTGTTTTAAAGTTGATGATGTTTTGATATCGTCGTTAGATTCGAAATACCAAGTTTTCACGTGTTTTAAAATTTGTATAAATTCGAGCCATTCACTTTCACACATGGAGATTCGTTCATTTTGTTTAACAATATGAATAGCAGGCTCAAAATTCATAACAAAACTTATACCGCACTTTATTGTAAAATCATTTAACAACGATTCAAATTTCACTTCCAATAACAAAATTGGTTCAAGTTGAAGAGATTTTTCTGATGTTTATAAACGTCACTTGTTATTTTTTTTTCTCTAAAAACTTAAAGGGATCATTTAAATTGTAATAATATTTTTTTAAAAATACGTTTTTTAATATTAATGTTGATCATGGCTGCTGCTATTCTTGTAAAACATGTTTTGGGCACTATAATCTAGAAATTGTTAACACCTCAATTGTGTCTTCTTTCTACTTATACAACTGCACAAAGTTTATGTGAACGCTCGACTTTAAGAACGACCTTACTAAATACGCTACAAGCACACTGCAACTGCACTAATCTTATCTGAATGAAGCTTAATATGTTTGTTAAAATAACAAAACGAAAGTTCACAAGAATACTACGAAAGATGTCAACAAACACAAAGTTTATTGTACTCAAACATTCAACTGAACGAACCAGATCAAAACGTAAAATTAATTAAAAAGAACCAATATGACGATTTAACTCTAAAAGCTTTTCTAAGCGGACTTAAAGAACCGATGGGTAGCTTCATCAGAAGTATGCGACCAACAACCATGGAAGACGCAATTACTTTTATTATAGAAGAAGAAAATGTTTTATATGCTAGAAAACATGAAAATTTATATGTAAATAGACAAAGCCACAATCCACAAAATTTAAATGAATTAAGATGGTCTAGACAATCAAGCAATAAAAACAAAAATTATCAACAATACCATCAACCTAAATTTAGTAATAATCAATTCCAACAATGGCAATTTTCTAGACCTCCACAACAACAATTCTTTAAACCTCCACAACAACAAATTTTTAAACCTCCCGAACAACAAATTTTTAGACATCAACAACATCAATTTTATAATCAACCACAACAACAGTTTCAAAGATCAAATAATTTTTCCCAAAACGAGTCAAACAACCAAACAGAAAATATCTATAATCAGATCTCAAAATCATGTTCAACCAGAACCAACACCAATGGACACATCTTCAGAAATACACGACAAACTTTTCAATCATTCCAACGTCAAAATAATTTTAATAAAACAATGTCTATTAATACACAGCAATTTAGAAATTTTAATCCCGAGGAACTATATTGTCAAGAACCTCTTTCAAATGACGATCAAGATATTCAAAATTATGAGAAATACAACAATCGAAACGAACCGGAACAAAATTATTATCCATCGGATATCCAAGAAACACAAGAAGAAATTCAAATTGACAAAAATCAAATTCAAAACATAAAAAAATAATTATCCAATCGATACACAATCAATACAAGTCGAACCAGATAATGAATTAGAAGATTTATTAAAAGATCTAGTTGATGTAGAACTATACATAGAACCAGATACAAATCCAATTCCAATACACACAAATTCAATCGATCAGTTTCTAACTGGAAATAACGAACCATCTATATCAAGAAATAAAGGAACCGCCATTAATTCGCAAGAAGATTTAACTTCTATTGTACCAATTTGCGACGATACTTTAACCAACAATGTGATAGAGTTAGACAACAGAAACAAAGCATTAAATAAATTTGATGGACAGTATAAAATTTTACATATTAATGAAAAAAATATAGCAACCCTCTTAGACATTAACAACAAAACACGCAAAAGACCTGTAAACGAACTAATTACACCTTTTAGTACAGATGCATTTAAACTTTAAACCATCGAAATAAACATCATTCGGATCTCATCTAGGCGAGAATTCAAAATCAAATGAGAACCTGATTGTACTTTAGTAATAAATGAGTACCAATCATGAACATGTAAATACTTTAGAAGTAGAATTAACTTTTAGAAACATAATAATAATGGAACCAGTAGAATTTAGGAATCAAAAGATATCAATAATCAAAATTACAATTGACAATATTCAGATGGGCAGAAATATGAAGAATCGATTCAAAAATTAGAAAAACCTGAAAACCCAAAAGAAAGATTCATTCGTTAAACAAATTTCTTTCGTTTTCAAATTTAATTTTGATTAGCACAGATAACAAAAAGTAAACAATTTGCTAATCAGGAATTTTATGTACAAATCCCATTTTCAAAAATTAAAAAATTAATAAAAAATTTTTTAAACCAATAACTTATAAAGTTTTTGTAAAATTCAAAAATTGAAAATGTTTTATGTTTATTGTAACAATTCAAAAATTAACAGAAAAGTAAATTGTAACGACAATGTAGTCGAAATTTACCCTTTTTGGACACTTTTATATTTTTCAAATGTATAAGGTTAAAAAAAATTTCTTTGAAAGAATAATACTGCTAAATAAATTGTCAACTTTCAGGATTATCATACTATGTAAATAAATCAAAATTATTGTTTTTATTATAATGTAATAGGTATACCAAAGTCTGACAAACTAAAAATTCTAAAAAATGTAGAAATTGAATCTTAGTCAAAAAATAAGGAAAAAATGTATATTTTCATGTATTTTTTGAACTTATTGAGGGACGAGTTATGTTATCACATTTTCAGATATTTGGGAAGTAAGATCTAGTTATGTTCTCATAAGAAATGCTTATTATAAAACTATAATACATATTATAATTTCTTTACATATTTAAAAAGCACGTTCTAATTATTTTCCTGTGGGCTTTAAAAATTTAAGTCGTAAATTTATTTCGTTTAATAAGATATAAGCAAATTTCATGATGTAGAAGTAGATAATTGATTCATGTTTAATTGAATCATCGACAACTTGTATATTTATCAAGTTTTTGATAAATATCAAGTATTTTGGATCGTAGAAAAGGATAAAAAAAAAATGGTCAAGTGTAGCTACATATAATAAACATGGTTAAAATATTCAAGCCCTTTATTTAAAATCTCATCATACAAATTAAAATACATCAATATATATGCTGAAAATTACAAAGTACGTAATCTTAATACCCCCCCCCCCCCCTATAATAAGAGCTATTTTCGTTTGTAAAGCGACTAATTCTCTACATCTTAAAATGTATATCGGTTAACAAGAAATATATGCAAAACACATCCCACCTTCAAAATTTCTGTAAAACTCGAATGTGAATTTTCTAAGCAAAGTGACGGTGTGGATATTTTCGATTTTAAACATTTCATAACACGTATTGAGGGTGGGATGTGTTTTGCATATATTTCTTGTTAAATTTTTGAAAATTAAAAACGCGTCATCTAAAAACTTAGCAATTTCGATATGGGTCATATTAATAATAGAAATCGAGCGTATACGCTTGTCAAATGCATGGGGCAAAATGGGGTACCCCATTTTGCCCCCTGTATACCATCATGATGGTTAGTGGTAGGTGTGTGGGGCAAAATGGGGTACCCCATTATGCCCCCTGTATACCATCATGATGGTTAGTGGTAGGTGTGTGGGGCAAAATGGGGTACCCCATTTTGCCCCCTGTATACCATCATGATGGTTAGTGGTAGGTGTGTGGGGCAAAATGGGGTACCCCATTATGCCCCCTGTATACCATCATGATGGGTAGTGGTAGGTGTGTGGGGCAAAATGGGGTACCCCATTTTGCCCCCTGTATACCATCATGATGGGTAGCGGTAGGTGTGGGGCAAAATGGGGTACCCCATCATGGTATCCTCTAGTTCTAAACAAGTTGAAACAAGTTATTAAGCCATTATTATTATTATTAAGTCGGTAGTCAGTTCTTTCATCGATATCATAGAGAGTTGTTAAGTACTGCAAACGTCATTATTTTAAGGTAATTATGAGCATCCTCATTTTTGTTTACTAGTGTTGTTTATTTTGATATTGTACCCCATTTTGCACCCCCACACACTTACCACTACCCATCAAGACAGGTTGAGGGTCTGAGTTCGTTTTAAAATTTCTACATAAAAGAACATTATTTTTAGGGGAAAATCATGGTACGTACTTACAAGAAAAAAACCGAAAGAGGAGGGTGGTCGACAGATGCTATGAAAACAGCTATAGATAAAGTTTTAAACAAGGAGATGGGATACAAAAAAGCTGCTTCGATATACGCAGTGCCTCAGACTACTTTAGAGCGAATTGTTAAGAACATGAAGGAAGGCGGTGAAGTTCCGAGATTCTATACACTCGAGCTGCAGTTCACTCAACAGCAAAAGACACTACCTATAATTAACTTTGATATCTTTACTGAATTGTTATCGTCGGACGGTCAATAAGTTCAACAGACACTAAAAAGCACAAAAAAATATTTAGCTCTTAAATTATCTTTTTGAATACTCATCAGTTAAGATTGTATAACTTTTCAATTGATTTACGAGAACACATAAAAATTACGATAGAAGAAGATTAAACTTATGGAACATTATTGGTATATAATTATATCTATAATAATAGAGATGTGATATAATTATCAACTCGTGTTGTAATACGTTGTCAGTTTTAGTTTACTTGATGTCTCTGTTGATACTTCTCTCTCATCTTCAAAGATGGCGAATATTACCATCTAACAAGGGGGGTTCTCTAGACTTTCAAACGAGGGTCTTCTAGAAAACTTTCATAAGAGACTTCATATCAGTTTGAAATGGAGACCTCTAGTGACGTTACTGTCTATTTATTTATTTATGTTGGTATAAGATTAAAAAATACAGGTGGTACTGTCTTGAAATTTTTAGAGGCAAATTTAAAATTATTATTTTTAAAAATGTGTATAAGTATAGAAATGGATTGATGTTTGTTACCGATATACATTTTAAGATGTAGAGAATTAGTCGCTTTACAAACGAAAATAGCTCTTATTATAGGGGGGGGGGGGGTATTAAGATTACGTACTTTGTAATTTTCAGCATATATATTGATGTATTTTAATTTGTATGATGAGATTTTAAATAAAGGGCTTGAATATTTTAACCATGTTTATTATATGTAGCTACACTTGACCATTTTTTTTTTATCCTTTTCTACGATCCAAAATACTTGATATTTATCAAAAACTTGATAAATATACAAGTTGTCGATGATTCAATTAAACATGAATCAATTATCTACTTCTACATCATGAAATTTGCTTATATCTTATTAAACGAAATAAATTTACGACTTAAATTTTTAAAGCCCACAGGAAAATAATTAGAACGTGCTTTTTAAATATGTAAAGAAATTATAATATGTATTATAGTTTTATAATAAGCATTTCTTATGAGAACATAACTAGATCTTACTTCCCAAATATCTGAAAATGTGATAACATAACTCGTCCCTCAATAAGTTCAAAAAATACATGAAAATATACATTTTTTCCTTATTTTTTGACTAAGATTCAATTTCTACATTTTTTAGAATTTTTAGTTTGTCAGACTTTGGTATACCTATTACATTATAATAAAAACAATAATTTTGATTTATTTACATAGTATGATAATCCTGAAAGTTGACAATTTATTTAGCAGTATTATTCTTTCAAAGAAATTTTTTTTAACCTTATACATTTGAAAAATATAAAAGTGTCCAAAAAGGGTAAATTTCGACTACATTGTCGTTACAATTTACTTTTCTGTTAATTTTTGAATTGTTACAATAAACATAAAACATTTTCAATTTTTGAATTTTACAAAAACTTTATAAGTTATTGGTTTAAAAAATTTTTTATTAATTTTTTAATTTTTGAAAATGGGATTTGTACATAAAATTCCTGATTAGCAAATTGTTTACTTTTTGTTATCTGTGCTAATCAAAATTAAATTTGAAAACGAAAGAAATTTGTTTAACGAATGAATCTTTCTTTTGGGTTTTCAGGTTTTTCTAATTTTTGAATCGATTCTTCATATTTCTGCCCATCTGAATATTGTCAATTGTAATTTTGATTATTGATATCTTTTGATTCCTAAATTCTACTGGTTCCATTATTATTATGTTTCTAAAAGTTAATTCTACTTCTAAAGTATTTACATGTTCATGATTGGTACTCATTTATTACTAAAGTACAATCAGGTTCTCATTTGATTTTGAATTCTCGCCTAGATGAGATCCGAATGATGTTTATTTCGATGGTTTAAAGTTTAAATGCATCTGTACTAAAAGGTGTAATTAGTTCGTTTACAGGTCTTTTGCGTGTTTTGTTGTTAATGTCTAAGAGGGTTGCTATATTTTTTTCATTAATATGTAAAATTTTATACTGTCCATCAAATTTATTTAATGCTTTGTTTCTGTTGTCTAACTCTATCACATTGTTGGTTAAAGTATCGTCGCAAATTGGTACAATAGAAGTTAAATCTTCTTGCGAATTAATGGCGGTTCCTTTATTTCTTGATATAGATGGTTCGTTATTTCCAGTTAGAAACTGATCGATTGAATTTGTGTGTATTGGAATTGGATTTGTATCTGGTTCTATGTATAGTTCTACATCAACTAGATCTTTTAATAAATCTTCTAATTCATTATCTGGTTCGACTTGTATTGATTGTGTATCGATTGGATAATTATTTTTTTATGTTTTGAATTTGATTTTTGTCAATTTGAATTTCTTCTTGTGTTTCTTGGATATCCGATGGATAATAATTTTGTTCCGGTTCGTTTCGATTGTTGTATTTCTCATAATTTTGAATATCTTGATCGTCATTTGAAAGAGGTTCTTGACAATATAGTTCCTCGGGATTAAAATTTCTAAATTGCTGTGTATTAATAGACATTGTTTTATTAAAATTATTTTGACGTTGGAATGATTGAAAAGTTTGTCGTGTATTTCTGAAGATGTGTCCATTGGTGTTGGTTCTGGTTGAACATGATTTTGAGATCTGATTATAGATATTTTCTGTTTGGTTGTTTGACTCGTTTTGGGAAAAATTATTTGATCTTTGAAACTGTTGTTGTGGTTGATTATAAAATTGATGTTGTTGATGTCTAAAAATTTGTTGTTCGGGAGGTTTAAAAATTTGTTGTTGTGGAGGTTTAAAGAATTGTTGTTGTGGAGGTCTAGAAAATTGCCATTGTTGGAATTGATTATTACTAAATTTAGGTTGATGGTATTGTTGATAATTTTTGTTTTTATTGCTTGATTGTCTAGACCATCTTAATTCATTTAAATTTTGTGGATTGTGGCTTTGTCTATTTACATATAAATTTTCATGTTTTCTAGCATATAAAACATTTTCTTCTTCTATAATAAAAGTAATTGCGTCTTCCATGGTTGTTGGTCGCATACTTCTGATGAAGCTACCCATCGGTTCTTTAAGTCCGCTTAGAAAAGCTTTTAGAGTTAAATCGTCATATTGGTTCTTTTTAATTAATTTTACGTTTTGATCTGGTTCGTTCAGTTGAATGTTTGAGTACAATAAACTTTGTGTTTGTTGACATCTTTCGTAGTATTCTTGTGAACTTTCGTTTTGTTATTTTAACAAACATATTAAGCTTCATTCAGATAAGATTAGTGCAGTTGCAGTGTGCTTGTAGCGTATTTAGTAAGGTCGTTCTTAAAGTCGAGCGTTCACATAAACTTTGTGCAGTTGTATAAGTAGAAAGAAGACACAATTGAGGTGTTAACAATTTCTAGATTATAGTGCCCAAAACATGTTTTACAAGAATAGCAGCAGCCATGATCAACATTAATATTAAAAAACGTATTTTTAAAAAAATATTATTACAATTTAAATGATCCCTTTAAGTTTTTAGAGAAAAAAAAATAACAAGTGACGTTTATAAACATCAGAAAAATCTCTTCAACTTGAACCAATTTTGTTATTGGAAGTGAAATTTGAATCGTTGTTAAATGATTTTACAATAAAGTGCGGTATAAGTTTTGTTATGAATTTTGAGCCTGCTATTCATATTGTTAAACAAAATGAACGAATCTCCATGTGTGAAAGTGAATGGCTCGAATTTATACAAATTTTAAAACACGTGAAAACTTGGTATTTCGAATCTAACGACGATATCAAAACATCATCAACTTTAAAACAGTTTTACGCATCATTTTGGTTGGATACATCCATTGAATTAATCGAAAACTCTAAAAACATTTCATTAATCGTTAAAAACTGGTTGTGTCAATTTTAAATTTGATCATTGTGATGTGCTTGAAATTATTTCAATCGAATCGTATGTAAATAGTGAAATTTGTAAGTTAAGTGAACTGCATATTCAAAATTATTATGATAAAACATTAAAAAGTGCTTCAGAATTATTATTATTAAAATCATCATCATCATCATCATCTTATACATCTAATGATGATGATGATGGTGATGAAGCTTTAAGTATTATCAAAAATTTATGTATCAGCGATGATGTTGATGATGATTCACAATATTTATCGTGTAATAAATGTATGAACGAGATGTTGGATTATCACGGTACTAAGGTGTTGGAGAATTTTAATTATATACTAGAATTTTTAAAAGACTACCGACACGTGACTTTTAAAATATTCAATAAATAATTAATTTAAATGTAAATTTTCTAAATAAATATTTAATAATAATTAACAGTAGATCTATTAACTAAATTAAATAATTAAACTCACGAAATAAGTCGTTTTCATCTTTATTTATACATATAAAGGTGGTCACGTGTCGGTAGTTTTTTAAAAATTCTAGTATAAATATAAAATTTTGTAATATTTTGTTTATTTTATTTTTCCAAATAAATGATTTAAATAATAATAATAAAATGTGTTTCTATTTTAACATTCCTTAAAGCTAATTATTATTATTATAATTACAATAACTTAAAAATGCATCTGATTCAGATTGCAGATTCAATGTAGTAATGCCCGTGAGGAAGCGTATCTGTAGAATTAGCGATTAAATGACGTTTATCGTCGTAAGAGCTAAGTCCCTTTTTATGTTGCTCGATGTAATAAACCTCATGCGCATACGAACGTATTGTTCTTTGAGTTACATACTTTTCAACGTTTTGATCTCGTAAATACTCTAAATAATCGTCAAAGGTAATTTTATTTCGTACGATGCTAGTTACAACACCTTTAGCTTTTTTGACACATTTGTTTTCTTCTTCTTCTTCTCCTTCATCAATATATTTATAAGTATACATTTTTTATCTTAAGCCGATAAAATTTGTCATTATTTTAGAATTTAATTCATCTTTCATCCGCCCTGCTATTTTCTTATTTACGCGGGGGATGTTCCATCTATTATCGAGCGGATAATCACTCGTATCGTACATATCCAAGTCTGTTTTTATGATTTCCTCGTATACATCATCACACTTATCAAGACCAGTATGCGAATCATAAAACGATAGACTGTTATCGTAATTGCACTTGAGAACTGATGATTGTTTAAAACGATTTGCATATTTATTTTATTTTATTTATTATTTTTGGGTTTGAAATATCAAAGAGAAAGAAAACATTATTATCATATAATTATTATTACACAAAAATACATCAATCTTTCAATCAATCAATCAACATCATTAATATTATTCGATCCTAAATTTTGGTGTTGCGTTGTGTTTGGCACTTCCAAAAGTTTGCATCCCAAGGAACACTAACACGTGCACATTTGGTTTAAAATTTTTTAGTTCAGGTTCAATTGTTTCAGTATAACGCCCCGGTAGGAATGTACAGAAGTTGCAACTTTCTACCATGATAGCAGGTCCATATTTCGATTGTACAATTTTCATATTTTGTATTGTATATCTTTCGCCTATCACTAAATCCTTCAATTTAATGAATGGTTTATTTTCCCCAATGGCTGCAACTGATTCGTTCAATTTCGAGAAATCCATTGTTTTCTATAACATTGAAACACAAAAATATAAAAATCAGATTAATAAGATTGATAATTATTTATACTTACATGTTTAAAAATCAGATTAGCTATCTTCAATATATGGTTTATTCGATGATGTAGATTAACAGATCACCAACTGATATAAAATACCTTTGCAATCTTGACTTTAATGTGAACTCATTCATTGTGGTTACATACATTTATAGCATTTTGAACTAATTACGCACTTTCTCAGAGTGACGTACATTCACTAATTATACAAGAATTGCAACGCTTTCTACACATTGAATATTAGGAATTTAAGCATTTTTGAACTAATTACACACTTTCTCAGAGTGACGTAAATTCACTAATTATACAAGAATTACAACGCTTTCTACGCATGGAATCTTAGGAATTTAAGCATTTTGAACTAATTACGCACTTTCTCAGAGTGATGTACATTCGCTAATTATACGGGAATTTACACTTTTGCCATTTTTAAATGTACGTAAACATGCATATTTTTGTTACTATGTTTAATGACATCTTAGGAATTTAAAAAACTTTCTCCATTTTTAAATGTATAATTGAATCTTAGGAATTTTAATAATATCATAAAAGTACAAAATTTAATTAAATTAAATAAATTCGCGAAATCTAAATTCAATTGATTATTGACGATTTAGAATTTTAATTATCATCGTTACTAATTATATCTAAATTCTTTCTTTAAATATTTAAAAATAGCGAAATTAACATCAAATTAAAACGTGAAACCGCGAATTCAATATTTTAATTTGATCGCGACTCTTTAATCAAATTCGAAAACTTTAATTAAAACGCGAAACCGCAAATTAATTTAATCAAACTAAAAAATTCGTGAATTTTAAAAATTATTCTTCATAATTATGTGATTTCTGAAATTAACATCCAATTAAAACGTGAAACCTATAAAATTTTTGAAAGCTCAGGTAATTCAATACGTAATTTTAACATGAATCAATGTAATTCCTTAGACACCCCGATTACTCACCTATACATAGTTCATAATTAGGTGATTTCTAAATGACGTAATGTAAAAAAAGAAACTTTTTAAATTTTGCATTCAAAATTAATTTTACGATTTAATTTAATCGCAATTTAAAAATAAATATTTAATTAAAATACATTTAATTAAACATCTCAATTCAAAATAATTATTTATTTAATTCAAAATAGATCACCATTCCATCTCAATTCCAAAATTTCAAACACAAGGCGAAAGTAAAGAAACAACTTAAACCTCTTAATGAACACAGTCTCGGTAGCCCTGTGGTTAAGGCGTTGGTTTAGCGACCAGAGGTATGGGCTTCGAGGCCTGGCATGCACCAGAATTTTTTTCTTTAAAAAAACCGCGAAAATAAAAGCGCGATACAAATTAATTAATTAATTTGAAAAGCGCGGATTAAAATCATTGAGATCGATAAACCGCGAATTAAAACCGCGAAATATAAAATTAAATCCGCGATTCGCGAAATTGTGATTTAATTCAAAATAAATCGCGAATTAAAACCGCGAAATCTGAAATTAAATCGCGATTCGCGGAATTAAGATTTAATTCAATTTCAATTAAATTAATCCGCGGTTTCGATTAAAAGTGGGTTAGAATCCGCTTTGCATATCTACTCATCTGTCGAT